>CM060924.1:950153625-951403625 GCA_030737875.1 Allium sativum
TCTAACCTCGTGTCTTTACAACTGTTATGCTTTAGTTTAGGCCTAGGACCTCTCACATTGGGCTGACATTTGTGACCACTGGATTTGCCAGGCGGTTCCGGGCAGGTTTATGTCACAAACGAGTGCAACCTCGTGTCCTAAGCATTGATTAACACTTATAATCTCTTACCCCAGTTTTAATAATTCCCTATTCAAATTATTAATTACTTCCAATTTTAATGATGTCCATAATTGACTCAATTATGGTCATCCACTCATGGCGTGCAAAATCATATCAATTGCACCCCAACATCTTAATATTAAATCCTTAATATTACCCCTACCCCACGTTTATACGTTCGCTTATTCAACGCATAATATAGGCTAGACTTGAATAGTCTAACACATAGCACAAAGATAAATTATCACAACATACAGACAATTAAAATAAATCTAATCATAATAGGGGTGAAACTTGCATAAACTACACATGTTAAGGATCAAAAGGTGTAAACTTGTTAAATGTCACAATTTACATGATATGACCATAGTCCAAATCTATACATAAACTTGCATATGGGGTTTTTAGGCAACATAATGATGGTGTGAACTAGCATAGGATATCACATATGTCATAGCATAATTCTAGATGTCATAATAGATGTCATGGCATATGTTCATAACTTTTCTAATCAATTTAACTTACATATGTAACTTGTCATATAGTTCAACATAGCCCAAACATGATGATTTAATTAATATGAACTAACTAGCATAGATAGTAACATCATGGTTTTTTTTTTACATGTATGATTCATCGCAACTTAGCATAGAAACTTTCAACATACATAACATCACCATAGCATGATTTACAACATATAAGATATCATCATCACATAACATTGGACTAATAACATACATGATAGCATATGACAATTCACATCATCTACTCACAATCCATTCATGACTTAACCTAATTAAAATGATAATAATCTTGTTAAGACTATCATACTCACAATTAGAGAAGAAAAGAGAGTTTTGCTTTACTTTAGGGTTGAGAGAATTAGAATTGAATTAGCTTTTCTTCCTTCTTAGTTGGCGGCGACTCCATTGATTTCCATGGCGACGGTATGACCGTAACTATTCTAATTTTCTTATGAATTAGGGTGAGAGACTACCTAGGTATTTATAGAGTTAGGATTTATTTTAGACCGTTAGATCAGTTCAGAACTAATCCCAGCCAACCAGATTAGGTCAGAAACCCTAATGGGTCATCACTCAGTCAAAAACAGGCTCAGAACAAAAACTGCTCGTGGGGGGGGGGGGGGGGGGTCGACTGCCAGGTCGACTCTATAGTCGACCGGCAGGTTGTAATGACCCGGATCCTTATGGTTTAATTTTAAATATTTAATATGGATTTAAATATTGGGAGGGGATAATATAAATGGAATTTTATATTATGTTATTAGTTTAATAATCAATTTCGATTTAAAATCGAATATATTAAATAACAGAATACGAAAATGGATTTAGATTGAATTCAAAATTTTGATTTGAATTGAAAACAGTTCAAATGATTAATTGGAAAATTTATTTAAATTTTTAACGATAATAATATTAATTTATTATCGAGGAAATAAATTGTTTCGAATTTAATTTATATTGGCTTAAAATTAATATCTTCCACAGACGATCGAATCAGACTTCATGACCTATCCCAGTGTGTTCGAAATAGGGGTATTACCCTAAGATTGACAGTTGTTGGGTTCAGAAAGGAGTTCGGCATCATGGGTATTTTAATCTTAAGGATACGGTTTTTAATTAAATTAAATTTAAAATAAAATAATCAGGGTGGGTGGACCAAAACCAAACCCGTGTTCTTCCTTACTCCACAAGCCAAACAAACCCGTGGCTTCCTTAACTCCACAAGCCAAAGCAGAAGGGTGGCTCCTTTGTCTCCACAAACTAAAATAGCCGACTCTCCAAAATAAAATCACTCCTCAATTCCTTTTACTGTCATTCTTTGATAAACTGAAATCCCCTTATCCTTTAAATCGAATTCATGAGACTTAGGGGAGCAAAAGCTTCAACCCTGTCTGTTTCAGTTCGGCGCGAGGTGGATTACAGGGTGCTCGACATCCGCCACCCTAAGATTTGATCGGCGTCAGGTATAGAAGGAATGAGAGGGATTCAGAAGGGTGCGATGCTGTGACATTCGATGTTCTAATTCGAACAAAAATTTGCGCTTTTGCTTTCTGAGTTCATTTGGGTAGAAAATCTTCTCGTGAGAGGGAACCGCGATGGTGCGAACAGGTCTGGATGGGTGCGATGTCAAAAATTTGGAACCAAGTTGAATGCCGCAACCACTGTTGCTGAAATCGAAGTCTTCCTGAGAAGCGAATCTGGTCTAGACGAATTCTGGTTGCGAACTGATACTCGGTTTTGGGTGAACGAGATATAGCTGAGGAGTTCGGTGGTGGTCAACGCTGGTTGGATGATTCAGCTACAGGCGGCTCATGTGAGAAGGAAGAAGGCTAGGAAATAAGTTAAGGTAAATTTATTTATTTAATTTAAATAAATTAGTAATAACTAAAGGTAATATATTAGTTAATTAAATTAGGTTAATTTAATTATTCAAAATCATATATAAGTTGTTAACCTTATAATATGGAATATATATATATATATATTTCGGGAAAACCTTTTTATTCATTTAAAATATATATATTTAGGGAATTTATTTATTCGTTTAAAATAAATAAATGTTACTCAGTAGAATTAAATCTCTTTTTGGTTAGGATTTAATTAATATATGAGTTATAATTAAATCATTTTATCGGTTAGCATTAAATCAGTAGATCAGTTGGATTTTTATTTAGTATGATTGGTTAGAATTAAATTTGTATAAATGGTTAGAATTAAATTAGTATCTTGGTTATAATTTATTTATTTTGTATAAAACCTTGTTTAGAATATTCAGTAGTTAATTTATAAAGCTCGGATTTTTCCTAGGCAAGGAGAAATCAAATGAAATCATCTGTTTGGAGTTCGGAGACTCGGAAATCGATAAAAGGAAATTGAAATTTGATACGAGCGCAAATAAAAACCCTGGTGAGTAAATCTCACCTTTTATTTAGAAATATTTTTATATAGTTAAAAATAATTGTTTGTGCTTGTTTGAATGCTGTCTGATTGTTTTAAAATATATATTAGTTATTTAGGATATATATATATATATATATATATATATATTGGGTTGATGATTGGTTGGATTCCCGCAGTATCATTAACGGATGCCCGCGGTTACATTAGCGGATGATTACCCTATACGTCCCACACTATGATTAGTGGATGACCTTCATACCGCGATATCCTGCCTCGAAGCAGGATGGGTATATTACTATGCTGACTAACGTCTGTGGATGCAGGAAAACAGGTTGGAGGAATCCAACTGGATTCCTCAAAAATATATTATTTGTTTGTTGTTTGTTTGATTTCATATATATTCATATATGATGTGTTAAAAATCAAATGATTGAAAATTGGTTGATTTGATTGTTTAAAATATCCCTGAGGCTTGAATATTGATTTATAAAAATATCATGAAAAAGGATATTTGAGATGTAGAAAGAAAATTCTATTTTTCTAAAATAGAATTTGAAATTTGAATATATAAGATTCAAATAGAATAGAATTTGAAATTCGAATAGAATAAAAATATTAACTTGTTTTGAATATATATATAAAACAAATATGGAATTTATAAACTTTGTTTATAAATGAAAAGGTGGGATTTGAATTGAATTTATAAACTTTGTTTATAAATGAAAAGGTGGGATTTGAATTGAATTTATAAACTTTGTTTATAAATGAAAAGGTGGGTTTTGAATCGAATTTATAAACTTTGTTTATAAAGGAAAATATGGGATTTGAATTGAATTTATAAACTTCGTTTATAAATATATAAATGTGGGATTTTAAGTAAAGTTATAAACGTTGTTTATAAATAATGCAGAGATATTCAAATAGATTTGAATATAGAATTTGAAAAGAGAATTCAAATAGACTTTGAATATAGAATTTGAAAAGAGAATTCAAATAGACTTTGAATATAGAATTTGAATAATAGAATTCAAATGGAGTTTAACTATAGAAATTGAATAATAGAATTCAAATGGAGTTTGACTATAGAATTTGAATATAGAATTCAAATGGGGTTTATAATATAGAATTTGAATAAAGAGAATTCAAATGGGGTTTATATTATAGGATTTGAATAATAGAAGATAATAGATTTGGATAAATAGAAGTGGAATAGACTAAGAAGTTAATTAACAAATTTAGTTAAAACGATTGGTATAGTTAAAATAGATTGGACAGGTATAAATATACAGGAGACAGGTTTGGAATAAAGTGTTAGAAGGTATATAAATAGAGTGCCCGACAAAAAGGTACGTATTTAATTCATATATGAGATTTTATGCGTCGTATCGGCTAGCCGCTTGGCTTTCCTTTTTTCTTTTTGATTGGAAAAGGCCTGTGTGGCAGTTTGGGGATTTTCCCGATGCTCCCGGTACAAAGGAGGTTATGGCGAATTTTTCCGGGAATTTAAGGAGATAGAATATTTTTAAGATAATTTGATAGTTAGAAATTAACATATCAAAATATATAGAAGTCGATAAGAAAACGAACTTAGAAATAGAACAGTATAATCAAAAAGGAAGTATAAGAATAAAACCTCGTAAGGATAAAAGAGAAGGTGTATATGTGTTTAAAAGTGAAGAAGTAGTTGTATGGTATTGATTTTTCGAGTAAGTAGTCATATCTGTTTTGACGTTATAAATGTTATTCAGTCAAGGTCTGAGAGGTAGTTATACCCCAACTTGATTGATTTCATTATTAACAAATAAATAGTAAGATTCCAGGCTCGAAGATCAATATTGAATAAGAGTTAGTTGAATATAGTATTTGGGTTGTCGTAACGATGTTTTACACAACATCCGTTTTAACCCAAATAAATGTAAGCTTGGAAATAGAATAATAAATATTTCCTAGTATAGAAAATAAAGGAAGGCGATACTCGGAAATGTTTTCCAATTAACGTAAAAGGCCAATATGGTTATTGAAAATATTTGGTTAACAAATATTGATAAAGAAATAGAGAAGAGATTTAATTAATGGAATATTAATTAAAGGCTCAGTGATTGTTGGATGTTTGGATGAACACTTGTTTTCTTCGATAGTTAAATCATCGACTATCGAAACACTTGTTTTTATTCGATAGTTAAATCACAGACTATCGAAGTTTTGACCATCGTTGTCGATATGGAGAGACCGGTTGGATTATTATCCGAAGAACCACTCCGTATTGGCAGTAGCGTGCGAATCAGATTATATAAAGATAATCGAAGACGGAGTAGAGTGCAAGGACTTTTTCTATTAATAGAAATTGTGCCTTCAGTTCATCCTGTTCCTGGGTGACGTGTATGGATGTATGTCTGACAGAGTATTTCCAGAAAGGTCACGTACATTGATTTCTTCAACCGTACCAAGAGTGGAAGCGGAGAAGGAAACTTCTTTTAGCTAACACGTAATGTACTGTTGAGGACGTCAATCGATGATTTGATGGATTAGACGATGTGACATTCGAAGTGAATCTGGTGTGATGATAAAGCGTAGCCTCTGGCCTCATCAACCGGTAAATGACAGAAATCGGGCAAGCAGCATGGCTATGTAGGTCGCACCTATTAGGGTGTATAATCGCCTGATCTAGAGTTTCATTTACTTCTAAAAATCTATTGTCGATGTTGTCCCATTCGGGAAACGGTTGCTGATCCCAACCGTTGGTGATATACATTCGATACACTCAAGCGAAATGAGTGGTCGGTCATGTGTGGCTGAGTTGCAAGATGTTCTTGTTGAACTCGGTGTATTCTCCTCTAGAGATATTCCAGCGGAAGGTGGTTCCATACCTTGTCATAGTTGGAAATCCATTACCTAATACGTGCTTGCGGTTTTGATTATATATTATATATGTGGAACGTGAGATGCAAACATTCCACTAGATTGTTATCTACTTGATTTAGACACTATTATAATATCAAAGGAGTTTTGATATAAAGCTATCGTTCCTTTCAAAAGGGATTTTTGAAGGTTAAATCAAGCGTTTGGATTTTCATAAGGGAAAAACCCGTTCCGTGATATACGGCGTGGTCTTATGAGATATCATTTAGTTTTCTGAAACTGTTTTAAACTGTTTACTCATACCAGTCCCATGACTGACCCGGAGTTTCTTTTGTTTGTTCTACCTAAACTCTTGGGTGCCTAAATTTGTACGGGCAGTCAAGTAGTTCAGGATTTTACAGTTCTATCTAAAGGAGCTTGGAGCAGGAGGCTTCAGCGTTAGTTATATAGAGTTGTTCCGCTATGTTGTAAGTGTTGTACTCTGATAAGTGTATGTTATACAGTTGAGATTTTGTATTTCAAAAGTCATGATATATTATATTTTGTTCCGCTGCGATGTGAGATTCTGTGTTGTTGTTTCTGTTCTTCTTCTATCTCTTTCTTTTAAAAAAAAATGTTTCGTATTTTCGTGATATTTGGGTTGGACATATGATGTATATAGTCAACTCCGATGTTGCGGCTCTGCGGGTCATTACACAGGTCGACTGCCAGATCGACCCCCAGGTCGACTCTATAGTCGACCTGGTAGGCAGGTCGACTGCCCAGTCGACCCTAGGGTCGACCTGGGCATGGCAGGAATTTTCCCGCCTGCCTGTTTTGACTCCGAATTTGAAACTTAATTTTTTCTGAAACTTCCGATGGCCATAACTTCTTCATACGAAGTCCAATTCACGCAAACTCAGACTCTATTTCAACCAGAATTCCGAGACGAACACAATGGCGCAACCCGTTTCCCACAATTCTCACGTCTGAGATTAGTTATTCTTTAATTTGTGGATATTGATATTAACAGAATTACGGGGTGTTACATTCTCCCCTCCTTAAAGGATTTCGTCCCCGAAATCTTCAAGTCAAGAAGAATGTATATCCTAACATCCAAACAACCATCTTCTCAACCATCAAACACAGGCATCCATTGTCCTTATAGACTTCTAATGCTTTCATGTTTAAATGCACAGTGTGTGTATATGTCCCTATCTAATGCAAAATCAGGCGGTCCACTGATTCAGTTGACCTCCTTTAATGCAAACCATGATAGTGCCATGCGTCCATTATGTATGCAAAAGTTCCCTAATGCTACATATTATTTCTACATGCGTGCACAACCATTCACCAAAATGCGGTATCCATATGATAGCACAACCGTTATACATCCATTTTACTAAATACAGCCATTTATATGCAATATGCAGTATGAAGTGACTGAGCCGATCTAGTGCCTAATAGTGTGTGTATATGCGTCCACGAGCAACTACTAGTAAACACTTGCATCCACTTTGCATTCATAATACATAACATGTCTCAAACACATGTTTCAACCATAGGATGATCCTAACTAAAGGTCAAAGATACTAGCGAAAGGATATGCTAAAGATAAGATAAGTACAAGATAAGCGATAAAGGAGAAATTAAAAGACATACCCTCAAAAAGAAAAGGGTATCGTGAACGCATCTTCTCTTCTGTCTCCCAAGTAGCGTTGCTTTCATCATCTCCCCATTGCACTTTGACTAGTCTGACCTCTCGATTCCTCAACTTCTTAATCTCTGACCCAAGAATGCGCGTTGGAGCTTGTCGAATCGTCGCGTCACGCTCGATCTCCACCTCTCTAAGCAAGCTCGGCTCTACCACTTCTGCGGTCTCGTGCAAGCACTTCCTCAAATGTGACACATGGAATACGTCGTGTACACCACTAAGTCTCTCAGGCAACTCCACTCTATACGCCATCTGTCCAATCTTCTCCTTAATAGGAAACGGTCCTACGAATCTTGGTGCTAATTTCCCAACGGACCCAAAGCAAACAACGTTTCATAATGGAGACACTTTGACAAAGACCATGTCCCCAACTTCAAATTCAAGATCCGTCCTTCACTTATCCGCATATGATTTCTGCCTATCTTGCGCTGCTTTCATCCTCCTCCGAATCAAGTCGATCTTCTCCGAAGTCTCTCTAATCATATCGGGCCCATGTAGGATCTTATCGGTAGATTCCCACCAACATGTAGGCGAACGACACGGCCGTCCATAAAGAGCTTTGAATGGTGCCATACCAATGCTAGACTGAAAGCTGTTATTATATGCGAACTCCACTAACGGAAGATGCTCTTCCCATGTACCCCCAAAGTCTAGGATACATAGCCTCAAAAGATCCTCTAGAATGCGATTCACCCTCTCAGTCTGGCCGTCCGTCTGAGGATGGTATGCGGTGCTCAAACATAACTGAGTCCCTACCGCCTCTTGTAAGCTTCTCCAAAATTCGCTAGTGAAAATAGTATCGCGGTCGCTCACTATGCTAGAAGGAACACCGTGCAAACGAACTATTTCTCGGACGTATACAGAAGCTAACCATGGAGTAGTCCTCTTACTCTTCACGGGAATGAAATGGGCGCTTTTAGTAAGTCTATCTACTATAACCCAAATCCCCGTATTACCCTTTCTCGATCTCGGTAATCCGTCAATAAAGTCCATCGAGACGCTTTCCTACTTCCATAGTGGAACCTCCAATGGGTGAAGCAACCCACCGGGTTTCTTTTGCTCCGCTTTTACTTGTTGGCACACCAAGCATCTAGCGACATACTCGGCCACATCTTTCTTCATGCCGGCTCAAAAGTGAACTCTCTTCATGTCTTTGTACATCTTGTCCCTGCCGGGATGAATGGTCATCTTTGAACGATGTGCATCGTCAAGAATAGTCTTCCTTAGGTCATCGTCCTTTGGTACACAAGGTCTACTGTCCCTACGTATCCAACCCTTATCATCTAGGGTATACCTACGGAGATGGCTTGATGACTCCCCTCCTTTGAGCTTTTCTACTAACTCAACCAACTGCGGGTCGTCTCGCTGTGCCTCGCCAATCCATCTCAAAAGCATAGGTCTAACCTCTAAGGATGCTAGCAAACCGGGTACGAAGTCAACGGAAGGTCTAAAATCAAACATAGAGATGAACTCTAAACTTCGCCGCTCAACAAACAAAAGACTTACGGATAATCTTTTTCTACATAAGGCATCGGCCACCACGTTACCCTTGCCAAGGGTATATGCTATCTCAAAGTCGTAGGACGCCAATCCTTCTGAGAGAATAAGTATTTTAAGGACTTGTGGTCAGTGAATAATTCGAATTTCTCGCCAAGACGATAATGACGCCAAGACTTAAGCGCGAAAACAATAGCTTCCAACTCTAGGTCATGCGTGGGATAATTTTTCTCATGCGCTCTCAACTGCCTTCCACCATAGGCTATTACCCTACCCTCTTGCATTAAGACTGCGCCTAGTCCTGTCCCACAAGCGTCAGTATATACGGTAAACGGCTTACTTCCGTCTGGCAATACTAAGACTGGGGCTGAAGTCAAAGCTCTCTTCAACCGTTGGAACGCATCATCACAATCTACGTCCCGTGTGAAAACTAGGTTCTTCTTCGTCAAGCGTGTCAATGGAGCTGATATCTTTGCGAAGTCTTTGATAAACTTCCTATAGTAGCCAGCCAACTCTAAGAAACTTCTCACTTCAGTAGCATTTTTAGGGACCTTCCAATCTTGGATGGCCACCACCTTCGCGGGATCCACAACTATCCCTTCTTTGGAAACCACGTGCCCTAAGAACCGTACTTCCTTCCTCCAGAAGTGACACTTAGAAAATTTAGCCTTAAGGCTATGCGCTCGAAGAGTCTCCAACAATTCCCTAAGATGTAGAGCATGCTCTTCCTCATCCTTAGAAAAGATCAAGATGTCGTCTACAAAGACTACCACAAATTTATTAAGGTACTCCCTAAACACCCTACTCATCAAATCAACAAAGTATGCGGGGGCGTTTGTCAAACCGAAGGGCATCACTAGCCATTCATAGAAACCGTCCGGAGTCCTAAAGGCAGTCTTGTCAATGCTATCCTCAGCCACTCTCAACTGATGGAAACCAGTGGCTAAGTCCAACTGCGAAAACACTGAGGCGCCAACTAACTGATCGAAGAGATCGTCAATCCTCGGCAGTGGGTGTCTGTTCTTCTTAGTAAGCTTATTAAGTTCTCTATAGTCCACACAAAGTATAAGGGACCCATCCGCCTTCGTGGCAAATTCTACTGGAGCTCCCCACTCCGATATACTTCGTCTGATGAACCCCTTCTCAAGCAACTCTTTCACTTGCTTATCGAGTTCCCTCCTTTCACGTGGAGCCATGTGGCGTACTGGCAAAGATACTGGTTTCGCATTATCCCCAAGATATATTCGAAAATCTATCTCCCGCTTCGGAGGCAAGCCCTTGACCTCCTCAAACACATCCGAATATTCTCGGACCACTCTAACAGATTGTAGATTTTCCTCGGACGCGTCAAGCGATTCTAAATAACTTAGCATAATGGAATCTATGGGATTACAAAAGATTTCGAGAGCGTTACCAAGGCGAGTCATGAGCCTAACTACTCTCCTTTCACAATCAAGAACGGCCCCATTTCTGGATAACCAAACCATCCCTAAAATTAGCCCATAGCCCGTGAAGCCCAACACATAAGCATCACATCTAAACTCAACGCTAAGTATAGAAATTTTCAAATCCAAACACATCATGGACAAATGAGCTGAGCCCCCAATTGGATTCGAAACAACTAAGGGATCCTCTACTAAACTGGTGTTTAAGTGCACTGATTCAACTAATGATGTAGAGATAAACGAATGCGATGCGCCCGAATCGAATAAGGTACGGACAGGATGATCAAACAGAAAAACTAAGCTTTCAACAGAAATGGTTCTACCTCGTTCTTGTAGCGGTGGGACCGCGAGAGCCTGAACTTGTCCCCTTGCCTGCCCTAGTGCTATAAGAGCCTGCACATGTCCTCCCGAGGTAGCCCTGCCCTCTGCCCCTTCCTTGGGCAGTCCTTCACTAAATGTCCCACATCGCCACAATGAAAATAGCCAGTCTTCTTTTTCTTTCGGCAGTCCTTGCTAAGATGGCCTGGGGTCCCACAGTTAAAACATTTCTTCTTTCCCTTGCCATTATTGTCTTTACCACCCTTCTTGTTTTGCTGTTGTGGTTTCTTCGGATCCCCTTTCTTCTCGGGTGCCTTATCAGCTTTGGCGCTTTTCTCCTCGTGCATGAGCGCCATTTCTACTAGCTTCTCAAAGGTGGCCCCCATAGGGATGTGGGTCATGGCCAACCCTTGCAACGGTTCATTCAAGCCATTCACGAACCTTAGAGCCTTCTTCTCCAGCGTGTTTACTAAGTCCAAACCAAACCTTGCTAGCTGATTAAATTTGTTGACATATTCTTTCACTGACGAGCTTCCTTGCTTCAATGTCAAGAACCTTTCCATATATAGATTTTCTTCCGCCCTAGAGAGAAAGTTCGCCTCGAACCTACGTCTAAAATCCGCCCAAGAGTCAACAGGACGCTCCCCATTAGTGACCTCCCACCAAAACGAGGTCTCTCCCTTCATTAGCCAAGCTGCTAATCTAACTCTCCTCCCTTCTTCCACTTCAAAGATTTCTATCAATTCTTCCACCTCCTTAAGCCAATATCTAGCTTCCACAAACGTTTCTGACCCTTGAAAGGGTTTTCCACCCATAGCCTTAAATTCCTTGCATGTCTTTGCAAAAGTATCTACGCGAGGAGGAGGAGGAGGAATGGGTGCAACTGGGGGTGGAGGAACATTGGCTGGACCTGCAGCGGCCCTAGCCTCTAATAGCCTCCTATACCATCCTAGTATCGTTACACCATCAGGTAGGTTAAGATCTTCAGCCATGCTGAAACGAAAAAGGAAAGATTCAAAATGGAGAATTCGAAAGATAAAGATATATGCTATTTGGGGATTATGTTTTTCATAAAAACTTTCTCTTTAAATTTCTCATTAAAACATGTTTTTGAAAACATTTCTTCCAAAAACAACTATTTTTCTAAAGTATTTTTATCTGTTCTGGTAACCTTAAGCTCTGATACCACGTGTAACACCCCACGTCCATTAATGTCACTCACAAAGGGAGTGCATTAACTTCCACGGAGGTTATAAGTGAATATAGAACAGAAAAATTACAACAAGACAGATAATAAGTAGTACTTGGAAATCTAAAACTTCATTTTATTGCAGCGGAAACATGTTTATTACATCACAAAACCATTAATCAGAGTCAAGTACATTATCCATCTTCATAAAACAAAATACATAATCCCATTACACAAATAGCCATTAAAGAAGATAACAAGTTGGACTTTACTTCAAGGGTCCAAGCTTTCCAAAGAGATGAAGCAATCCAATCAAGCTCCACTAGAGCTGGGTCCAACCTGAGGACCTGGAGGGGAAAAAGGATAGAAATGGAGGGGGTCAGACATAAAGTCTGGCGAGTATGATAATTCTAACAATACTATTATCAAAATAACTAGACTAAGGCATAAGCTGGAAGACAAGTAAATGTCTATGAACTATTAGGTATGGAATGAACAGATAAAGATAACGTGAAGGATAACGTTAAAGATAACGGTAAAGGCATACCTAATTACAAACGAATAATTACTATACTGCACCGCACATTACTACACTGCACCACACCAGTCACCCTAAAGGTTGATCCCACTTGCTTCACACAGAAACATATAAATAGCCTTACGTACCCCTAGCTGACTACATAGGTGCCGTCTGCGCCTATCTCCACTAGGTGTACCCCACTACCCACTTTCGATCGGCTCCCTACTCGTAGATACCCGTGCTAGCCCCACAGTGGGGTGCATCACTCCCCTAAAGTGGCAACCCGATACAACTTGAGAATGCATGGCTTATACCTACACGATGCAACAACGTCTTACCTACCAGCCCGGGTCCACACACGCATATGAAACCCGTTGGACTTGCGTTGCCACCGCTCCCCGTTTTGGCCTCTTATAGTCAATCCCAGTATGCGTGTCCCGTCCTCGACTTGGGTCGAGCCCACAAAGATACGTTTGGGATACTGGTTGAAATGGGCCCCCACAAGCTACCCACCTAAGCTTGTCATTAATATATCCCACTTAACCCTCTTAGTCATGTTCATTTACATGTGCGTTTGGTTAAGTCTTACTAATCGTATTTCACATGCCGCTAAGGGCATCCACTAGATTCCTCATGCCACCCAAGACACCTACTTAACCCCCATGTCCCACTTTACATGTTTATCTGGTTAAGTATTTCTTAATTCATTCAGGCCATAATCTCATAAAGACCTCTCACATTAGACTGGCATTTATGGCAGCTGGATTTGCCGAGCGGGTCCGGGCAGTCTTACACCATAAAAGAGTCTAACCTCGTGTCTTTACAACTGTTATGCTTTAGTTTAGGCCTAGGACCTCTCACATTGGGCTGACATTTGTGACCACTGGATTTGCCGGGCAGTTCCGGGTAGGTTTATGTCACAAACGAGTCCAACCTCGTGTCCTAAGCATTGATTAACACTTATAATCTTTTACCCTAGTTTTAATAATTCCCTATTCAAATTATTAATTACTTCCAATTTTAATGATGTCCATAATTGACTCAATTATGGCCATCCACTCATGGCATGCAAAATCATATCAATTTCACCCCAACATCTTAATATTAAATCCTTAATATTACCCCTTCCCCACGTTTATATGTTCGCTTATTCAACGCATAACATAGGCTAGACTTGAATAGTCTAACACATAGCACAAAGATAAACTATCACTACATACATACAATTAAAATAAATCTAATCATAATATGGGTGAAACTTGCATAAACTACACATGTTAAGGATCAAAAGGTGTAAACTTGTTAAATGTCACAATTTACATGATATGATCATAGCCCAAATCTATACATAAACTTGCATATGGGGTTTTTAGGCAACATAATGATGGTGTGAACTAGCATAGGATATCACATATGTCATAGCATAATTCTAGATGTCATAATAGATGTCATGGCATATGTTCATAACTTTTCTAATCAATTTAACTTGCATATGTAACTTGTCATATAGATCAACATAGCCCAAACATGATGATTTAATTAATATGAACTAACTAGCATAGATAGTAACATCATGGTTTTTTTTACATGTATGATTCATCGCAACTTAGCATAGAAACTTTCAACATACATAACATCACCATAGCATGATTTACAACATATAAGATATCATCATCACATAACATTGGATTAATAACATACATGATAGCATATGACAATTCACATCATCTACTCACAATCCATTCATGACTTAACCTAATTAAAATGATAATAATCTTGTTAAGACTATCATACTCACAATTAGAGAAGAAAAGAGAGTTTTGCTTTGCTTTAGGGTTGAGAGAATTAGAATTGAATTAGCTTTTCTTCCTTCTTAGTTGGCGGCGGCTCCATTGATTTCCATGGCGACGGTATGACCGTAACTATTCTATTTTTCTTATGAATTAGGGTGAGAGACTGCCTAGGTATTTATAGAGTTAGGATTTATTTTAGACCGTTAGATCAGTTCAGAACTAATCCCAGCCAACCAGATTAGGTCAGAAACCCTAATGGGTCATCACTCAGTCAAAAACAGGCTCAGAACAAAAACTGCTCAGGGGGGGGGGGAGGGATCGACTGCCAGGTCGACCCCCAGGTCGACTCTACCAGGTCGACTGCCAGGTCGACCCCCAGGTCGACTCTATAGTCGACCTGGTAGGCAGGTCGACTGCCCAGTCGACCCTAGGGTCGACCTGGGCCTGGCGGAAATTTTCCTGCCTGCCTGTTTTGACTCCGAATTTGAAATTTAAATTTTTCTGAAACTTCCGATGGCCATAACTTCTTCATACGAAGTCCAATTCACGCAAACTCGGACTCTATTTCAACCAGATTTCTGAGACGAACACAATGGCGCAACCCGTTTCCCACAATTCTCACGTCTGAGATTAGTTATTCTTTAATTTGTGGATATTGATATTAACGGAATTACGGGGTGTTACATAACATGAGCTATGTATATAAAAAATAACAACAAAGTTAATTTGTAAATTATTTATGATTCATTTATATCAAGAATTTACCATGTATTATATCATAAAACTCTTTTTGAACATCAATAACTCCATAACAAAAGACACAACCCGAGCCACTACTCGGCCTAGATAGAACTAGAATATAGATAGGTTGAGAACATGACACATCAGAACATAAAACAATAGAATATTTCATTGCCTTTACAAAAATTTACATCAGAGTACACGAATATCAAAGTGCGTAAAATAATATACATGGCGGAAATACAATTATCAAAGAATAAATAAATTACACAACAGCGGAAAATGTAACACATGAATATATATATATATATATATATAATGTAGCGAAAATACATCAACAAACACAGCTAAAGGCCATACATAGATACAAAGATTTCTGAATATAGCTCCACCCATAATCTAGGATCCTGTTAAAGAAAAGAATCTACAAAACCAAAACTACCGACTGTGTAACAACCCGGATTTTTGAAGGGTGATAGTAACGACTCAAAGATTTTGATGTTTAAAATATAAAATAAATTTAGATTTAATGTGATGATAAATATTTTTATTCAGAATTTTATCCATTTTGGATAATATTTGAGTTTAAGTTGTTTGTTAAATTGAACGATACTAATATTGATATGTACAGTAGTGAAATACAATTTTGATTTCTCAATCTAACTTAATTTATTTTATCTAGTTTTAAATTTTGGTTTAAAAAAATATAATAATAATAATAATAACAATAAATAAATAATAATAATAATAAAATATGGTTGTATGGTCATGGTATTGTAGTTGGTATACACTTTTTAAAATAATTTATGTTTGCCATTTATTAATTTGGCTATGATTGGGAGATACTTGGTTGAATTTTGATGGAAAAATCTACATAGGTCCTAATATTTTTCCTTTTTCGCGTCCTTTCCCTTAAAAAAAGATTGTTGTCCTCTTCTTTCGGGATCATTCTAGTTTTATTCATTTCTTGACCCTAGAGTTTTCCTTCCTCCTCATGATTCCGTTATTAGGAGAAACCCGAAAATTGCTAAAATCATTCTCAACAAAATCGAAATACGTGGAAGCACCTCAGAATCAACTACTGCGGAGCCTCTTTGCGGCTCCGAGTCAACGTATGCTCGTACCAACGTCCAACCCTAGGCTTGCCCCTCACCCATCCTGCCATCTTCTGAAAATACGAAAAGAGTGATAATTAGGCTTTTGGCAAGTCCCTGGTTTTGATCTTTAGGAACGAAAACACTTGGATTGAGTATCTCTTCGTGCTTTGTTCTTCTTTTCTAAAGAAAGACCCAATCTTGCTTCCATAGTTGGTCTTGGTTACCTTCTCTTTTACTGCAATTCCCTTATGATCAAAAGGGGAATAATACGCCTTCTTAGGAGTTCTACAAGAAAGTGATTGCACTAAATTTAGGGGTTGTAGTTCTTCGTCTCTCACCATTGCAAGTCGGAAGGAACTAGGAACATGTCCTAAGCCACGCAAGCCCTTAGCCAATAATCTTAGAGGATCTGCAATTGGTTTTTCTACAAAATTTGGAGGTAAAAGTACATATATATATATATTTATTTAATTTCCTCTTTTTCAATCAATAATGATAGATTAGTTGTTGTTTGATTTGGTCATTAGAGCAATCAATTTCTAAGGAAATGCCTGCTTGAGTTTCCGTTTTTTTTATATTTCTTTTGATTGACATACAATATTTAGTTGTCTAGTTGTTGGATTATATTTGGAAGGCGACCAAGGTGTGTACTATACAAACCTGTAGTAATGAAGGAGCCGATCTACAGTTTCTTAAATAGCATGATTCACAATTTTCTTTCATATATGCCCTTTTGACATAATTCGGTTGAGATATTTGATTTTTATCTTCATTTTACTAGGCCTATCAATAATATTGCATTAGAAGTTGTTTAATGTATTTGCTGTAGCTTACATAGAATAGGATTTTCGTCCTTTTCTCTGATGTTGGAAATATGGCTAGGCAAGTGATTAGGTGAATGCCTTGGTGGGGCTGAAACTTGTTTTTGAGCATACTGAGGAAGAAAAAAAAACAAAACATTTGTCATTTGCACTCTCGCAAGCTAGTTTCTTGCATGTATCTGTCTCTTCAAGCTCCTAATTCATAATGATTGATAATTTTATTTGAGTTCTACCATATGTTGTTTTGCCAAACTTCTATCGATTTTGTTGATTTCGTGCACCTGATTCATAAATCAAATTCCAATGTAATTTTTCTGATTCAAAGAAAGAGTTGAAATAAATATTCCATAACCTGTGTATAGAAATATTGCGTTCTTGTTACATTATGTTATGCACTATCCATTTATAATTACAGCAATTTATTGCTATTAGTTTTGCACAAAATGGTTATTTAATACTAGTCAGCAACTGCATTTAATAGTATTATAAATGGTATTAGATTTGCTATCATTTTTTCCATGTTACCTATACTTTGGTTTCTTCCTTTTGATAAAACGAGGGCATGTCCTACTTAGTTTTACATTTCTTTTACTTTAACTTTATAATAAACTGTTATGTAACTAAGGTTTATAAGGTTTTAAGGATTTGTATGTATTGATTAAATTCATTTTATTTGCATGCGTTGATTGAATTTTTTTTAATTGCATGCATTGATTGAATTCTATTTATTTGCATGCATTGACTTACAATATATTAGTAAATGTTTTGGGAAAGTTTTCATTTTGGAAACACCATTGCATTCCTTACTTTAAATGCTTATAGCATGATTTGCATGGCACTACTCCTTGCTTGTTGAATTAATCCTCTTCCTCACGTGTGGATTATTCCTCTTGCAATCAATTAGCAATAGAGTATGCCCCAACTTCAATCCTTGCTTGTTGGTTGTCTAAAAAGCTAGTTCATATAAACCCAATTCTTACTCCTTTATTTAACATATGAACGTACGCTTGTTTTAGGCAGTTTTATGTAAAGCTAGTTTGACAAACTCTGTTCACACTGTAGACCAGTCATGCAAAGCTAATCTTATGTAGGCCTTTATAATTTACTGATTAAGAGGAAGGGGAAGGACATACTTTCCTGAACACATTTTTTGCCTTATTTGTATCATGGAATCAAATGATTATTATGAATCGTGTCCATATTGACCGTAAATACTTGGCAAGTGACACATATTTGAAATTCATATGAGTGGTGCATATCTAAAGATTTATCTAGCAAAGGAGTGTTGCACGTAAGGACGCATGCACGCACAAATGTGACGAGAAGGAATTTCGCTCGGTCCGAACCAGTCGCTAAACCGATCCAGGCCGTTCGAAACGCCCTATCGTTTGAGAACAGGACAAAACAGAACGCATACAGAAGAACATTTCATTTTATATTACAACAGTGCATCAGATTACAAGAATATACAGAGTAAAAATGAATATTACACAGAAATATCAGAGATTTAAATAACATTTATTTTCAATGCAGCGGAAAAATAATACAATACACAACTAGAATGAGGTATACGGATACAAAGCTTTCCGGATATCGTTCCAGCTGTAAACCAGGATCCTATGAATATAAATCTGCAAAACCAAAACTACTAGCTGCCCGTGTCAAAATAGGGGCACCCAGAGTTTAGGTCAAAACAATAAACTCCAGGTCAGTCATGTGACTGGTGTGAGAACTAAAACAGTTATTAATCTTTATTTTTAAAGTTAGGCAAATCAAGGGACCACGCCGTATAACACGGAACGGGTTTCCTCCCAAGAATACCAGTGCATAAACAAACAGCGCAATGCTAAATAAAGAAAAATGAAGCTGTTATAAGACCCAGGTCCTATCACACAATGCAACGCAAGCCGGGGGATAGGGTTTTCCCTTATAACAGCCAAAGAATGCTTGATACGTTTAAAACAAATCATTTGATACTATAATAAGTGCATAGTGTATAAAACAACTTCAAATCATAAGTATCAATCATAGGCGACATGAGCGTCCCATGCCACTATGTCGCCACATATAGGTTTACAATCAAAACCGCAAATGTCACGTATTTGGAAATTGGATTTCCATCTATGAACCGAGGCAAAAGATAGTCCTCAACCGATTCGTGACTCTCTAGCCCGAGCCACAGGACCCAGACTCAGGTGGGCCCTTGGAGCGACATGGCCGGTCCGTCTGCCAACCAGAATGCATCGGCCGAAACCGATATAACCGAGGCGCCTCGCAACAGCAACAACCACATAAGTCAAACTCGTCAGGGCGTGTAAAACCACTGACGCCACTTCTAACTAGAAAGAAACGCAAGTCCTCCCTGAGGTCCGTCTCCCGTTTTTAGTTCATACCGGGTGTGAAACTCGCGAATTCACGTTACACAAAGCTGTGCCACACAGGCTGTGCTTTGATCATCACCACAAGACTTTGCTTTTCAACAGAAGCCTCGATCTATTGCCACTTAGGCATGCCACACAGGCAATTCACTCTATGTGTTTGATATCCATCAGTATATAACCCCTGAGCTCGTACGTTTCAGAGAAGGGCGTTAAGCAAGAGAATAAATTCTCCACCGCCAAACAGATATATATTTAATAGAGATCAACCACACGGACTAAAATCCAATGTCAGACACACAGTCCATTTACAAGTCCGTTCTGGGTCTGAACGAAACCGGAGGCACCTAGTACCCCGCATATCCATCGATCTCCAAGTACGTTTGGACGATCAGCAACTGTTTCCATCTTCTTGGGTGTACAGCCCAATCAAGATCATCAGTTATCACCCAAACGACGTGAAGACTTCTGGTCTTCGACCACCGTCTTCATCTTCGACACCACGTCGAATCAGTTATTCAGAATGGGATAAACCCGGTCTTTCTGAATAACTCGCGTATATATTATAAAAGTGTTACACAAACACAACATATGCCTCATTCCAATTCATTAGTCACTAACCGTAAATTAATCAAGAGAATAATTCCCCAAATATTAACCCCGAAGGCCGAAACCAACATCAGATCAATACCCAGAAAACCATTCTGCTTGGCCAACCGACAGTTAGTTTCTAAATTTCACATTCATAGGGAAAGGTTCCCATTAATTTTATCCAAGATAAATTCCTTGAATTTATGTTTGAATCTCAATTCGAACTAGTCGGGATTAGCGAACCTTACCGAAGTAATCATTTGTTTTAATTTCCCAATCCCAACCTATTCATCCCATGAAGTAAAACTGGTTATACTTCATATCTAACACCACAGTGTTATCGGTAAATTCAATTACCATTTCACGTTCAAATCTAATTAAAGATTTAACTATCGCCTGGAGCAAAACTGGTGATACTCCATTTTCGATCATTTCAATCTAATTAAAGATTCATTAAAACTCCACTTAGTTTTAATCTTTGACTGGGTTAAAGAATCAGTGTCATTTAAAACACGGTTCACGATAAACCCAAAATCACATTCATTAATTATCGGGTTAAAGAACGAGTGTTATTTAAAACACTGTTCACGATAAACCCAAAAATCAATACCAATTCAATTCCAATTAAATATCGTTTAATTGGTACACTTCATTAAATCTAAATAAAAAGATTTAATCTTTTCACAACTAGGTTCAAGAACAGTGTTAGTGAAGACACCATTCGCGACAAACCCAAATCACATTTGATATTCAATACAAGGCTCTGAATAGAAAATATATCGGCTTATATTCAATATCAAATTCTACGACTAACAAATGTCGTATTAGAAATAACGATATAAATATATATCTTTCAAATTTCCATAACAACATCTGTATAATCACGAATTCCAACATCGAAATATTCCGAAGACAATTTCGATTCAAATCCACTCCAATGCAATCATTGGAAATTTTGGTTATTTTCAAAACCCTTTTCAAATTCAATTCATTTATTTAAAAATAAATAGAATTATAATTCTAGTTCAAAACTAGTTCATTTCGATAAAAATCTATTTTTATCTTTTCAAATATGGAGTTTTTCATCCCAAATCTTCACAAATCATTTCTTATGATTTTACACAAATTATTACTATTTTTAATAATTTTATCAAGGCCCGTACAGTCGATTTCCATCAATGGCCATCGAACTGCACTTATAGCAACCTTTTTCAAATTTGATTTGGACGTAAATCCAAATCCAACCGTTAGATTTCAAATTTCTAATATTCATTAGAAAGCTCTTTTCGATACGAACCCAACGGTTCCGGTTTTAGGAGAATCCGACGGTCGGATCTCCCGTAATGTCAGTTTGAAATAAATGGTCGAAATTTACGAACTGCCGCGGCGCGGCGCGTTCTATTCAGGCCATTATATTATATATATAATATATATAATATATATTTCGTCGATTTCTATTTAAAACGAATTTTATAAATCGTTTTAATTTCATTTCAAAAGCAATTTCAACTTCCATTTCAATTCAAATCAAAATTGAATTCTTCTTTATAAATTCGTTTTAAAATTCATTTCTATTCAATTCAAATTTCACTTCAATTTGAATTCATTTCAATTCGCTTTCAATTCAATTTGAAATCGTTTTCAATTCAATTCATTTCGAAATCGTTTTCAATTCAATTTATTTCGAAATCGTTTTCAATTCAATTCATTTCGAAATCGTTTAAAATCGATATAAATATCGCTCACGTCAAAATGGCGTTAATCTAATCAACACGGCTTCATAAATTTCTATTTTCAAATATTTCTTTTTCAAAATAGTTGTTATTATCAAAATATTTCGTTCAACACATGACCAATCTCAATGAATGAGTACTGTCAACACATGAACTTTTATTTTATAATGATAAAGATGTAAATTTTATTACTAAAATATTTCGTTCAACACATGACCAATCTCAATGAATGAGTACTGTCAACACATGAACTTTTATTTTATAATATTCTTTATTTTTCAAATTGGAATGAGGCCCAATCAATTACCATATAAAGTTAATTATATGGATTTCCATACAACACATGTATATAATAGCATTGAAAAATAATCAACCATCAACCAAAGTGCACTACACTGTATAAGCATCAAATATAGATATTCAACGCTTATAACAGCCTGTCAATCAATCGATCGACATATTTCATCAATTAGGATGAGTGAACTACATATTTCATCCTAACACCCGTGTGGGGTTTCAAACAATCAAACACACATTTTATTTGTGCTGTTGGGCGATGTGTAAAATTTATCGTCCCAATCAATGTCCTTCAAATAGGTGTACATAAACAAACCGTCTGGTTTGTAAATGAATATTGATTTATTCACATTCACGTTAAAAAATATATTTTTAACGATAAAACATTTTATTCCAACATATGAATTTCTATTCAGTTCATTCTTTAAATAAAATGATATTTTTATTTTTCTAACATATTTTAGAAAATTTCGGCGGCATAACGGCACGATACTAGAAACGGGACAAGGCCTAGCCTTATCCCCGGTCTAGTGAAGGCCCACGCCATTCACACATCAATCAAATCAATTCATTTCACCACACAATTCAATTTCAATCAAATAATTCAACTAATCTACGCAACCAAACAAACAAGTCCATGGTCTGTGGACGATTGTGTCGGGTGCTACTAAGCACCGTCTGCATCCTAGTATATATATAACTAGAAAATGAAATTGAAAGGTGAGAAATTCTCACCTATAGCTATCCTAGCTCCACGGCACTTCTTTTAGAGAAGTCTTCGTCGTCTTCGTTGCCCGCTTTCACTACATATGTAAAAATCAAATTTTGACTTCGCTATGCAATATATAAAAATCTGATTTCTACTTCGACTTTCAATATATAAAAATCTGATTTTTACTTTTTAAAGTTCAAATCTTTTTCCATTCTAAAGCTCAAACCTTTTTTTCTTTGAAGTTTAAACCTTTTTCAAATCAGTTTTAAATCATTTTTAAAAATCAGTTTTAAATTATTTAAAAAAAACAGTTTTGAATCTAATTAAAATCAGAATCTAAAAACATAAAAATCAGTTTTTAAATGTTTTATAAAATCAGTTTTAAATCACTTTAAAATCATTTGAAAAATTAGTTTTTACTTTATATAAAAAAAATCAGTATTTACCTTATATAAAAATCATTAAAAATAAAATAACAAAACACTTACAGAGGGGGGGTTCTCATCGATCGGCGGTAGGCTTAGGGGGGGGGGGGTTTCCCTGTCGATCGGCGGTAGGCTTGGGGGGGGGTTTCTCTGTCGATCGCTTGAGGAGAGAGGGGGGGGGGGGGGTTGCGGCTACCGCAGGTGGAGGAGGGAACGTCGCGATTCATCGGGCTTCAGGGGGGGGCTGGAGGTGCGTCGCGGTTCATCGGGGAGGGGCGGCGGCGGCTTCCCTCCCCCCCGTCGCTCTCGTTCTTATTTTTTTTTTATTTTTTATTTCTTTGAATCTGACGAATGATAGAAGGGGGGGGCAGCGGGTTAAAGTAGAGGGTTTTATTTAATTTTTTTTTATTTAATTGAAAAAGTTGACTTTTACAAACGAACTCGAAACGAGGCCCACCGCCTGTCGCCTATAGCGTTTTACCCCCATTCCGAACACAATGGGATATGTATCGTAAGCTGATTCGGCTGTTACAATCAGTTTCCATTACTTTTACATTTAAATCACTATATTGAATTTTAAACGTACTTTTCAAATTACCGGGGTCACATACTAAGTAGAAAAATTCCTGAAAAATATTTTCTAGCTTCGTATTGACGATACGGTCCTAACAAAACTAGTTTCGTCGAATTCTGAGACCGTTGGAAAAATGGCCATTTTCCAGTCGATTAAAATCAACTGAAACTGGTCAAACGCGTTTTCCTATGCCACACTCACATATTGATTCGAAAAATTATGAAATTTGGAATCTAGCAATAATTCGACACTGCGGATCCAACAAAACTGGTTTCGTCGAAATCCGAGGTCATTTGCAAAATGTCCATTTTTAAGGGCCTGAATTCCATAGCGACTATTCAGAATCTTCAACTGGACATATCTTTTGATTCCCGCTATGAAATTTGGATTGGTCGGATTCGTTGGAAAGATATTATCAATTAGATCCTAATGTTTTTGGTTTCACTAAAATCCGGATTGTTTTGCACCCGGTACATTCAATTGAAGTTTGAAATCGAATTATCGAACTACCGCGCCATTTTCAATTCTATTTATAATTATATATAAATATTTATATTCTAACGACGACGCGTATAAATATATTCGTTCGAATTATATTCAAAATAAATTTCTCGTCGAGTTTATTTAAAATAATTCATTTTAAATAATCAAAATTCGCTAAAATTGCCAAAATAAAAATTTTAAACTGGCCCAGATTTTCGGGTTATTACAATCTCCCCCACTTAAAACTTTTCGTCCCCGAAAAGGAACAAAGACGAAAGTGGTTTGATTAATCAACTCTACGCTCGATCTGGCTTCCATTCTCCAACTCTTTAGTTTCTGAGAATTTTCAAAATTTCAAAAATTTGGCTAACACCCTAAATTTTTGAAAAATTTCGCCATAACCTCCTCTGCACCGGGAGCATCGGGGAATTTCAAATAGCTTCACCGGTCCTTCAGATCTCAAAAAGAAAAAGAAAAAGCCAAGCGGCTAGCCAATAGGCTCATAAAATCATCATCACCCAAACAAACAGTAAATTATGTAGTAACCATGTACCTATTTGTCGGGCAAACAAATTTTATTCTCTGCTCTAGCCTCCTTGCTATGACCTGTTCAATGATATATATGTATATGCAAGCAAATGCGACCAAATTTCAATTATAACTCAATATTCGGTTCAATTAGGCTAAATGGCTAAAAATTAGTAAACAAATAAACAAACAACACAAACATCAATCAATTAGTGAATTAGAGTTTCAAATTCATAATTTTAATACATATACAAAAAATCATGTTCTTGATGCCAAATCACAACAATAGGCCCTATCTAATTTTGGTTCTCACACCAGTCAATAGGAAGTATATAAATATCACACCTTCGACTCTCGAATATGAATTCTGATGATGTAGCTACAATCATCAGAATCACCTTCGGGCGACTAGAGTGTGAATCTATATCTATCCAATATATCAAAACTTCGAATACACGCTAGCTAGGCGCATACGCAAAAATCTTTATATTTTGGATTGTCCTAATCAATATAAAATAAATAATCAAATACGAATAATTGATTTAAATTTTCAAAACAAAATTTGTTTTCATTTTAAAAATATACTCTTCACACTCGTTCTAGGATACTACTGACCCCATCTCTAACGAGTCATCCTCATTGGATATTACTAATCCAATATCTGATGAATTCTTTCGTATGGTTCTAATGTGCCTTGTTCTCTGAGCTTTGTAAACCAAAGCTCTGATACCACTGTGACGAGAAGGAATTTCGCTCGGTCCGAACCAGTCGCTAAACCGATCCAGGCCGTTCGAAACGCCCTATCGTTTGAGAACAGGACAAAACAGAACGCATACAGAAGAACATTTCATTTTATATTACAACAGTGCATCAGATTACAAGAATATACAGAGTAAAAATGAATATTACACAGAAATATCAGAGATTTAAATAACATTTATTTTCAATGCAGCGGAAAAATAATACAATACACAACTAGAATGAGGTATACGGATACAAAGCTTTCCGGATATCGTTCCAGCTGTAAACCAGGATCCTATGAATATAAATCTGCAAAACCAAAACTACTAGCTGGCCGTGTCAAAATAGGGGCACCCAGAGTTTAGGTCAAAACAATAAACTCCAGGTCAGTCATGTGACTGGTGTGAGAACTAAAACAGTTATTAATCTTTATTTTTAAAGTTAGGCAAATCAAGGGACCACGCCGTATAACACGGAACGGGTTTCCTCCCAAGAATACCAGTGCATAAACAAACAGCGCAATGCTAAATAAAGAAAAATGAAGCTGTTATAAGACCCAGGTCCTATCACACAATGCAACGCAAGCCGGGGGATAGGGTTTTCCCTTATAACAGCCAAAGAATGCTTGATACGTTTAAAACAAATCATTTGATACTATAATAAGTGCATAGTGTATAAAACAACTTCAAATCATAAGTATCAATCATAGGCGACATGAGCGTCCCATGCCACTATGTCGCCACATATAGGTTTACAATCAAAACCACAAATGTCACGTATTTGGAAATTGGATTTCCATCTATGAACCGAGGCAAAAGATAGTCCTCAACCGATTCGTGACTCTCTAGCCCGAGCCACAGGACCCAGACTCAGGTGGGCCCTTGGAGCGACAGGGCCGGTCCACCGATGTGGATTAAAATGCCTGAACACTACGTTTCCCCACCCTATGGGGTGTAAGTCTGGTCCGTCTGCCAACCAGAATGCATCGGCCGAAACCGATATAACCGAGGCGCCTCGCAACAGCAACAACCACATAAGTCAAACTCGTCAGGGCGTGTAAAACCACTGACGCCACTTCTAACTAGAAAGAAACGCAAGTCCTCCCTGAGGTCCGTCTCCCGTTTTTAGTTCATACCGGGTGTGAAACTCGCGAATTCACGTTACACAAAGCTGTGCCACACAGGCTGTGCTTTGATCATCACCACAAGACTTTGCTTTTCAACAGAAGCCTCGATCTATTGCCACTTAGGCATGCCACACAGGCAATTCACTCTATGTGTTTGATATCCATCAGTATATAACCCCTGAGCTCGTACGTCTCAGAGAAGGGCGTTAAGCAAGAGAATAAATTCTCCGCCGCCAAACAGATATATATTTAATAGAGATCAACCACACGGACTAAAATCCAATGTCAGACACACAGTCCATTTACAAGTCCGTTCTGGGTCTGAACGAAACCGGAGGCACCTAGTACCCCGCATATCCATCGATCTCCAAGTACGTCTGGACGATCACCAACTGTTTCCATCTTCTTGGGTGTACAGCCCAATCAAGATCATCAGTTATCACCCAAACGACGTGAAGACTTCTGGTCTTCGACCACCGTCTTCATCTTCGACACCACGTCGAATCAGTTATTCAGAATGGGATAAACCCGGTCTTTCTGAATAACTCGCGTATATATTATAAAAGTGTTACACAAACACAACATATGCCTCATTCCAATTCATTAGTCACTAACCGTAAATTAATCAAGAGAATAATTCCCCAAATATTAACCCCGAAGGCCGAAACCAACATCAGATCAATACCCAGAAAACCATTCTGCTTGGCCAACCGACAGTTAGTTTCTAAATTTCACATTCATAGGGAAAGGTTCCCATTAATTTTATCCAAGATAAATTCCTTGAATTTATGTTTGAATCTCAATTCGAACTAGTCGGGATTAGCGAACCTTACCGAAGTAATCATTTGTTTTAATTTCCCAATCCCAACCTATTCATCCCATGAAGTAAAACTGGTTATACTTCATATCTAACACCACAGTGTTATCGGTAAATTCAATTACCATTTCACGTTCAAATCTAATTAAAGATTTAACTATCGCCTGGAGCAAAACTGGTGATACTCCATTTTCGATCATTTCAATCTAATTAAAGATTCATTAAAACTCCACTTAGTTTTAATCTTTGACTGGGTTAAAGAATCAGTGTCATTTAAAACACGGTTCACGATAAACCCAAAATCACATTCATTAATTATCGGGTTAAAGAACGAGTGTTATTTAAAACACTGTTCACGATAAACCCAAAAATCAATACCAATTCAATTCCAATTAAATATCGTTTAATTGGTACACTTCATTAAATCTAAATAAAAAGATTTAATCTTTTCACAACTAGGTTCAAGAACAGTGTTAGTGAAGACACCATTCGCGACAAACCCAAATCACATTTGATATTCAATACAAGGCTCTGAATAGAAAATATATCGGCTTATATTCAATATCAAATTCTACGACTAACAAATGTCGTATTAGAAATAACGATATAAATATATATCTTTCAAATTTCCATAACAACATCTGTATAATCACGAATTCCAACATCGAAATATTCCGAAGACAATTTCGATTCAAATCCACTCCAATGCAATCATTGGAAATTTTGGTTATTTTCAAAACCCTTTTCAAATTCAATTCATTTATTTAAAAATAAATAGAATTATAATTCTAGTTCAAAACTAGTTCATTTCGATAAAAATCTATTTTTATCTTTTCAAATATGGAGTTTTTCATCCCAAATCTTCACAAATCATTTCTTATGATTTTACACAAATTATTACTATTTTTAATAATTTTATCAAGGCCCGTACAGTCGATTTCCATCAATGGCCATCGAACTGCACTTATAGCGACCTTTTTCAAATTTGATTTGGACGTAACTCCAAATCCAACCGTTAGATTTCAAATTTCTAATATTCATTAGAAAGCTCTTTTCGATACGAACCCAACGGTTCCGGTTTTAGGAGAATCCGACGGTCGGATCTCCCGTAATGTCAGTTTGAAATAAATGGTCGAAATTTACGAACTGCCGCGGCGCGGCGCGTTCTATTCAGGCCATTATATTATATATATAATATATATTTCGTCGATTTCTATTTAAAACGAATTTTATAAATCGTTTTAATTTCATTTCAAAAGCAATTTCAACTTCCATTTCAATTCAAATCAAAATTGAATTCTTCTTTATAAATTCGTTTTAAAATTCATTTCTATTCAATTCAAATTTCACTTCAATTTGAATTCATTTCAATTCGCTTTCAATTCAATTTGAAATCGTTTTCAATTCAATTCATTTCGAAATCGTTTTCAATTCAATTCATTTCGAAATCGTTTTCAATTCAATTCATTTCGAAATCGTTTAAAATCGCTATAAATATCGCTCACGTCAAAATGGCGTTAATCTAATCAACACGGCTTCATAAATTTCTATTTTCAAATATTTCTTTTTCAAAATAGTTGTTATTATCAAAATATTTCGTTCAACACATGACCAATCTCAATGAATGAGTACTGTCAACACATGAACTTTTATTTTATAATGATAAAGATGTAAATTTTATTACTAAAATATTTCGTTCAACACATGACCAATCTCAATGAATGAGTACTGTCAACACATGAACTTTTATTTTATAATGTTCTTTATTTTTCAAATTGGAATGAGGCCCAATCAATTACCATATAAAGTTAATTATATGGATTTCCATACAACACATGTATATAATAGCATTGAAAAATAATCAACCATCAACCAAAGTGCACTACACTGTATAAGCATCAAATATAGATATTCAACGCTTATAACAGCCTGTCAATCAATCGATCGACATATTTCATCAATTAGGATGAGTGAACTACATATTTCATCCTAACACCCGTGTGGGGTTTCAAACAATCAAACACACATTTTATTTGTGCTGTTGGGCGATGTGTAAAATTTATCGTCCCAATCAATGTCCTTCAAATAGGTGTACATAAACAAACCGTTTGGTTTGTAAATGAATATTGATTTATTCACATTCACGTTAAAAATTATATTTTTAACGATAAAACATTTTATTCCAACATATGAATTTCTATTCAGTTCATTCTTTAAATAAAATGATATTTTTATTTTTCTAACATATTTTAGAAAATTTCGGCGGCATAACGGCACGATACTAGAAACGGGACAAGGCCTAGCCTTATCCCCGGTCTAGTGAAGGCCCACGCCATTCACACATCAATCAAATCAATTCATTTCACCACACAATTCAATTTCAATCAAATAATTCAACTAATCTACGCAACCAAACAAACAAGTCCATGGTCTGTGGACGATTGTGTCGGGTGCTACTAAGCACCGTCTGCATCCTAGTATATATATAACTAGAAAATGAAATTGAAAGGTGAGAAATTCTCACCTATAGCTATCCTAGCTCCACGGCACTTCTTTTAGAGAAGTCTTCGTCGTCTTCGTTTCCCGCTTTCACTACATATGTAAAAATCAAATTTTGACTTCGCTATGCAATATATAAAAATCTGATTTCTACTTCGACTTTCAATATATAAAAATCTGATTTTTACTTTTTAAAGTTCAAATCTTTTTCCATTCTAAAGCTCAAACCTTTTTTTCTTTGAAGTTTAAACCTTTTTCAAATCAGTTTTAAATCATTTTTAAAAATCAGTTTTAAATTATTTAAAAAAAACAGTTTTGAATCTAATTAAAATCAGAATCTAAAAACATAAAAATCAGTTTTTAAATGTTTTATAAAATCACTTTAAAATCATTTGAAAAATTAGTTTTTACTTTATATAAAAAAAATCAGTATTTACCTTATATAAAAATCATTAAAAATAAAATAACAAAACACTTACAGAGGGGGGGGGGGGTCTCATCGATCGGCGGTAGGCTTAGGGGGGGTTTCCCTGTCGATCGGCGGTAGGCTTGGGGGGGGGGGGGGTTTCTCTGTCGATCGCTTGAGGAGAGAGGGGGGGGGGGGGGGGGTTGCGGCTACCGCAGGTGGAGGAGGGAACGTCGCGATTCATCGGGCTTCGGGGGGGGGGGGGGGGGGGCTGGAGGTGCGTCGCGGTTCATCGGGGAGGGGCGGCGGCGGCTTCCCTCCCCCCCGTCGCTCTCGTTCTTATTTTTTTTTTCTTTGAATCTGACGAATGATAGAAGGGGGGGGCAGCGGGTTAAAGTAGAGGGTTTTTTTTTTTTTTTTATTTAATTGAAAAAGTTGACTTTTACAAACGAACTCGAAACGAGGCCCACCGCCTGTCGCCCATAGCGTTTTACCCCCATTCCGAACACAATGGGATATGTATCGTAAGCTGATTCGGCTGTTACAATCAGTTTCCATTACTTTTACATTTAAATCACTATATTGAATTTTAAACGTACTTTTCAAATTACCGGGGTCACATACTAAGTAGAAAAATTCCTGAAAAATATTTTCTAGCTTCGTATTGACGATACGGTCCTAACAAAACTAGTTTCGTCGAATTCTGAGACCGTTGGAAAAATGGCCATTTTCCAGTCGATTAAAATCAACTGAAACTGGTCAAACGCGTTTTCCTATGCCACACTCACATATTGATTCGAAAAATTATGAAATTTGGAATCTAGCAATAATTCGACACTGCGGATCCAACAAAACTGGTTTCGTCGAAATCCGAGGTCATTTGCAAAATGTCCATTTTTAAGGGCCTGAATTCCATAGCGACTATTCAGAATCTTCAACTGGACATATCTTTTGATTCCCGCTATGAAATTTGGATTGGTCGGATTCGTTGGAAAGATATTATCAATTAGATCCTAATGTTTTTGGTTTCACTAAAATCCGGATTGTTTTGCACCCGGTACATTCAATTGAAGTTTGAAATCGAATTATCGAACTACCGCGCCATTTTCAATTCTATTTATAATTATATATAAATATTTATATTCTAACGACGACGCGTATAAATATATTCGTTCGAATTATATTCAAAATAAATTTCTCGTCGATTTTATTTAAAATAATTCATTTTAAATAATCAAAATTCGCTAAAATTGCCAAAATAAAAATTTTAAACTGGCCCAGATTTTCGGGTTATTACAACAAAGCTCGACGAATGCAGTAATTTGTTTAAAGAAATTTCTACAAAAATTTATATTTCTTCCGCTATACAAAAAATGTTGTAAAAACTCAGATATTTATATAAAATTTCATTCTGCTATAAATATTGTTTGTTGTGATTCTGTATTAGTTTCCATTTTAAACCTTGTAAGCCAATAATAATCCGCTATTTTGAACGCGTCGAGCTGGTTTAGTTATCGACTTGGGGCGGTTCAAAATGGTGGGTTGTTATACATTGCCCATGTGGAAAATATGGTCACCCAGAGTTTAGGTTGAAACAATAAACCTAGGTTAGTCATGGGACTGGTATGAGAGCTAAAACAGTTATTTAAATTTTACTTTAAAATGAGGTAGATCACTGAACCACGCCATATATCACGGAACGAATTTACTCCATGTGAATACCCGAAATTAAAATAAATGATAAACGATGTAATGATCTTTTGAAAAAATGGAGCTATTATAAGACTCAGGTACCATCACACAATGCAATGCAAACTGGAGGATAGAGGTTACCTTATAATAGCCAAAGATGCTTGGTACATCATGAAAACAAATATTTTTGATACTATTATAAGTGTGTAGTGCAGAAAGCAGCTTCAAATATAAATGTATCAATCATAGACAGTATAGGTACCATATATAATGTCGACATATAAGTTTACAGCTAAAGCCGAAATGACGCATATTGGAAATTGGATTCCATCTATGAGTCAAGGCAGGGGATCTTCCTTATTGATTTCGAGACACTCTAGCACATGCCTCAGGATCGCACCATTGGTAACCCTTGGATCTTAAGGGTCGGTCCACACTTAACTTTTGTGGATTATTATTCCTGAAAAATACATTTCCAGGTCCTATCAGAACTGTCACCCGGTCAGTATGTCGACCAATCATATCCGGGGGCCTTCGCATCCATCATCCACGTAAGTAAAATGTATGGGCTCCATACCATGACATCACCTCAAGCTAGAAAGAAATACATGCACTCCCTATAGTCACTAATCTCGTTTTTGACTCATACCAGAGTGTGAAGCTCGCAAATTAATGTTACACGCAAAGCTGCGCTATTTAAAGCCATGCTATGATCATCATCCACCAGGCCCTGCTTTTCAACAAAAAGCCTTGATCATTGCATCTTTCCATGCCACGTTGTCAATTCATACCATGCCATTGATTTCCACCAATATATAACCTCTGAGCTCGTATGTCTCAGAGAAGGGTGTTAAGAAAAGAGAATAAATTTTACACAACCAAAGAGATATATATATATATATACACACACACATATATATAGTAGAGATCAACAAATACAACCTGAAATACAATGTCTGACATACAATCCATTTGCAGTCCGTTCTGGGTCTAAATGAAACCGGAGTTACCTTATTCCTCGTCCTATATGTCCAATACAGGAGAGAGGTCCTCGCATATCTAGTCGATTTTCAAGTACTTTAGACTACCACCACTGATTACCTTATCTTAGGTGCATGGCCCAATCAAGACATCAACATCCCAAACGATGTGTAGTTCTTCGATCTACAACTACTGTCTTCATCTTTGACTTTTTAATCGTCGTAATAATTTTTAAGAAAAGGTTAACCTGGTCTTTCCGAATAATTTGCATATATTTATAATCATGTGCCAAATACACAAAGATGGCACTCATTTCATCCCAGTCCAAAATATCCTTTTATTTACATATTCATTACCTTTAGAAAATGGTTTTCATTAATTTTAACGATGATAAATTCTTTAAATCTCAAAAATCATATCTCAATGATTATCCGAAATTTAGAAATTAATCTTGTCTTAACTGGGTAAAAGAGAAACTACCATTTAAAAGCATTATTCACTATAAACACCAAATATCATTTTCCATTCAATATGGAATCTTAACATAAATCCGACTAATTGATAATCGATATAAATTTCTTTATCATTTTAATACTATAATTGCAATAATGGCGAAGCCTTTTAAATTCCATCCATAGTAAAGGCCTCTTTCACTGAAGCTCATTTCGATTGTTAGTAACCGAATTCCATCCATTTCCAATTCTATTAAACGCATTGGAAAATTTATTAAATCTTGTTTAAAATATTTATCATTTTTATAGGGGGGTTCAAGAACGGTATTATTTAAGATATCATTCACAACGAACCTTAAATCAATTTATTACGTTCAAATATTAAATTTTCCCATAGTTGCAAAATAGCAAATTTAGATCAGAATAACATTTATCCTTAAAATCAGGAATATTCTATCCAAACTCTTCCTAAATCATTTATTATGATTATCATAATTTATTTATATTTTTAGTAATTTTATTAAGGCCCTTACAGTTCGTTTTCAAATCGGCCATCGAACTGCATCTGTAATAGCCTTTTCCAAAATTGATTTGGACATATTTTAAGATCTAACCATTCAAATTTAGACCTATTATGTTCACTGGAAAGATCTTTTCGATACCAACCAAACAGTTCCGATTTCAGGAGAATATGATAGTAGGATCTCCCGCTACGTCAGTTCGAAGTTGTCGGTTGATGTTCGCGAACTATGTCAGTGGGACGCGTTCTATTCAAGCCCGAATCGATTTATTAATTTATATATAAATCAAAATGTTATAAAAAATCTTTAGTTATTATATAAAATTTATATAATTACTTTAGAAAATTTGTCTCATTCGTTTAGATTCAAATTTGAATATCTCTTAGTTTGGTCAATTGTAATATTATTCTAATGAATAAAATAATAATATTATCTTTCTAAAGTTGTCAACTTATGTTCAAATTATCGTGTATAAAAATAAATGAAAAACTTTCAAAAGAAAACTTCTTTTCAAAGGTTCGCTGCATATCCTAACCGAACTTCACTTTGAAAAGTTACTATTCATTTAATATTCATATACTTTAACAAGCCATAAGCTTGTCAAATATACTTCTAAATCATTTACTATAGTTGGGAGTATTCATCGATATTTCGATATAAGCGCGTCGGTCCAAAATCGAACATCGAAATTTAAATTTAGTTTTCACCTCATATTTTATATTATTAAAATATTCTTCTTTATTCCGGATTGGAATAAAATTCAACCCAATGTCATGCAATTCCACTCATACGAATCCAATACATCCAACAATAGTTGCTAAAAACTATCAAACACCAACATGAAATCCAATGTGCATTTATTTTCATACAAGATTCGAAATAATTTATTGAAGCTTATTTCCCGTCGTTGATTGATTGATCAACTAACGAACAATATACAAGGGAGACGTGCAAATCAAAGATCATCCCAAGACCCATGTGGGGTTTTCAACCATCAAACAAACAATTTAATTTCAACGCTGGTTCATGAATTTAATCATTAATAATCCAATATAATTATTTTTCTAACTAATGAATTTTACTTAATTGAGTAATAATAATTTAACCATTCAAATTTAAATGGATATTTATATTTAATTTCAACTACCACTAATATACCAACATTATTTTAAGATATTCAAACATCCCCAATTCACAATCACAACATAAGAAATCAATCACTCATCCATGGGTTTGCTGACAACTATGATGTGAGCTACTAGATACCATATAACTTTTTCATACTAATCAAATTAAATCTATGGTTTTCATCATATTTTTGACTAAATAACAAATATTTTCATGTCGCGCTAACTGTGATATAAATAGTTTTCTAACTTGCAATTTACTTAACTTCATCGCATTAACTTTTAACATAAAATAGTTAACTAATTAACTTTTCATACTTGATTAAACCACTTAAATACACTAATTAAAGTGAAAATCTCTCACCCCAGCCATCGAATAACAAAGTGCTGCAATGTCGGACTTTTCGGCACTTGTAACCACTTAAAAATGTCGCCTTTTTAGCTCGGAAATGCTCCAAACTTTTCGGCAACTCTCGTACATATCTATAATTGTGCATAGAGCTACAAAGAGACAATCTTTGGCGAAAAAGATGTCTTTAGAGCTCGGAGCTATGTTGTCCAGTGAAGAAGAAGGGTGTAATGGGCTCCCCAAAGTGACACGTGGAACGTAGGGTCCACAAATGGGTTGCATGATGTAGTATAAGAGGTGTAGACACTTAAATGGAGGAGCTTTCCATGTTTTGAAACAAATTAAAGAAGAAAGGAAGATAGAGGAGGGAGAGACTGCTGCACCTGGCCATGGGGAGGCAGGTGACTTCTGCTGGCGGCAGAGTAGGGTTGGGGGTCCACCAGGCGTCGACGAAGGGGAGCAAAGCAAGGGAGAGATAACACCATTTTTTTATTTTGATTTTCTAAACCTAATTTAGAAAAGTGAATGAAAGGGTTAATCTAATCAAGATTAATTATCCCCAATCCTCTAATGTAGGCATCAATTAGGGAGTGAGTGCCATTTGGAAGAGAGAGGTGCCTTATACGTCTAATTTTCTTTAGACTAACACAATTCATCTAATGACCAAAATTTAAGAAATAATTGATGTTTTGATCTTTTTGATTGATTCTTTATATTGTTACTATTGTTTGGGATGTTCTATGATTGTTTAGTAAAGTTAGAATAGTTGAAAACGCCGTCGTTTGCGAGAATGGACGATACCAGCTTGCAGGAAATTCTACAGGGATCCGGATCGAATCGGCTAGGGGATCGGGTTAGAAGAGCTCAACCGAATCGTGTTGGGTATGGAGAGAAGGAAGGCCACTTCCATAGAATTGGAATTGGGTAGGGATTGGATCAGACTAGCGTAGGGCAGGCTGAATCATCGGATCAAATGGGAGGAGTAAGAGAAACCGGGCCGGATGGGATCGGTTCGACGTAGCCGAACCGACTTGGAGTGGAGCACCAAACCGAACCAACTTGGAATGGAGCACCGAATCGAACCAGATCTAAACTTCTGCTACTACCATAGGACGACTCTTCTGAACACCAACTCCAATTGGACCAAAACCCGAGATGCAAAGGAAGTCCAAGTTGGAAATTATTATTTGGGATCCGGCTGGGAACCAACGAGTTAACTTCTAGAGTTGGGCTTTGCTGCGGGACGTGTGCAAAGGGGCTATCAATATCTATAACTTTGGTTCATTATTGAGAGAGGGCGGCACTAACTTTGGACCAGTGTGGTGGGATCAGAGGTTGTATGGAGTCAGACACCATCAGGGTCCCAAAGGGCAAAGTGGTCGTAGTGATAGTTGTACGGAGCTGGGCTCCGTCATGGCCCCAATGGTTCTGGTGATCAAAGCGGTGGATATCTTATGCTTTACGCACTGAGGGAGAGATATGGGGATGATTGCTATGTTTGATGTTTTCTATCACCATGACACCCATTATTACACTTTATGTTAGTGTTACCGTAGAGTACTGTGCGTCTTGTCGTGCTAACTCTTTTGTTGCAGGTCCAGGTTCAGGTACGATTATTTTGTACCTGTTATTGTTTTTATTTGCTGCTATCGCTCATACCAGATTTTTGTCTGACCCATATTTTTATGTCTATCCTTATTACTTTGGGTGCTTCTAAACGAGCAGATTAGAGACAGGTTAGGTGGTTATGTACGAGTAGCTGTCCGGAGACAAGCAGGAGTCTCCCACGTACTATTTACATATATTCTCCCTGTTTTGTTGCTGGTCACTGCTTTGGGAATTAGTAGTGTACGTATTTTATTTCCTTTTAGAGACAGTATTTTGAAATTGTAATAATAGTTTGGATCATAAGCTGTATTTTAGATTCCGCTGCTACGATGGTTTAGTTTTCAGCTTATGCAATGTCTCGTCTGTTTTATGTCAAGTTATGTTATCATTATATTTTATTCCATGTGCTGTGAGATATACTATATGTTTTTTGATGATTCATAGTTTCAAATCCCTTTCTTTTGACGACCATCCCGTGCTAGTTGGACATTGGCACAACGCATTTCGGGGAAATGTCAGCTGGTATGGGCGGGCCATCACACTTGGTATCAGAGCCTAGGTTGCACAACTAACCTAAGGGAAGACATCGGGGAGATATAGTATATGTATATAAGAGTGTGTATTTGTGATATTTTTGTTTTCAAAAGCTGTATATATATACTATTAGTATATCTAAGGATGAAGTCGCACTGCATGGGCACCACTAAGGAGATGGTTAATCGTTTTTCTCTTTGCAGATTGAACGATGAGCCGATATATGAGGAGTACAGGTTTAGGGGCCAACAATGGGAATGTCCCTGATATGAGGACGATGTTTACTGCCTTCATGCGAGAGATGCTTAGGGATGCTCAGGGAGCAGTTCCTAACGCTGCTAACGGTGGTGGTGCAGCGGTACAGGTGCCTAGAGCTGACTTCTCCAAGCTTAACAAGGATTATACTAGTCTTTGTGGAAAGCCGCTCCATGGAACGAAATCGCTATAGAAGTTCAAGATTGACTGTATAGTTGTGAGCGCACCTTAGAGGATTTGGGGATCGATGATGCAATGAATTGGAAGCTAGCATCACGTCAGCTTTAAGGACAGGCTATGAATTAGTGGAATGCTATTAAAGCGGCTACTCCAGGGGATCAAGTTACTTGGAATCAATTTAAAGCTCGCTTAAGTTACAAGTTTATTCCAGCATCTCAGAAATCAGAATTATTTTGGAAGTTTTTGGAACTCAAGCGGAATGGTAGGGAAGTCTCGGAATATATTACTGAATTCAATACTTTATTGAAGTACGGATTATCTCTTATCGATACTGCTGGGAAGAAGAACGAGAAGTTCATAACTGGCCTAGATAAGTACATGGGGAAAAGGCTAATAAATCATATAAATGAGAATTTTGAATCCATTATGGGGAAAGAACGGAGACCAAAGAGCCTTTACCCTAAGCCAAAGACTGAGGTTGCTATAACATCTGTAGAGGAGTCAAAATCGCAGGCAAGCAGTGAAGGCAAGAAGAATTCTCAGAACAAGGGGAAACATAACCAAACCAAGGATGGTCAGAAAAAGAAAGAGAAGAAAGATGTCAAGTATTATAGTTGTGGCAAGAAGGGCCACTATGCCAGAGATTGTCGAGCAAAGCCAGCGGACAGGAAGTTCTTCAACTGTGGCTAAGTGGGACATCACAAGGATAAATGTCCGCAACCTCCTAAAGAGAAGCATATCGTGAAAGCATATGCTACCAACGCTGTTCCTTCTTCATCGAATGCCCAAATAACGGCGGAGAAAGGAAAGGGTATTGTTATTCAAGGTCTGTTTTCTATTTATGATGTTCCCGTTCGAGTACTATTTGATACCGGGGCATCCCATTCCTTCGTACCTAGTGACCTAGTAGATAGGTTGGGATTAGAACCCGAGATTGTCGATAGACCTTTAGTTGTGATGAACCCAGTCGGTGGTTCGACTAGCCTTTGTATGATTTGTCCTAATTTGACCTTATCTAGTCACAGATGTCTGTTTGCTTGTGATTGCTTTGTTTTGGGCTTTACTGGGTTTGGCATTATTTTAGGAGTCGACTGCTCCAAAGATATGGGGTAGTGGTGGACTGTGAGGGGTCTTCGGTGACCATTAAGCGGATGATGGGCGAAGGGTGGTGTTGGGTAAACTAACTAGTGATGGGGTGATGGCTAGTTTTCTAAATTCACTCAACATCTCGCATGATGAGTTGTCAGACGTGCCTATTGCTGATGAGTATCCGGACATCTTTTGGGGAAGTGACCGGACTTCCACCACACCAAGAAATCAAGTTTTGGATTGATTTAGTGAAAGATGCCACCAGACCTATATTGATGCCACTTCGTCGTATGGCGCCAAGAGAGCACCGAGAGATCGAGTTGCAAGTAAGCGATCTTTTGAAGAAGGGATTTATCAGAAGAAGTGTTTCCAATTAGGGAGCACCAGTTGTATTTTCTACTAAGGCAGATGGTTCCCTTCGCTTATGTGTGGACTACCATGAGTTGAACAAGGTGACTAGGAAGAATAAGTATCCTCTTCAACGGATAGATGATTTATTTAATTAGTTAGATGGAGCAAGAGGGTTCTCCCAGTTAGATCTCGCGAAAGGATTTCATCAGCTCCGAGTAGCAGCTGAGAGTATACCTAAAATGGCATTTTGGACGCCGCCTGGATTTTATGAGTGGTTGGTCATGCCATTCGGGTTGACCAATGCACCCGCATTTTTGTGGATCTTATGAATAGGATATTCAGGGATCAATTAATTAAGTTTTTTCTTGTGTTTGTGGATGATATCTTGATTTACTCGAGGACAGAGGAAGATCCCAAGGAACATTTGAGGATAGTGATGGAGGGGTTGAGGAAACACCAATTGAAAGCGAAGTTTTCTAAGTGTCACTTCTATAGGAAGGAAGTGAAGTTCTTGGGCCATGTTGTTTCAGAGAATGTTATTGCCATGGATCGTGCGAAAGTGGCTACGGTGCAAGATTGGTCAACGCCCAAGAATGCAGCAGACGTGAGAAGTTTCTTGGGGTTAGCTGGATATTATCGTAAGTTTATTCAAGACTTCTCCAAGATAGCGACACCATGAACTCATTTGACCAAGTAGAATCAAGCTTTCGTCTGGGACGGAAGGCGCGAGTATGCATTTAATAGTCTAAAGGAGAAGTTAACGTGTGCACCTGTATTAGTTATTCCTAAAGGAAACGAAGAGACGACGGTATACACAGATGCCTGTGGTACCAGAATAGGTGTTGTACTAATGCAAGGAGGTAGGGTTGTGGCTTATGCGAGTTGGCAACTGAAACCACATGAGAAAAGATATCCTACCCATGATTTGGAATTGGCAGCGATCGTGTTCGTGTTAAAGATGTGGAGATATTATCTCTTGGGAGAAAGATTCGAGTTGTTTACTGATCATAAGTCGTTAAAGTACCTTTTCTCTCAACAAGATTTAAATATTCATCAGCAGAGATGGTTAGAGTTCTTGGCTTTATATTATTTCAACATCGCATACACACCCGGGAAGGGCAATGCGGTAGCTGATACATTGAGTATGACACATGCCAATTTGGGGGCTATGTTTCTGGAATGGAAGCAGCTTGAGTATATCGCAGGATCTGATTTAGACTTAAGTGTGAATTAGATACAGAGATGTTAGCGATCTTAACGATCAGACCCACTTTGATTGAGCGGATTGGTTCCAGCTAAAGGGACGATCCAAACCTATTGGAAATCATCTCCAAGATAGAGATGGGTATCGACAGTGAGGAGGTGAACAAGTATGAACTTGATCGAGAAGGATGGCTTCGAAAGAATGGCAGACTAGTTGTACACAATGTTAATGGATTGAGAGATGAACATCTTAGAGAATGTCATCACTCAAAACTGACTATACATCCTAGTGGTAACAAGATGTATCAATACATGAAGCAGACCTACTACTGGGAAGGGATGAAGAGAGACGTTGGGAAGTTTATATCCAAGTGCATGAACAACTAGCTAGTTAAAGCCGAGCAAAAGAGGCCTAGTGGTTTGCTACAACCATTGGAAATTCCCAAATGGAAATGGGAATAGGTCTTATTGGATTTCATCGATGGTTTACCAAGGACTAGATCAGGTCATGTTAGTATTTGGGTGATTGTGGATTGATTGATCAAAAGTGCAAGGTTTATACAAGTCAAGTCGAATAGAACAGCAGCTAAGCTAGGGGAACTGTTTATGAAGTGGGTAGTGAGATTTCATGGATTACCCAAAGGTATTATGAGCGACCGAGATCCTTTATTTACTAGTGGGTTTTGGAATAGCTTACAAGAGTCCTTAGGGTCAGAATTACATCTCAGTACCGCATACCACCCTCAAACCGACGGTCAAACAGAGAGGGTGAATCGTGTATTAGAGGATCTCTTAAGAGCTTGCATATTGAATTTTGAAGAGTCATGGGATGACCATTTTCATCTAGTTGAATTCGCATATAATAATAGTTATCAATCCAGTATTGGCATGGCTCCATTTGAAGCTTTGTACGGAAGACCGTGCAACTCACCATAATGTTGGTTAGAAACCGGCGAGAAATTTGTGCTTGGGCCAGATGTAATAAGAGAAACTTCAAATAAGATCAAGCTTATTCAACAGCGAATGAAGGCTGCCCAAGTTAGGCAGAAGAGTTATGTTGATAAAAGGCGAAGAGATTTGAAATTCTCCGTCAGCCACTTGGTATTCGTCAAGATTTCTCCGTCGAAGATGTGATTTGATTTGGTAGGAGAGGTTAGTTAGCACCAAGATTTGTTGGTCCATTTCGAGTTCTCCAACAAGTTGGAAATTTAGAGTATAAGATTAGATTTCCCAACTAGATGGCAGGAGATCACGATGTATTTCATGTCTCCCAATTAAGGAAGTTCGTGCACAATTCTGATATGACTATTCCACCAGATCAGTTGGATGATATTGAGGTAGAATCCGAGTTAGTTGTAAGCCGCAGGATGATTCGTATTGTCGGACACGATACGAATCAACTTCAAAGGAAGATGGTGGAACTAGTCAAGGTCTAGTGGGGAGATAATGACTGTAATTGGGAAACCGAGGAGAGCACAAGGAAGTCGTATCCAAAACTCTTTGCCTGGTAAGACTTTGATCGCGATATAGTTATTCCCTTGTTAGTAAACTGCATGCTAGGATAGACTTGTCGTGTTATTATGTATCTCTGACTGTTTGTGAATGACAGATAGGCATGCGGGGGACCATTATATGTTTTGGTTAAGGAATTTCGAGGGCGAAATTTTTTAAGGGGGGAGAGCGTAACGACCCACATCCTACATATCGAACGATCGTAGAATATTTATTTTATTTTCATACTAGGTCATATGGTCGTGTAACTTTAGGAAGCGACAATTGGGGTCATTTCCCACATTCACGATTTTTACCAATTTTTAAATGACCGTTTTACCCCTAGCGGATCTTGTTTCGCCTATAACTTTTGATTGATAAGGAGTTTTGACTAAAACCACTTCCATTAGATCTGATGATAGTTTATCTTTCCGTAGAGTGGTCATGTTAATTAAATGGACTTACCGTTTAGGAGATATGGCTGAAGTAAGATTTGAAGATTGAAAAACAGCCTAATCGGGCTTAATAGGGTGATTAGCAACAAGGCCCATAACCCATTTCGGGATTAGGGTTGTGGGAGGGCTGAAAGGAGTTAGAGAATGTTTTTTTTTCATTTTCATAGCTTCCACAAACATTCCTCTAACCGTAGCAATGGCCTCCATCTTCTAAATCACTCACTAATCACCATTTTATCACTAATTAAGCAAAACTACATCAAATCAAGTCAAGTTAGTACCGAATCAGAGATAGAGCTGCTGATGCACATAAGAATCTGTGCCAAACTAGTGGAAGCTTCAGATCTATAATTTATTTTTGGTTAAAGTGAGTGATTAGCATGTTTTTACACAAATTACGGATTATTCTGGGTGATTAGTGATAATTAGAGAAATTATGACTCAGAAAAATATGGGAAAATATACATAAATTCTAGAATATTATTTTATGTTACTAATAAAAATTTGGTTTATTTTGGATTAAGCTTGCTAATCCTATGGCTAAACATGGTTATGGGGATTAAGGGGAAAATCATAGAATTTTGGTATGTTTGATTTAAAATGACTATGTGATTCATGTTATGACCTTTTTGATTGAACCTACAGGTTGTGACTGTTGTTTGGAATGGTTTATGATTGTTTAGTTAAGTTAGAATGGCTGAAAATGCCGTCGTATGGCGAGAATGGACGATGCAAGATTGTTGGAAATTCTATAGTGATCTGGATCGGATTGGCTAGGGGATCGAGTCAGGAGAGCTAAACCGAATCGGATTGGGGTATGGCGAGAAGGAAGGCCACTTGCATAGAATTGGAATTGGGTGGGAATCGGATCAGACAAGAGTAGGGCAGGCTGAAACATCGGATCGAATGGGAGGAGCTGGAGCAAACGAGCCGGATGGGAACGATTCGACGTAGCCGAACCGAACCAACTTGGAGTGGAGCACCGAACCGAACTGAGTTAGAGTGGAGCACCGAACCGAACTGGATCTAAACTTCTACTACTAACTCGCGACGACTCTTCTGAAGACCAACTCCAATTTGACCAAAACCTGAGATGCAAAGGAAGTCCAAGTGGGAAGTTATTACTCAAGATCCGGCTGGGAACCACCGAGTTAACTTCTAAAGTTGGGCTTTGCTGCGGGACGTGTGCAAAGGGGCTATCAATATCTACAACTTTGGTTCGCTATTGAGAGAGGGGGCATTGACTATGTACTAGTGTAGTGGGATTAGAGGTTATATGGAGTCAGACTCCATCAGGGTCCCAAAAAGCGAAGTGGTCTTAGTGATAGTTGTATGGAGCTAGGCTCTGTTATGGCCCCAATGTTTCTGTTGATCAAAGCGAAGGATATCGTATGCTTTACACACTAAGTGAGAGATGTGAGGATGATTGCTATGTTTGATGTTTTCTATCACCATGACATGCACACTCCCATTTTTACACTTTATGTTAGTGTTGCTTTAGAGTACTTTACATCTTGTTGTGATAAATCTTTGGTTATAGGTCCAGGTTCAGGTATGATTATTTTGTACCTGTTATTGTTTTGTTTTGCTGGTATCGTTCATACCAAACTTTTGTCTAACCCAGAGTTTTATGTCCTTCTGATTACTCTGGGTTCTATAAACGAGTAGACTAGAGAAAGGTTAGGTTGTTATGCACGAGTAGCTGTCCGAAGACGAGCAAGAGGCTCCCACGTAGGATTTACATATATTCTCCTTGTGTTGTTGCTGGTCACTGCTTTGGGCATTAGTAGTGTACCTCTTTGATTTCCTTCAAGAGACAGTATTTTGAATTTGTAATAATAGTTTGGATCATAAGTTGTGTTTTGGATTCCGCTGCTTTGACGGTTTAGTTTTCAGCTTATGCACTGTCTCGCCTGTTTTATGTCAACTTATGTTATTATTATATTTTATTCCATGTGTTGTGAGATATACTACAGGTTCTTTGACGATTCAGAGTTTCAAATCCCTTTCTTTTGATCACCATCCCTTGCTAGTTGGACATTAGCACAACGCATTTTGGGGAAATGTCGGCTGGTACGGGGCAGACCGTCACACCTTTTAAATTCCATCCATAGTAAAGGCCCTCCTTTACTGAAGATCATTTTGATTGTTGTTAATCGAATTCCATCCAATTCCAATTCTATTATACACATTGGAAAATTCATTAAATCTTGTTTAAAAAATTTATCCTTTCCATAGATGGATTCAAGAACGGTATTATTTAAGAAACCATTCACAACGAACCTTAGATCAATTTATTATGTTCAAATATTAAATTTTCCCGTAGTTGCAAAATAGCAAATTTAGATAAAAATAACATTTATCTTTCAAATCGTGGAATATTCTACCTAAAATCTTTCTAAAACGTTTATTATAATTTATCGTAATTTATTTATATTTTTAATAATTTTATTAAGTCCCTTACAGTCGGTTTCAAACATTGGCCACCGAACTACATCCGTAGCGATCTTTTCCAAAACTGAGTTGGGAATATTTTAAGATCTACCAGTTCAAATTTAAACCACTAATGTTCATTTGAAAGATATTATCGATACGAATCAAATAGTTCCGGTTACAGGAGAATCCAATGGTAGGTTCTCCCGCTATGTCAGTTCGAAGTTGCGGGTTGACGTCCGCGAACTGTCGCTGCAAGACGCGTTCTATTCCGTCCCAACTCGATTTAGTAATTTATAAATAAATCGATTTTTTTTAAAATTCTTTATTTATTATATAAAATTTATATAATAACTTTAGAAAATCCATCTCAGTTGCTTAACTTCAAATTTGAATATCTCTTAGTTTGGTCAATTTTAATATTATACTAATGAATAGAATAATATTTTTCCAAAAGTTGTTAAATTTTGTTCAAATTTTCGTGTCAATCATAATAAAAATAAACGAAAAACTTTCGAAAGAAAACCACTTTTCCAACGTTCGCTGCATATCCTAACCGAACTTCACTTTGAAAAGTTACTATTCATTTAGTATTCAAATACTTTAACAAGACATAAGCTTGTCAAAAATACCTCGAAATCATTTACAATAGTTACGAATATTCATCGATATTTCGATATAAACATGTCCATCCAAAACCGGACATCGAAATTTAATTTCATTTTTCACCTCATATTTTATGTTATCAGAATATTCATCTTTATTCCAGATTGGAATAAAATTCAACCCAATATCATGCAATTCCATTCATACGAATCAAATACATACAACAATAGTTGTGAACAACTATTAAGCATCGAAATGACATCCAATATGCATTTATTTTCATACAAGCTTCAAAATAATTTATTGAAGCTTATTTCGCTTCGTTGACTGATTGATCAACTTACGAACTACATACAAGGGGGACGTGTAAATCAAAAATCATCCAAAGACCCGTGTGGGGTTTCCAACCATCAAAAAAACAATTTAAACTCAACGATGGTTCATGAATTTAATCATTAATAGTCCAACATAATTATTTTTCTAACTAATGAATTTTACTTAACTAAGTAATAATAATTTATCCGTTCAAATTTAAATGGATATTTATATCCAATTTCAACTGCCACTAATATATCAATATTATTTTGAGATGTTCAAACATCCCCAATTCACAATCACAACATAAGAAATCAGTCATGCATCCATGGGTTTGCAAACAAGTGTGATGTAAGCTACCAGGCACCGAGTAACTTTTTCATACTAATCAAATGAAATCTATGGGTTTCATCATATTTTCAGCTAATTGACAAATATTTAATGTCATGCTACCACTTAAAAATGTCGCCTTTTTAGCTTGGAATCGTTCCAATCATTCTACCAACTCTCGCACATGTCTATACTCGTGAATGCAGCTAGAAAGCGATGACCTTTGGCGAAAAGGAGCTCTCTGGAGCTCAGGGCATTGATGTCCAGCGAAGAAGAAGGGTGTAGCGGACTCCCCAAAGTGACATGTGGCATGTAGATTACACAAAAGGTTTGTTAAAGGTATATAAAAGGTGTAGGCACTTAAACGGAGGATCTTTCCATGTCTTGAAGCAAATTAGAGAAGAGAAGAGGAGAGCGGAGAGGGAGGCGGTTGCGCCTGGCCGTGAGGAGGCGGGTGACGTAAGCGGGTGGCAAAGTAGGGGTGGGGGCCCACCAGGCATCGGTGAAGGGGAGAAAAGCAAGGGAGAGATGACACCATTATTTTGATTATGAGCTTCTAAATATAATTTAGAAAAATGAATGAAAGGGTTAAGCTAATCAAGCTTAATTAGCTCCAATCCTTTCATTAAACACCATTTAGGGAGAGAGTGCCATGTGGAAGAGAGAGGTGCCTTGTGTGTCTAATTTTCTTTAGACTATCACTATTCACTGAGTAACCAAAAATTGAAGACGTATTTATTACTACATCCAAACTTCGTCTCAGTCCCAAGGTCACACGTTAACTCCAAAAATTATGAACGTTGAAATCTTGCTACATTACGTAATTGCAGTTTCAATGAATCCAACCATGTTGAATCTGGAAACCGTTTAGAAAATGGTCTTATTTTGAGTTAAATTCGAACTCAAACTGAATTTTCAACTTACATTCATAGGTCGTTCTTCTGCATACGAACTCCGTTGAACTCAAAATTTAAATCTCGACATATTTCGACATTCCGGATCCAACAAAAGTGGTTTCGTCTAATTCCGAGACTGTCCGAAAAATGGTCTTTTCATTAGCGATCGATATAGTTTTAAAATATCGATGTTAAAATTGAAGGCTGATAAATGGATTTATACATTTTATTGATCCTATTTCATTTTATTGACCCTGTTTCAAGTAAAAAAATAAAAGCTAATTTTAAAATTATTCTTAAAATTTATTGAGCAAAAATAACCAATTTATATTCAAAATCTGTTAAAATATATTGAACTAAAATTTTTAATTGGTTCAGAAATTCCGGGTTGTTACAAATTCCCCCACTTAAAACTTTTTCGTCCCGAAAAAGGAGTGGAACTAAAAGTTGTTTAACTTACCAACTCAACATTCATTCTAACTTGCATTCTTCAACTTTTCAGTCTTTAAGAACATCCACATTCTCCTGAAATTTGGGTAATGCCTTAAATTTCTGAAAATTTTCGCCATAATGTCCTTTGTACATGGTGATCTGAACAAATAAATATGGCCATAAAAAACTCCAATAAAACAATATACATATGTATATATCAAACATATGCCCATTGGGAGATGCTCAAAAATTTATCACCCTAATACCCATGAGTGGGATTTAAAATCATATGAACATCCATTATGACCTATATGCACCCAAAGGATATGTGTAAACTTTTATCATCCCGAGACCCATGTAGGGGATTAATCATGATCCATGCGCCCTATCTACAACAAGAGTAACATGAATATTTTTGTCATATCAAGACCCATGTGATGGGGTTTTATTATTAAATCCTGCCATTTCCTTTATATGTTTATTAAGTCCACAATCAGTCCTCAGTCCAGCCTGCAATTCAGTCGTCACCATAGAACAAGTGCACGTTTATATGGTAATCAAAACCTCATCATATAAGCACCAAATAGTTGCATGCTTATATGGATATGCTATGCTATGTTGTCCTCGGTATATGCCATGCGGTTAGTCTATAGTTGTTGCTTACTATCCTATGTTGTATGTTAAATTTCACACAAGAAACCATCATAGCGCATCCGATTCACTCACAGCAATATAGTAAAATTGCACAACCAACTAAATAAGGTTCACCTGTTTGTCGGACACGCAGTTTATTTCTCTACTTAGCATCAAGTTAATAACCCGCTTAACAAACATATATGTATGCATTCAACATAAGGTAAAATGTCCATGTTTTATTTTGTCCATTAAGGTCCTTCTAGCCCTCTTTATATAAGAACCAAGTAATGATAGGCTTATATGGATAATATATAGTCCATAATATATGCTATGCGATGTAGTCATATCACACAAAATATCTAAGCATATATAAAACATCAACAAGTCATAATAAAATGCCAACTATCAACATCATCGCATTATATATAACATCGTAGCGAAATACTGCCAAAAAGATCAACTATACCACAAACATAGTGTATACCCTACTGTGAAGTGACACTTAAGGTATAAACCAAGCATATGTACTTGACTACTCATATATATGCTCATCCGAGTACTGCTACGTACTTGTGGTAGCCAACATCCAAAAAGATCATACATCCAAAATATACATCACATGCCTACATCACACCAAAACGGGGCTAGCACATACCAATCATACATACATACATACATATATATATACATACATATAAACTACTAACTAATCATCAGTGATCGGTGCTAGGGATCTACAGAGATGGCCCAGATAGAGTCAGCTATACAGGCTCCTGTGCAAGCTCATCCTCAAATCGTGTAGGGAAAAGAGGAAGTCGCCTGGTATATGATCCTAGATCTCGAAATCATCTAGTAGATCTTCCTCGCTATCGTAATTAGACCAGTCAACTTCCTCATTATCTTTGTCTCTTCTTCCACTTGTTCCTCTTCTTCCACCAATATAGGAACCTCCTTGGGTACTACTCAGGCACAATTGGGGCTACTAGGGGCTCATCATCTCCTAACACCTCGGGGGCTACAACCCAAGATGGCAACTCCACTGGTCCTATAGTTTGATCATTGTAAGCAACCATCTTGTCGACCTCCTGCATATAGTCGGGGAAGACGTCTAAGGCTGGAGAGGCCTGGTCCAATAATATAGCATCATCCTCGGGAATCACAGTCGGGTCAAAGTTCTCCATCTTCCAGCATACAGGCATCCATCTCGGGGTGGGGAAAGATTGGGAACTCAGGACTATGTCATAGAAGACTAAGTCTAGCTCGGGTTCGGGAAACCTGGTCAGGGATAATTTATTGCTTTAGTAGTGGTTGTTCCTCAACAACAACATCTATCATCGAAGAGGACGTAGGATCCTGGTCTCCCATAATCACAAGACCATACTCATCCAGCGAGATCTCCTCATCATATTCCAGCATCAACGCATCATAATTAGTGGAATCCTCAGACTCTAATATGGCCGAGTCCATAGAAACGACATCTAAATCTGAGCTCGAATCGGTATCAAGAAGTATAGGGGATATGAAAACAGAGGCAACATTGGATACGTATGCGTCGTCCACACCATGGTCTGGTACTACTAGGACACTATTATGGTGATAATAAGAACTAGAAGAGCTGCTACCTGAGCTATCCGATGAACCGTGCGAACTATTTGATGATCTAGTACTATCGGGTCCATAAATACTATCATCAGTAGGAAGGGAGACTGTGGAACTATCGCCCATACTAAAGGACAAGCTACCATCCGAAGATGAAGAAGTAAGGATAAATATAAGCTCAGGCTGCCCAATAGTTGCTGACTTGCCTCTCTATGAATTTGAACCAAGAAATTTCAAATTAGGACTTAAATTCAAACCAAATCATTTAAAATAAATAACAAGCGGTTAACATATATTCACTGTCCAAAATCGTGAATATACTTCCTTTACGTGTTCAAATTCTAAGTATTTCATAATTCATCGACTGTCCAAAATCGCTGAAGATTCCTTTTTATTTAAGTTTAACTAAAACACCTTGCATTCCAAACCAAGAAATAACACCAAAGCAATCTATTTTAATTTTAAATCATGTATGTTCGCAAAACATAAATTTCTTATACATTCGTAATATGTAATTGAAAATCAAATTATACAGATACAATCACGCTTATGTCTTCTTATGAACATGTAACTCTCAACTCATGCTATGGTATTACTAACCCCATCTCCAATGAGTATTCTCATTCTAGGATATTGCTGATCCTATCTCTAGTGAGTATTCCTTAATAGAAAATTACTAATTCTGTCTTTGATGAATTCTTTCATTTGGTTCTAATGTGTCTTATTCTTGAGCCCTATAAACCAAAGCTCAGATACCACATCTAACACAATCCGAAACCCCTGCCCAGACAGACTGAACTAGAATACGGATAGGTTGAGAACACAACACATCGAAACACAAAACAACAGAATATTCCATTGCCTTTACAACAATTTACACCAGAGTACACGAATATTAGAGTGCGGAAAATAATATACACAGCGGAAATACAATTATTGGAGAATAAATAAATTACATAGAAGTGGAAAATGTAACAAATGAATGTATGAAATGCAGCGGAAATAGATTAACAAACACAGCTGAAGGGCATACGCATATACAAAGCTTTCCGAATAAAGCAACAACCGTAATACAGGATCCTGTTAAAGAACAGAATCTGCAAAACCAAAACTACCAACTGCTCGTGTGGAAAATATGGACACCCAGAGTTTAGGTTGAAACAATAAACCCTCGGTCAGTCATGGGACTGTTATGAGAGCTAAAACAATTATTTAAAATTTACTTGTAAACGAGGTAGATCAATGGATAATGCCGTATATCACAAAACGGGTTTGCTCCATGTGAATACCCAAACTTGAAATAAATTGTAAACAACGCAATGCTTTTTGAAAAAAATGGAGCTATTATATGACTAGGGTCCCATCACACAATGAACGCAAGTCAGAGGATAGAGTTTTACCTTATAATAGCCAAACATGCTTCGTCCATCATAAAATCAAATATTTTTTATATTATTATAAGTGTGTAGTGTAGAAAGCAGTTTCAAATATAACTGTATCACTCATAGATTGCATAGGTACCATATATTATGTCACCATATAGGTTTACAACTAAAACTAAATTGTTGTGTATTTGAAATTAGATTCCATCTATGAGTCGAGGAAAGGGATCTTCCTTACCGGTTTCAAGACACTCTAGTACATGCCTCAGGATCACACCATAGGTACCCCATGGATCTTTTGGGCTGGTCCACACTTAAATTTTGTTGATTAATTATTCCTGAACAATATGTTTCTCGGTCTTATTGAACCTGTCACCTGGTCTGTCTGTCGACCAATCATATCCAAGGGCCCTCGGATCCGTCATCCACATAAGTAAAATGTCTGGGCTTCATACTATGACATCACCATTAGCTAGAAAGAAACGCATGCACTCTCTATTGTCACTAATCCCGTTTTTGACTCATACCGAGGTGTGAAGCTTACGAATTAACGCTATACACAAAGTTGTGCTATTTAAAGCCATACTTCGATCATCATCCATAAGGTCTTCCTTTTCAACAAAAGCCCTAGATCATTGCATCTTAGCATGCCACATTGTCAGTTCATACCAAAGCATTGATTTCCACCAATATAAAACCTCTAAGCTTGTACATCTCAGAGAAGGGTCCAAACAGATATATATATATATATATATATCAAAGATCAACAAATACAGAGCAAAGTACAATGTCAGACATACAATCCATTTGCAAGTCCGTTCTGGGTCTGAACGAAACCGGAGGTACTTTTTTCCTCGTCCTATATGTCTAACACAGGGGAGAAGTCCTCGCATATCTAATTGATTTTCAAGTACGTTTTAGACTACCACCACTTATTACCTTGTCTTGGGTGTACTGCCTAAGCAAGAAATCAGCAATAGCCCAAATGATGTGAAGATCTTTTGTCGTCAACCACCGTCTTCATCTTTCACTTTTAATCGTTGTAATATTTATTCAGAATGGGTTAACCAAATCTTTCAGAATAATTTGCGTATCTTTATAATCATGTGCCAAATACACAAAGATAGCACTCGTTTCATCCCATCTAGAATATTCTTTTATTTAAAAATTCATTACATTTAGGAAAAGGTTTTCATTAATTTTATCAAAGATAAATTCTTTAAATCTCAATATCATATCTCAATGACTATCCAAAATTTATGAATTAATCTTGTCTTAACTGGGTTAAAGAACAACTGCCATTTAAAAGCTTTATTCACTATAATCTCAAAATATCATTCTCCATTTAATGTGGAATCTACACAAAAATATGATTAATTCATAATCGATATAAATTTCTATATTAGATTAATACTATAAGTGGAATAATGGAGAAGCCTTTTAAATTCCATCTATAGTAAAGGCCCTCATTTATTGAAGCTCATTTCGATTGTTATCAATCGAATTCCATCCAATTCCAATTCTATTATACAAATTGGGAAATTCATCAAATCTTGTTTAAAAGATTTATCCTTTTCATAGGTGGGTTCAAGAATGGTATTATTTAAGATACCATTCACAGTGAACCTTAAATAAATTTATTACGTTCAAATATTAAATTTTCCCGAAGTGGCAAAATAGAAAATTTAGATAAAAAATATTATTTATCTTTTGAATCGTACAATATTCTACCCAAACTCTTTTTAAATCATTTATTATGATTTATCATAATCTATTTATATTTTTAGTAAATTTATTAAGGCCCTTACAGTCGATTTCCAATATCGGCCGCTGAACTGCGTCTATAGCGACCTTTTCCAAAACTGATTTGGGTATATTTTATGATCTAACTGTTCAAATTTAAACCACTTAGTTCATCGGAAATATTTTTTCAATAAAACCAATCAATTCCGATTTTAGGGGAATCTTACGGTCGGATCTCCCGCAACGTCATTTCGAAGTTGTGGGTTAACGTTCGCAAACTATCGCTGCGGGATGTGTTCTAATCAAGCCCGAATCGGTTTATTAATTTATAAATAAATCAAAATGTTATTAAACATCTTTATTTATTATATAAAATTTATGTAATTACTTTAGAAAATCCCTTTAAGTCTTTTAGCTTCAAATTTGAATATCTCTTAGTTTCATTAATTTTAATATTACCCTAATGAATAAAATAATATTATTTTTTAAACGTTGTCAACTTTTGTTAAAATTTCGTGTAAGAATAAAAATAAATGAATTTTTTTTGAAAGAAAACTTCTTTTCAAACATTGGCTGCATATCCTAATTGAACTTCACTTTGAAAAGTTATTATTCATTTAATACTTTAACAGCCATAAGCATGTCAAAAATACTTTGATATCATTTACTATAGTTGCGAATGTTTATCGATATTTCGATATAAACGCATCCGTCCAAAATCGAACATCGAAATTTAATTTCAGTTATCACCTCATATTTTATATTATTAAAATATTCATATTTATTCCGGATTGGAATAAAATTCAACCCAATACCATGCAATTCCATTCATACGAATCCCATGCATACAACAATAGTTGCGAACAACTATTAAACATCCAAATGACATCCATTGTGCATTTATTTTGATACAAGCTTCAAAATAATGTATTAAAGCGTATTTCGCTTAGTTGACATATTGATCAACTTACGAACTATATACAAGAGAGATGTGTAAATCAAGAATCATCCCAAGACCCGTGTGGGGTTTTCAACCATCAAACTAACAATTTAAATTCAACACTAGTTCATGAATTTAATCATTAATAGTCCAACTTAATTATTTTTCTAACTAATGAATTTTACTTAAGTGAGTAATACTAATTTAATCGTTCAAATTTAAATGGATACTTATATCCAATTTCGACTTCCACTGATATATCAACATTATTTTAAGATGTTCAAACATCCCCAATTAACAATCACAACATAAGAAATAATTTATTCATCATGGGTTTGCAAACAACCGTGATGTGAGCTACCAGACACCATATAACTTTTTCATATTAATCAAATGAAATATGCGGGTTTCATCATATTTTTAACTATCTGAAAACTATTCTAATGCTTCGCAAACTGTGACATAAATTGATTTCTAACTTGCAATTTACTTAACTTTTAACATAAAAGAGTTAACTAATTAACTTTTCATACTTGATTAAGCATCTTAAATACACTAATTAAAGTGAGAATCTCTTATTCCAGCCATCATATAATAATGCACTGCAATGTTTGACTTTTGGCGCTCCCTACCACTTAAAAATGTCGCCTTTTTAGCTCGGAATTGCTCCAAACGTTTTGGCAACTCTCGTACATGTCTATTGTGACGGCCCGCCCCGCACAAGCCTGCATTTCCTCCGAAAGTGCGCTGTACACATGCCCGACTAGCACGGGACGGTCGTCAGGAGAAAGGAAAGAAGGGAACGAACTAATCAAGAACCTGTAGAATGTCTCACATCGCATGGAGTAAAATATAATAATAATAACATACTTGACATAAAACAGGTGAGACAGTGCATAAGCTGATAACTAAAATCAACATCAACATCAGAGCAGCGGAAATCCAAATACAGCTTATTACAACTTCTCAAATTTACTGTCTCTAAACAAAAGAAAGCTAAAGTAGAAGATGCACCACCAATGCCCAAGCAGTGATCTTCAACAACACAGGGAGAATACTATATATATTTGTGGAATCATCCTGCTCGTCTCCGGATCATCTACCCGTTCATCACCAGCTAACCTGTCTCTAGTCTGCTCGTGTGAGCACCCAGGGTAATAAGAGGAGACATAAAACTCTGGGTCAGACATAAAGCCTGGTATGAGCGATAAGCATCAAAATAGAACAATAACAGGTATACTAAACCATACCAGAACCTGGACCTGCAACCAAAGAGTTAGTACCACATACCGTACAGTACTCTAAGGTGCCATAATAAATAGTGTAAGAATACGGGGGTGGGGTGTGCATGTCATAATGATAGCAAACAAATCAACCATGGCAACCATCCTCACATCTCTCACTCAGTGTGTAAATCATACGATGTCCACCACTGTCAATCACTAGACCCATCGAAGTAGTGACGGAGTTTGACTTGTACAACTACTGCTACTGCCAAGCTTACCACATGGAGTCATGACCAAATCTTTACAAATGACCCCACTTCATTGGTTTATAGCCCTCTAGTCGTACCTAGGCCACTGTGGCCCTGAATCCGTTCACATACCTCCCATACATAGTGATCCAAAGTCATAGACATCGACTGCCCCTTGGCACTCGTCCCGCAGCAAAGCCCAATCATGAAGTGAACTCATCGGTTCCCAACTGGATCCTGAGCTCTAACTTCCCACATTGGACCACCTTTGCATCTCGGGTTATTGGTCAATACTGGGTCAGGTAGGGTTCTCCTTCTAGCCATCGGTTTGGGTCGGGTCCACAGCGTCGCATCAGTTCGGGTCGGGCGTCCCACTTCGGGTCGGGTCGGGTGTCCTCCTCCGGGCCGGGTCGGGTTGCTATCTTCCCTCCAGTTCGTGCTCCTTCTCCGATCAGCTCCCTCGTTCTCCATTTACTCCGATCCGATCCTCCTCCTTTAGCTGATCCGATCCTACTCCTTTAGCAGATCCGATCCCTCCGCCTTACTTTAGTCCTAGCCTTTCATCCATACGTCGATCCGATCCGAGCCCTTCGTCTTTAAGTTAGTCCGATCCCCAGCTTAACCAGCATGGCCTTCCTTTTTGCCAAGCTTCTTATGTGCTAGATTTCTGGTTCGGGTCGGGTTCCTTGCCCAGGTCTCTAATCCGATCCGAGCCGATATCCGATCCGAAACCCTGCACAACTTTCTGCAACTTTTTCCAGCAACTTGTTTACGCCATTAGACGACGTTTTCGACAAATCTAACTATACTAACCAATCACAAATCATCCCAAACAGTCATAGAAATATAGTAAACTTACCACAAACACCAAAACAATGAATTTACATGTCAAAATGGATCAAATATACCCAAAATCCCATTTTCCCCTTAAGCGTGATTAAATGAAACTAATCATAGGGTTAATGAAACTTAATCAAATCGAACCAAATTTCTAACAGAGGCATAAAATATTATTTAAGAATTTCTAAACATTTTTCCAGAATTTATTAGTGTATAAATTCACTAATCTTCACTAATTACCCTTAATTACCCGTAATTAGTGCAAAAACTATGCAAATCACTCACCTTGGCCACAAAATAAAACACCAAATCTGAAATACTCTCTGTTTGGGTCGAATTCCTATGTATAGCAGCAGCTCCAACCTTGCTCTGTTGCTATTTGGCCCTGATTTGATGCAGTTTAGGATTAATCTTCACTAAAAATGTGTTTTGGAGTGGTTTTAGAGAATGGAAGCCATTACAAAGATCTCAAGAAGGTTTGTGGCGGCTCAAAACTGAAATGAAAGTGATTTCCTAACCTTAATCAGCCCTCCTATGCCTCTAAACCCGAAATTCCCCTCTGGGCCTAGCTGCTAATCACCCGGTTAAGCCCAATTAAGCTGTTTTTCTTTCACCATCTGAAACTGGTTTTAGCCATATCTCCCAAACGGTGAGCCCGTTTGGCTAATGTGACCACTCTACGGAATTGTAAACCATCATCCGAAGCCAATGGAAGTAGTTTCAGGTCAAAATTCCTTTCCAGTCAAAAGTTATGGCCAAAACAGTACCAACTAGGAGTAAAATGGTCATTTAAAAATCGGGAAAAATCATGAACATGGGAAATGACCCCAATAGTCGTCTCCCAAAGTTACATGACCATACGACTTCGTATGTGGAAGAAACAAATATTCTAGGGTCCTATGGTGCGTAGAATATGGGTCGTTACACTCTCCCCCCCTTAAGAAATTTCGTCCCCGAAATTCCTTAACCCAAAACATACAAAAGATCCTGCATGCCTAACAACCACATACAATAATCAAACATGCAAAACAAGCAAACAGACCTATCCTAGCATGCGGAAAACTAAATCAAAGTCAAAATTTTACCAGGCAAAGAGTTCTCGGTATGTCTTCCTAATGTTCTCCTCTGTCTCCCAAGTGCAATCATTCTCGTCCTCGCCCCACTGAACCTTGACTAGCTTCACCGCCTTCCTTCGAAGTTGCTTCATGTCGTGCTCGACAATACGAGCTGGCTTGCGGTTCCCAACCGCCTCGGGTTCTACTTCGATGTCCTCTAACTGATCAGGTGAAATAGTCGTATCTGGGTCGCGAACGAACTTCCCTAGTTGGGAAACATGAAATACATTGTGAACTCCTGCCATCTTCCCTGGTAAGCCAACTCTATATGCCAAATTCCCGACTAGTTCAAGAATAGGGAATGGGCCAACAAATCTTGGTGCTAACTTGCCTCTCCTACCAAATCGTATCACGCTCTTCAATGGAGAAACCTTGGCAAACACCAAGTCACCAACGGAGAATTTTAAGTCTCTTCTCCTCTTATCAGCATAACTCTTCTGCCTATCTTGGGCAACCTTCATTCGTTGCTGAATGATCTTAATTTTATCTGAAGTTTCCCTCACCACATCTGGTCCAAGCATAAACTTCTCGCCAGTCTCTATCCAACATGATGGTGAGTTGCACGGTCTTCCGTATAAAGCTTCAAACGGAGCCATACCGATACTGGATTGGTAGCTATTATTATATGCAAACTCTACTAGATGCAAATGGTCATCCCATGATCCACCAAAATCCAATATACATGCTCTCAAAAGATCTTCCAAAATACGATTCACCCTCTCCGTCTGACCGTCGGTCTGAGGATGATATGCGGTACTGAGATGTAATTCTGACCCTAGAGCCTCTTGTAAGCTCTTCCAAAACCCACTAGTGAACAACGGGTCTCGGTCACTCACAATGCTTTTAGGTACTCCATGAAATCTCACTACCCATTTCATATACAATTCTGTTAACTTAGCTGCTATTCTGGTTGATTTGACTGGTATGAATCTTGCACTCTTAGTCAATCGATCCACGATTACCCAAATGCTATCATGTCCTGATCTATTCCTTGGTAAACCATCAATGAAATCCATCGAGACTTGCTCCCATTTCCATTCGGGAATTTCTAATGGTTGCAATAACCCACTAGGCTTCTTTTGCTCGGCTTTAACTAGCTGGCAATTCATTTATTTGGATATAAACTTCCCAATGTTTCTTTTCATCCCTTCCCAGTAGTAGGTCTGCTTCATGTCTTGATACATCTTATTACCACCGGGGTGTATAGTCAGTTTTGAGTGATGACACTCTCTAAGCACTTCATCCCTCAATCCATCGACATTGGGTACAACAAGCTTTCCATTCTTTCTAAGCCATCCATCTCGATCAAGACCATACTTGTTCATCTCCTCATCGATACCCATCTCTAACTTGGAGATGATTTCCAATAGGTTAGGATCGTCTCTCTGACTAGAGCCGGTCCGCTCAATCAAAGTGGGTCTGATCGTCAAACTTGCTAACATTTCTGGATCCAATTTGCACTTTGGTCTGAAATCAAACCCCGCGATATACTCTAGTTGCTTCCATTCTAGAAACATAGCCCCTAAACTGGCATGTCTCCTACTCAATGCATCAGCCACCGCATTGCCCTTTCCCGGTGTATATGCGATGTCAAAATCATAGGAAGCCAAGAATTCTAACCACCTTTGTTGTCGGAGATTTAGATCCATCTGGGAGAAGAGATACTTCAACGACTTATGATCTGTAAACAGCTCAAATCTTTCTCCCAAGAGATATTGTCTCCACATCTTCAATGCGAACACGATCGCTGCCAATTCCAAATCATGGGTAGAGTATCTTTTCTCGTGCGGTTTCAATTGCCGACTTGCATAAGCTACAACCCTACCGCCTTGCATCAACACAACACCCAGTCCTGTACCACAGGCATCCGTGTATACTGTCATCTCTTCATTCCCCTTAGGAATGACTAACACTGGTGCGCATGTCAACTTGTCCTTTAGACTATTGAATGCATTCTCGCACCTTTCATCCCAGACAAAAGCTTGATTCTTCTTAGTCAACTGGGTCAATGGTGCTGCTATTTTGAGAAACCTTGGATAAACTTACGATAATATCCAGCTAACCCCAAGAAACTTCTTACATCTGTTGCATTCTTGGGTGTAGGCCAATCCTGTACCATAGCCACCTTCGCCGGGTCCATGGCAATACCATTCTCTAATACAACATGGCCCAAGAATCTCACTTCCCTCTTCCAGAAGTGACATTTAGAAAACTTTGCTTTCAATTGGTGTTTTCTCAACACCTCCATCACTGTTCTTAAATATTCCTTGTGTTCTTCCTCTGTCCTCGAATAGACCAAAATATCATCAACGAACACAAGGACAAACTTATTCAACTGATCTCTGAATACCCTATTTATAAGATCCACAAAATATGCTGGGGCATTGGTCAGCCCGAATGGCATGACCAACCACTCATAAAATCAAGACGACATTCGAAATGCCGTTTTAGCTATACTCTCAGCTTCCACTCTAAGCTGATGAAAACCTGTTGCGAGATCCAACTGAGAAAATACTCTCGCGCCACTCAACTGATCGAACAAATCATCTATCCGCGGTAGAGGATACTTGTTCTTCCTCGTCACTTTATTCAACTCGCGGTAGTCTACACACAAACGAAGGGAACCGTCCGCCTTGGTAGCAAACACAACTGGTGCTCCCCATTCAGAAACACTCCTTCTGATAAATCCCTTCTTCAAAAGATCGCTGACTTGCACCTCGAGCTCTCGCTGCTCCCTTGGTGCCATACGACGAAGTGGCATCACTATAGGCCTGGCATCTTTTAACAAATCAATACGGAACTCAATCTCTCGGTGTGGTGGAAGCCCGGTCACTTCTTCGAAAACATCCGGATACTGGCCAACCACGGGCAAACCTGACAACTCACTATGCGGAATGTCGAGGGAGTTTAGAAAACTAGCCAATACCCCCTCACTGGGTAGACCACCAAACACTATCCTCCGCCCATCATCCGCTCTAGCTGTCACCAAAAAGCACTCACAGTCTACCACCACCCCGTATCTTCGGAGCCAATCTACTCCCAAAATAATGCCAAACCCAGTAAAGCCCAAAACAAAGCAATCACAACCAAACATGCATCCATGACTCGATAAGACCACATTACGACAAATCATGCTAAGGCTAATCGAACCACCAATTGGGTTCATCACCACTAAAGGTCTATCGACAATCTCGGGCTCCAATCCTAACCTATCTACCAGGTCACTAGATATGAAAGAACTGGAAGCTCTGGTATCAAACAAAATTCTAACAGGAACATCATAAATAGAAAGCATACCTTGAATGACGGCATTCTTTCCCTTCTCTGCCGCAGTTGGGGCATTTTAGCATTAAGGGCGTAGGCTTTCACCATTTGCTTCTCTTTGGGGGGGCTATGGACACTTGTCCTTGTGATGTCCCATTTGGCCACAGTTGAAGCACTTCCTGTCCGCTGGCTTGGCCCGACAATTACTAGCATAATGACCCTTCTTACCACAGCTGAAGCACTTAACATCTTGCTTATTCTTTTTCTTCTGGCCATCCTTAGTCTGATTCTGCTTTCTCTTATTCTGGGAACCACCCTTGCCTCCACCACTTGCTTGTGGCTTTGGCTCATCTGCGGATGCAACCTCAGTCTTCGGCTTAGGATAGAGACTTTCTGATCTTAATGCTTTCCCCACAATCGATTCAAACGTCTCATCGATGTGGTTAATAAGCCTTTCCCCCAAGTACTGATCCAAACCAGTTATGAATTTCTCATTCTTCTTCTCGGCAGTATCAATAAGAGATAACCCATATTTCGATAGAGTATCGAATTCAGCAATATACTCCGAGACAGCTCTGCCATTCTGCTTGAGCTCCAATAATTTCTTAAACAGCACTGACTTCTGAGCAGCTGGAATGAATTTCTCGCTAAAGCGAGCTTTAAACTGCTCCCAAGTAACCTGATCTTCGGGAGTAGCTGCCTTTATAGCATTCCTCCAATTCATTGCCCGCCCTTGCAGCTGACGGGACGCTCGCTTTCTCTTCATCGCATCCTCGATACCCAAATCCTCGAAGATACGTTCGCAACTATCCAACCAATCCTGAATATCCGTGGCCGACTCCGTTCCGTGGAACAACTTCCCACCAAGGCTAGTATAATCCTTATTCAGCTTGGCGAAGTCGACTCTCGGCGCCTGCACTATTGGACCACCACCATTTCCACCATTGGGAGCTGCCCTCTTCACATCCCTAAGCATCTCTCTCATGAGGTCGGTAAACATCGCCCTCATGACAGCAGCATTCCCATTATTGGCCCCTCTACCGGTACCTCTAACATATCGGCTCATTGTCAATCTGTAAAGGGAAACGATTAACGACTCCATAGTGGTGCTAGTGTAGTACGACTTCATCCTTATACTAGTAATAATATATATATAGCTTTTGAAAACTGAAGTAATCACAAATACGCTCTCTCGTATACGTATACTATCTCTCCCTGATAACATCCCTAGGTTAACTACGCAACCGAGAGCTCTGATACCAAGTGTGATGGCCCGCCCCGCACCAGCCTGCATTTCCTCCGAAAGTGCGCTGTACACATGCCCGAGTAGCACGGGACGGTCGTCAGGAGAAAGAAAAGAAGGGAACGAACTAATCAAGAACCTGTAGAATGTCTCACAGTGCATGGAGTAAAATATAATAATAATAACATACTTGACATAAAACAGGTGAGACAGTGCATAAGCTGATAACTAAAATCAACATCAACATCAGAGCAGCGGAAATCCAAATACAGCTTATTACAACTTCTCAAATTTACTGTCTCTAAACAAAAGAAAGCTAAAGTAGAAGATGCACCACCAATGCCCAAGCAGTGATCTTCAACAACACAGGGAGAATACTATATATATTACGTGGAATCCTCCTGCTTTTCTCCGGATCATCTACCCGTGCATCACCAGCTAACCTGTCTCTAGTCTGCTCGTGTGAGCACCCAGAGTAATAAGGGGAGACATAAAACTCTGGGTCAGACATAAAGCCTGGTATGAGCGATAAGCATCTAAACAAAACAATAACAGGTATACTAAACCATACCTGAACCTGGACCTGCAACCAAAGAGTTAGTACCACATACCGTACAGTACTCTAAGGTGCCATAATAAATAGTGTAAGAATACGGGGGTGGGGTGTGCATGTCATAATGATAGCAAACAAATCAACCATGGCAACCATCCTCACATCTCTCACTCAGTGCGTAAAGCATACGATGTCCACCACTGTCAATCACTAGACCCATCGAAGTAGTGACGAAGTTCGACTTGTACAACTACTGCTACTGCCAAGCTTACCACATGGAGTCATGACCAAATCTATACAAATGACCCCACTTCATTGGTTTATAGCCCTCTAGTCGTACCTAGGCCACTGTGGCCCTGAATCCGTTCACATACCTCCCATACATAGTAATCCAAAGTTATAGACATCGACTGCCCCTTGGCACTCGTCCCGCAGCAAAGCCCAATCATGAAGTGAACTCATCGGTTCCCAACTGGATCCTGAGCTCTAACTTCCCACATTGGACCACCTTTGCATCTCGGGTTATTGATCAATATTGGGTCGGGTCCACAACATCGCATCGGTTCGGGTCGGGCGTCCCACTTCGGGTCGGGTCGGGTGTCCTCTCCGGGTCAGGTCGGGTTGCAATCTTCCCTCTAGTTCGTGCTCCTTCTCCGATCAGCTCCCTCGTTCTCCATTTACCCCGATCCGATCCTCCTCCTTTAGCTGATCCGATCCTACTCCTTTAGCCGATCTGATCCCTCCGCCTTACTTCAGTCCTAGCCTTTCATCTTTATGTCGATCCGATCCGAGCCCTTCGTCTTTAAGTTAGTCCGATCCCCAGCTTAACCAGCATGGCCTTCCTTTTTGCCAAGCTTCTTATGTGCTAGATTTCTGGTTCGGTTCGGGTTCCTTGCCCAGGTCTCTAATCCGATCCGAGCCCATATCCGATCCGATCCGAAACCCTGCACAACTTTTTCTAGCAACTTGTTTATGCCATTCAACGACGTTTTCAACAAATCTAACTATACTAACCAATCACAAATCATCCCAAACAGTTATAGAAATATAGCAAACTTACCACAAACACCAAAACAATGAATTTACATGTCAAAATGGATCAAATATACCCAAAATCCCATTTTTCCCTTAAGCGTGATTAAATGAAACTAATCATAGGGTTAATGAAACTTAATCAAATCGAACCAAATTTCTAACAGAGGCATAAAATATTATTTAAGAATTTCTGAACATTTTTCCAGAATTTATTAGTGTATAAACTCGCTAATCTTCACTAATTACCCTTAATTACCCGTAATTAGTGCAAAAACTATGAAATCACTCACCTTGGCCACAAAATAAAACACCAAATCTGAAATATTCTCTTTTTGGGTCGAATTACTATGTATAGCAGCAGCTCCAACCTTGCTCTGTTGCTATTTGGCCCTGATTTGATGCAGTTTAGGATTAATCTTCACTAAAAATGTGTTTTGGAGTGGTTTAGAGAATAGAAGCTATTACTAAGATCTCAAGAAGGTTTGTGGTGGCTCAAAACTGAAATGAAAGTGATTTCCTAACCCTAATCAGCCCTCCTATGCCTCTAAACCCGAAATTCCCCTCTAGGCCTAGCTGCTAATCACCCGGTTAAGCCCAATTAAGCTGTTTTTCTTTCACCATCTGAAACTTGTTTCAGCCATATCTCCCAAACGGTGAGCCCGTTTGGCTAATGTGACCACTCTACGGAATTGCAAACCATCATCCGGAGCCAATGGAAGTGGTTTCAGGTCAAAATTCCTTTCCAGTCAAAAGTTATGGCCAAAACAGTACCAACTAGGAGTAAAATGGTCATTTAAAAATCGGGAAAAATCATGAACATGGGAAATGACCCCAATAGTCGTCTCCCAAAGTTACAAGACCATACGACTTCGTATGTGAAAGAAACAAATATTCTACGGTCCTATGGTGCGTAGAATACGGGTCGTTACATCTATACTCGTGAATGTAGCAAGGAAGCGATGATCTTTGGCGGAAAGGAAGTCTCCGGAGCTCGGGGCTTTGCTGCCCAATGAAGAAGAAGGGTATCACGGGCTCCCTAAAGTGACATACGGCTTGTAGGGTCCAAAAAAGGTTGCTGGAGGTAGTATAAGAGGTGTAGATACTTAAATGGAGGAGCTTTCCTTATTTTAAAGAAAATTAGAGAAGAGGAGAGAGGAGGGGGTCTGCTGCGCCTGGCCATGGAGAGGCAGGTGACATCATCAGGCGGTGAGGTGGGGGTGGGGGCGCACCAAGCGTCGGCGAATGGGAGCAAAGCAAGGGAGGGATGTCACCATTTTTCTGGTTTTGAGCTTTTAAACCTAATTTAGAAAAGTGAATGAAAGGATTAAGCTAATCAAGCTTAATTAGCTCCAATCCTATCATGTAGGGACCATTTAGGGAGAGAGTGCCATGTGGAAGAGAGAGGTGCCTTATGTGTCTAATTTTCTTTAGACTAACACTATTCATCGAGTGACCAAAATTGAAGATGTATTTATTAGTACATCCAAACTTCATTTCGTTTCCACGGTGACATGTTCACTCCAAAAATTACAAAATTTGAATTCTCGCTACGTAATGGAATCGTGGTTCCAATGAATCTAACCGTGTTGAATTTGGAGACCATTTGAAAAATTGCTTTATTTTGAGTTAATTTCGAATTCAAACTGAATTTTCAATGTATGTTCATAGGTCGTTCTTCTACATACGAACTCCATTGAACTCGAAAATTTAAATTTTGACATTACTCGATATTCCAGATCCAACAAAAGTGGTTTCATCGAATTCCGAGACTATCTGATGAATGGTCTTTTTATAAGCGACCGATATAGCTTTAAAATATCGATATTAAAATTCAAGGCTTATAAATGGAATTAAACATTTTATTGACCCTGTTTCGAGTCAAACAAAATATAAAAGCTAATTTTAAAATTATTCTCAAATTTTATTCAGCAAAAATAACCTATTTATATTCAAAATCCATTAAAGCATATTAAACCAAAATTTTAAATTGGTTCTGGAATTGCGAGTTGTTACATAAACATCTTGAATAATCATGTGTCATGTCTTCTCATGGTGACCTTGTGTCACGTCTCACAATCCCCATCTCCTCTGTCATCGCCGCTACTCTCCCTAACACTGCCATTTCTTCGCAATCTCCTTCCATCCCTTTCCCATTGTCTGAACCTCGCTCTATCCCTCCTCCTCCTTTACCTCCTCCACCTTCCATTCCTCATGTCCCTCCTGCCATTCTTTCTCGTCCATCTCAACCTTCTCCTATCTCCTCTAATTCGCCTATGAAATTTTCCTCCCTTTTTTATTCTAAACCTAGAAATGCAGGCTCCTATGTTCCAATCCAATTTGAGGTCAATTACACTGGAAAATCTATTCCTCCATCGAACGTGGTAGTGGAAGAAGGCACAAAATCCTGGACGAATTATCTTGTGGGTTCTTTTCTTGTTGGAAATGTGAATTACATGGCTGTAGAGTAGCACATTGACAAAGTATGAAAGCTAAAAGGTGATTACGAAATGTTCTACGATAAGCAAAACTAATTTTTCAAATTTGTAAACCATGAAGACAAACTATATGTTCTTAAATGGGATCCAATGTTTATTAGAGGCCAAATGTTTATCATCTCTAATTGGACCCCATCATTGTCATCTGCTAAAGGTGCTGTCAGATCAGTCCATATATAGATACACTTCTATCGAATTCCCATCTTGTTGTGGTCGTTAGTTGGTATAAATTGGATTGCTTGTCACATTAGGAAGGTGTTATGCTATGATGAAAATACAGAAAAGATGAAAGGATTTGAGTATGCTAAGTGTCTTGTGGAGGAAAGTCCAGAAAATGAATTGCTTTATTTTTTGGTAGTGGGAGGTGAGACTTGTCCAGATGTTCAAGTTTAATTCTCTTGGAAGCCTTTGATATGCACGCATTGCAAGATTTTTGGACATGAATCAAAACATTTTGAGAAACTCGTGATTGGGAAAGCAGTTGAGAACTTAAGGAAGGCAGATGTGACTGAATTCAACAAGGAAGGTGGGGCTTTTGAGAATGTGAATAAAGAAATTCAAACTAACTTGCAAAATGATTTCACTACTGTTCAAAGAAAGAGAAGTGGAAACCACAAGAAAATGTGGATGAAAGTGCCAAAGACTAATATGAATGTTGACAATAGTGTGATTGGATTAGGCAACAATCAAGCAATGAATGATGCCAATGTTACCAAACTGGATAACATTAGTTCAACTGTTGAGATATCAGTGTCACATACTGTTGATAGTAATGCAAATGCATCTCCTAGTTGGAATGTTCAAACTATTCAAAATTCACCCTTCACTTTCAATGCTCAAAATAATTCTCCTATATGCAAAAAAACAACCATTGAATCATCCTCAAAATCAGGGAACCACTATAAATCCCCCTATGTTCCACATAACTCTCTCCTTAATAATAATCCTTTTGAAAACGTAATTAATGACTTGCATGTTGGCATAGATTCTTTTGCTATTACAGGTGGAAACTCTGCTACGCATAATCCTCTTGATTCCAACATGCACACTGAGTCATGTCGAATTGCACACCTCATCCAATCCCTCCCTCAGCACTCCTATTGCAATCCAATCAGGTTCTCCATACAATTTCCTATCACTACCTAACCACTTATTTAGCGACATTAATCATGTCTTTAAATGTTGTACCTCCTCCGCATATTCCCCTTGCAACTACTTTTTCGTCAGTGTCAAAAATTCCTAAACCACAAACTTTTTCTCTTCCAAAGAACATAGCTGTCAAAAGAGGTAGAGGTAGGCCAAAGAAAGTTGGCTCTATTGCTCTTGATCTAGACTCAGCTATTGATTTCTCTTATGAACAAGCTATTCTTAAATTGCCTTCCCAAAAACCCTCAAATGATACCTCTTCTGGCGTCAAAACCAGAGCGTCCTCATCTTTATCATTTAATGATGGATAAAATTGCATTTTGTAACAAAAGGGGTGCAAATCCCCTTGTAAAGAATCTAGAAATTTTGAATCTCATCTCTGTAAATAATATCCATCTTATGGTTGTGGCTGAAACTAAGTTAAATCATATTACTACAAAGAAAGCCATGCAGAGTATTCAACCTTCATGGAAATATATTCAAAACTTATCTCAGGCCCCTTTTGGTAGATTACTTATAATGTGAAACCCTTTCTCTTTTTCTCTTGCTCCGTTCACCGTTCATCGTCAGTTCATACACTCTTAAATCACCCACATCTCCTCAAACACAACCTTTTTCCTTTATGTTGTTTATTCTGACAATTGTGTGGTATTAGACAAACTTTTCATGACTCTCTTCCTTCTTTGCAGCAAACTAATGTTCCATGGATTTGTTTTGGGGATTGGAGTTGTATGCAATAGTCCTCTGACAAATCTAGTGGTGCTCCTCTTACCTTCCATCAGACTAAGCCTCTAAACAATGCTATTTTTCACTTTAACTTATTACCCATCCCTTCAACTGGAGCAGTTTTTACTTGGAACAACTCTTCTAGGAGCACCATAAGAACATATTGCGAACTTGATAGACCTTATCAAAATTTCAAAGTTGTTTCTTCATGGTCCACTCTAACCTGCAACATTCCCCGTCCTTCCTTGTCTGAATACTCCCCTTTGCTGCTCGATTGGGGAAAGAACATCACGAAAAAGCCTCTTCATTTTCATTTTTTAGCAAATGGGCTAAACACCCAAATTTTCTACCTCTTGTAACTGATTGCTGGAATACTCGAGCTTTTGGTAACCCTATGTTTGTTTTACAGGAAAAACTAAAGAAATTTAAGGGAGTTCTAAGATCATGGGCTAAGCAGAATTTTGGAAATGGTGTGAGTTTGTCAAATTTGATTAGGCAGGAACTATTTCAAATGCAATATTCCTTAATGCATTGTCAGGATGACTCTCTCATGAAATCTCTCTCTTCTCATGAAAGACTGTTGATATCTCATCTAGCAAAGGCAATCATTTCTGAAGAAAGCATGGCTAGACAAAAGTTAAAATGCAAATGGAAGTCTCAGGGAGATAAAAAATAATGCAACATTTCACAATTCACTGAAGATTAAACAAATGGCTACAAATGTAAACTCTATTTTAGACGTGGATGATAATCTGTGTGCTTTGTTCCTGATGCTATACAAGGGGATTTTCTGGATTTTTTCACCTCCATTCTTGGTAACGCAGATCCTTCTCATATGGACTTGAACTCGTTTTCTCATGTTTCTCTACCATGCATTTCTGAAGATCATAAATTGGAAATCATTAATGAGGTTACATCTTAACATGTAACTCAATCATTTTCTCTATGAAGTCTTCAAGTTCCCCTGGTCCAGATGGGTTTAATGCACATTTATAATGTGTGTTGGTCTATAGTTGGTGTAGATGTCATAAAGGCAATTAAAAAAATTTCTTTTATAGCAAAATGTTGGGTGGAATTAATGCAACAAGGCTTGCTTTAATTCCAAAAGTTCAAATGTCAACTATTGTTAACGAATTTAGGCCTATTGCTTGTTGTAACGTAATCTACAAAATAATTGCTAAAATATTAGTTGATCGAATGAAACAAGCACTAGTGAATGTCGTCTCCCCAAATCAAAGTGCATTCATACCTGACAGAGATATATCAGATAATATTCTTTTGGCAACTGAACTGATGAGAGGCTACAATAGATCTCACATCTCGCCTAGAACTGTATTAAAACTTGATATTCAGAAAGATTATGACACCGTTAGATGAGATTCAGTTATGTACATCTTGTTCAAAATGAATTTTCACATTCCTTTTCTTTGCTGGATTCATTCATGTATATCTACGATGACTATCTCTCTCAATGTTAATGGCTCAACATTTGGATATTTCAATGCCAAAAAGGGTTAAGGCAAGAGGATCCCATTTCCCCTTATATTTTTGTGTGTGTGATGGAGCTTTTTATTGTTCTCACAAACAAAGCTACAATATCTAAGTACATTAACTTCCATCCATACTGAAAACTCTCAAAAATATCCTCATTGTTATTTGCTGATGACCTCTTGATGTTCACCAAACCAAATGCCAAATCTGTTAATGGAGTCTTAGCTTTGCTTGAAGAATTTAAAAAGCTTTCTGGCTTGTCTATCAATAGAAATCAAAGGTAAAATGTGATGGAGTTCCTGACCATCTGAAAACAGCTTTGTATAATATTTCTGGGCTTACTCTAGTGGATGATGAAGAAGTTTATGTTACATCCAAAATTTTTGACCATTTAAATCGATAATGATCCTCAATGTCGACTTAAACAAATCAAAAATACAGATAGTTATTGAGATTTATATAAGAAAAAGAAGAGAAGAAGAAAAAAAATACAAAATATGATAGCGGAATGACAAAATATAATAATCAAATAATAGTTCATGAAGATGTTAAAACATTTATCTGATTATATATTGCAACAATTATCAGAGTTAACCATCATAAAAAATCCAATATTTGCAGTAGAATAATAATAATACGTCTGTCAAGCTCCATCTTCATCTCCATAACGTCGGCTTCAATAACTGAAAACTCAGGTTGACCTGAGTACAAATGAAAAGACAAAAATACTCAGATCAGAACTAAAATATTCTCATATCAGTTAAATCAATTTCATGTGATAATATGAGTGCAATAACTTAAGAGATGCTATAGGACATTCCATCTCTTAAGGATCCGTCAATCTAGATACTATATAATATAATACGCTATTATAATAGTGTCTATGGTTAAATATAAAATATTAAAATAGTGTAAGCGGGATTACCATTATTACCCTTACACCATTGGCACACAGTTTGCATATAACATACCAGTACATCGGCGGATAGGGATGCACCGTGATACGACAACGTGAAATCAAAATCTTAGGGGCTCGATCAGGATAATATGACAAGGCACACGAGGAATGGCCAGAGTATGAATATACTAGTTACACGCCAGGACTAGTGGTAACGCATAGCTGCGACTACCGCCTACCTCAGATAACACTCCCAAATCACGGATGCACATTAAATCAAATCAATCAAACTGAGGGACTATAGTAATAAAGGAAGAAGTACTGCTGATGGAGGTAGCTAACCCACTTGGTCACGGTATAGCCCTGTTTTCGTCATTTTGTAGCGACGCGAAATTCCCCATGAAGGAAACCCCGGATTGCTTTGAGAATACGACTAATCAGAACACAAGTAGAAGAACATTTCTTTGCTTATTACAACAATTTACATCAGAGTACAAGAATATACAGAATATGAATAAATATTACACATTGTAAAATATCAGAGATTAAAATACATTACATAGCAGCGAAAAAATAATATAAAACACAACTGAAAGGGATAAACGGATACAGAGCTTTCCGAATATCATTCCAGCTTTAAACCAGGATCCTATGAATATAAATCTGCAAAACCAAAACTACTAGCTGCCCGTGTGGAAAATAGGGGCACCCAGAGTTTAGGTTAAAACAATAAACTCCAGGTTAGTCATGTGACTGGTGCAAGAACTAAAACAGTTATGTAAAAACTTCATTTTAAAGGAGAGTAATTCAAGGGACCATGACGTATAACACAGAACGAGTTTCCTCCCAAGAATACTAGTGCATAGGATAAATAGCGCAACGCTTTTTGGATAAAATGAAGTTAATATAAGACCCAGGTCCGATCACGCAATGAAATGCAAGCCGGAGGCTAGGGTTTTCCCTTATAATAGCCAAACACGCTTGGTACGTTTAAAACAAATCATTTAATACTATTATAAGTGTATAGTGTCAAAACAACTTCAAATATAAATGTATCAATCATAGGCGGCATGGGTACCATCTATCATGTTGCCATACTAGGCACTACAAATAAAACAGAAGTATCTCGTATTCGAAATTGGATTTCCATCTATGAGTCGAGGCCAGGGATGGCTCCTCACCTCTTCGAGACACTCTAGCAAATGCCTCAGGATTCCCCGTAGAGATTCCTGGATCGGTTGGGCCGGTCCATACTTACGTAAGTGGATTGGAAATTCCTGAACACACGTTTCCCAGTACTATAGGACCTATCCATCAGCTCCGAAGAGACCAATATATTCGAGGTGCCTCGCAATCCAGCAACCACATAGGTAAAATAACAACAATGTTAGGGCTAGTAAAACGCTGGCACCACCCATAGCTAGAAAGAATCGTCATGTTTTCCCAACGGTCCGATCCCCTTTTTGACTCATACCGAGGTGTGAGGCTCGTGAATTAACGCCATACACATAGCTACGCTGTATTAAAGTCGTGCTTTAATCATAAACCACAATACTCTACTCTTAAATAGAAGCCTTGATCATTTGCATCTTAACATGCCACACTGACAATTCACGCCATGCGGCTGATGTCTATCGATATACAACCTATAATCCCGTACGTCTCAAAGAAGGTGAAGTAAGGGAATAAATTCTCCTTCACCAGGCAGATGTATATTTAATAGAGATCAATCAACACAGAATAAAATCCAATGCCAGACACACAATCCATTTACAAGTTCATTCTGGGTCTGAACGAAACCGGAGGCACCTTATTCCTTGTCCCGTATGTCCAATACAATAGAGAGGCCCTCGCATATCCGTCGATCTCGAAGTACGTCTGGACGATCACCACTTATTACCTCATCTTGGGTGTACAACCCAATCAAGACATCAGTAATCATCCAAACGATGTGAAGACCTCCGGTCTTCAACCACCATCTTCACTATCGACTTATCGTCGAATCAGTTATTCAGAATGGGTATAAATCCGGCCTTTCTGAATAACTCGCGTATATAATAAAAAAGTGTTATAAAAACACAACATACGCCTCATTCCAATTCTGAATATTCTTTTTTTTAAATATTCACATCTTTAGGGATTTGGTCCCGTTAATTTTTTTCAAAGATAAATTCTTTAGAATTTATTCTTTAATCTTCCTTTAGATGTCAATTCAAACCATGTTATGGTTTTCCAACCTAGTCGGGATTAACGCACCTTACCAAAGTAACCATTTATTTAATTTCCCAATCCCAACCTATTCATCCCATGGAGCAAAACTGGTAATGCTCCATAACTAACAACACGGTCTTATCGGTAAATTTAACTACCATTTCCCATTCAAATCTAATTAAAGATTTAACTATCGCTAGGAGCAAAACTGGTAATACTCCATTCACGTTCATTTCCCAAATTTGATAATTTAAATTATCAATTCACCTTTCAATCTAATTAAAGATTCATTAAAACTCCACTTAGTTTTAATCTTCCCAAAAATCAATATTAATGATTATTTAAATTTGGAAACACAAACATGTCGCATCGACAATCTACACCGTACTATTGATTTCTGCCGATATATAACCTCTGGCCTCGTACATCTCAGAGAAGGGTGTTAAGCAAGAGAATAAATTCTCTGCCACTAAAAAGATATATATTAGCAAAGATTAACCATAAATTTTGAAATACAACGATAGACATGTAATCCTGCCTTTAACTGGGTTAAAGAACTAATGTCATTTAAAATAATGTTCACGATAAACCAAATCACATTCCATTAATTATGGAATCTTAACAGAAAAACTAATCAATATATAATCGATATCAATTCACATATCCAACTAATAATATAAATGGAATAACGACAAAGCCTTTTAAATTCCATATGTATTAACAGTCTTCCTCCATAGAAGTTTACTTCTATTATTATCAAATTGAATTCCAATTTAATATATTAAATTGGAAATCCGTTAATTTGGCAAATTCCCGTTAAATCTTAATAAAAAGATTTCTAAATTCCAAATTACATTTCACTGTAAATCGGGTTGAAGAACGAATGTCATTAAAAACAGAGTTCACAACAAACCCAATTCATATTCCATTTTTATTATCGGGTTAAAGAAAAAGTGTTATTTAAAACACCGTTCACGATAAACCCAAAAATCAATTCCAATTCAATTGCAATTAACCATTAATTAATTGGTATACTTCATTAAATCTAAATAAAAAGATTTAATATTTTCTCAATTGGGTTTAAGAACGATGTTAGTGAAGACACCATTCACAACAAACCCAAATCCCATTTGATATTAAATACAAGGCTCTGAATAGAAAATATATCGGCTTATATTCAATTTCAATTTCTGAAACCAACAAATATCGTATTGGAATAACGATACATATACATCTTCCAAATTCCTCCACAATAACCGTATAATCACGAAATCCAATATCGAAATATTCCGAAGATAATTTCGATTCAAATCCATTCCAATAATTATATTGGAAATTCTGTTTATTTTTAAAACCATTTCAAATCCAATTTATATATTCAAAAATATTGGATTTATTATTCTAGTTCATAACTATCTCATTTCGATAAAAATATATTTTTATCTTTTCAAATATGGAATTTTTCATCCCAATTCTTTCCAAATCATTTATTATGATTTTACACAAATTATTGATATTTTTAATAATTTTATCAAGGCCCGTACAGTCGATTTCCATAAACGGTCATCAAGCTGCACTTACAGCGACCTTTTCCAAATCTGATTTGGACATAATTACAAATCCACCCATTAGATTTCAAATCTCTCATATTCGTTAGAAATCTCTTTTCGATACGAACGCAATTGTTCTGGTTTTAGGAGAATCCGACGGTCGGATCTCCCGTAATGTCCGTTCGAAGTCAATGGTCGAAATTCGCGAACTACCGCGGCGCAGCATGTTCAATTCAAGCCATTATATACATATATATATAATATTATATATAATTCATCGATTTCCATCTAAAACGTATTTTATAAATCGTTTTAAATTCGTTTTCAAAACGATTTCAACTTCATATTCAATTTCAAATCAAAATTGAATATTCCATATCATCGATATATAAATGATAGTATTTTCAAAACATTAAATTTTGAAATCAATTCCTTTTCGTTATTCATTATAAAACTGAATAAAATCGATATAAATATCGTTCATGTCTAAATGGCGCATATCAAATCAACACGGCTTTATATATGTAAATATATTCGTGTCCATCCCAAATCGGACATCAAAATCTGATTTCGATCTTTTACCAAATATAATTTTAAAATATTCATTATTTTAAAATGTTCGTTATTTTAAAATATTTATTCTTTCTGAACTGGAATCAGACACAGTCAATTACCATATAATTTGATTTATATGGATTTCACACACACATGTACACAACATAATCAAACACAATCAACCAACATCCAAAGTTCATTCTGCACTGCATAAGCATTAAATATAAATATTCAACACTTACGCAGCTTGTCAACCAATCGATTGACATATAACTAAATATTGGGATAAGTGTATGTCCAATATCATCCCAATACCCGTGTAAGGTTTCAATCATCAAATAATGAATTTTATTTGTGCAATTGGGCGATGTGCAAAATTTATCGTCCCAATCAATATCAGTCAAATGTGTGTACATAAACAATCATCCGATTTGTTTATGAATATTTATTTTATTCATATACACGTCAAAATTATATTTTTAACTATAAAATATTTATTTCCGTTACTCATCACACAATCAATTTTCACAACACAATCAAACAAACAAACAAGTCGCCCATGGTCTGTGGACGACATGTGTCAGGTGCTGCTAAGCACCGTCTGCATCCTATTATATATTTCTAACTAGAAAATAAATTAAAGTGAGAAGTTCTCACCTTGGGGTTCCACTCCGTCATTCTTTATTTCTGAACGTTCGGGTCTTGTTTTCATTTCAGTCCATTCCATCGCACTCCTTTTCACGTTGTTCATAGTAAAAATCATATTTTTAATATGATGTTTATTTTAAAAATCACATTTTTATAATGTCACTTCATATATAAAAATCATATATTTTTACAATGCTACTTTCCATATAAAAATTATATTTTTATTATCTCCATAATAAAAAAAATCATATTTTTATCCGACTAATATATATATATAAATCAAATTTTTATATGGTATTCATATAAATAAAAATCACATTTTTAAATTTCTATATATATGAAAGTCAAATTTTTAATCGCTTTCTTCAGAATAAAAATTATATCTTTTCATAAACAAAAATCGTATCTTTACATTTCTAAAAATCAAAATTTTACTTTATAAAAACTTCATCTTTTCTATTTCAAAAATCTTACCTTTTCATTTGTATAAATCGTATCTTTTCTACATTAAAAATATAATATTTGTACATTAAAAATATAATCTTTCTATATAATTAAAACCATATTTCTATATAATCAAAAATCCATTTAAACAATAAAATCCTATTTTATTTTATTTTTTGCCATAGACATAAAATAAAAATCTAATTTTTATACGCTACACGTATATATGAAAAATCTAATTTTATAAGTTATAAATTAATATAAAAACCATGTTTTTATGGACATGAATAAATAATAATAATAAAATATATAAATAACAGTAAAACTTACTGTTTGACATAGCCAGAGGCAGAAAACCGTCGCGTCGGGGATCTGGCATCAGGGAGGAGTTCGCGGCGGTCGAGGGAGGTGGCAGAGGGTGGCGCGCTCCTTGCCTGAGCGGCGGTGGGGCTTGCGATGGGGGTTTGAGGGGGCGGAGGGCACGTCGTGATGTTCAGTTTATGGCTGGGGGTCGAGGGGGAGGCCGCGACGGAGGGGGGTGCGGCTTGGGGTACGGCGACGCGATGGAGTGGGTGGCAATGGCGGCTCCTCCTTCCGTTTCTTTTTTTCGTTTTCTAAATTGGTCAATGGTGGAAGGGGAAGGAAATCGGAAAGGAGAGAGAAGTAAGGGGGCCATCTAATTTAAATATTTATTTTATTTTAAATCCGAAAAGTAATTTTTTCTTTTGAACCCCGAATCGAACCCAACAACTGTCGCCCATAGCTAATTACCCTCATTCCGGACACAATGGGATATGTATCGTAGCCAATTCGGCTGTTACGAGAAGTTTCCGTCAAAATCAAAATATAAATCTATATATTGAACTTGAACGCACATTTCAATTTATTGGGTCCACATACGGACCCCAAAAATTCTAGAAAAATTATTTATAGCTTTGTAATAATGATACGGTCCTAACAAAACTAATTTCGTCATATTTGGAGACCGTTCGAAAAATGACCATTTTCTGGTCGATCCAAATTGACTGAAACTGTTCAAACACGTTTGCTTTTGCCATGCTCACATACTGGTCCCAAAAATTATGAAAATTGGAACCTAGTAATAATTCGACATCTCGGATCCAACAAAAGTGGTTTCGTCGAAAACGGAGGTCATTTGCAAAATGGCTATTTTTAAGGGCTAAACTTCCATAGAGACTATTCAGAAATTTCAACTGGGCATAACTTTTTATTCCCGCTATGAAATTTGGATTTTCTAGATTCATTGGAAAGATATTTTCGAATAGATTCAAATATTTCTTGTTTCACTAAAATTATGTTTACTTTGAATCCTGTACATTCAATTGAAATCTAAAATCAAATTTTCAAACTACCGGCCATTTACAATTTCTTTTATAGTTAAAATAAATATTTATATTCTAATTTCGATTCAAATAAATATATACATTCTAATTCTATTCAAAATAAATTTCTCTTCATTATTATTTAAAATAATTCATTTTAAATATTCAAAATTCGTTAAAATTGCCAAAATAATTTTTTTAAAATTGGTTCGGATTTTCCGGGTTGTTACAATCTCCCCCACATAAAATATTTTCGTACTCGAAAAGGAGCAGAGCTGAAAGTTGTTTTACTAATCAACTCAACTTTCAATTTAGCTTTCGTTCTTCAACTTTTCAGTTTCTAAGAATTTTCCAATTCTTCAAAAATTTGGCTAACACCCTAAATTTTCGAAATTTTTCGCCATAACATCTTTTGTACGGGAGCACGGGAAAAATCCCCAAACCGCCACAAAGGCCCTCTCATCTCAAAAAGAAAAAGAAAAAGCCAAGCGGCTAGCCAATCGGCTCATAAAATCATCCATACCTAAGAAATTAGTAAACATCTACCTATTTGTCGGGCATACAGTTTCATTCCTCTTCTCTAGCCTCCTTGTTATGACGTATTCTATATATATGCAAGTATATGCATTCAATTTCAAACAATTTTCAATTCAGTCAAATATTTGATACAATTTGGCTTAACGGTTCCAAATTCTAATTAATCAAAACAATAATCAAACCACACAATCAACAATCAATTAGTGATTATCTTTTAAAACACAAATTTTTTATATATATAAAAATCCATTTTTTATGCCACGTCACAACAATAAACCCTATCTAGTTTTGGTTCTCACACCAGTCAATTGGAAATATACAGACATCCCACTTTCGAAACTCGAATATAAATGCTGATGATGCCATGGCGATCATCAGAATCATCTCTGGGTGATTAGAGCGTGATTCCATATCTATCTAGTATATTAAAACTTCGAACAAACATTTGCAAGGCGTATATGCAGAATCTTTATATATTGGATTGTCCAAATTCAATACAAATAAAATATTCAAATACTTTGAATAATGGTTAAATTTTCAAAATAATATTTGTTTTCATTTTTAAAAATATACTCTTCACACTCGTTTTAGGATACTACTGATCCCATCTCTAACGAGTCATTCTCATTGGATATTACTAATCCAATCTCTGATGAATTTTTTTGTATGGTTCTAATGTGTCTTATTCTCGAGCTCTGTAAACCAAAGCTCTGATACCACGTGTAGAGACCCGAACATCCCCGTAAAGGAAAGTTCGGATTTCTTTGTGAACACGACAAATCAGAACACAAACAGAAGAACATTTCATTGCTTATTACAACAATTTACATCAGCGTACAAGAATATACAGAGTATGAATAAATATTACATATTGTAAAATATCAGATATTAAAATATATTACATAGCAGCTGAAAAATAATACAAAACACAACTGAAAGAGATAAACGGATACAGAGCTTTTCGAATATCATTCCAGCTGTAAACCAGGATCCTGTGAATATAAATCTGCAAAACCAAAACACTAGCTGCCTGTGTGGAAAATAGAGGCACCCAGAGTTTAGGTTAAAATAATAAACTCCAGGTCAGTCATGTGACTTGTGTGAGAACTAAAATAGTTATGTAAAAACTTTACTTTAAAGGAGAGTAATTCAAGGGACCACGCCGTATAACACGGAACAGGTTTCTCCTAAGAATACTAGTGCATAGGACAAACAGCGCAATGCATTTTGGAAAAAATGAAGCTATTATAAGACCCACGTCCCATCGCACAATGAAATGCATGCCGGAGGATAGGGTTTTCCCTTATAATAGCCAAACATGCTTGGTACGTTTAAAACAAATCATTTGATACTATTATACGTGTATATTGTCAAAACAACTTCAAATATAATGTATCAATCATAGGCGGCATGGGTATCATCTATCATGTCGCCATACTAGGCTCTACAAATAAAATCGAAATATCTCATATTGGAAATTGGATTTCTGTCTATGAGTCGAGGCCAGGGATGGCTCCTCACCGCTTCGAGACACTCTAGCAAATGCCTCAGGATTCCCCGTAGAGAACCCTGGATCGGTTGGGCTGGTCCACACTTACGTTAGTGGATTGACAATTCCCGAACACACGTTTCCTAGTCCTATAGGACCTATCCATCGGCTCTGAAGAGACCGATATATCCGAGGCGTCTCGCTATCCAACAACCACATAAGTAAAATAACAACAATGTCAGGGCTAGTAAAACGCTGACACCACCCATAGCTAGAAAGAAACGTCTTGTTCTCCCAACGGCCCGATCCCATTTTTGACTCATATCGAGGTGTGAGGCTCGTGAATTAATGTCATACACAAAGCTATGCTGTATTAAAGCCGTGCTTTGATCATCAACCACAAGACTCTACTTTTCAATAGAAGCCTTGATCATTTGCATCTCAGCATGCCACGCTGGCAATTCACGCCACGTGACTAATGTCTATCGATATACAACCTCTGATCCCGTACATCTCAGAGAAGGGTGAAGTAAGGGAATAAATTCCCATTCACTAGCTAGATGTATATTTAATAGAGATCAATCAGCATAGAATAAAATCCAATGTTAGACACACAATCCATTTACAAGTTCGTTCCGGGTATGAACAAAACCGAAGGCACCTTATTCTTCGTCCCGTATGTCCAATACAGGAGAGAGGCCCTCGCATATCCGTCGATCTCCAAGTACGTCTGGACGGTCACCACTTATTACCTCGTCTTGGGTGTACATCCCAATCAAGGCATCAGTAATCATCCAAACGATGTGAAGACCTCCAGTCTTCAACCACCGTCTTCATCATTGACTTAGCGTCGAATCAGTTATTCATAATGGGTATAAACTCGGCCTTTCTGAATAACTCGTGTATATAATAAAAAAGTGTTATAAAAACACACAATACGCCTCATTCCAATTCTGAATATTCTTTTATTTAAATATTCACATATTTAGGGATTTGTTCCCATTAATTTTATCAAAGATAATTTGCTTAAAATTTATTCTTTAAGCTTCCTTTGGATGTCAATTCAAACCATGTTATGGTTTTCCAACCTAGTCGGGATTAACGCACCTTAGCGAAGTAACCATTTATTTAATTTCCCAATCCCAACCTATTCATCCCATGGAGAAAAACTGGTAATACTCCATAACTAACACCACGGTATTATCGATAAAATTAATTATCTTTTCCGGTTCAAATCTAATTAAAGATTTAACTATCGCTAGGATCAAAACTAGCAATACTCCATTCTCAATCATTTCCCAAATTTGATAATTTAAATTATCAATTCACCTTTCAATCTAATTAAAGATTCATTAAAACTCCACTTAGTTTTAATCTTCCCAAAAATCAATATTAATGATTATTTAACTTTGGAAACACAACCATGTCGCATCGACAATCTACACCGTACTATGATTTCTACCGATATATAACCTTTGAGCTCGTACGTCTCAGAGAAGGGTGTTAAGCAAGAGAATAAATTCTCCTCCACCAAACAGATATATATTTAGCAGAGATCAACCATATATTTGGAAATACAATGACAGACATGTAATCCTGCCTTTAACTAGGTTAAAGAACTAATGTCATTTAAAACACAGTTCACGATAAACCCAAATCACATTCCATTAATTGTGGAATCTTCACGGAAAAACTAATCAATATATAATCAATATCAATTCCCGTATCCGACTAATAATATAAATGGAATAACGAGAAAGCCTTTTAAATTCCATATGTATTAACAGTCTTCCTCTACATAAGTTCACTTCGATTATTATCAAATTAAATTCCATTCAATTCCAATTTAATTTATTAAATTGGGAAACCATTACTTTGGAAAATTCCCGTTAAATCTTAGTAAAAAGATTTATAAATTCCAAATTAAATTTCACTGTAAATCGGGTTAAAGAACGAATGTCGTTAAAAGCACAGTTCATAACAAACCCAATTCACATTCCATTTTTATTATTGGGTTAAAGAACAAGTGTTATTTAAAACACAATTCACGATAAACCCAAAAATCAATTCCAATTCGATTCCAATTAAACATTAATTAATTGGTATACTTCATTAAATCTAAATAAAAAGATTTAATCTTTTCTAAACTAGGTTTAAGAATGGTGTTAATGAAAATACCATTTACGACAAACCCAAATCCCATTTGATATTAAATACAAGGCTATGAATAGAAAATATATCGGCTTATATTCAATATCAAAATCTGAGACCAACAAATATCATATTGGAATAATGATATAGATATCTTCCAAATTCCTCCATAATATCCATATAATCATGAAATCCAATATCAAAATATTCCGAAGATAATTTCGATTCAAATCCGTTCCAATAATTATATTGGAAATTCTGGTTATTTTTAAAACCATTTCAAATCCAATTTATTTATTCAAAAATATTGGATTTATTATTCTAGTTCATAACTAGTTCATTTTGATAAAAATATATTTTTATCTTTTCAAATATAGAATTTTCAATCCCAATTCTTTCCAAATCATTTATTATGATTTTACACAAATTGTTGATATTTTTAACAATATTATCAAGCCCCGTGCAGTCGATTTCCATAAACGGTCATCGAACTGCACTTTCAGCACCTTTTCCAAATTTGATTTGGGCATAATTCCAAATCCAACCGTTAGATTTCAAATCTCTCATATTCTTTAGAAAGATCTTTTCGATACGAACCCGACGGTTCCAGTTTTAGGAGAATCTGACTGTCGAATCTCTCGTAATGTCCGTTCGAAGTCAATGGTCGAAATTCGCGAACTACCGCAGTGTGGCGCGTTCTATTCAGGCCATTATATATATATTATATATATTTCGTTGATTTCCATTTAAAACGTATTTTATAAATCGTTTTAAATTCGTTTTCAAAACGATTTCAACTTCATATTCAATTTCAAATCAAAATTGAATGTTCCATATCATCGATAGTATTTTCAAAACATTAAAATTTGAAATCTATTCCTTTTCTTTTATTCATTATAAAAATGAATAAAATCGATATAAATATCGTTCACGTCTAAATGGCGCATATCAAATCAACACGACTTTATATATTTAAATATATTCGTGTCCATCCCAAATCAGACATTAATATTATTTTAAAATATTTATTCTTTCTGAATTGGAATCAGACACAGTCAATTACCATATAATTTGATTTATATGGATTTCACACACACATGTACACAACAGAATCAAACACAGTCAACCATTATCCAAAGTGCATTCGTCACTGTATAAGCATTAAATATAAATATTCAACGCTTACGCAGCTTGTCAACCAATCGATTGACATACAACTAAATATTGGGACTAGTGTATGTCCAATATCATCCCAATACCCATGTGGGGTTACAATCAACAAATAATGAATTTTATTTGTGCAGTTGGGCGATGTGTAAAATTTATCATCCCAATCAATATCAGTCAAATGTGTGTACATAGACAAATCATCTGATTTGTTTATGAATATTTATTTTATTCATATACACGTCAAAAATTATATTTTTAACTGTAAAATATTTATTTTCATTACTTACCACACAATCAATTTTCACAACACAATCAAACAAACAAACAAGTCGCCCATGGTCCGTGGACGACGGGTGTTGGGTGCTGCTAAGCACCGCATGCATCCTAGTATATATTTCTAACTAAAAAATAAATTAATGTGAGAATTTCTCACCTTGGGGTTCCACTACGTCATTCTTTATTTCTGAACGGTTCGGATCTTGTTTTTATTTCAGTCCATTCCATCGCACTCCTTTTCACGCTGTTCATATTAAAAATCATATTTTAATATGATGTTTATTTTAAAAATCACATTTTTATAATGGAACTTCATATGTAAAAATCATATATTTTTACAACGCTACTTTCCATATAAAAATTATATTTTGATTATCTCTATAATGTAAAAATCATATTTTTATCCGGCTATTATATATAAAAAAGTCAAATTTTTATATGGTATTCATATAAATAAAAATCACAATTTTAAATTGCTATACATATGAAAGTCATATTTTTAATTTCTTTCTTCATAATAAAAATCCAATCTTTTCATAAACAAAAATCGTATCTTTACATTTCTAAAAATCAAATTTTTACTTTATAAAAACTTCATCTTTTCTATTTCAAAAAACTTACCTTTTCATTTATATAAATCGTATCTTTTCTACATTAAAAATATAATCTTTCTATATAATTAAAATCATATATCTATATAATCAAAAACCCATTCAAACAATAAAGATCCTTTTTTTTGCCATAGACATAAAATAAAAATCCAATTTTTATACGCTATACGTATATATGAAAAATCTAATTTTTATACGCTATAAATTAATATAAAAACCAAGCTTTTATAGACATGAATAAATAATAATAATATATATATATAAATAATAGTAAAACTTACTGTTTGACATCGCTAGAGGGGGAGAACTGTCGCGCCGGGGATCTGGCATTAGGGAGGAGTTAGCGGCGATCGGGGGAGGTGGTAGAGGGCGGCGCGCTCCTTGCCTGAGCGGTAGTGGGGCTTGCGATGGGGGGTTTGAGGGAGGGAGCACGTCGCGATGTTCAATATGTGGCTACGGCTCGAGGGGGAGGCCGCGACGGAGGGGGGGTGCGGCTTGGGGTACGGCGGCGCGATGGAGTGTGTGGCGATGGCGGCTTCTCCTTCCATTTCTTTTTTTTATTTCGTTTTCTGAGTTGGTCAACGGGGGAAGGGGGAGGAAAGGGGAAAGGAGAGAGAAGTAAGTGAGGCCATCTAATTTAAATATTTATTTTATTTTAAATCTAAAAAGTAACCTTTTCTTTCGAACCCCGAATCGAACCCAACGACCGTCGCCCATAGCTAGTTACCCCTATTCCGAACACAATGGGATATTTATCGTGAGCCAGTTCGGCTGTTATGAGAAGTTTCCGTCAAAATCAAAATATAAATCTATATATTGAATTTGAACGCACATTTCAATTTACTAGGGCCACATACGGACCCCAAAAATTTTAGAAAAAATATTTCTAGCTTCGTATTGATGATGCGGTCCTAACAAAACTAATTTCGTCAAATTTGGAAACCGTTTGAAAAATGGCCATTTTCTGGTCGATCCATTGCCACGCACACATACTGGTCCCAAAAATTATGAAAATTGGAACCTAGCAATAATTTGACATCCCAGATCCAAAAAAAGTGGTTTCGTCAAAAACGGAGGTCGTTTGCAAAATGACTATTTTTAAAGGCTAAAATTCCATAGCGGCTATTATGAATTTTCAACTGGGCGTAACTTTTTATTCGCGCTATGAAATTTGGATTTTTCGGATTCGTTGGAAAGTTATTTTCAAATAGATTCAAATATTTCTGGTTTCACTAAAATTCGGTTTATTTTGAATCCTGTACATTCATTTGAAATTTGAAATCGAATTTTCAAACTATCACGCCATTTTCAATTCCTTTTATAATAAAAATAAATATTTATATTCTAATTTTGATTCAAATAAATATATACGTTCTAATTCTATTCAAAATAAATTTATCTTCGTTATTATTTAAAATAATTCATTTTAAATATTCAAAATTCATTAAAATTGCCTAAATAATTTTTTTAAATTAGTTCGGAATTTCCGGTTGTTACACATTTTAATTATGACCCGAAGGTAAAGGACATCCATCATCATTCTCTTTATTCAAATCCATTAATCATCTCCAAATCAACCTATTTCATTCTGGAACTCCACCATGTGCATAGTTGTTAAAGTGGTTTTCGGTGTTAAAGTGGTTTTCAGTATTAGCAGAGAGTATGACAATATCTTGTCCCGATCTCTTTAACAACTAATCGTTTACATTTCTCACACGGTCAATTCTTTTACATTTCAAAGGGTTTTTTACTTCATATCAAAATATCATATTTTCTTAAAAACATTTCAATAGTCAAAATAGAATATTTCACAAATAATTCTCCATTTAAAACCAAACTTAAATCTTGAAACAATTCCAACTTTTAAAATAATTTGAATATTAAATTAGTTAATATATATATATTTAAATAAAATCGTTTGAAACTAAATAATTTTTATTTAAAATGGAATTTCAGATTTAGTAAAATCTATAGGTAAAATATTAAAATAGTTCATAAAATAAATAGTTAAATATTAAAATAGTCAATTTAAAATAAATAATAAAATAAAATAGTTATAAGGTAAATAGTTTATAAAAAAAATTATTATAAAATAAAATAGTTTATAACTTGGTTTAAAATTACTATAGTTGGAATTAGAATCATATCTTCGAATTTTAACAAAACAGGAAATCGTATTTCGGTTTCAAATCAATTCGACCAAATTTTGGTATCTTAATTTAAAAGGATTTGACTTCCCATTCGTACTCAATTCGATTCAACAGTTCGATTTCAAATAATTCAATTTAATAATTAAATTTCAATTATAATTGTCACTTTGAATTATTCGTTTATAAAATCTCGAGTTCACAATTCAAATATTACTATAAATCAGGTTAATTTAAAATAATATCAAAGATGGATAAACAATTCAATTTTGATAAATTTATTTCATATTCAATTCAGTTTAACTTCAGTTATTCACATTTACGAACTCTATTAAAATCGAAAATTTTAATTTTAAAGGTCAAAGTACAAATTTAAAGAAAATCGATTAATAATGCCATTTATTTTGTCTTTAAAATAATATTCCAAATTCAAGATTAAAAAAAATTTTATTTAACCAACCGATGTCCATATATAATTTTCTATCCTATGGCCAAGTAATACTTAAAAATTAATTTTATTATTTTGGGAAAGGATATATATCATTTCAATCCAAATCAGTGTCATAGGTATTTATCATTTCAACCTATGTTTTTAATTCATTTTGATATTAATCCCGGGTTTATTTGATGCCCGTAACATCGAGGGCAATGGTTGGGATTAATCAACAAAAATCAATAACATATATAAACAATGTTGATAACAAGATGAATTACATATTAGCACATTAAATATATAAATTCAGGGCGTGCATCAAAATCAACACATCTATACAGTTCATAATATCAGTTACTAGTCATCAGGTGTGAGGTTTTTTTTAAGCTAGAAATTAATCTATAACAGTACAATTTATATAACAGTCAAATTAAATTATACAGTCTATGCAGATTTAACATAAATATGCAATTTAAACAATCAAACTGTAAACAATACCATCATATCATGACATTAAATTAACTTAACTAATAATCAAATATTTTAGTTAGGTTTGAGTAGATTTAATCACTCAACTTTGGTTCTGAATGAGATTAAAATCCGAATTTTGGCCCAAAAATCAACGGTCTTAGAATTGGTTCAAATCATTGTCGTCGCGAAGAGCTCGTCGATACGATTCTAAAGAAACGAACTGCATGTCAATTGGATCTCGTTTGCATAAGTTATAGGTGTCAGAATATACTGTGTGTATATATATATATAATTTAAATAAATTATTAATATAAAATTACGACGTCAGCACCCCAAATCACTTTCTTCTCACTCCTATTCAAAATGCTACAGAGAACCCAACACTAAAACCCCATTACACCGTGACTTTAACCAATCAATTAATCCAACTCCAGCCATTATATGAACAGCGACCACTTGCGTTCCAATCCCCTCAACAAGTCGCGCCTCCTCCTCCATACGGCAGCAACTCCAGTGGTCTCTTCCCTACCAACGATGATTGTGAGCAAAATCGGTTATCACACTTCGATGAACAAATTCTAGTGACATGCTCTGCAATAAAATCTCCGACCACCGCCTTTGGCCTCCCAACGTAGATCTCAATCAAACCCAGAACTTCGATTTTACAATTAACTCAAGGATCGAAAACTCCCAAATTAATTTCTAGGGTTTTGAATTTCGGCAACCTTTGACCATGGATTTCATCCAAATCGATCGCTGCATGCGGCAATAAGTTTCAGATCTACATTCTACCCACTAAGGGATTCGAATTGGTATATAATACGATATAGTTTGAGGAGATTTGAATAAAAAGCTTGAATTTTTATGGAGAGAATTATTTGATCCGGATTTTCAAGTTAAAAAGAGGCGGCCATTTTCACAACAATGAACATGAAGAGGTCTAACTTAGGTTAATATTCAAGATAATTTACAGGCAGTGACATTCAAATGGTAAATTAATTTATTAAAATTTCAATTTCCTTTTATTCACCTAAAATTTAATACCAAACATTAATAAATTAATCCTAATGTAACGACCTGGATTTTTCGACTATTTGTATTCAAATATTTAAATTGATTTTAAATATTTAGAATATTAATGGGTTTAATATTGAATTTGTTTAATTAAAGGCGATTAAACGTTTATATTTATATTAATATAAAACGAGCTCGTAACTGTGCGGTAGTTCGTTAAATTGAGTTTTGAACTTCAATTGAATATACCGAATTCGTTTTAAATCGGATTTCTGTGAAATAAGAAACATTAGAACCAGATTGATTATAGTTTTCTAATGGGAGAGAAAAATTGAGATTTCATCGTATAGATTGTAAGATATGTCCAAATCAAAATTTAAAATAGTCGTTGTGAAATCGTTTATAAACCATAACGATATATTTATTTTTTATTAAATATTGGCTTCAAATTTAGACAGGATCTTTGAGGCGTAGCTATAATTTAATTTTTAGAATTTTACTGTAATTTTTAATTTTAAAAATAAGAAACTTTTTATTTGGAGTATTTTGCACCCTATATCAGCATTTTGGGGTTTCTCAATATAAGTTAACCTACCGATATTATTATATTATTGGAATCATGGGGCGTTGCTCGACACCATGGTATTTTTATTTTTGTCGATATTGGCCTTTAATTGATTAAATGGTGTATTGCATGGTGCGTGTATTTAACGGTCAGCGATAAATGGCGGTATCATGTAAAATATAACATACACTAATTTAAAGTACCCTACTTCTTTGCCTACCATAATTCTTGCCCCCTCCAGATAACATCACGGCTAAGCATTTGTTTGAAAAGAAAATACAACTGCAGCTACCCCATCCTTTCTTGACAAACACACTACCACAATTGTTTTTCTTGCGTGCCACACAACCAATTCCTTTAGTTCGAAGGATACTTCGTCTCCACGTATACTTGAGGCGCACGACTTCTGTTTCTATAAATTAGGGTATATCTTTCATTATTCCAATTGGCAAAACTTATGCTTCCTCCATATTTTTATTTTTCTTTCCAATTCTGTTGAGTTTTTAGCTAAGATCCAAAAAGAAGAAATGTAAAGGAGGAGTAAGGGTACCCGCGGCCAAAGTTTGGTGGGGTGCAGAGGCATGTGGCGGCAACTGGGAATGTTTTCAGATCCGATTTATGTTATTTTTAGCAACGCTGCTTTTCGTTTTTGTAAACCAAATGGGGATAAGGTGTCATTGGGTGCAATTAGTTTGGTGATTTGGAGTTCTATATGTGGATTATGGTACACGCATGCAGTTAACGGAAGGAGGGAGGAGTTCAGAAGTTTGGGAAGATGAAGTCTGGTGCTAATGGTTTGGGTGTGGATTAGTATGTGGCGGGGTCTTTCGGGCTGAACGTGATAGGCTTGTTGGGCCGGTATAAAAAAATGTAAAGCTAAAACATATAAAAAGGAAACGAAAGAAGATGGAAGGCTTAGGAAGAAGAAGTCGGAAGCAGGGGAGAGAAACGACGTGTGCTGCTTGTTCAAGTGGGAAGCTTTAGGTCCATTCGAAAGTATTAAAAAAAAGAATGGAAGAAACGAAAATGGTGAGAAGGGACTGTGTTGAGGAAGATGAAGTAGGGTGACGCGGGCTGTTATTCTTGGGTACTTGAAATGGGCTATTTAAGGTAATGGGCTTGGGCCCATCGTAATAAAAAAAAAATAGATATGCTGAAGGGCTTTCGAAAGGTAGCAGGTGAGGTATGAATTATTTAAATGGAGGTGACAACAAAAACCACGGAGGGGACAATTACATAGCAGCGTGAGCTTTGAGGCATGGGGGAAAATAAATAAAAGCTGCCATTTGCTGTTCACGTGGGAATAGCCGCAAATGCCAATGGAGGAGGGCACGTGAATTTGAAGGAGGAAATGGCGATTGAACCAAACACTATAGCAGGTAGTGTAACGTGCTTAATTATTTTGGTAACCGACATAATTATGATTTATAATTATCTGATTCCATATATACGTTTATATGGTCATACATATAAAACCCAAGCATGCCAAATTGTATTCAAATATACCCAACTGTCATATATAACCGTTACATATAAAGTTTACTATAAGGATGGACACATAAATGGATTTGAATATTGTACATTTGCTTAGATGGGTTAATTAATATGTCTAACTTTATATACATTTAAAGCGGTAACTAGTTCATGTTAAATGATTAGCATATTAGTTGTTTTAAATTTAGGATTTAGGTTAAACCACTTATAATTGATTTAATTAAAATAAAGCAAAATATTTGTTTAAACTAAATCGTATGTTTAATAGGCGTGACTCGTTCGTATGTGCACAGATTCAGATCAAACAAGCATTGTGATCGTATCAGCAAAGCCGACATGATGAAGCAGGATTGGTCAGCACAAGAAGGAACCAGAATTTTTAATTAAATTAAATGTTAGTTTAATTTAATTAAGAACAAGTGCTTTAATCGACAGTATAAACCAAGGTGAGTTAAACTCACTCAGTTCCCCTACTTATTATTTTTATAAGTTAGGTTTATTTATTTATATGCCATGTTTGCTAATTGTTGGTTGATTTGATTGTTGAGATGTCGTTAAACATGGCTATATCGATTATTTAAATTAAACCATTGTTTAATTTAAATGAAACAACATCGTTATTTTTAATGATGGTCTCCAAAAAAGGTAACTTACCTTGTTGGTTACGTTTATAATATAAACGTATTTGAATGAATTGTATGCTTGAACTGATGTTAGTAGTTGACCATTATCAGTTAAATTTATTATCATCATCATGCGAACTGTTGAACCCATATGATTGGATTATTGATTTGGTTATTGATTGTTAAACCCAAATTCAACATTTGTTTGATTATTAACCAATGGGTGATATTGGTAGAAGAATTTACAGCAAATGGCCAAATATACACTATTTTATAAAGATTGATTTACCGTCACGTAAATCGATAGAAATAAAGTTATAAAGTTTATTTTTAAATATATTATTTTAAATGAAGTTTATAAAAAGGGAATATACCGGCCACATATATATTTGTTTGTTTAATCACCAATCACCATTTTAATGCCAAAATCTACCATGTGCAAAGCACGTGCCTCTTCTTAAATTTAAAATGATTTATAACATAGATTCTTATATTAATAAGAATGATAAGCAAGTAAGCAGGGATTAACGTGATGACTAGCAACAGAGATAAATTGTTTTATGAGACAATTAAAAGGAGATTTTGTTGAATAGATTTTTATTTAATAATCAAATGGGGTTATTCAAATGGGAAGATGAATCGAGTTTTGATTAACGAGTTAATCAGGTTAGAGTTGACCAAGTCAACTGTGTTAACAAAAAAATGGATTTATTAAATTAATTTATTTAATGGAAATATCTATTGGTTAAGTAAAACATTTTTAAATGATTAGTATTTAATTATCATTTATTTCATAATCAAAGTAGAGACCTTGGGATTTAAAGGAGTAATGGAAGTTTATGATACGATAAGGCTTATTATAATAAAAATGATATTTTAAAATTAAATTATATTAATGATAATATAAGTTATATTGTGGTTTAAAAAAAAATATTTAAGACTTTATTTAATCGGATTTGTGAAATCCAAGATTCTGTGAAGTTATAAAACCCAAGGTTTTACCGTACACATTAATGGAAAGAAAAGCCAAGATATGAAACGAAAGAATTGAAACTAAACTACAGACCAGTTGAGATAAATGATTTTCTGAATATTGAACCGATAAAGGTTTGATATGGAAATCAAAACTGAGACCCAAGTTTAAATACAAGCGGTGAGGTGAGTTGAGTTAAAAAGATGCGATTTAAATACTCTATATTAAGGAAGAGGTGAGTTTTCATCAAGATACAACTAAATGGGATTTGTTTTGATATTGGGAAGACTATCGGTTTTGCGTTACAACTAGTACTTATCTTAAGATAAGAACGTTGTTGATCAAGGTCTGAGAGGTAATTGAAATATCCCAACTTGAACGACTTCGGGATTATCGAAGGATGGTATTAGTTGTGATGGTAAAGATGTTAGTGTAATTTATTTTGAAAAGTAATGGTGTAACGTTATTTAAAGAGTTTGGAAATATATAAATGGGATTCCAAAATAAAGGAATTTTAAAGAAGCTTGAGAATAAGAATGTTATTTCCATAATAAAAGAAATAAAAAGGATTTGTGAAAATATAACGTTATTTTCAAAGGAGGTGAGTTTTGGAACGACGTTGTTCTAAAAAGCAAAGTGAGGATTATGGCGTTCGAATAACGGAAACAAAAGGGGGATTTCGTTATGATGGTTTTACGATTGTAAGTTGAATCGAGTCGGAAATTATAGGTAATAAGTAATGTTATAGCAAATGTTTTGAAATGGAAGTTAACTGGAAAATTGGATATGGTTCTAAGGTATATTTCCTAAGTATATAAATGAAATAATTTGAGGATATTTACATATTAAAATGATTTAAGAATATTATATATTAAAACTGATATATTATTTTTAAAGGCCAAGTGACGCTGTATAAACTAATGGATTCCTATTATTTATATGTTTGTTTATTTTGATAGTTAAATAACCGACTATCAAAATTTGACCTAATGCGTTGTGGTACGGAAAGATCGGGATCGAATTCATATTCGAAAACCATTCCGACTAACAAATACGTAAACGAAGAAGGTATCTGATGCTAATCGAGATGAAGCAATTGAAGGCCGTAAATCTTCATGAATGGAAGGACTATTGTTTGATTTCTCTAGCTGATCCCTAAAGATATTTTGACAATCATTCTGTCAGGATTGAAATCTACGGATTTCAAGGACTTCTCGCTACTGATCTATAGGGTGATTCCTAGGATGATGTAGGAGGGTGCTTTCAGTTCATCCCGTTCCTGGATGACGTGTAAGGACAATGTGAACGGTGGCCAAATGTTCCAAAAGTCGATTTTAACCTCAAGCCTCATCAACCGGGAAATGACAAAAATCAGGCAGGCACCATGGTTATGTGGGTCACACCCAGGGTGTATAATCACCTATCTAGAGAAAATCCATTTCATCCTTTAATCTATCGATGTTGTCCCTTTTCGGTAAACAGTGTGTCGCACCCAACCGTTGGTGATATACATTCGATACACTTAAGAGAAATGAGTGGTCGGTCATGTGTGGGCTGGGTTGCAAGACGTTCTTATTACACCCAGTGTATTCGCCTCTAGAGATACACTATCGGCAGGTGGTCCCATACCTTATCAGTGTGGGAATCCAATTTCCAATAAGCTTATGCGGTTTTGGTTGTATGCTATATATATGGAGCGTGAGATGCAAGCGTTCCACTAGATTTATATTTACTTGTATTTAGACATTATTATGATATTAGAAAAGATATTGATTTCAAAAATGTTTTGGGTTATCGTAAGGTAAAAACCGTCCGTGTTTATGTGTGGATTTGGTCTTACGATTATCCTTTTCTTTGAAGGATTTTAACTTTAAAATCAGGTTGTGTGATACCCTTAATACTGTGCGAGTTTTTCTCACTCTGGTTCACCAGACTGACCCGGTGTTTGTAATGCTCAGGTTAGACCGGGGTGTACAGGTTCAAGTTATCGGATGCTGTGAAGTCCAGAGACGAGCTGGAGGTGTTCAAACGTATGATATTATATAACTACTATTCCGCTGTGTGTTGTATATGGGACAAATTATTATAACTATCTAGTGGTGTTGATGTACTCTGATATTGTAAGTTTTATTTAAAGCTCTCAATAAAGTTTTATTTCCGTATTATACTTTGTTCCGATGCGATGTGAGATCCTGGTATTATGTTGTGTTATTCTTCTTCTTCAATTCTAATATTTCTTTCTTTCTTATCTCACCCTCTAGTTTCTTTCTAATCACGATCTGGTGTTTTCGATGCATGAATGTTCGACATGGTGTTTTTATGTCGATTTTCAGGGTCGAAAATCCCTGTTCGTTATAGTTGGTATCAGAGCGATGGTTTAGGAATAACCTTAGCTCTGTGGTGTAACTCGATACAGACGGGGTTAGTAATACACTAGATTGAGTTGAGAGTATATATACTGTAAGAACCCGTAACTTCCTCGTTTAGGAAAGCCCGGATTGCTTTGAGAACAACACACATCGGAACACAGACGAAAGAACATTTCATTGTTTATTACAACAATTCCATCAGAATACAAGAATATACAGAGTATGAATAAATATTACACATTTGACAAATATCAGAGATTTAAATTACATTTAAATACATAGCAGCGAAAAAATAATACAACACACAACTGAAAGAAATACACGGATACAGAGCTTTCCGAGTATCGTTCCAGTTGTAAACTAGGATCCTGTGAATATATATATATCTGCAAAACCCAACTACTAGCTGCCCGTGTCGAAAATAAGGGCACCGAGAGTTTAGGTTAAAACAATAAACTCCATGTCAATCATGTGACTGGTGTGAGAACTAAAACAGTTATTAATCTTTATTTTTAAAGATAGGTAAATCAAGGGACCACGCCGTATAACACAGAACGGTTTTCCTCCCAAGAATACCAGTGCATAAAACAAACAACGCAATGCTAAATAAAGAAAAATGAAGCTATTATAAAACCCAGGTCCCATCATACAATGCAACGCAAGCCGGAGGATAGGGTTTTACCTTATAATAGCCAAAGAATGCTTGATATGTTTAAAAACAGATTATTTTGATATTACTATAAGTGTATAATGTTAAAACAATTTCAATAATAAGTATCAATCATAGGCGGCATAGCTACCGTCTACTATGTCACCATACTAGGTTCTACAAATAAAACCGAATTATCATGTATTGGAAATTGGATTCCATCATGAGTCGAGGCAAGGGGCAAGCTCCTCTCCGTTCGAGACACTCTAGAAAATGTCTCAGGACCACACACAACGATCCTTGGAATCGGTTCGGCCGGTCCTCTCTTACTTTTGAGGATTGGCAATTCCTGAACACATGTTTCCCGGTCCTATAGGACCTATATAATGGTCTGTATGTCGGCTCACATAGTGCTAATTATCGACCATATATTCGAGGCACCTCGCATTCCAATAACCACACAGGTAAAATGTATATAAATGTTAGGGCTGGTAGGTCACTAACATCACCCATAGCTAGAAAGAAACGTCGTGTTCTCCCAATGGTCCTTATCCCGTTTTTGACTCATACCGTGGTGTGAGGCTCGCGAATTAACGTTATACACAAATCTATGCCACAAAGGCCGTGCTTTTATCATCAGCCACAAGATTTTGCTTTCCAACAGAAGCCTTGATCATCTGCCACTTAGGCATGCCACATAGGCAATTCATGCCATGCGATTGATATCTATCGATATACAACCTCTGAGCTCGTACGTCTTAGAGAAGGGTGTTAAGCAAGAGAATAAATTCTCCGCTGCCATACAGATACATATTTAATAGAAATCAATCACACAGAATAAAATCCAATGTCAGACACACAGTCCATTTACAAGTTCGTTCTGGGTCTGAACGAAACCGGAGGAACCTTATTCCTCGCATATCCATCGATCTCCAAGTACGTCTGGACGATCAACAACTGTTTCCCTCCTCTTGGGTGTATGGCCCAATCAAGATCATCAATAATCATCCAAACGATGTGAAGACCTCTGGTCTTCAACCACCGTCTTCATCTTCGACTTATCGTCGAATCGGTTATTCAGAATGGGTATAAACCCGGCCTTTCTGGATAACCCGCGTATAAAATAAACAAGTGTCACACAAACACAACCAACGCCTCATTCCAGTTCAGAATATTCTTTTACTCAAATTTTCAAATTCTTAGGGAAAGGTTCCCATTAATTTTATCAAAGATAAATTCTTCTCAATTTATTATTTAATCTTCCTTTGGATATCGTTTGAAACCATATTATGGTTTTCCAAACTAGTCGGGATTAGCGAACCACACCGAAGTAATTATTTATTTTATTTCCCAATCCCAACCTATTCATCCCATGGAGCAAAACTGGTAATACTCCATATCTAACACTACGGTGTTATCGATAAATATTAATTACCCTTTTCACGTCTAATTAAAGATTTAACTATCGCTTGGAGAAAAACTGGTGATACTCCATTCTTGATCACTTTAATCTAATTAAAGATTCATTAAAACTCCACTTAGTTTTGATCTTCTCAAAAATCAATATCCTATCTTTAACTGGGTTAAAGAACCAATGTCATCTAAAACACGGCTCACGATAAACCCAAAATCACATTCTATTGTTGATCGGGTTAAAGAACAGGTGTTATTCAAAACACCACTCACGATAAACCCCAAAAACAAATTTAAATTCAATTCCATTTAAATACTAATTAACTAGACATTTTCACTAAATCATAATTAAAAGATTTATTCTTTTTCTAAACTGGGTTCAAGAACAGTGTTATTCAAGACACCATTCACGACGAACCTAAAATCCCATTTGATATCAAATACAAGGCTCTGAATAGAAAATATATTGGCTCTATTCAATATCAAATTCTTAAACCAACAAATATCATATTGGAGATAACGATATAAATATATCTTTCAATTTCCCACAACCATATCTGTATAATCACGAAATCCAACATCGAAATATTCCAGAGATAATTTTGATTCCAATCCATTCCAATTCGTATATTGGAAATTCTGATTATTTTCAAAACCATTTCAAATCCAATTAATTTATTCGAAAATATAGGATTATAATTCTAGTTCAAAACTAGTTCATTTCGATAAAAATATATTTTTATCTTTTCAAATGTGGAATTTTCATCCCAGTTCTTTCCAATTCATATATTATGATTTTACACAAATTATTAATATTTTTAATAATTTTATCAAGGCCCGTACAGTCGGTTTTCAATAACGGCCACCGAACTGCAATTACAACGACATTTTCCAAATTTGATTTGGACATAATTCCAAATCCAACCGTTAGATTTCAAATTTCTAATATTCATTGGGAAGCTCTTTTCGATACGAACCCAACGGTTCCAGTTTCAGGAGAATCCGACAGTCGGATCTCCCGCAACGTCAATTCGAAGTCGATGGTCGAAATTCGTGAACTGTCGTGGCGCGGCGCGTTCTATTCAGGCCATCTAATATATATATATATAATATATATATTATATGTATATCGTCGATTTCAATTCAAAACGTATTTTATAAATCGTTTTAAATTCGTTTTCAAAACAATTTGAACTTCATATTCAACTTCAAATCAAAATTGAATATTCCATATCATTAACGTATAAATGATAATATTTTCAAAACATTATATTTAGAAATCACTTCCTTTTATATATTCATTACAAAAACGAATATAATCGATATAAATATCGTTCGCGTCAAAATGGCTCATATCTAATCAACACGGCTTTGTATATTTCAATAACTTCGTTATTATATTCAACAAATGAATGTTTATTCTATTCATTACGTGAATCTATATTTCTTTCAACACATGAATATTCTCAACACATGAGTATCGTCAACACATGACTATTTTTGTTATTTAATATGTTTTGTAAAATTATGATAAAGATGTAAATTTTTATTGTTAAAATATTTTACTCAACACATGAGCATCGTCAACACATGACTATTTATTCTATTCAACACATGAATCTTTATTTTATAATATTCTTTATTTTCCAAATTGGAATGAGGCCCAATCAATTACCATATAATATTAATTATATGGATTCCATACAACACATGTATATAATAGCAATGATAAATAATCAACCATCATCCAAAGTGCACCACACAACTGCATAAGCATTAGATATAACTAATTAATGCTCATACAGTCTGTCAATCAAACGATCGACATACCACTAAACAATTGGGAATAGTGTACGTCAAATATCATCCCAACACCCGTGTGGGGTTTCAATCCACAAACACTAAATATTATTTGTGTAGTTGGGCGATGTGTAAAATTTATCGTCCCAATCAACATCCTTTAAATAGGTGCACATAAACAAACCGTACGGTTTGTAAATGAATACTTATTTATTCACATTCACGTTAAAAATTATATTGTTAACGATAATTAATTTATTTCAACATATGAATGTTTTATTATCCATTTCACATCAACATCACAAACAAACTTCACAACACATCAGACAAGTATACAAGTCGTCCATGGTCCTTGAACGATGGGTGTCGGGTGCTGCTAAGCACCGTCTGCATCCTAATATATATTATTAACTAGAAAACAAGATTTAAAGTGAAAAGTTATCACCGACAAGCTAAACCAATACACTGCGACTCTTCATGTGTAGAAAATCTTCGTCGTGCTAGCCTTTTGTCAATTTCATTGTCCGTAGCCACTACATATATAAAAATCACATTTTTATATTATTGCTATGTATATAAAAATCACATTTTTATAATCACTCTATATGGATAAAAATCACATTTTTATACCGCTACGATATAGATAAAAATTCTACTTTTATACTGGTGTTCATATAAGAAAAATCATATTTTTCTCTCGCCGTTCTCTATATAAAAATCACATTTTTATATATAAGGATCGAATTTTTATATCGTCGCTATAAAAATCACATTCTTATCGCAACATATGTATAATAAAAATCATATTTTTATTTCGCTACATCTATAAAAATTATATTTTTATACTCTACATCATATAAAAATTATATCTTTATTTCTTCTACATAGTAAAACTCGTATTTTTATTCTTTCTAAAATATAAAAATTGACTCTTTATCTATTCATTTCTATGATAAAAATTCTATTTTTATATTTCTAAAAATCCAACCTTTTCCTAATAAAGATCAAATCTTTTTAAAGCTACTTACATAATTAAAAATCAAATCTTTTTGCTAATGTTCTTATAAGAAAATCAAATCTTTTTCTTTGTAAAACAATGTATGTTTTCATTTATAAAAATCAGATTTTTATATTGATTAAATCGATTACACTAACCTAAATATTTAAAATAAAATAAAATAAATAGACTTACAGCCAAGGGGGAGATGGCGGTTTTCAGAAAGGGGGTGGGGAAAAGGGGTTCACGGTTGGCGGAGCTAGGCGGCAAGGGGAGGGCGCAGGCCATCGGGGTCAGAGCTGGTGGTCGGAGGGGCGGTCTTGCGTCGTGGTCTTCGATTAAGGGGGGGGGGGGGGAAGCGAGCGTCGCTGCGCTGGAGAAGAGGGAGGAGAGCGGAATCGATGAGGGGCTGGCCAAGGGGGCAGAGGTGGCGCGGTGGTCCACCCAGGCGGCGGCGGCTGCTATCGCGACCTCTTCCCTTTTTTTTTAATTTATGACCTAATTCGAGTTCTAACGGGGAGAGAGTACATATGGGGGGGTTTATAAAATTTTATATTATTTAATTTATTTATTTCCAAAAAGCAACTTTTTATTTCGAACTAGAAATCAAACCCATCGGCTGTCATCCCCAGCTAATTATCCCCATTCCGAACACTATGGGATATGTCCCGCAGGCTGGTTCGACTATTTCGATCAGTTTTCGTCAAAATCAAAATATAAATCTATATAATGAATTTGAACACACATTTCAATTTACCGGGCCCACATACAAACTCTAAAAATTCCAGAAAAATTATTTCTAGCTTCGTATTGATGATACGATTCTAACAAAACTAATTTCGTCAAATTCTAAGACCGTTTGAAAAATGGCCATTTTCCAGTCGATTAAAATCAACTAAAACTAGTCAAACGCGTTTTCCTTTGCCACGCTCATATATTGATTCGAAAAATTAAGAATTTTGGAATCTAGCAATAATTCTACATCCTGGATCCAACAAAAGTGGTTTCGTCGAAAACCGAGGTCGTTTGCAAAATGGCTATTTTTTAAGGGCCAGAATTCCATAGCGACTATTCTGAATTTTCAACTGGACCTAACTTTTGATTCCCGCTATGAAATTTCGAATTTTCGGAATCACTGGAAAGATATTCTCAATTAGATGGTAATATTTTTGGTTTCTCTAAAATCCGGTTTATTTTGAATCCTGTACATTCATTTGAACTTTGAAATCGAATTATCGAACTACCACACCATTTTCAATTCCTTATGTAATTTAAAATAAATATTTATTTTCTAACGACGATTCAATAAATATATACTTCTAATTCTATTCAAAAATAAATTTCTCGTCGATATTATTTAAAATAATTCATTTTAAATATTCAAAATTCATTAAAATTGCCAAAATAAAAATTTTAAATTGGCTCAGAGTTTCCAGGTTATTACAATCTCCCCAACTTAAAAACTTTCGTCCCCGAAAAGGAACGAAGCTGAAAGTTGTTTAACTAATCAACTCAACTTCCATTATTTTCTTCACGGCTTAAGTTATTCAACTTTTCAGTATCTAAGAACTTTCAAAATTTTCAAAAATTTGGCTAACACCCTAAATTCTCAAAAAATTTCGCCATAACCTCCCCTGCACCGGGGACTTTGGGATATTTCAAATAGCCTCCCATGGCCCTCATCAATCCAAAAAGAAAAAGAAACTGCCAAGCGGCTTGCCAATCGACTCATAAAATCATCCAAACCCAATAAATTAGTAAACATGTACCTATTTGTCGGGCCAACAATTTTATTCTTCTACTCTAGCCTCCTTGCTATGACCTATTCAATGTAAATACTTGTATATGCATTCAATTGTAATCATTTTTCAATACAGTCCAATATTTGGTTCAATTTAGCCTAAATGGTTCAAAGTTATCAAACCAATAATCAAACAACACAACCATCAATCAATTAGTGAATTAACGTTTCAAATTCATAATTTTGATACATATACAGAAAATCATGTTTTTGATGCCAAGTCACAACAATAAACCTATCTAGTTTTGGTTCTCACACCAGTCTAATCGAAATATATAGAAATCCCACTTTCGAAACACGAAAATAATTACTGATGATGATGCGTCAATCATCAGAATTAGGTCCGAGCGACTGGAGTGTGATCCTATATCAATCCAGTATATGAAAACTTTGAATATACGTTCATGGCGCGAATAAGCAAAATCTTTGTATACTCGATTGCCCAAATTCAATACAAATAAAATATTCAAATACGTATAAACTAGTTTAAATTTTCAAAACAATATTGTTTTCGTTTTTATTTGAAAAATATACTCTTCACACTCATTCTAGAATTATACTGATCTCATCTCTAACGAGTCATTCTTATTGGATATTACTAATCCACTCTCTGATGAATTCTTTCGTTTGGTTCTAATGTGTCTTGTTTTCAAGCTCTGTAAACCCAAGCTCTGATACCACTTGTAAGAACCCGTAACTTCCCCATTTAGGAAAGCCCGGATTGCTTTGAGAACAAAACACATCAGAACACAAACGGAAGAACATTTCATTGTTTATTACAACAATTCCATCAAAATACAAGAATATACAAAGTATGAATAAATATTACACATTTGACAAATATCAGAGATTTAAATTACATTTAAATACATAGCAGCGGAAAAATAATACAACACACAACTGAAAGAAATACACGGATACAGAGCTTTCCGAGTATCGTTCCAGTTGTAAACTAGGATCCTGTGAATAAAATCTGCAAAACCCAACTACTAGCTGCCCGTGTCGAAAATAAGGGCATCCAGAGTTTAGGTTAAAACAATAAACTCCAGGTCAGTCATGTGACTGGCGTGAGAACTAAAACAGTTATTAATCTTTATTTTTAAAGTTAGGTAAATCAAGGGACCACGCCGTATAACACGAAACGGGTTTCCTCCCAAGAATACCAGTGCATAAAACAAACAGCACAATGCTAAATAAAGAAAAATGAAGCTATTATAAGATCCATGTCCCATCACACAATGCAACGCAAGCCGGAGGATAAGGTTTTACCTTATAATAGCCAAAGAATGCTTGATACGTTTAAAAACAGATTATTTTGATATTACTATAAGTGTATAATGTCAAAACAATTTCAACAATAAGCATCAATCATAGGCGGCATAGCTACCATCTACTATGTCACCATACTAGGTTCTACAAATAAAACCGAATTATCACGTATTGGAAATTGGATTCCATCATGAGTCGAGGCAAGGGGCAAGCTCCTCTCGTTCGAGACACTCTAGCAAATGTCTCAGGACCACACACAGCGATCCTTGGAATCGGTTGGGCCGGTCCTCTCTTACTTTTGAGGATTGGCAATTCCTGAACACACGTTTCCCGGTCCTATAGGACCTATATAATGGTTTGTACGTCGGCTCACATAGTGCCAGTTATCAACCATATATTCGAGGCGCCTCGCATTCCAACAACCACACATGTAAAAAGCGTATGAATGTCAGGGCTGGTAGGTCACTGAAATCACCCATAGCTAGAAAGAAACGTCTTGTTCTCCCAACGGTCCTTATCCCGTTTTTGACTCATACCGAGGTGTGAGGCTGGTGAATTAACGTCATACACAAAGCTATGCCACACAGGCCGTGCTTTGATCATCAACCACAAGACTTTGCTTTTCAACAGAAGCCTTGATCATCTGCCACTTAGGCATGCCACATAGGCAATTCATGCCATGCGATTGATATCTATCGATATATAACCTCTGAGCTCGCATGTCTCAAAGAAGGGCATTAAGCAGGAGAATAAATTCTCCGTCGCCAAACAGATATATATTTAATAGAAATCAATCACACAGAATAAAATCCAATGTCAGACACACAGTCCATTTACAAGTTCGTTCTGGGTCTGAGCGAAACCGGAGGAACCTTATTCCTCGCATATCCATCGATCTTCAAGTACGTCTGGACAATCACCAACTGACTCCCTCCTCTTGGGTGTACGGCCCAATCAAGATCATCAATAATCATCCAAACGATGTGAAGACCTCCGGTCTTCAACCACCGTCTTCATCTTCGACTTATCGTCGAATCGATTATTTAGAATGGGTATAAACCCGGCCTTTCTGGATAACCTGCGTATAAAATAAACGAGTGTTACACAAACACAACCTACGCCTCAATCCAATTCAGAATATTCTTTTATTCAAATTTTCACATCCATAGGGAAAGTTTCCCATGAATTTTATCAAAGACAAATTCCCCTCAATTTATTCTTTAATCTTCCTTTGGATATCGTTTCAAACCATATTATGGTTTTCCAAACTAGTCGGGATTAGCGAACCACACTGAAGTAATTATTTATTTTATTTCCCAATCCCAACCTATTCATCCCATGGAGAAAAACAGGTAATACTCCATATTTAACACCATGGTGTTATCGGTAAATATTAATTACCCTCTTCACATTCAAATCTAATTAAAGATTTAACTATCGCTTGGAGCAAAACTTGTGATACTCCATTCTCGATCACTTTAATCTAATTAAAGATTCATTAAAACTCCACTTAGTTTTAAACTTCTCAAAAATCAATATCCTGTCTATAACTGGGTTAAAGAACCAGTGTCATCTAAAACACAAATCACGATAAACCCAAAATCACATTCTATTATTGATCGGGTTAAAGAACAGGTGTTATTCAAAACACCGCTCACGATAAACCCCAAAAACAAATTTAAATTCAATTCTAATTAAATACTAATTAACTGGAAAATTTCACTAAATCTTAATTAAAAGATTTATTCTTTTTCTAAGATAGGTTCAAGAACAGTGTTATTCAAGACACCATTCACAACGAACCCAAAATCCCATTTGATATTAAATACAGGGCTCTGAATAGAAAATATATCGGCTTATATTCAATATCAAATTCTGAAACCAACAAATATCGTATTGGAGATAACAATATAAATATATCTTTCAAATTTACATAAACATATCTGTATAATCACGAAATCCAGCATCGAAATATTCTGAAGATAATTTCAATTCAAATCCATTCCAATTCATATACTGGAAATTCTGATTATTTTCAAAATCGTTTCAAATCCAATTAATTTATTCGAAAATATTGGATTATAATTCTAGTTCAGAACTAGTTCATTTTGATAAAAATATATTTTTATATTTTCAAATATGGAATTTTTCATCCCAGTTCTTTCCAATTCATATATTATGATTTTACATAAATTATTAATATTTTTAATAATTTTATCAAGGCCCGTATAGTCGGTTTTCAATAACGGCCACCGAACTGCACTTATAACGACCTTTTCCAAATTTGATTTGGACATAATTCCAAATCCAAACGTTAGATTTCAAATTTCTAATATTCATTGGAAAGCTCTTTTCGATACGAACCCAACAGTTCCAGTTTCAGGAAATCTGACGGTCGGATCTCCTGCAACATCAATTCGAAGTCGATGGTCGAAATTCGTGAACTACCGCGGTGCGGCGCGTTCTATTCAGAACATTTAATATATATATAATATATATATTGTATATATTTCATCGATTTCAATTCAAAACGTATTTTATAAATCGTTTTAAATTCGTTTTCAAAACAATTTCAACTCATATTCAACTTCAAATCGAAATTGAATATTCCATAGCGTTAACATATAAATGATAATATTTTCAAAACGTTATATTTAGAAATCACTTCCTTTTCTATATTCATTACAAAAACAAATATAATCGATTTAAATATCGTTCACGTCAAAATGGCTCATATCTAATCAACACGGCTTTATATATTTCAATAACTTCGTTATTCTATTCAACAAATGAATGTTTATTCTATTCAACACATGAATCTATATTTCTTTCAACACATGAATATTCTCAACACATGAGTATCGTCAACAAATGACTATTTTTGTTATTTAATATGTTTTATAAAATTATGATAAAGATGTAAAGTTTTATTGTTAAAATATCTTACTCAACACATGAATATTTTCAACACATGAATATCCTCAACACATATGCATCGTCAATACATGACTATTTATTCTATTCAACACATGAATCTTTATTTTGTAATATTCTTTACTTTCCAAATTGGAATGAGGCCCAATCAATTACAATATAATATTAATTATATGGATTCCATACAACACATTTATATTATAGCAATGATAAATAATCAACCATCATCCAAAGTGCACCACACAATTGCACAAGCATTAGATATAACTAATTAACGCTCATACTGTCTGTCAATCAAACGATCAACATACCACTAAACAATTGGGATTAGTGTACGTCAAATATCATCCCAACACCCGTGTGGGTTTCAATCCACAAACACTGAATATTATTTATGTAGTTGGGCGATGTGTAAAATTTATCGTCCTAATCAATATCCTTCAAATAGGTGTACATAAACAAACTGTCTCGTTTGTAAATGAATATTTATTTATTCACATTCACATTAAAGATTATATTTTTAACGATAATTAATTTATTTCAACACATGAATGTTTTATTATCCATTTCACATCAACATCACAAACAAACTTCACAACACATCAAACAAGCATACAAGTCGTCCATGTTCTGTGGACGACGGGTGTCGGGTGCTGCTAAGCACCGTCTTCATCCTAGTATATATTTTTAACTAGAAAACAAGATTTAAAGTGATAAGTTCTCACCGACAAGCTAAACCAATACACCGCGACTCTTCATGTGTAGATAATCTTCGTCGTGCTCGCCTTTTGTCAATTTCATTGTCCGTAGCTACTACATATATAAAAATCAAATTTTTATATTGTTGCTATGTATATAAAAATAACGTTTTTATAATCATGTTATATGGATAAAAATCACATTTTTATACTGCTACTATATAGATAAAAATTCTATTTTTATACCGGTGTTCATATAATAAAAATCATATTTTTCTCTCGCCATTCCCTATATAAAAATCACATTTTTATATATACAGATCGAATTTTTATATCATCGCTATAAAAATCACATTCTTATCTCAACATATGTATAATAAAAATCAAAATTTTATTTCGCTACATCTATAAAAGTTATATTTTTATACTCTACATCATATAAAAATTATATCTTTATTTCTTCTACATAATAAAAATCATATTTTTATTCTTTATAAAATACAAAAATCGACTTTTTATCTATTCATTTCTATGATAAAAATTCTATTTTTATATTTCTAAAAATACAACCTTTTCCTAATAAAGATCAAATCTTTTTAAAGCTACTTACATAATTAAAAATCAAATCTTTTTGCTACTGTTCTTATAAGAAAATCAAATCTTTTTCTTTGTAAAACAATGTATATTTTCATTTATAAAAATCAGATTTTTATATTAATTAAATCGATTACACTAACCTAATATTTAAAATAAATTAAAATAAAATAAATAGACTTATAGCGAAGGGGGAGATGGCGGTTTTCAAAATGGGGGGTGGGGAAAAGGGGTTCACGCTTGGCGGAGCTTGGTGTTAGGGGGAGGGCGCAGGCTATCGGGGTCAGAGTTGGTGGTCGGAGGGGCGGTCTTGCGTCGTGGTCTTCGATTGAGGGGGGGAGGGAAGCGAGCATCGCTGCGCTGGAGAAGAGAGGGGAGGGCGGAATCGATGAGGGGCTGGCGAAGGGGGCGGAGGTGGCGCGGTGGCCCACCCAGTTGGCGGCGGCTGCTATCGCGACCTCCTCCCTTTTTTTTTAATTTCTGACCTAATTCGAGTTCTAATGGGGAGAGAGAACATATGGGGGGTTTATAAATTTTATATTATTTAATTTATTTATTTCCAAAAAGCAACTTTTTATTTCGAACTCGAAATCATACCCACCGACTGTCATTCCCAACTAATTACCCCTATTCCGAACACTATGGGATATGTCCCGTAGGCTGATTCTACTGTTTTGATCAGTTTTCGTCAAAATCAAAATATAAATCTATATATTTAATTTGAACGCACATTTCAATTTACCGGGCCCACATACAGACTCTAAAAATTCCAGAAAAAATATTTCTAGCTTTGTATTGACGATACAGTCCTAACAAAACTAATTTCGTCAAATTCTGAGACCGTTTGAAAAATGGCCATTTTCCAGTCAATTAAAATCAACTAAAACTGGTCAAACGCGTTTTCCTCTGCCACGCTCACATATTGATTCGAAAAATTACGAATTTTGGAATTTAGCAATAATTCTACATCCCGGATACAACAAAAGTTGTTTCGTCAAAAACCGAGGTCATTTGCAAAATGGCTATTTTTTAAGGGCCAGAATTCCATAACGACTATTCTGAATTTTCAACTAGACGTAACTTTTGATTCCCGCTATGAAATTTCGATTTTCGGAATTCATTGGAAAGATATTCTCAATTAGATTGTAATATTTTGGTTTCGCTAAAATCCGGTTTATTTTGAATCCTATACATTCATTTGAACTTTGAAATCGAATTATCGAACTACCGCGCCATTTTCATTTCCTTATATAATTTAAAATAAATATTTATATTCTAACAACGATTCAATAAATATATACTTCTAATTCTATTCAGAAATAAATTTCTCGTCGATATTATTTAAAATAATTCATTTTAAATATTCAAAATTCATTAAAATTGCCAAAATAAATTTTTTTGATTGGCTTAGAATTTCCGGGTTATTACATATACGAGAGCGTATTTGTAAATTTTATATATAAATGATTTGTATTGTTATGTTTGCTCGGTTCAAGTTGAACTGACAAATTTATACAATATTGTTTTGTAAAGTGGGTAGATGAAATAATTTTGCCCAAAATATATTTTCATAGATAAAGGAAATTTCTTTTTATCAAATTATTGAGGATAATGGTGTATTTGATTGATTTGAATGAATTCAAATTAGATTATAAATTTGAACGGTTATATAAAGCCAGAAGAGAAATTGAAATATAAATTTGTGAATAAGAATTTAAAAATGAAATTAAATAAGTCAAAATTTTAACTTAAAACTAAGTTAAATATGTAATGATTTGGTTATGTTGTCAATTGATTGTTTGTTTGTTGATTGAATAATAGATTGAATAATACGATTGGTTGTATTTGAATTCATGAATTGGAAACTAAGATAATATATTCCAACAAAATTAAATATGAAATAAAGCAGAAACGATTTGACCCAATATCTGTTATTCGTATCAAGATTAAGTGCAGGATTGGAGAAGGAAGAACTTATAGTTACTTTGCTTCGAGATTTGAGTATGGGTTGCCTGACAAATAGGTAAACATTAATTATATTGATTTGGGTGATCGATTTTATATCCCTGAGTTGGGTAGCCGTTTGGCTTCTATTTTCTTTTGATCGATGAGAGGCCCGTAGTGGTGAGGTGTAGTTGTTTGAATCGAACAGTACAAAGGTGGTGCTGATGAATTTTTTGGAAATTTTTAAACCATAGAAATTTTTGATAATGTTTTAATATTAATTTTTGAAGAAATTGGGTTTGGAAAATTCTTCTTACTTAGCAATTTCGGGGACGAAATTCATTTAAGGGGGGGGGGGAGAATGTAACAACCGCGCAATGCTAAATAAAGAAAAATGAAGCTATTATAAGACCCAGGTCCCATCACACAATGCAACGCAAGTCGGAGGATAGGGTTTTTACCTTATAATAGCCAAGAATGCTTGATACGTTTAGAACAAATCATTTGATACTTTTATAAGTGCATACTGTATGAAATATCTTCAAATCAAAAGTATCAATCATAGACGGCATAAGCGCCCCATCCCACTTTGTCGCCATACTAGGCTCTACAAATAAAACCGAAATACACGTATCGGAAATTGGATTTCCATCATGGTGGCTCCTGATTCGAAAGATCGATTGCGTAATGCAATTCCCCATGGCTTACGTTCCAACAAGAGAAAACACCATCTGCACATCCGCACATTTGGGACCAAAGTACCACCGCGGCTTACGTCCCAGCGAGAGAAAACACCGCCTACTCTATATATCCCTGAGCACTAAGCTCATCTCGGTCGACCGAATCCATGACACCACTAAGGTGCCCATTGTGAAGACCCGTAACTTCCCCGTAAAGGAAAGCGACGGATAGTTCGAGAACAAACCACAACAGAACGCATATAGAAGAACATTTCATTGTATATTACAACAATGCATCAGATTACAAGAATTTTCAGAGTATAAATGAATAAACATTACACAGAAATATCAGAGATTTAAATTACATTTAAATACATCGCAGCGGAAAATAATAAAATACACAACTAGAAGAAGATATACGGATACAAAGCTTTCCGGATATCGTTCCAGCTGTAAACCAGGATCCTGTGAATATAAATCTGCAAAACCAAAACTACTAGCTGCCCGTGTCGAAAATAAGGGCACCCAGAGTTTAGGTTAAAACAATAAACTCCAGGTCAGTCATGTGACTGGTGTGAGAACTAAAACAGTTAATCTTTATTTTAAATCATTAGGTAAATCAAGGGACCACGCCGTATAACACGGAACGGGTTTCCTCCCAAGAATACCAGTGCATAAAACAAACAGCGCAATGCTAAATAAAGAAAAATGAAGCTGTTATAAGACCCAGGTCCCATCACACAATGTAACGCAGTCGAGGATAGGGTTTTCCCTTATAACAGCCAAAGAATGCTTGATACGTTTTAAAACAAATCATTTGATACTATTATAAGTGTATAAAACAACTTCAAATCATAAGTATCAATCATAGGCGGCATGAGCGCCCCATCCCACTATGTCGCCATATATAGGTTTACAAATAAAACCGCAAATGTCACGTATTTGGAAATTGGATTTCCGTCTATGAACCGAGGCAAAAGATAGTCCTCAACCGTTTTCGTGACTCTCTAGCCCGAGCCACAGGGTCAGAGCGCATCGACCCTTTAGATCGTCAGGGCCGGTCCACCGATGTGGATTAAAATGCCTGAACACTACGTCTCCCCACCCTATGGGGTGTAAGTCTGGTCCGTCAGCCGACCAGAATGCATTCGGCCGAAACCGATATAACCGAGGCGCCTCGCAACAGCAACAACCACATAAGTCAAACTCGTCAGGGCGTGTAAAACCACTGACGCCACTTCTAGCTAGAAAGAAACGCAAGTCCTCCCTGAGGTCCGTCTCCCGTTTTTGGTTCATACCTGGTGTGAAACACGCGAGGTAAACGTTACACAAAGCTACGCCACAAAGGCCGTGCTTTGATCATCACCACAAGACTTTGCTTTTCAACAGAAGCCTTGATCATTTGCATCTTAGCATGCCACACAGGCAAACCATCCTATGCAACCGATATCAGTCACACAGAATGAAATCCGATGTCAGACACACAGTCCATTTACAAGTCCGTTCTGGGTCTGAACGAAACCGGAGGCACCTAGTACCCCGCATATCCATCGATCTCCAAGTACGTCTGGACGATCACTAACTGTTTCCATCTTCTTGGGTGTACAGCCCAATCAAGATCATCAGCTATCACCCAAACGACGTGAAGACCTCCGGTCTTCGACCATCGTCTTCATCTTCGACTTATCGTCGTATCAGTTATTCAGAATGGGATAAACCCGGTCTTCCTGAATAACTCGCGTATATTTTATAAAAGTGTTACACAAACACAACATACGCCTCATTCCAATTCATTAGTCACTAACCGTAAATTAATCAAGAGAATAATTCCCCAAATATTAACCCCGAAGGCCGAAACCAACATCAGATCAATATCCAGAAAACCATTCTACTTAGCTAACCGACAGTTAGTTTCTAAATTTCTCGTTCAAATCTAATTAAAGATTTAACTATCGCCTGGAGCAAAACTGGTGATACTCCATTCTCGATCTTTTCAATCTAATTAAAGATTCATTAAAACTCCACTTAGTTTTAATCTGTGACTGGGTTAAAGAATCAGTGTCATTTAAAACACGGTTCACGATAAACCCAAAGTCACATCCCATTAATTATCGGGTTAAAGAACAAGTGTTATTTAAAACACTGTTCACGATAAACCCAAAAATCAATATCCATTCAATTCCAATTAAATATTATTTAATTGGTACACTTCATTAAATCTAAATAAAAAGATTTAATCTTTTCTCAACTGGGTTCAAGAACAGTGTTAGTGAAGACACCATTCACGACAAACCCAAATCACATTCATTAATTATCGGGTTAAAGAACAAGTGTTATTTAAAACACTGTTCACGATAAACCCAAAAATCAATATCAATTCAATTCCAATTAAATATCATTTAATTGGTACACTTCATTAAATCTAAATAAAAAGATTTAATCTTTTCTCAACTGGGTTCAAGAACAGTGTTAGTGAAGACACCATTCACGACAAACCCAATTCACATTCATTAATTATCGGGTTAAAGAACAAGTGTTATTTAAAACACTGTTCACGATAAACCCAAAAATCAATATCAATTCAATTCCAATTAAATATCATTTAATTGGTACACTTCATTAAATCTAAATAAAAAGATTTAATAATTTCTCAACTGGGTTCAAGAACAGTGTTAGTGAAGACACCATTCACGACAAACCCAAATCCCATTTGATATTCAATAAAAGGCTCTGAATAGAAAATATATCGGCTTATATTCAATGTCAAATTCTACGATTAACAAATGTCGTATTGGAAATAACGATATAAATATATATCTTTCAAATTTCCGTAACAACATCCGTACAATCACAAATTCCAACATCGAAATATTCCGAAGACAATTTCGATTCAAATCCACTCCAATGCAATCATTGGAAATTTTGGTTATTTTCAAAACCCTTTTCGAATTCAATTTATTTATTTAAAAATAAATAGAATTATAATTCTAGTTCAAAACTAGTTCATTTCGATAAAAATCTATTTTTATCTTTTCAAATAGGGAGTTTTTCATCCCAATTCTTCCTAAATCATTTCTTATGATTTTACACAAATTATTACTATTTTTAATAATTTTATCAAGGCCCGTACAGTCGATTTCCATCAATGGCCATCGAACTGCACTTACAGCGACCTTTTTCGAATTTGATTTGGACATAATTCCAAATCCAACCGTTAGATTTCTAATTTCTAATATTCGTTAGAAAGCTCTTTTCGATACGAACCCAACGGTTCCGGTTTTAGGAGAATCCGACGGTCGGATCTCCCGTAATGTCCGTTGGAAATAAATGGTCGAAATTCGCGAACTGCCGCGGCGCGGCGCGTTCTATTCAGGCCATTATATTATATATATAATATATATAATATATATTTCGTCGATTTCTATTTAAAACGAATTATATAAATAGTTTTAAAATCGTTTCAAAAGCTATTTCAACTTCCATTTCAATTCAAAGCAAAATTGAATTCTTCTTTATAAATTCGTTTCAAGATTCATTTCTATTCAATTCAAATTTCAATTCAATTTGAATTCATTTCAATTTGTTTTCAATTCAATTCGAATTCGTTTTCAATTCAATTCATCTCGAAATCGTTTTCAATTCAATTCATTTCGAAATCGTTTCAATTCAATTCATTTCGAAATCGTTTTCAATTCAATTCATTTCGAAATCGTTTTCAATTCAATTCATTTCGAAATCGTTTTCAATTCAATTCATTTCGAAATCGTTTTCAATTCAATTCATTTCGAAATCGTTTTCAATTCAATTCATTTCAAAATATTCGATTTCGAAATCACTTTTCAATATTCATTTTAAAATGAATAAAATCGATATAAATATCGTTCACGTCAAAATGGCGTCAATCTAATCCTCACGGCTTCACATATTTCTATTTTCAAATATTCTATTTCAAATATTTCTATTTCAAATATTTCTATTTCAAATATTTCTTTTTTTTTCGAAACTGGAATGAGGCCCAATCAATTACCATATAATGTTAATTATATGGATTTTCTACAACACATGTATATATCAACAACGATGAATAATCAACCATCAACCAAAGTGCACTACACTGTATAAGCATCAAATATAGACATTTAACGCTTATAGCAGCTTGTCAATCAATCGATCGACATATTTAATCAATCAGGATGAGTGAACTTCAAATTTCATCCTAACACCCGTGTGGGGTTTCAAACAATCAAACACATATTTTATTTGTGCAGTTAGGCGATGTGTAAAATTTATCGACCCAATCAACGTTATTCAAATAGGTGTACATAAACAAACCGTCTGGTTTGTAAATGAATATTTATTTATTCACATTCACGTTAAAAATTATATTTTTAACGACAAAACATTTTATTTCAACCTATGAATTTCTATTCAATTCATTTACACAATAAAATGATATTTTTATTTTCTAACACATTTTAGAAAATTTCGGCGGCATAACGGCACGATACTAGAAACGGGACAAGACCTAGCCTTATCCCCGGTCTAGTGAAGGCCCACGCCATTCACACATCAATCAAATCAATTTCATCTCACCAAACAATTCAATTCAAACAAACAATTCAACTAATCTATGCAACCAAACAAACAAGTCCATGGTCTGTGGACGATTGTGTCGGGTGCTACTAAGCACCGTCTGCATCCTAGTATATATATATATAACTAGAAAAATTAAATTGAAAGGTGAGAAATTCTCACTTATAGCTATCCTAGCTCCACGGCTCTTCATTTGCAGAAGTCTTCGTCGTTTCGCCTTTTTGTCACCTTCGTTGCTGCTTTCACTACCTATGTAAAAATCGAATTTTTACTTCGCTATTCCATATATAAAAATCGAATTTTTATTTCAAAGTTCAATATATAAAAATCGAATTTTTATTTCAAAGTTCAATATATAAAAATCGAATTTTTATTTCAAAGTTCAATATATAAAACTCGAATTTTTATTTCAAAGTTCAATATATAAAAATCGAATTTTTTATTTCAAAGTTCAATATATAAAACTCGAATTTTTATTTCAAAGTTCAATATATAAAAATCGAATTTTTATTTCAAAGTTCAATATATAAAAATCGAATTTTTATTTCAAAGTTCAATATATAAAAATCGAATTTTTATTTCAAAGTTCAATATATAAAACTCGAATTTTTATTTCAAAGTTCAATATATAAAAATCGAATTTTTTATTTCAAAGTTCAATATATAAAACTCGAATTTTTATTTCAAAGTTCAATATATAAAAATCGAATTTTTATTTCAAAGTTCAATATATAAAAATCGAATTTTTATTTCAAAGTTCAATATATAAAAATCGAATTTTTATTTCAAAGTTCAATATATAAAACTCGAATTTTTATTTCAAAGTTCAATATATAAAAATCGAATTTTTATTTCAAAGTTCAATATATAAAAATCGAATTTTTATTTCGATGCCATATAGATAAAAATTTCAGTTTTCCTATTTTAAAAACATATATAAAAATTCAGTTTTCCTATTTTAAAAACATATATAAAAATTCAGTTTTCCTATTTTAAAAACATCAGTTTTAACCCTATAAAAAAAAAACAGTTTTAACCCTATAAAAAAAACAGTTTTAACCCTATATAAAACAAATACTCACAGGGGGTCTATTGGCGGTAGGGGTCGCTGCTCCGGCGAGGGCCGCGGTGGCCTAGGCTGCGAAACGACAGTGGGGTGGTGCGGTTGGGTTTTGGCCGTGGGGCGAGCTTTGGTGAAGGGGCGATCGACTTCTGAAATTGGGGGGGGGGGGGTCGAGCTGTGGACCTCGCGCGAGAGGGAGGAGGATGGTCGGGGTCTGGGATTCACGATGGGTGGCGGCGGATCTCCCAGTGGAGGCGCGATGAACTGCGGCGCTGCTCCGTCTTCTTCTTTTTTTTTTTTTTATTTAAAATCGGGTTTTTTTTTGATCGAACTGAAAAGGGGGGGGGCCAGAGGTATTTAAGGGGAGAGATAGAAAATTTTTTTTTTTTTTTTATTAATTTAATTATTTAATTATTATTAAAAGTTGACTTTTGCATACGACCTCGAAACGAGGCCCACCGCCTGTCGTCCATAACGTTTTACCCCCATTCCGAACACAATGGGATATGTATCGCAAGCTGATTTGATCGTTACAATCAGTTTCCTTTTGAATTTTCATTTAAATCACTATATTGAATTTTAAACGTACATTTCAAATTACCGGGGTCACATACTAACTAAAAAAAATTCCAGAAAAATATTTTCTAGCTTCGTATTGACGATACGGTCCTAACAAAACTAGTTTCGTCGAATTCTGAGACCGTTGGAAAAATGGCCAATTTCCAGTCGATTAAAATCAACTGAAATGGTCAAAACGCGTTTTCCTTTGCCACGCTCACATATTGATTCGAAAAATTATGAAATTTGAAACCTAGCAATAACTTTACATCCCGGACCCAACAAAACTGGTTTCGTCGAAATCCGAGGCCGTTTGCAAAATGTCCATTTTTAAGGGCCTGAATTCCATAGCGACTATTCAGAATTTTCAACTGGACATAACTTTTGATTCCCGCTATGAAATCGCAATTATTCGGATTCGTTGGAAAGATATTATCAATTAGATCCTAATGTTTTTGGTTTCACTAAAATCCGGATTGTTTTGCACCCGGTACATTCAATTGAAGTTTGAAATCGAATTATCGAACTACCGCGCCATTTTCAATTCTATTTATAATTATATATAAATATTTATATTCTAACGACGACGTATATAATATATACGTTCTAATTCCATTCAAAATAAATTTCTCGTTGATTTTATTTAAAATAATTTATTTTAAATATTCAAAATTTGCTAAAATTGCCAAAATAAAAATTTTAAACTGGCCCAGATTTTCCGGGTTATTACAATCTCCCCCACTTAAAACTTTTCGTCCCCGAAAAGGAACAAAGTCGAAAGTGGTTTGATTATTCAACTCTACGCTCGATCTGGCTTTCATTCTCCAACTCTTTAGTTTCTGAGAATTTTCTAAATTTCAAAAATTTGGCTAACACCCTAAATTTTCGAAAAATTTCGCCATAACCTCCCCTGCACCGGGAGCATCGGGAAATTGCAAATAGCGTTCCCGGTCCTTCAGATCTCAAAAAGAAAAAGAAAAAGCCAAGCGGCTAGCCAATAGGCTCACAAAATCATCATCACCCAAACAAAACAGGAAATTATGTAGTAAACATGTACCTATTTGTCGGGCAAACAAATTTTATTCTCTGCTCTAGCCTCCTTGCTATAACCTGTTCAAAGATATATATGTATATGCAAGCAAACGCAACCAAATTTCAATACAATTCAATATTTGATTCAATTAGGCATAATGGTTCAAAATTAGCAAACAAATAAGCAAACATCACAAACATCAATCAATTAGTGGATTAATGTTTCAAATTCATAAATTTTACTACATATAAAGAAAATCATGTTTTTGATGCCAAATCACAACAATAGGTTCTAACTATATATAAGTTTTGGTTCTCACACCAGCCTAATGGAAATATATAGAAAATCACACCTTCAACACTCGAACATTAATTCTGATGATGTAGCTACAATCATCAGAATCATCTTCGGGCGACTAGAGTGTGAATCTATATCTATCCAGTATATTAAAACTTCGAATACACGTGGATCAGACGTATACCCAAAATCTTTATATACTGCATTGCCCAAATCAATATAAATAAATAATCAAATACGAATAGTTGATTTAAATTTTCAAAACAAAGAATGTTTTCATTTGAAAAATATACTCTTCACACTCGTTCTAGGATACTACTGATCCTATCTCTAACGAGTCATTCTAATTGGATATTACTAATCCAATATCTGATGAATTCTTTCGTATGGTTCTAATGTGCCTTGTTCTCTAGCTTTGTAAACCAAAGCTCTGATACCAACTGTGAAGACCCGTAACTTCCCCGTAAAGGAAAGCGACGGATAGTTCGAGAACAAACCACAACAGAACGCATATAGAAGAACATTTCATTGTATATTACAACAATGCATCAGATTACAAGAATTTTCAGAGTATAAATGAATAAACATTACACAGAAATATCAGAGATTTAAATTACATTTAAATACATCGCAGCGGAAAATAATAAAATACACAACTAGAAGAAGATATACGGATACAAAGCTTTCCGGATATCGTTCCAGCTGTAAACCAGGATCCTGTGAATATAAATCTGCAAAACCAAAACTACTAGCTGCCCGTGTCGAAAATAAGGGCACCCAGAGTTTAGGTTAAAACAATAAACTCCAGGTCAGTCATGTGACTGGTGTGAGAACTAAAACAGTTAATCTTTATTTTAAATCATTAGGTAAATCAAGGGACCACGCCGTATAACACGGAACGGGTTTCCTCCCAAGAATACCAGTGCATAAAACAAACAGCGCAATGCTAAATAAAGAAAAATGAAGCTGTTATAAGACCCAGGTCCCATCACACAATGTAACGCAGTCGAGGATAGGGTTTTCCCTTATAACAGCCAAAGAATGCTTGATACGTTTTAAAACAAATCATTTGATACTATTATAAGTGTATAAAACAACTTCAAATCATAAGTATCAATCATAGGCGGCATGAGCGCCCCATCCCACTATGTCGCCATATATAGGTTTACAAATAAAACCGCAAATGTCACGTATTTGGAAATTGGATTTCCGTCTATGAACCGAGGCAAAAGATAGTCCTCAACCGTTTTCGTGACTCTCTAGCCCGAGCCACAGGGTCAGAGCGCATCGACCCTTTAGATCGTCAGGGCCGGTCCACCGATGTGGATTAAAATGCCTGAACACTACGTCTCCCCACCCTATGGGGTGTAAGTCTGGTCCGTCAGCCGACCAGAATGCATTCGGCCGAAACCGATATAACCGAGGCGCCTCGCAACAGCAACAACCACATAAGTCAAACTCGTCAGGGCGTGTAAAACCACTGACGCCACTTCTAGCTAGAAAGAAACGCAAGTCCTCCCTGAGGTCCGTCTCCCGTTTTTGGTTCATACCTGGTGTGAAACACGCGAGGTAAACGTTACACAAAGCTACGCCACAAAGGCCGTGCTTTGATCATCACCACAAGACTTTGCTTTTCAACAGAAGCCTTGATCATTTGCATCTTAGCATGCCACACAGGCAAACCATCCTATGCAACCGATATCAGTCACACAGAATGAAATCCGATGTCAGACACACAGTCCATTTACAAGTCCGTTCTGGGTCTGAACGAAACCGGAGGCACCTAGTACCCCGCATATCCATCGATCTCCAAGTACGTCTGGACGATCACTAACTGTTTCCATCTTCTTGGGTGTACAGCCCAATCAAGATCATCAGCTATCACCCAAACGACGTGAAGACCTCCGGTCTTCGACCATCGTCTTCATCTTCGACTTATCGTCGTATCAGTTATTCAGAATGGGATAAACCCGGTCTTCCTGAATAACTCGCGTATATTTTATAAAAGTGTTACACAAACACAACATACGCCTCATTCCAATTCATTAGTCACTAACCGTAAATTAATCAAGAGAATAATTCCCCAAATATTAACCCCGAAGGCCGAAACCAACATCAGATCAATATCCAGAAAACCATTCTACTTAGCTAACCGACAGTTAGTTTCTAAATTTCTCGTTCAAATCTAATTAAAGATTTAACTATCGCCTGGAGCAAAACTGGTGATACTCCATTCTCGATCTTTTCAATCTAATTAAAGATTCATTAAAACTCCACTTAGTTTTAATCTGTGACTGGGTTAAAGAATCAGTGTCATTTAAAACACGGTTCACGATAAACCCAAAGTCACATCCCATTAATTATCGGGTTAAAGAACAAGTGTTATTTAAAACACTGTTCACGATAAACCCAAAAATCAATATCCATTCAATTCCAATTAAATATTATTTAATTGGTACACTTCATTAAATCTAAATAAAAAGATTTAATCTTTTCTCAACTGGGTTCAAGAACAGTGTTAGTGAAGACACCATTCACGACAAACCCAAATCACATTCATTAATTATCGGGTTAAAGAACAAGTGTTATTTAAAACACTGTTCACGATAAACCCAAAAATCAATATCAATTCAATTCCAATTAAATATCATTTAATTGGTACACTTCATTAAATCTAAATAAAAAGATTTAATCTTTTCTCAACTGGGTTCAAGAACAGTGTTAGTGAAGACACCATTCACGACAAACCCAATTCACATTCATTAATTATCGGGTTAAAGAACAAGTGTTATTTAAAACACTGTTCACGATAAACCCAAAAATCAATATCAATTCAATTCCAATTAAATATCATTTAATTGGTACACTTCATTAAATCTAAATAAAAAGATTTAATAATTTCTCAACTGGGTTCAAGAACAGTGTTAGTGAAGACACCATTCACGACAAACCCAAATCCCATTTGATATTCAATAAAAGGCTCTGAATAGAAAATATATCGGCTTATATTCAATGTCAAATTCTACGATTAACAAATGTCGTATTGGAAATAACGATATAAATATATATCTTTCAAATTTCCGTAACAACATCCGTACAATCACAAATTCCAACATCGAAATATTCCGAAGACAATTTCGATTCAAATCCACTCCAATGCAATCATTGGAAATTTTGGTTATTTTCAAAACCCTTTTCGAATTCAATTTATTTATTTAAAAATAAATAGAATTATAATTCTAGTTCAAAACTAGTTCATTTCGATAAAAATCTATTTTTATCTTTTCAAATAGGGAGTTTTTCATCCCAATTCTTCCTAAATCATTTCTTATGATTTTACACAAATTATTACTATTTTTAATAATTTTATCAAGGCCCGTACAGTCGATTTCCATCAATGGCCATCGAACTGCACTTACAGCGACCTTTTTCGAATTTGATTTGGACATAATTCCAAATCCAACCGTTAGATTTCTAATTTCTAATATTCGTTAGAAAGCTCTTTTCGATACGAACCCAACGGTTCCGGTTTTAGGAGAATCCGACGGTCGGATCTCCCGTAATGTCCGTTGGAAATAAATGGTCGAAATTCGCGAACTGCCGCGGCGCGGCGCGTTCTATTCAGGCCATTATATTATATATATAATATATATAATATATATTTCGTCGATTTCTATTTAAAACGAATTATATAAATAGTTTTAAAATCGTTTCAAAAGCTATTTCAACTTCCATTTCAATTCAAAGCAAAATTGAATTCTTCTTTATAAATTCGTTTCAAGATTCATTTCTATTCAATTCAAATTTCAATTCAATTTGAATTCATTTCAATTTGTTTTCAATTCAATTCGAATTCGTTTTCAATTCAATTCATCTCGAAATCGTTTTCAATTCAATTCATTTCGAAATCGTTTCAATTCAATTCATTTCGAAATCGTTTTCAATTCAATTCATTTCGAAATCGTTTTCAATTCAATTCATTTCGAAATCGTTTTCAATTCAATTCATTTCGAAATCGTTTTCAATTCAATTCATTTCGAAATCGTTTTCAATTCAATTCATTTCAAAATATTCGATTTCGAAATCACTTTTCAATATTCATTTTAAAATGAATAAAATCGATATAAATATCGTTCACGTCAAAATGGCGTCAATCTAATCCTCACGGCTTCACATATTTCTATTTTCAAATATTCTATTTCAAATATTTCTATTTCAAATATTTCTTTTTTTTTTCGAAACTGGAATGAGGCCCAATCAATTACCATATAATGTTAATTATATGGATTTTCTACAACACATGTATATATCAACAACGATGAATAATCAACCATCAACCAAAGTGCACTACACTGTATAAGCATCAAATATAGACATTTAACGCTTATAGCAGCTTGTCAATCAATCGATCGACATATTTAATCAATCAGGATGAGTGAACTTCAAATTTCATCCTAACACCCGTGTGGGGTTTCAAACAATCAAACACATATTTTATTTGTGCAGTTAGGCGATGTGTAAAATTTATCGACCCAATCAACGTTATTCAAATAGGTGTACATAAACAAACCGTCTGGTTTGTAAATGAATATTTATTTATTCACATTCACGTTAAAAATTATATTTTTAACGACAAAACATTTTATTTCAACCTATGAATTTCTATTCAATTCATTTACACAATAAAATGATATTTTTATTTTCTAACACATTTTAGAAAATTTCGGCGGCATAACGGCACGATACTAGAAACGGGACAAGGCCTAGCCTTATCCCCGGTCTAGTGAAGGCCCACGCCATTCACACATCAATCAAATCAATTTCATCTCACCAAACAATTCAATTCAAACAAACAATTCAACTAATCTATGCAACCAAACAAACAAGTCCATGGTCTGTGGACGATTGTGTCGGGTGCTACTAAGCACCGTCTGCATCCTAGTATATATATATATAACTAGAAAAATTAAATTGAAAGGTGAGAAATTCTCACTTATAGCTATCTTAGCTCCACGGCTCTTCATTTGCAGAAGTCTTCGTCGTTTCGCCTTTTTGTCACCTTCGTTGCTGCTTTCACTACCTATGTAAAAATCGAATTTTTACTTCGCTATTCCATATATAAAAATCGAATTTTTATTTCAAAGTTCAATATATAAAAATCGAATTTTTATTTCAAAGTTCAATATATAAAAATCGAATTTTTATTTCAAAGTTCAATATATAAAACTCGAATTTTTATTTCAAAGTTCAATATATAAAAATCGAATTTTTTATTTCAAAGTTCAATATATAAAACTCGAATTTTTATTTCAAAGTTCAATATATAAAAATCGAATTTTTATTTCAAAGTTCAATATATAAAAATCGAATTTTTATTTCAAAGTTCAATATATAAAAATCGAATTTTTATTTCAAAGTTCAATATATAAAACTCGAATTTTTATTTCAAAGTTCAATATATAAAAATCGAATTTTTTATTTCAAAGTTCAATATATAAAACTCGAATTTTTATTTCAAAGTTCAATATATAAAAATCGAATTTTTATTTCAAAGTTCAATATATAAAAATCGAATTTTTATTTCAAAGTTCAATATATAAAAATCGAATTTTTATTTCAAAGTTCAATATATAAAACTCGAATTTTTATTTCAAAGTTCAATATATAAAAATCGAATTTTTATTTCAAAGTTCAATATATAAAAATCGAATTTTTATTTCGATGCCATATAGATAAAAATTTCAGTTTTCCTATTTTAAAAACATATATAAAAATTCAGTTTTCCTATTTTAAAAACATATATAAAAATTCAGTTTTCCTATTTTAAAAACATCAGTTTTAACCCTATAAAAAAAAAACAGTTTTAACCCTATAAAAAAAACAGTTTTAACCCTATATAAAACAAATACTCACAGGGGGTCTATTGGCGGTAGGGGTCGCTGCTCCGGCGAGGGCCGCGGTGGCCTAGGCTGCGAAACGACAGTGGGGTGGTGCGGTTGGGTTTTGGCCGTGGGGCGAGCTTTGGTGAAGGGGCGATCGACTTCTGAAATTGGGGGGGGGGGGTCGAGCTGTGGACCTCGCGCGAGAGGGAGGAGGATGGTCGGGGTCTGGGATTCACGATGGGTGGCGGCGGATCTCCCAGTGGAGGCGCGATGAACTGCGGCGCTGCTCCGTCTTCTTTTTTTTTTTTTTTATTTAAAATCGGGTTTTTTTTTGATCGAACTGAAAAGGGGGGGGCCAGAGGTATTTAAGGGGAGAGATAGAAAAAAAATTATTTTTTTTTATTAATTTAATTATTTAATTATTATTAAAAGTTGACTTTTGCATACGACCTCGAAACGAGGCCCACCGCCTGTCGTCCATAACGTTTTACCCCCATTCCGAACACAATGGGATATGTATCGCAAGCTGATTTGATCGTTACAATCAGTTTCCTTTTGAATTTTCATTTAAATCACTATATTGAATTTTAAACGTACATTTCAAATTACCGGGGTCACATACTAACTAAAAAAAATTCCAGAAAAATATTTTCTAGCTTCGTATTGACGATACGGTCCTAACAAAACTAGTTTCGTCGAATTCTGAGACCGTTGGAAAAATGGCCAATTTCCAGTCGATTAAAATCAACTGAAATGGTCAAAACGCGTTTTCCTTTGCCACGCTCACATATTGATTCGAAAAATTATGAAATTTGAAACCTAGCAATAACTTTACATCCCGGACCCAACAAAACTGGTTTCGTCGAAATCCGAGGCCGTTTGCAAAATGTCCATTTTTAAGGGCCTGAATTCCATAGCGACTATTCAGAATTTTCAACTGGACATAACTTTTGATTCCCGCTATGAAATCGCAATTATTCGGATTCGTTGGAAAGATATTATCAATTAGATCCTAATGTTTTTGGTTTCACTAAAATCCGGATTGTTTTGCACCCGGTACATTCAATTGAAGTTTGAAATCGAATTATCGAACTACCGCGCCATTTTCAATTCTATTTATAATTATATATAAATATTTATATTCTAACGACGACGTATATAATATATACGTTCTAATTCCATTCAAAATAAATTTCTCGTTGATTTTATTTAAAATAATTTATTTTAAATATTCAAAATTCGCTAAAATTGCCAAAATAAAAATTTTAAACTGGCCCAGATTTTCCGGGTTATTACACCCATCCACTAAAAAGCATACTGATCAAACCACCAGTTTACCACCATACCGGGGTGTGAGGCTCGCGAATCAACGCTATACACAAAGCCATGCTATATTAAAGCTGCGCTTTGATCATCATCCACCAAACTTTGCTTTTCAACAAAAGTCTGGATCACTGCATCTCAGCATGCCACACTATCAATCCATATCGTACCACTGATTTCTGCCAATATATAACCTCTGAGCTCGTATGTCTCAGAGAAGAGCGTTAAGCAAGAGAATAAATTCCCCGCCGCCAAACATATATATATTTAGCAGAGATCAACGAATACAATATAAAGGAATACAATGTCAGACACACCATCCATTTACAAGTCCGTTCTAGGTCTGAACGAAACCGGAGGCACTTTCCTCGCATATCCATCCATCTCCAAGTACGTCTGGACGACCACCAACTATTTCCATCCTCTTGGGTGTACAACCCAATCAGGATCGTCAGTAATTATCCCAACGATGTGAAGACTTCCGGTCTTCAACCACCGTCTTCATCTTCGACATATCGTCGAATTGGTTATTCAGAATGGGTATACACCCGGCCTTTCCGAACAACCCGCGTATATTAAAAATAAATGTTACACAAACACAACATACGCCTCATTCCAATTCATTAGTTACTAACCGTAAATCAGTAAGAGAGAAATTCCCCAAATATTAACCCCGAAGGCCGAAACCAACATCAGATCAATATCCAGGAAACCATTCTTCTTAACTAACCTTCAGCTAGTTTCTAAATTTCAATTCTTAGGGAAAGGTTCCCATTAATTTTATCCAAGATGAATTCTTTAAAATTTATCCTTTAATCTTCCTTTGGATGTCATTTCAAACCAAATTATGGTTTTCCAAACTAGTCGGGATTAGCGAACCATACCAAAGTAATTATTTAATTTATTTCCCAATCCCAACCTATTCATCCCATGAAGCAAAACTGGTAATACTCCATATTTAACACCACAGTGTTATCGGTAAAATTAATTACCATTTCACGTTCAAATCTGATTAAAGATTTAACTATCGCTTTGGAGCAAAACTGGTGATACTCCATTCTCGCTCATTTTCTAAAGTTGATAATTTAAATTATCAATCCACATTTCAATTTAACTGAAGATTCATTAAAACTCTTTTTACTGGGTTAAAGAACTAGTGTCATTTAAAACACAGTTCACGATAAACCCAAATCACATTCTATTTACTACCGGGTTAAAGAACTAGCGTTATTTAAAACATAGTTCACGATAAACCCATGAATCAATTCTATTTAAACCCATTTCAGTTCAAAACTAGTTCATTTCGATAAAAATCTATTTTTATCTTTTCAAATATGGAGTTTTTCGTCCAATTTTTTCCAAATCATTTCTTATGATTTTACACTAATTATTACTATTTTTAATAATTTTATCAAGGCCCGTACAGTCGATTTCCATCAACGGCCATCGAACTGCACTGACAACGACCTTTTCCAAATTTGATTTGGACGTATCTCCAAATCCAACCGTTAGATTTCAAATTTCTAATATTCGTTAGAAATCTCTTTTCGATACGAACCCAACGGTTCCGGTTTTAGGAGAATTCGACGGTCGGATCTCCCGTAATGTCCGTTTGAAATAAATGGTCGAAATTCACGAACTGCCGCGGCGCGGTGCGTTTTCTATTCAGGCCATTATATAATATATATATATATTATATATATTTCGTTGGTTTCCTTTTTAAAACGAATTTTATAAAATCATTTCAAATTTGTTTCAAAAACAATTTCAACCTTTATTTCAAATTCAAATCAAAATTGAATTTTCCCTTATAAATTCTTTCTACATTCACTTCTATTTGATTTCAATTCAAATCGATTTCAATTCTATTTCAATTCGTTTTCAATTGAATTCAATTCAATTCAAATTCATTTTCTATTCAATTCAAATTCGTTTTCTACTCAATTCAATTCGATTCAAATTTCATTTCAAAATATTCGATTTCGAAATCACTTTTCAATATTCATTTTAAAATGAATAAAATCGATATAAATATTGTTCACGTCAAAATGGCGTCAATCTAATCAACATGGCTTCATATATTTCTATTTTCAAATATTCTATTTCAAATATTTCTATTTCAAAATATGTCTATTTCAAATATTTCTATTATCAAAATGTTTCGTTCAACACATGACTAATCTCAACGGACGAGTACTGTCAACACATGAACCTTTATTTTATATTGATAAAGATGTAAATTTTATTATTAAAATATTTCGTTCAACACATGACTAATCTCAACGGATGAGTACTGTCAACACATGAACCTTTATTTTATATTGATAAAGATGTAAATTTTATTATTAAAATATTTCGTTCAACACATGACTAATCTCAACGGATGAGTACGGTCAACACATGAACCTTTATTTTATAATATTCTTTATTTTTCCGATTGGAATGAGGCCCAATCAATTACCATATAAAATTAATTATATGGATTCCATACAACAAATGTATATAATAGCAACGATAAATAATCAACCATCATCCAAAGTGCACTACACTGTATAGGCATCAAATATAGTTATCTAACGCTTATAACAGCCTGTCGATCCATCGACCGACATATTTAATCAATCAGGATGAGTGAACTTCAAATTTCATCCCAACACCCGTGTGGGGTTTCAAACAATCATACACAGATTTTATTTGTGCAGTTGGGCGATGTGTAAAATTTATCATCCCAATCAATGTCAGTTAAATCGGTGTACATAAACAAACCGTCCGGTTTGTAAATGAATATTTATTTATTCACATTCACTATATTCATATTTACGTTAAAAATTATATTTTTAACGATAAAACATTTTATTTTAACATATGAATTTCTATTCAGTTCATTCTTTAAATAAAATGATATTTTTATTTTCTAACTTATTTTAGAAAATTTCGGCGGCATAACGACACAATACTAGAAACGGGACAAGGCCTAGCCTTATCCCCGGTCTAGTGAAGGCCCACGCCATTCACACATCAATCAAATCCATTCCATTTCACCAAATAATCTAACCAACTATACAACCAAACAAACAAGTCCATGGTCTGTGGACGATTGTGTCGGGTGCTACTAAACACCGTCTTCATCCTAGTATATATATATATAACTAGAAAAAGAAATTGAAAGGTGAGAAATTCTCACCCTTTCGCTAAACTGAATGACGCAATTCTTCATGGGTAGGAAATCTTCACCGTGCTTTTCTTTTGTCTATTTCGTTGCCCGTATTCACTACCTATATAAAAATCACATTTTTACTTTGCTATTCAATATATAAAAATCGAATTTTTACTTCGCTATTCAATATATAAAAATCGAATTTTTACTTCGCTATTCAATATATAAAAATCGAATTTTTACTCTGCTATTCAATATATAAAAATCGAATTTTTACTCTGCTATTCAATATATAAAAATCGAATTTTTACTTTGCTATTCAATATATAAAAATCGAATTTTTACTTTGCTATTCAATATATAAAAATCGAATTTTTACTTTGCTATTCAATATATTAAAATCGAATTTTTTTGTTATAAAAATCAAATTTTTAATCTTTCTATAATGTAAAAATTATATTTTTAATCTTAACATCATATAAAAATTATATTTCTTCTTTGATTATATATATAAAATCAAGCCTTTGGTTTAGTAAAAACCCACGCCTTTTCATAAGTAAAAACATAGCCTTTCCTTATTGAAAATATAAGCGTTCCTTATCAAAATAAATCAGTTTTTATGAAGTAAATGAAACCAAATCGGGAAAATAACTTACAATTGATCGAAGGAGGAAAAGCCGGGGGGGGGTTTCACCGCGGCGCTGACATGGCATTCGACTGTAGGGGTCGCTCGCAGGTGGTGCCGCGGGTGGCGGGCCGTCTTGGCTCTGCAGTGGCGAGGTCAGGCGGGTTTTGGGGGTTCTCGTGGGCGCTGGTCTTCAGATTGGAAGAGGAGAGGGAAGGAGTAAAGAGCAGAAGGGGCGGAGGTCAAAGGGGGGTGCGGTGTAGCTAGGTGAGGCGGTGTAGGGGTCAGATGGTGGCGTTGGTGGCTGTTGTGGTCGGATCCGGAAGGGGGAGACGGCGTTCAATCGAACTGGGGGTGGTTCGATGGGGTGGTGGGGGGGGGGGTTGAAGGACTGGCGGAGGAGGAGAGTTCGGTCAACGCGGCGGAGGCCAGGGGGCGCGGTCTTCGGCAATGACGAGAGGAGGGGCTGAGGGAGAATCGCGATTGGGTGTTCTTTTTTTTTTCTTTTCTGATTGATGAATCGGGGGGGGGGAGGGGGAAGGTATAGGAGAGGGTGAGGAGAGAGAAGAGTTTTTAATTATTTTATTTTATTTTTTCCCAAAAAGTTGACTTTTACATACGACCTCGAAACGAGGCCCACCGCCTGTCGTCCATAGCGTTTTACCCCCATTCCAAACACAATGGGATATGTATCGTAAGCTGATTCGATTGTTTCGATCAGTTTTCGTCAAAATCAACGTATAACTCTATATATTGAATTTGAACGCGCATTTCAATTTACTGGGGTCACATACCAACTCTATAAATTCCCAAAAAAATATTTTCTAGCTTCGTATAGACGATACGATCCTAGCAAAACTAGTTTCGTTGAATTCTGAGACCGTTTGAAAAATGGCCAATTTCCAGTCGATTAAAATCAACTGAAACTGGTCAAACGCGTTTTCCTTTGCCACGCTCACATATTGATTCGAAAAATTAGGAAATTTGGAATCTAGCAATAACTTGACATCGCGGATCCAACAAAAGTGGTTTCGTCGAAATCCGAGGTCGTTTGCAAAATGTCCATTTTTAAGGGCCAGAATTCCATAGCGACTATTCAGAATTTTCAACTGGACATATCTTTTGATTCCCGCTATGAAATTTCAATTTTTCAGATTCGTTGGAAAAATAGTCACAATTAGATCCCATTATTTTTGGTTTCACTAAAATCCGGTTTATTTTGCACCCGGTACATTCATTTGAAGTTTGAAATCGAATTATCGAACTACCGCGCCATTTTCAATTCCTTTTATAATTATATATAATTATTTATATTCTAATAACGACGCATATAATATATACGTTCTAATTCCATTCAAAATAAATTTCTCGTCGATTTTATTTAAAATAATCTATTTTAAATGTTCAAAATTCGCTAAAATTGCCAAAATAAAAATTTTAAACTGGCCCAGATTTTCGGGTTGTTACAATCTCCCCCACTTAAAACTTTTCGTCCCCGAAAAGGAACAAAGCCAAAAGTTGTTTAACAGTTCAACTCAACTTCCATTGTTTTGATTACGGCTTAAGTTCTTCAACTTTTCAGTTTCTAAGAACTTTTCAAAAATTTGGCTAACACCCTAATTTTTCGAAAAATTTCGCCATAACCTCCCCTGCATCGGGAGCCACGGGAAAATCCCAAAATTGCCATAAAGGCCTTCTGATCTCAAAAAGAAAAAGAAAAAGCCAAGCGGCTAGCCAATCGGCTCATAAAATCATCATCACCCAAACAAAACAGTAAATTATAGTAAACATGTACCTATTTGTCGGGCAAACAAATTTTATTCTCTGCTCTAGCCTCCTTGCTATGACCTGTTCAATGTAAGTACAAGTATATGCATGCAATTTCAATCAAATTCCAAAACAGTCTAATATGCGGTGCTAAATTCACCTTAGTTCAATCATTCTTCTTACACTAGCTATATTATACAATATCGATACATTTTTAAAACAAAAGCATATTTAAGTTCATACAAGTATCATACACATCCATACATATATCCAAAATGCTAGTTCATTACATTAAAACCCAACTTTCTAGGAAGTCGTGCCTCCTCCTTGCATAATTTCCAAAGTAGATATCTCCTTTCCTTTGGATTTCTTATCACCCTTCTTTAACGTGGAATTTCGGGCTAGATGCCCTATATCTTTGCATCGGAAGCACTTCTTTTCTTTTCCTAATTTTCTGGATTTTTTCTTAACGTTTGGACACTTATCCAAAAAATGTCCCATTTCTTTGCACTTAAAACAAACTATGTCCATTCTTATCTCTTTCTCCTTGATTTTCTTTCTCCCAGGGCACCGAACCGCATAATGTCCTTCTTCTCTGCATATACGACAATTAACACCCACGTATGTTCCTAAGTTCAACTTCCTTTCTTTTTCTGTTTTCTGGTGGGCCCTCCTTGTTTGTTTCGGAGTCAAACTGAAGTCAGCATTAGATAAGCCATTGAGAACCATCTCCTACATTATATTTTGAGGATTTTATCAAGAGAGTTTGCATTACTTTTCATTAACAAATATCTTGATTTATGCTATATATATATATCATTCCAGTATTTCTATTAGTTGAATTAATAATCATCACAGCTAGCAATCAATGTGTTGGTTAACTTTCAAAGGTATACATTTTTTTTATATACTAAAAATCATGTTTTTGATGCCAAATCACAACAATAAACCTATCTAGTTTGGTTCTCACACTAGTCGATTGGAAATATATAAATATCTCACTTTAGAAACTCGAACATAAACACTGATGATGAGATCTCAATCATCAGTATCATCTCCGGCCGACTAGAGTGTGATTCTATATCTATTCAATATATTAAAACTTCGAATACACGTTTGCAAGGCGTATATGCAAAATCTTTATATATTGGATTGTCCAAATTCAATATAAAACAAATATTCAAATACGTATAAAATGGTTTCAAAACAAAGTTTGTTTAAATGTTTATTTTAAAAAAAATAACACTCTTTTGACTCGTTCTAGGATACTACTGATCCCATCTCTAACGAGTCATTCTTATTGGATATTACTAATCCAATCTCTGATGAATTCTTTCGTTTGGTTCTAAGGTGCCTTGTTCTCTGAGCTTTGTAAACCAAAGCTCTGATACCAAATGAAGCGACCCGAAACTTCCCCGGTCTCCGAAGAGATGAGAAAGAACGAATTACTGTGAGGACAAGACAAATCAGAACGCAGACAAAAGAACATTTCATTGTTATTACAACAATTCCATCAGATACAAGAATATACAGAGTATAAATGAATATTACACAGAAATATCAGAGATTTAAATTACATTTAAATACATAGCAGCGGAAAATAATACGATACACAACTGAAGGAGATATACGGATACAAAGCTTTCCGGATATCGTTCCAGCTGTAAACCAGGATCCTGTGAATATAAATCTGCGAAACCAAAACTACTAGCTTCCCGTGTCGAAAATAGGGGCAAACAGAGTTTAGGTTAAAACAATAAACTCCAGGTCAGTCATGTGACTGGTGTGAGAACTAAAACAGTTATTAATCTTTATTTTTAAAGTTAGGTGAATCAAGGGACCACGCCGTATAACACGGAACGGGTTTCCTCCCAAGAAGACCAGTGCATAAAACAACCGCGCAATGCTAAATAAAGAAAAATGAAGCTATTATAAGACCCAGGTCCCATCACACAATGCAACGCAAGCCAGAGGATAGGGTTTTTACCTTATAATAGCCAAGAATGCTTGATACGTTTAGAACAAATCATTTGATACTTTTATAAGTGCATACTGTATAAAATATCTTCAAATCATAAGTATCAATCATAGACGGCATAAGCGCCCCATCCCACTATGTCGCCATACTAGGCTCTACAAATAAAACCGAAATACACGTATCGGAAATTGGATTTCCATCATGGTGGCTCCTGATTCGAAAGATCGATCGCGTAATGCAATTCCCCACGGCTTACGTCCCAACAAGAGAAAACACCATCTGGACATCCGCACATTTGGGACCAGAGTACCACCGCGGCTTACGTCCCAGCGAGAGAAAACACTGCCTACTCTATATATCCCTGAGCACTAAGCTCATCTCGGTCGACCGAATCCACGACACCACTAAGGTGCCCATCCACTAAAAAGCATACTGATCAAACCACCAGTTTACCACCATACCGGGGTGTGAGGCTCGCGAATCAACGCTATACACAAAGCCATGCTATATTAAAGCTGCGCTTTGATCATCATCCACGAAACTTTGCTTTTCAACAAAAGTCTGGATCACTGCATCTCAGCATGCCACACTATCAATCCATATCGTACCACTGATTTCTGCTAATATATAACCTCTGAGCTCGTATGTCTCAGAGAAGGGCGTTAAGCAAGAGAATAAATTCCCCGCCGCCAAACAGATATATATTTAGCAGAGATCAACTAATACAATATAAAGGAATACAATGTCAGACACACCATCCATTTACAAGTCCGTTCTAGGTCTGAACGAAACCGGAGGCACTTTCCTCGCATATCCATCCATCTCCAAGTACGTCTGGACGACCACCAACTATTTCCATCCTCTTGGGTGTACAGCCCAATCAGGATCGTCAGTAATTATCCCAACGATGTGAAGACTTCCGGTCTTCAACCACCATCTTCATCTTCGACATATCGTCGAATTGGTTATTCAGAATGGGTATACACCCGGCCTTTCCGAACAACCCGGGTATATTAAAAATAAATGTTACACAAACACAACATACGCCTCATTCCAATTCATTAGTTACTAACCGTAAACCAGTAAGAGAGCAATTCCCCAAATATTAACCCCGAAGGACGAAACCAACATCAGATCAATATCCAGGAAACCATTCTTCTTAACTAACCTTCAGCTAGTTTCTAAATTTCAATTCTTAGGGAAAGGTTCCCATTAATTTTATCCAAGATAAATTCTTTAAATTTATCCTTTAATCTTCCTTTGGATGTCATTTCAAACCAAATTATGGTTTTCCAAACTAGTCGGGATTAGCGAACCATACCGAAGTAATTATTTAATTTATTTCCCAATCCCAACCTATTCATCCTATGAAGCAAAAGTGGTAATACTCCATATTTAACACCACAGTGTTATCGGTAAAATTAATTACCATTTCACGTTCAAATCTGATTAAAGATTTAACTATCGCTTTGGAGCAAAACTGGTGATACTCCATTCTCGCTCATTTTCTAAAGTTGTTAATTTAAATTATCAATCCACATTTCAATTTAATTGAAGATTCATTAAAACTCTTTTTACTGGGTTAAAGAACTAGTGTCATTTAAAACACAGTTCACGATAAACCCAAATCACATTCTATTTACTATCGGGTTAAAGAACTAGCGTTATTTAAAACACAGTTCACGATAAACCCATGAATCAATTCTATTTAAACCCATTTCAGTTCAAAACTAGTTCATTTCGATAAAATCTATTTTTATCTTTTCAAATATGGAGTTTTTCATCCCAGTTTTTCCCAAATCATTTCTTATGATTTTACACTAATTATTACTATTTTTAATAATTTTATCAAGGCCCGTACAGTCGATTTCCATCAACGGCGATCGAACTGCACTTACAGCGACCTTTTCCCAATTTGATTTGGACGTATCTCCAAATCCAACCATTAGATTTCAAATTTCTAATATTCGTTAGAAAGCACTTTTCGATACGAACCCAACAGTTCCGGTTTTAGAAGAATCCGACGGTCGGATCTCCCGTAATGTCCGTTTGAAATAAATGGTCGAAATTCACGAACTGCCGCGGCGCGGCGCGTTCTATTCAGGCCATTATATATATAATATATATATATATTATATATTTCGTCGATTTCCTTTTTAAAACGAATTTTATAAAATCATTTCAAATTTGTTTCAAAAACAATTTCAACCTTTATTTCAAATTCAAATCAAAATTGAATTTTCCCTTATAAATTCTTTCTACATTCACTTCTATTTGATTTCAATTCAAATCGATTTCAATTCAATTTCAATTCGTTTTCAATTGAATTCAAATTTGTTTTCTATTCAATTCAAATTCGTTTTCTACTCAATTCAATTCGATTCAAATTTCATTTCAAAATATTCGATTTCGAAATCACTTTTCAATATTCATTTTAAAATGAATAAAATCGATATAAATATCGTTTACATCAAAATGGCGTCAATCTAATCAACACGGCTTCATATATTTCTATTTTCAAATTTTCTATTTCAAATATTTCTATTTCAAAATATTTCTATTTCAAATATTTCTATTATCAAAATGTTTCGTTCAACACATGACTAATCTCAACGGATGAGTACTGTCAACACATGAACCTTTATTTTATATTGATAAAGATGTAAATTTTATTATTAAAATATTTCGTTCAACACATGACTAATCTCAACGGATGAGTACTGTCAACACATGAACCTTTATTTTATATTGATAAAGATGTAAATTTTATTATTAAAATATTTCGTTCAACACATGACTAATCTCAACGGATGAGTACGGTCAACACATGAACCCTTATTTTATAATATTCTTTATTTTTCCGATTGGAATGAGGCCCAATCAATTACCATATAAAGTTAATTATATGGATTCTGTAACACCCCACCTCCACCAGGGTGGCTCTTGCAAGCACTCTGACTTTGGAGGGGCGTTTGAATCAGGTAAACATGCATAATGATATATCAAGGCAGAACAAGAACATATGTATATATGTAAACAGAGTAAATAACATAGATAAAACAGCGGAAGATTTCAAAACATTTCAAAACAAGTCTGGTACAACATAGCTTTCCAAATAAACAAGTCTAGATAAAACAACATCAACTGAAAAACTGAAATAAATAAGTGCTATCCCCAATTAAGTGGTAACCATAGCTAGCTTCATGTCGAAACCGTACATGAGCTGAAATCCCACAAGCAAGCAATCCGAAATCCAAGCTAAGTTCCAGTATTCCCTCCCTGAGAACCTTGGGGGGGGGGGGAACGGAAGAAAAGAGGCGAAAGAAAACAGGTCAGCCAAAAAGACTGAGTAAGCCCTACTACAATCAATGTAAACTGATAAAGTTAACTGGCATGAGCAGCAGGGATGAACATAAGGATAACAATATACTAGCATGATGATTAACTAACAAGGTAGATAAAGGTGTCATCGCATAATCAGGATTAAGGTTTTGCACCACAGGTGTACTAGCAAACTAACATGACTTAAACAAGTATTGATCCCTTGGCCCAAGCTTTGGCCCAATAACATGAAATGACCCTAATACAAGGTCCAACCAAACGGTCTAGTCGATCGGCTCCCTAAGCCTAACTCGTCACGTGTTGGTGTCAATACGACCCAATCATAATTGTAGTCGAACTGTGCCGGGTCCACCCTTCGTGTGTATCAAGCCCTAGGGTGTCAACCCCTGGACACCATGAACATGAGTGCACAGTCCCGATCTACTGGTACCCGTGCATGTTTTCTCCGGCTACGGACTATGTGCACGACCAGAGTCCGCCCGGAACTACACCGGCGTACCCTCTGCCGTCGCTTTTGGTCACTTACCTCCAGTCCAGTAATCGTGCCCCCACCCTAGCCTAGTCGCTAGGGTCATGATGATACTAACTTGGGATTACTGCTGGAGTGGGCCCCCATTGCTAGGATTTTTCTAGTGGGTTAAGTACGGTTTAACCCTCTTGCTAATCCTGGATTAACTTGGTTAAGTGTAACGATGAGTTCACGACTTAACCCCGATTAATCTACCAAGCCCAAATTGGTTAAGTATTAAGTGGACCATGACTTAACCCTAATCACGAGGCATTAATTAATTTAATGCGCCTTAACCTCTCACATTAGACCTTGTTGTGGTTACTAGTTAAGCCGGGCGGGTCCGGGTAGCTTTACACCACAACTTGGTCTAACCTCGGGTTCAAGGTACAACATGACCAACTTCTCACATTGGGTCCTATTGTTTGTAGCAACTAGTTAAGCCGATCGGTTTCGGGTAGGTTTACGCTACAAACTCAACCCAACCTCGAGTTGGCCACACTTATCTTTTCTAAGTGTCATGTCCATCATGTTTCCAAAACATGTTACAAGTTTTCAAGCAATTGGGTAGACCTAACTTAATAGGTAAATTCCCAATGGGTAGACCTAACTTAATAGGTAAATTCCCAAGCTTATGTTTTATGTCTTTTAAGTTTACCCAACCCCAAACGCAATCCCATCGCTTACATATCGCAATAGCGCATAAAGGATAGAAAGAGGGAACTTGGCATAATCATGACATAAAGGTATTGAAGCCACAAGCTTAACATGGTGGCATATGAAATGTTCATATGTTCATACACTTGCATATTACATTTTTAGGCCTCAAAAGCATGCATAAAACCAAACTTAGCATATTGGTGATACATGGTGCTAAATGACATGTAGAGATGGCCATAAGTTCGCATTTAGCCTCACATGCAAGTTATCATAAGAGATATGATAACTTACATGTTGCTAAAATGCAACCTTTGGCATAAAGCTTAAAGCTTTATGTCCATAAACCCAAAATAAGCTTGCATAACATGATAGCATGAACAAAATGTTCAACCCAAACTTGCATAACATAACTTGGCATACTTGCATATAAACTTGCATATCACAACATGATAAACTTGCATATAAACTTGCATATCACAACATGATAAACTTGCATATCATACATTTAACTTTAGAGTTTAAGTATGAAAGTAGAATAGGGCTTACAATGCTTAAGAAGTCACAAAAATATGACAAAGCCCTTATGAAATCAATTAAACCCAAAATGCAAGCAAAACCCTTGAGCCAAAATGATCAAGACTCTTTCTTTATGATGCAAATATATAAACTTGACTTGAATGCAAGCTAATGATGCTCATACAAGTTTGAAAACACTTGTATGCATGGAAAATCACTTAGGAATTTATTTAGGAATTTTATGAAGAGAGTGGAGGCCATGAGAGGATTGATTTTGCCATAGTTTAGTTGTATGAATGAATAATGATGATTTAGGGTAGGTTAGGGTCTTATTTATAGATTAGGCAAGTGTTTTAGGCCATAGGATTAAACCTAGATTCAATCCAAGCCATCAAAGCATGTCTTGGGGAAGAAGTCAAGTGTAGGTACCATCTAGGGCCTTTAGATTAAAGATGAACCATGAGAACCATCCAAATGCAAAATCTGCATTTGAGCGAATCGGCCCACGGGTTGACAGCCAAACACCCTGGATTAACCCCTAGTCGACCCAGCGAGCTCGGGTCGACCTCAAAAATCGGCCGGTTCGGTTATTCCCCTCTCCCAATTCGCTGTTTTGAACATTTTTGCATATTTATTTAATTTTCAATTATATATATATATATATATATATATATATATATATATCAATATATGTATATTTCTCTGCGCAACCCATTTCACTTAATTAAGTATACTTTAATTTGGGAATTTTTCGTGAAACTTCGCGAGGCCATATCTTGGTCATACGGACTCCGATTTTCGAAAACTCGGACTCTATTTCGCGTATTTTTCCGAGACGAACGCAATGGCATAGCCCGTTTCCCTTGATTCAGATTTTACAGTTTAATTCTGCCTCCATTTATGTTATAACATGTTATTCAAAAATACGGGTTGTTACATTCTTCCCTCCTTAAAGGATTTCGTCCCCGAAATCTCCAAGTTAGGAAGAACGTATCCTACCATCCATCATCCATCTACTTAAAACATCATCCACGAGCAATCATTGTCCTTAAAAGGTTCTAAATGCTGTATGATCATATGCAAAGGTGTGTGTATATGTACTTATCTAATGCGAAAATCAGGAGGTTACTGATTCAGTAAACCCCCTTAATGCAAAATATGTTAGTGAAATGAGTCCATATGTATGCAAATTCCTAACATAATTTATAATCTCTACATGAGTGCACATAACATTCATCCATATGCAACATCCACGTGATAGCATAACAAGTTTTCATCCATGAATAAGCATAAACACTCATGCATATGCGGTATGAAAGTGTGTGAGCCGATCTTAGTGCCTAACGTGTATTATGCATCCACGAGTATCCACTTGCAAACACTTGCAACCACTTGCAACCATCAAGCATAACATGTTTCAAACACATGTTTCATCCAAAGGGTTTCTACCTAAGGTTCTCATGACAAGATTAACTAGATAAACATGGATAGCAAAGAGAAAGATATGCTAACAAAGAAAAGAGATTGAGAGTGTACCCTCAAAAAGGAATGGATAAAGCCCACGCATCTTCTCCTCGGTTTCCCAAGTTGCGTCTTCTTCGGCTTCACCCCATTGAACCTTCACCAATTTGACCTCTCGATTCCTTAGCTTCTTGGTCTCCGTCCCCAAGATACGAATCAGAGCTCTCCTCAAGGTAGCCTCTTTCTCCACTTCTACATCTTTTAGAACACTTGGCTCAACAACCTCTGCTGATTCATGTAAACACTTCCGGAGATGCGAGACATGAAAAACATCGTGTACTCCAGCAAGCTTCTCGGGCAACTTCACTCTATAAGCCATCTGCCCGATCCTCTCTATAATAGGGAATGGTCCAACAAACCTCGGTGCCAACTTTCCAACAGCTCCAAATCGGACCACATTCCGCAAAGGAGAAACCTTCACGAAAACCATATCCCCAACATCAAACTCCAAATCCGTTCTTCGCTTATCAGCATAGGATTTCTGTCGGTCTTGGGCCGCTTTCATCCGTCTCCGAATCAACTCGATCTTCTCGGATGTATCTCTGATCATATCAGGCCCAAGTATAAGCTCATCTGTAGTCTCCCACCAACATGTAGGCGACTTGCACGGCCTCCCATATAAAGCTTCAAATGGTGCCATCCCTATGCTTGCCTGATAACTGTTATTATATGCAAACTCAACAAGAGGAAGATGGTCTTCCCATGTACCACCAAAATCCAGAATACAAAGCCTCAACAGATCCTCGAGTACCCTATTCACCCTTTCGGTTTGACCGTCCGTCTGTGGGTGATAAGCCGTACTTAGATTCAACCTTGTGCCCACAGCTTCTTGCAAGCTATTCCAGAATTGACTTGTAAAGATTGGGTCACGGTCACTGACTATACTAGAAGGGACTCCATGTAGTCTCACAATCTCACGAAGATATACAGACGCTAGCCAAGATGCGGTCCTCTTGCTCTTCACCGGAATGAAATGAACACTCTTCGTAAGTCTATCCACAATAACCCAAATGCTCGTATTCCCTTTCCTTGACCTTTGTAGCCCATCGATAAAATCCATGGAAATACTCTCCCACTTCTATAGTGGAACGTCTAGAGGATGCAATAGCCCACCGGGCTTCTTCGACTCGGCCTTAACTTGCTGGCAAATGATACATCTAGAGACAAATTCTGCCACATCCTTCTTCATCCCAGGCCAAAAGAAAATGCGCTTCATATCTTTATACATCTTATCTCCGCCCGGATGTATAGTCAACTTAGAGCGATGCGCTTCCTCAAGAACTCTTCTTACTAGATCTTCTACCATTGGAACACATAACCTTCCGTCTCTCCTCAGCCAACCCTTGTCATCAATAGAATATCGAGCAAGATGACTAGACGTCTCTCCTCGAATTAGCTTATCCATAATCTCAACTATCTGAGGGTCTTCTCTCTGCGAAGCCCCAACTTGATCAAGAAGGGTAGGTCTGAGTTCCAGAGATGCTAAAGAACCGGTCATCGACTCAATCGCCAAAGAGAAATCAAAGGTTGCCTCATACTCTAAATTCTTCATCTCAACGAATAGAGGACTTAGGGTCAACCTTCTTCTACTCAATGCATCAGCTACCACATTCCCCTTGCCAGGGGTATAAGCTATCTCAAAATCGTAGGACGCCAAGAATTCCATCCATCTTTGTTGCCTCAGATTCAGATCCTTCTGAGAAAAGAGATACTTCAATGACTTGTGATCGGTATAAAGCTCAAATCTTTCTCCTAGAAGATAATGGCGCCAAGCCTTGAGTGCATATACTATTGCTGCCAACTCTAAGTCATGAGTGGGATAATTCTTCTCATGCACTTTGAGTTGTCTACCGCCAAAGCATGTCACCCTTCCTTCTTGCATAAGAACAGCTCCTAACCCCGTGCCACATGCATCGGTGTATACTGTAAATAACTTCCCTCCCTCGGGAAAAGCTAGAACAGGTGCTGATGTAAGGGCTCTCTTGAGCTTCTGAAAAGCAAGCTCGCATTCTATGCTCCAAGCAAAAACTAAATTCTTCTTCGTCAATTTAGTGAGAGGAGCGGATATCTTTGCGAAGTCCTTGATGAACTTCCGGTAAAAACCCGCAAGACCTAGAAAACTTCTCACTTCGGTTGCATTCCTTGGAGTCTTCCAATCCTGAACTGCCACTACCTTAGCGGGATCCACCGCTAAGCCTTGCTTAGATACTATATGCCCAAGGAATCTAACTTCCCTTCTCCAAAAGTGACACTTGGAGAACTTGGCCTTCAACTGATGCGCTCTAAGCGTATCCATCACCTCCATGAGATGCCTTGCGTGCTCTTCCTCATCCTTAGAGAAGATCAGAATATCATCTACGAAGACCACGACAAACTTGTTCAAGAACTCCCTGAACACCCTACTCATCAAGTCCACGAAATATACGGGTGCATTAGTCAAGCCGAACGGCATGACAAGCCATTCGAAGAATCCATCTGGAGTTCTGAACGCAGTCTTGTCTATACTATCTTCAGCTACCCTGAGCTGATGGAACCCCGTAGCAAGATCAAGCTGAGAGAAAACAGAAGCACCGACAAGCTAGTCAAAGAGATCATCAATCCTCGGTAACGGGTGTCTGTTCTTCTTAGTCAGCTTATTCAACTCTCGATAGTCAACGCAAAGTCGGAGAGAACCATCCGCCTTGGTAGCAAATACCACAGGCGCTCCCCATTCAGATATACTTCGTCTAATGAAGTTCTTCTCAAGCAACTCTTTCACTTGCTTACTTAGCTCCCGCCTTTCACGCGGAGCCATGTGCCGAACGGGCAAAGAAACAGGCTTTGCCTTATCCACCAGATAAATGCGCAAATCAATCTCTCGCTTAGGGGGCAACCCCCTAACTTCATCGAAAACATCCGGATACTCTCGAACCACTCTCACAGACTGAAGAGTTTCCATTGACGAGTCGAGTGATTCCAGATAGCACAACATGACGGGACCTCTCGGATCACAAGAAATCTCTAGGGTGTTTCCGAGGTGAGTCACGAGCCTCACAACCCTATGCTCACAATCAAGAATGGCTCCATATCTGGACAGCCAATCCATGCCCAATATCAATCCGTATCCCCTAAAACCAAGAACATAAGCACTGCACAAGAACTCTACACTCAGTATAGAGATCCTCAAATCCCCACATATCATAGACAAATGGGCCGAACCCCCAATAGGATTTGAGACACAGACGGGATCATCTATCAAGCTAGTACTAAGGTGCAAACTATCAACAAGATCAGATGAGATAAAGCTATGCGATGCACCAGAATCAAACAAGGTACGAACTGGAAAATCAGAAATATATACAAGGCTCTCAACAGAAATACTACCTCGATCGGGAACTGGAGCGACATTGAGAGCATGAACTTGCCCTCCTAAAGGTCCAGCACGCTGAGTCTGACCCTGGCCTTGCCCTTGCTTCCTCGGGCAATCCTTACTGAAATGTCCAGTCTCACCGCAGAAAAAGCATTCACCATTCTTCCTTTTCCTCTTCTTACAATCCTTAATAAGATGCCCAACTGAACCGCAATAATGGCACTTCCCCTTGTTGTTCTTGCCCTTGTTGTTATTGCCCTTGTTGTTGTTCCCCTTGTTGCCTTGACTCTTGTTCTTGTTCTGATTGCCTTGACTGCTCTGACCACTTGGATTACCCTGATTTCCTTTTCCCTGGGAATCAGTCTTCTTGGCTTGAGTATCATTCATCTTGGTTTCTTTCTTGACATCTCCCTGAAGTAACGCCATATCAACCAAACTCTCAAACGTGGCCCCATGGGGAATATGTGACATAGCCAATCCCTGCAACGGCTCATTCAATCCTCTAGCAAAACGAAGAGCCTTCTTCTGAGGAGTATTCACCATATCCAAGCCAAAACGAGCTAACTGATTGAACTTGTTCACATATTCTTTGACAGACATATCTCCTTGTTTCAAAGTTATGAACCTCTCCATTTGCAGATTCTCCTCAGCAGAAGATAGAAACTTAAGCATGAACCTTGCCCTGAAATCGGCCCAAGTCTCAACAGGCCTAGTACCATTGGTGACTTCCCACCAATAAGCGGCTTCATCCTTCATAAGCCAAACCGCCAACAAGAGCTTCCTCTGATCGTCTAACCCAAAGATAGCAAACAAATCCTCGGTCTCTTTCAACCAATTTCTGGCCTCTACAAAAGTCTCAGTGCCTTGAAAGTTCTTGCCACCCATTGCTTTGAAATCTTTGCAAGTCTTTGCGAAGTCCACTTGAGGATGCTGAGGGGGAGGAGGAAGAGGAACCTCAGCGACAGGAGGAGGAGGAACATTAACCACCGGAGGAGGAGGAGGAACATTAACTACCGGAGGAGGAGGAGGAGGAACATCTGCGGGGCCGGCTTCGGTCGCCCTAGCCTCCAAAAGTCTCCTATACCAAACAGGTACGTGTACTCCCTCCGGAATAGCAAAGTTATCGGCCATACTGAAAACGAAGAAAAAGACAGATTCAGAATGGAGAAAAACGAAGGAATTTTGCTAATGGCTTTTTGGGGAATAGCCTTTAAAATAAACTAGACTTTTCTTTGGAAAATACTTTATACTTAGTTTTGAAAATAGTTTTTCAAAAGTTTTCTAAAAACCTTTTTGTTCCTTCTCGTACCATATGCTCTGATACCAAATTGTAACACCCCACCTCCACCAGGGTGGCTCTTGCAAGCACTCTGACTTTGGAGGGGCGTTTGAATCAGGTAAACATGCATAATGATATATCAAGGCAGAACAAGAACATATGTATATATGTAAACAGAGTAAATAACATAGATAAAACAGCGGAAGATTTCAAAACATTTCAAAACAAGTCAGGTACAACATAGCTTTCCAAATAAACAAGTCTAGATAAAACAACATCAACTGAAAAACTGAAATAAATAAGTGCTATCCCCAATTAAGTGGTAACCATAGCTAGCTTCATGTCGAAACCGTACATGAGCTGAAATCCCACAAGAAAGCAATCCGAAATCCAAGCTAAGTTCCAGTATTCCCTCCCTGAGAACCTGGGGGGGGGGGGGGAACGGAAGAAAAGAGGCGAAAGAAAACAGGTCAGTCAAAAAGACTGAGTAAGCACTACTACAATCAATGTAAACTGATAAAGTTAACTGGCATGAGCAGCAGGGATGAACATAAGGATAACAATATACTAGCATGATGATTAACTAACAAGGTAGATAAAGGTGTCATCGCATAATCAGGATTAAGGTTTTGCACCACAGGTGTACTAGCAAACTAACATGACTTAAACAAGTATTGATCCCTTGGCCCAAGCTTTGGCCCAATAACATGAAATGACCCTAATACAAGGCCCAACCAAACGGTCTAGTCGATCGGCTCCCTAAGCCTAACTCGTCACGTGTTGGTGTCAATACGGCCCAATCATAATTGTAGTCGAACTGTGCCGGGTCCACCCTTCGGATGTATCAAGCCCTAGGGTTTCAACCCCTGGACACCATGAACATGAGTGCACAGTCCCGATCTACTGGTACCCGTGCATGTTTTCTCCGGCTACGGACTATGTGCACAACCAGAGTCCGCCCGGAACTACACCGGCGTACCCTCTGCCGTCGCTTTTGGTCACTTACCTCCAGTCCAGTAATCGTGCCCCCACCCTAGCCTAGTCCCTAGGGTCATGATGATACTAACTTGGGATAACTGCTGGAGTAGGCCCCCATTGCTAGGATTTTTCTAGTGGGTTAAGTACGGTTTAACCCTCTTGCTAATCCTGGATTAACTTGGTTAAGTGTAACGATGAGTTCACGACTTAACCCCGATTAATCTACCAAGCCCAAATTGGTTAAGTATTAAGTGGACCATGACTTAACCCTAATCACGAGGCATTAATTAATTTAATGCGCCTTAACCTCTCACATTAGACTTTGTTGTGGTTACTAGTTAAGCCGGGCGGGTCCGGGTAGCTTTACACCACAACTTGGTCTAACCTCGGGTTCAAGGTACAACATGACCAACTTCTCACATTGGGTCCTATTGTTTGTAGCAACTAGTTAAGCCGGTCGGTTCCGGGTAGGTTTACGCTACAAACTCAACCCAACCTCGAGTTGGCCACACTTATCTTTTCTAAGTGTCATGTCCATCATGTTTCCAAAACATGTTACAAGTTTTCAAGCAATTGGGTAGACCTAACTTAATAGGTAAATTCCCAATGGGTAGACCTAACTTAATATGTAAATTCCCAAGCTTATGTTTTATGTCTTTTAAGTTTACCCAACCCCAAACGCAATCCCATCGCTTACATATCGCAATAGCGCATAAAGGATAGAAAGAGGGAACTTGGCATAATCATGACATAAAGGTATTGAAGCCACAAGCTTAACATGGTGGCATATGAAATGTTCATATGTTCATACACTTGCATATTACATTTTTAGGCCTCAAAAGCATGCATAAAACCAAACTTAGCATATTGGTGATACATGGTGCTAAATGACATGTAGAGATGGCCATAAGTTCGCATTTAGCCTCACATGCAAGTTATCATAAGAGATATGATAACTTACATGTTGCTAAAATGCAACCTTTGGCATAAAGCTTAAAGCTTTATGTCCATAAACCCAAAATAAGCTTGCATAACATGATAGCATGAACAAAATGTTCAACCCAAACTTGCATAACATAACTTGGCATACTTGCATATAAACTTGCATATCACAACATGATAAACTTGCATATAAACTTGCATATCACAACATGATAAACTTGCATATCATACATTTAACTTTAGAGTTTAAGTATGAAAGTAGAATAGGGCTTACAATGCTTAAGAAGTCACAAAAATATGACAAAGCCCTTATGAAATCAATTAAACCCAAAATGCAAGCAAAACCCTTGAGCCAAAATGATCAAGACTCTTTCTTTATGATGCAAATATATAAACTTGACTTGAATGCAAGCTAATGATGCTCATACAAGTTTGAAAACACTTGTATGCATGGAAAATCACTTAGGAATTTATTTAGGAATTTTATGAAGAGAGTGGAGGCCATGAGAGGATTGATTTTGCCATAGTTTAGTTGTATGAATGAATAATGATGATTTAGGGTAGGTTAGGGTCTTATTTATAGATTAGGCAAGTGTTTTAGGCCATAGGATTAAACCTAGATTCAATCCAAGCCATCAAAGCATGTCTTGGGGAAGAAGTCAAGTGTAGGAACCATCTAGGGCCTTTAGATTAAAGATGAACCATGAGAACCATCCAAATGCAAAATCTGCATTTGAGCGAATCGGCCCACGGGTTGACAGCCAAACACCCTGGATTAACCCCTAGTCGACCCAGCGGGCTCGGGTCGACCTCAAAAATCGGCCGGTTCGGTTATTCCCCTCTCCCAATTCGCTGTTTTGAACATTTTTGCATATTTATTTATTTAATTTTCAATTATATATATATATATATATCAATATATATATATTTCTCTGCGCAACCCATTTCACTTAATTAAGTATACTTTAATTTGGGAATTTTTCGTGAAACTTCGCGAGGCCATATCTTGGTCATACGGACTCCGATTTTCGAAAACTCGGACTCTATTTCGCGTATTTTTCCGAGACGAACGCAATGGCATAGCCCGTTTCCGTTGATTCAGATTTTACAGTTTAATTCTGCCTCCATTTATGTTATAACATGTTATTCAAAAATACGGGTTGTTACAGATTCCATACAACAAATGTATATAATAGCAACGATAAATAATCAACCATCATCCAAAGTGCACTACACTGTATAGGCATCAAATATAGATATCTAACGCTTATAACAGCCTGTCGATCCACCGACCGACATATTTAATCAATCAGGATGAGTGAACTTCAAATTTCATCCCAACTCCCTTGTGGGGTTTCAAACAATCAAACACAGATTTTATTTGTGCAGTTGGGCGATGTGTAAAATTTATCGTCCCAATCAATGTCAGTCAAATCGGTGTATATAAACAAACCGTCCGGTTTGTAAATGAATATTTATTTATTCACATTCACTATATTCATATTCACGTTAAAAATTATATTTTTAACGATAAAACATTTTATTTTAACATATGAATTTCTATTCAGTTCATTCTTTAAATAAAATGATATTTTTATTTTCTAACTTATTTTAGAAAATTTCGGCGGCATAACGGCACGATACTAGAAACGGGACGAGGCCTAGCCTTATCCCCGGTCTAGTGAAGGCCCACGCCATTCACACATCAATCAAATCCATTCCATTTCACCAAATAATCTAACCAACTGTACAACCAAACAAACAAGTCCATGGTCTGTGGACGATTGTGTCGGGTGCTACTAAACACCGTCTGCATCCTAGTATATATATATAACTAGAAAAAGGAATTGAAAGGTGAGAAATTCTCACCCTTTCGCTAAAATGAATGACGCAATTCTTCATGGGTAGGAAATCTTCACCGTGCTTTTCTTTTGTCTATTTCGTTGCCCGTATTCACTACCTATATAAAAATCACATTTTTACTTTGCTATTCAATATATAAAAATCGAATTTTTACTTCACTATTCAATATATAAAAATCGAATTTTTTACTTCGCTATTCAATATATAAAAATCGAATTTTTACTTCGCTATTCAATATATAAAAATCGAATTTTTACTCTGCTATTTAATATATAAAAATCGAATTTTTACTATGCTATTCAATATATAAAAATCGAATTTTTACTTTGCTATTCAATATATAAAAATTGAATTTTTACTTTTCTATTCAATATATAAAAATCGAATTTTCACTTTGTTATTCAATATATAAAAATCGAATTTTTACTTTGCTATTCAATATATAAAAATCGAATTTTTACTTTGCTATTCAATATATTAAAATGGAATTTTTTTGTTATAAAAATCAAATTTTTAATCTTTCTATAATGTAAAAATTATATTTTTAATCTTCACATCATATAAAAATTATATTTCTTCTTTGATTATATATAAAAAATCACGCCTTTGCTTTAGTAAAAACCCACGCCTTTTCATAAGTAAAAACATAGCCTTTCCTTATTGAAAATATAAGCGTTTCCTTATCAAAATAAATCAGTTTTTATAAAGTAAATGAAACCAAATCGGGAAAATAACTTACGGTTGATCGAAGGAGGAAAGGGGGGGGGGGGGGGTTTCACCGCGGCGCTGACATAGCATTCGACTGTAGGGGTTGCTCGCCGGTGGTGCCGCGGGTGGCGGGCCGTCTTGGCTCTGCAGTGGCGAGGTCAGGCGGGTTTTGGGGGTTCTCGTGGGAACTGGTCTTCAGATTGGAAGAGGAGAGGGAAGGATTAAAGAGCAGAAGGGGGCGGAGGTCAAAGGGGGGTGCAGTGTAGCTAGGTGAGGCGGCGTAGGGGTCAGATGGTGGCGTTGGTGGCTGTTGTGGTCGGATCCGGAAGGGGGAGACGGCGTTCAATCGAACTGGGGGTGGTTCGATGGGGTGGGGGGGGGGGGGGGTTGAAGGACTGGCGGAGGAGGAGAGTTCGGTCACCGCGGCGGAGGCCAGGGGGCGCGGTCTTCGGCGATGACGAGAGGAGGGGCTGAGGGAGAATCGCGATTGGATGTTCTTTTTTTCTTTTCTTTTCTGATTGATGAATCGGGGGGCCAAGGTATAGGAGAGGGTGAGGAGAGAGAAGAGTTTTTAATTATTTTTTTTTTTTTTTTTTTATTTTTTCCCCAAAAAGTTGACATTTACATACGACCTCAAAACGAGGCCCACCGCCTGTCGTCCATAGTGTTTTACCCCCATTCCGAACACAATGGGATATGTATCGTAAGCTGATTCGATTGTTTCGATCAGTTTTCGTCAAAATCAACGTATAACTCTATATATTGAATTTGAACGCGCATTTCAATTTACTGGGGTCACATACTAACTCTATAAATTCCCGAAAAATATTTTCTAGCTTCGTATTGACAATACGGTCCTAATAAAACTAGTTTCGTTGAATTCTGAGACCGTTTGAAAAATGGCCAATTTCTAGTCGATTAAAATCAACTGAAACTGGTCAAACGCGTTTTCCTTTGCCACGCTCACATATTGATTCAAAAAATTATGAAATTTGGAATCTAGCAATAACTTGACATCGCGGATCCAACAAAAGTGGTTTCGTCGAAATCCGAGGTCGTTTGCAAAATGTCCATTTTTAAGGGCTTGAATTCCATAGCGACTATTCAGAATTTTCAACTGGACATATCTTTTGATTCCCGCTATGAAATTTCAATTTTTCAGATTCGTTGGAAAGATAGTCACAATTAGATCCCATTATTTTTGGTTTCACTAAAATCCGGTTTATTTTGCACCCGGTACATTCATTTGAAGTTTGAAATCGAATTATCGAACTACTGCGCCATTTTCAATTCCTTTTATAATTATATATAATTATTTATATTCTAATGATGACGTATATAATATATACGTTCTAATTCCATTCAAAATAAATTTCTCGTCGATTTTATTTAAAATAATCTATTTTAAATGTTCAAAATTCGCTAAAATTGCCAAAATAAAAATTTTAAACTAGCCCAGATTTTCGGGTTGTTACAGTTGGACACATAAATGGATTTGAATATTGTACATTTGCTTAGATGGGTTAATTAATATGTCTAATTTTATATACATTTCAAGCGGTAACTAGTTCGTGTTAAACGTTTAGCATATTAGCTGTTTTAAATTTAGTATTTAGGTTAAACCACTTATAATTGATTTAATTAAAATAAAAAAATATATTTGTTTAAACTAAATAGTATGTTTTAATAGGCGTGACTCGTTCGTACGTGCACAGATTCAGATCAAACAAGCGTTGTGATCGTATCAGCAAAGCCGACATGATGAAGCGAGTTTGGTCAGTACAAGAAGGAACCAGAATTTTTAATTAAATTAAACATCATTTTAATTTAATTATGAACAAGTGTTTTAATCGACAGTATAAAACAAGGGGAGTTAAACTCACTCAGTTCCCCTACTTATAATTTTTATAAGTCGGGTTTATTTATTTATATGCCATGTTTGCTAATTGTTGGTTGATTTGATTGTTGAGATGCCGTTAAACATGGTTATATCGATTATTTAAATTAAACCATTGTTTATTTTAAATGAAACGACATCGTTATTTTTTACGATGGTCTCCAAAAAAGGTAACTTACCTTGTTGGTTACGTTTATAATATAAACGTATATGATTGAATTGTATGCTTGAACTGATGTTAGTAGTTGACCGTTATCTGTTAAATTTATTATCACCATCATGCGAACTGTTGAACCCATATGATTGGATTATTGATTGTTAAAACTGAATTCAACATTTGTTTGATTATTAACCAATGGGTGATATTGGTTGAAGAATTTATAACAGATGGCCAAATATACACTGTTTTATAAAGATTGATTTACCGTCAGGTAAATCGATAGAGATAAAGTTATGAAGTTTATCTTTAAATATATTATTTTAAATGAAGTTTATAAAAAGGGAATAAACCGGCCACATATATATATATATATATATTTGTTTGTTTAATCACCAATCACCATTTTTATGCCAAAATCTACCGTGTGCGAAGCACGTGCCTCTTCTTAAATTTAAAATGATTTATAACATAGATTCTTATATTAATAAGAATGATAAGCAAGTAAGCAGGGATTAACGGGACGACTAGCAACAAAGATAAATTGTTTTATGAGACAATTAAAAGGAGATTTTGTTGAATTGATTTTTATTTAATAATCAAATAGGGTTATTTAAATAGGAAGATGAATCGAGTTTTGATTAACGAGTTAATCAGGTTAGAGTTGACCAAGTCAACTGTGTTAACAAAAAAATGGATTTATTAAATTAATTTAATTAATGGAAATATTTATTAGTTAAGTAAAACATTTTTAAATGATTGGTATTTAATTATCATTTAATTCATAAACAAAGTAGAGACCTTGGGATTTAAAGGAGTAATGGAAGTTTATGAAACGATAAGGCTTATTATAATAAAAATGATATTTTAAAAGTAAAATATATTAATGATAATATAAATTATATTGTGGTTTAAAGCAAATTCTTATTTAAGACTTTATTTAATCGGATTTGTGAAATCTAAGATTCTGTGAAGTTTTAAAACCCAAAGTTTTACCGTATATATTAATGGAAAGAAAAGCCAAGATATGAAACGAAAGAATTGGAAATAAACTACAGACTAGTTAAAATAAATGATTTTCTGAATATTGAACCGATAAAGGTTTGAAATGGAAATCAAAACTGAAACCCAAGTTTGAATACAAGCGGTGAGGTGAGTTGAGTTAAAAAGATGCGATTTAAATACACTATATTAAGGAAGAGGTGATTTTTCGTCAAGATACAACTAGATTTGTTTTGATATTGAGAAGAATATCGGTTTGGTGTTACAACTAGTACTTATCTTAAGATAAGAACGTTGTTGATCAAGGTCTGAGAGGTAATTGAAATACCCCAACTTGAACGACTTCGGGGTTATCGAAGGATGGTATTAGTTGTGATGGTAAAGATTTTAGTGTAATTTATTTTGAAAAGTAATGGTGTAACGTTATTTAAAGAGTTTGGAAATATATAAATGGGATTCCAAAATAAAGGAATTTTAAAGAAGCTTGAGAATAAGAATGATATTTCCATAACAAAAGAAATAAAAAGGATTTGTGAAAATATAATTATATTTTCAAAGGAGGTGAGTTTTAGAACGAGGTTGTTCTAAAAAGCAAAGTGAGGATTATGGCGTTCGAATAACGGAAACAAAAGGGGGATTTCGTTACGATGGTTTTATGATTGTAAGTTGAATCGAGTCTGAAATTATAGATAATAAGTAATGTTATAGCAAATGTTTTGAACTGGAAGTTAACTGGAAAATTGGATATGGTTTTAAGATATATTTCCTAAGTATATAAATGAAATAATTTGAGGATATTTACATAATAAAATGATTTTAGAATATTATATATTAAAACTGATATGTTATATTTAAAGGCCAAGTGATGCTGTATAAACTAATGGATTCATGTTATTTATATATTTGTTTATTTTGATAGTTTAATAACCGACTATCAAAATTTGACGTAACGCATTGTGGTACGGAAAGACCAGGATCGAATTCATATTCGAAAACCATTCCGACCAATAAATATGTAAATGAAGAAGATATCTGATGCTGATCGAGATGAAGCAATTGAAGGCTATAAATCTTCATGAATGGAAGGACTATTGTTTGATTTCTCTAGCTGATCCCTAGAAATATTTTGACAATGATTCTGTCAGGATTGAAATCTACGAATTTCAAAGACTTCTCACTACTGATCTATACGGTTATTCCTAGAATGCGGGAGGAGGGTGCCTTCGGTTCATCCTGTTCCTGGATGACGTGTATGGACGATGTGAATGGTGGCCAAATGTTCCAAAAGTCGATTTTAACCTCAAGCCTCATCAACTGGGAAATGACAAAATTCGGGCAGGCAGCATGGCTATGTGGGTCGCACCCATTAGGGTGTATAATCACCTATCTAGAGAAAATACATTTCATTCTTTAATCTATCGATGCTGTCCCTTTTCGGGAAACAGTGAGTCGCACCCAACCGTTGGTGATATACATTCGATACACTCAAGCGAAATGAGTGGTCGGTCATGTGTGGTCCGGGTTGCAAGACGTTCTTGTTGAACCCAGTGTATTCGGCTCTAGAGATACACTATCGGCAGCTGGTCCCATACCTTGTCAGAGTGGGAATCCAGTTTCCAATAAGCGCCCGCAGTTTTGATTGTATACTATATATGTGGAGCGTGATATGCAAGCGTTCCACTAGATTGATATTTACTTGTATTTATACATTATTACGAAATCAGAAAAGATATTGATTTCAAAAATGTTTTGGGTTATCGTAAGGTAAAAACCGTCCGTGTTTATGTGTGGATTTGGTCTTACGATTATCTTTTCTCTGAAAGATTTTAACTTTAAAATCAGGTTGTGTGATACCCTTAATACTATGTGAGTTTTTCTCACTTTGGTTCACCAGACTGACCCGATGTTTGTTATGCTCGGGTTAGACCGGGGAGTACAGGTTCAAGTTATCAGATGCTGCGAAGTCCAAAGACGAGCTGGAGGTGTTCAAACATATGATATTATATAACTACTATTCCGCTGTGTGTTGTATATGGGAAAGATTATTATAACCGTCCAGTGGTGTTGATGTACTCTGATATTGTAAGTTTTATTTAAAGCTCACAATAAAGTTTTATTTCCATATTATATTTCGTTCTGCTGCGATGTGAGACTCTATTATTGTGTTGTGTTATTCTTTTTCTTCTATTTTATTATTTCTTTCTTTCTTGTTGAAGCAACCCGAACTTTCCCAATCTCCGAAGTGAAGAGAAAGAACGAATTACTTTGAGGACAAGACGTATCAGAACACAAACAGAAGAACATTTCATTGTTTAGTACAATAATTCCATCAAAACACAAGAATATACAGAGTATGAATAAATATTACACATTTGATAAATATCAGAGATTACAATAAATTACATAGCAGTAGGAAAACAATACAAAACACAACTAAAAGTAATACACGGATACAGAGCTTTCCGGGCATCGTTCCAGTTGTAAATTAGGATCCTGTGAATATAAATCTGCAAAACCCAACTACTAGCTGCCCGTGTCGAAAATAAGGGCACCCGGAGTTTAGGTTAAAACAATAAACTCCAGGTCAGTCATGTGACTGGTGTGAGAACTAAAACAGTTATTTAAAACTTTACTTTAAAAGAGAGTAATTCAAGGGACCACGCCGTATAACACGGAACGGGTTTCCTTCCAAAAACACTAGTGCATATAACAAAACAGCGCAATGCTTTTTGGAAAAATGAAGCTATTATAAGACCCAGGTCCCATCACAAAATGCAAAGCAAGCCAGAGGATAGGGTTTTCCCTTATAATAGCCAAACATGCTTGGTACGTTCAAAACAAATCATTTGATACTATTATAAGTGTATAGTGTCAAAACAATTTCAAACATAAATATCAATCATAGATGGCATGGGTACCATATATCATGTCGCCATACTAGTTTCTACAAATAAAACTGAATTACCACGTATTGGAAATTGGATTCCATCATGAGTCGAGGTAAGGGGCAAGCTCCTCTCCGATTCGAGACACTCTACCAAATGCCTCAGGACCACACACAGCGATCCTTGGATCTTCAGGGCCGGTCCTCTCTTACTTTTGAGGATTGGCAATTCCTAAACACACGTTTCCCGGTCCTATAGGACCTATATAATGGTCTGTACGTCGGCTCACATAGTGCCAGTTATCGACCATATATTCGAGGCATTCCAACAACCACACAGGTGAAAAGTATATAAATGTCAGCCAGTTTAAGCATTGACACCACCACTAGCTAGAAAGAAACGTCGTGCTCTCCCTGCAGTCACTATCCCGTTTTTGACTCATACCGAGGTGTGAGGCTCGCGAATTAATGCCATACACAAAGCTGCGCCACACAGGCCGTGCTTTGATCATCAACCACAAGACTTTGCTTTTCAACAGAAGCCTTGATCATTTGCCACTTAGGCATGCCACACAGGCAATTCACTCCATGCGACTGATGTCCATCGATATACAACCTCTGAGCTCGGACGTCTCAGAGAAGGACTTTAAGCAAGAGAATAAATTCTCCGCCGCCAAACAGATGTATATTTAATAGAGATCAATCAATATAGAATAAAATCCAATGTCAAACACCCAGTCCATTTACAAGTTCGTTCTGGGTCTGAACGAAACCGGTGGCACCTTCCTTGCATATCCATCGATCTCTAAGTACGTCTGGACGATCACTAACTGATTCCCTCCTCTTGGGTGTACAACCCAATCAAGATCATCAATAATCATCCAAACGATGTGAAGACTTCCGGTCTTCAACCACCATCTTCATCTTCGACATATCGTCGAATCGGTTATTCAGAATGGGTATAAACCCGACCTTTTTAAATAACCCGCGTATAAAATAAACAAGTGTAACACAAACACAAATACGCCTCATTCCAACTCAGAATATTCTTTTATTCAAATATTCACATTCTTAGGGAAAGGTTCCCATAAATTTTATCAAAGATAAATTCTTCTAAATTTATTCTTTAATATTCCTTTGAATATATCTTCAAACCATGTTATGGTTTTTCCAAACTAGTCGGGATTAGCGAACCACACCGAAGTAATTATTTATTTCATTTCCCAATCCCAACCTATTCACCCCATGGAGCAAAACTGGTAATACTCCATATCCAACACCACGGTGTTATCAGTAAAATTAATTACCATTTCACGTTCAAATCTAATTAAAGATTTAACTATCGCTCTGGAGCAAAACTGGTGATACTCCATGTTCGATCATTTCAATCTAATTAAAGATTCATTAAAACTCCACTTAGTTTTAATCTTCCCAAAAATCAATATCATGTCTTTAACTAGGTTAAAGAACCAATGTCATCTAAAACACGATTCACGATAAACCCAAAATCACTTTCTATTGTTAATCGGGTTAAAGAACAGGTGTTATTCAAAACACCGCTCACGATAAACCCAAGAACCAATTTAAATTCAATTCCAGTTAAATACCAAATTAACTGGACAATTTCACTAAATCTTAATTAAAAGATTTATTCTTTTCTAAACTGGGTTCGAGAACAGTGTTATTTAAGACACCATTCACGACGAACCCACATTCCCATTTGATATTAAATACAAGGCTCTGAATAGAAAATATATTGGCTTATATTCAATATCAAATTATGAAACCAACAAATATCGTATTGGAAATAACGATATAAAATATATCTTTCAAATTTCCACAACCATATCTGTATAATCACGAAATCCAACATCGAAATATTCCGAAGATAATTTCGATCCAAATCCATTCCAATTCACGTACTGGAAATTCAGATTATTTTCAAAACCATTTCAAATCTAGTTCAAAACTAGTTCATTTCGATAAAAATATATTTTTATCCTTTCAAATATGGAATTTTTCACCCCAATTCTTTCCAATTCATATATTATAATTTTACACAAATTATTAATATTTTTAATAATTTTATCAAGGCCCGTACAGTCGGTTTTCAATAACGGCCACCGAACTGCACTTGCAGCGACCTTTTCCAAATTTGATTTGGACATAATTCCAAATCCAACCGTTAGATTTCAAATTTCTAATATTCATTGGAAAGCTATTTTCGATACGAACCCAACGGTTCCAGTTTGAGGAGAATCCGACGGTCAGATCTCCCGTAACGTCAATTCGAAGTCAATGGTCGAAATTCGCGAATTGCCGTGGCGCGGCGCGTTCTATTCAGGCCATTATATAATATATATATATATATATATATATATATATATATTATATTTCTTTGATTTCCTTTTAAAACGTATTTTATAAATTGTTTTAAATTCGTTTTTGAAACGATTTCAACTTCATATTCAATTTCGAATCAAAATTGAATATTCCACATCATCGATATACATATGATAATATTTTCAAAACATTATATTTTGAAATCACTTTCTTTTCTATATTCATTATAAAAACGAATATAATCGATATAAATATCATTCGCGTCAAAATGGAGCATCTCTAATCAACACGGCTTTATATATTTCAATAACTTCATTATTCTATTCAACAATTGAATATTTATTCTATTCAACACATGAATCTATATTTTTCTTTCACCACACGAATATTCTCAACACATGAGCATCGTCAACACATGTTATTTATGTTATTTAATATATTTTATAAAATTATGATAAAGATGTAAATTTTATTGTTTAAAATATTTTACTCAACACATGAATATTTTCAACACATGAATATCGTCAACACATGACTATCGTCAACACATGACTATTTATTCTATTCAACACATGAATCATTATTTTATAATATTCTTTATTTTCCCAATCGGAATGAGGACCAATCATTACCATATAATGTTAATTATATGGATTCCATCCAACACGTGTATATAATAGTAATGATAAATAATCAAACATCATCCAAAGTGCACCACACAACTGCATAAGCATTAAAAAAAAAAACTAACGCTTACATAGTCTGTCGACCAATCGATCGACATACAACAAAATAATTGGGGTAAGGGTACACCAAATATCATCCCAACACCCGTGTGGGGTTTCAATCCACAAACACTGAATATTATTTGTGTAGTTGGGCGATGTGTAAAATTTATCGTCCCAATCAATATCCTTCAAATAGGTGTACATAAACAAACCATCCGGTTTGTAAATGAATTTTTATTTATTCACATTCACGTTAAAAGTTATATTTTTAACGATAATTAATCTATTTCAACACATGAATATTTTATTATCTATTTCACATCAACATCACAAACAAACTTCACAACACATCAAACAAGCATATAAGTCGTCCATGGTCTGTGGACGACGGGTGTCGGGTGCTGTTAAGCACCGTCTGCATCCTAGTATATATTTTAACTAGAAAATGAAATTTAAAGTGAGAAGTTCTCACCGACTAGCTAAACCAAACGCCACGACTCTTCATATGTAGGAAATCTTCATCGTGCTCGCCTTTTGTCACTTTCGTCGTCCGTAGCCATTATATATATAAAAATCATATTTTTATATTGTTGCTATGCATATAAAAATCACACTTTTATATTGTTGATATGTATATAAAAAATCACATTTTTATAATCACTCTATATGGACAAAAATCACATTTTTATACCGCTACTATACAGATAAAAATTCTATTTTTATCCGTATCACTATATAAAAATTATATTTTTATATCGCTCTTCTTCCAATAAAGAATATATTTTTATAACGCTCCTTCCTATATGAAAATTATATTTTTATATCTACTTCTAATATAAAGATCGAATTTTTATATCATTGCTATAAAAATCACATTTTTATTCCAACATATATAATAAAAATCAGATTTTTATTTCGCTACATATATAAAGATCAAATTTTAACTATCTATATAATATAAAAATCGTATTTTTATTCTTTCTATACTATAAAAATTATATTTTTACATTGCTACCTCTATAAAGATCACATTTTTATTACTCTACATTATATAAAATCATATTTTTATTCTTCATATCTAATAAAAATCATATTTTTATTATCATACTTATATAAAAATCATATTGTGATCCTTTCTATAATATAAAAATCTCATCTTTATTATTATAAAAATCTCAACTTTATTAAACTAAAAATCATTTCTATTTGCCTTTCATGTAGATAAAAAAAATCGCATCTTTAACATCATTTCATATGAATAAAAATATAAGCTTTTCATACATTAAAAATCGTTCTTTTATATATTACACTTCATATATACTAACTGATTAAATCATGTAAATAAAAATAAATAAATATAAATTTAAAAACATACCTTTACAATTAGAGGAAGGGGGGCTGTGGTGCAAATTGGAAGGGAGAAGAGAGAAGGGTGCTGGCGAAGGGGGGGAGGGTGCGCTTGCATCCTCTGGCGTTCGAGGTGGGCGGTTTCGTTGGGGGGGAGGCTATGTCGATTTAGAAGAAGGGGAGGAGGAAGCGGAGGAGATGGAGAAAGAGAAGGAGAAGGGGAGGTGTGGGGGTGGCCGCGCCTGCGGTGCGGTGGCGCGATCGTTGTAGGAGTGATGGCAGCTCCTCCCTTTTTTTTTTATATTTGATTTTCGATTTTCGTTGAAATGAAACGGGGGGGGGGGGCTGAATGGTTAAGGAGGAGAGAGAGAGGAGAGTTTTTTAATTTAATTTCGAAAAGGTACCTTTTTATTTTGACCTTGAAACAAGACCCACCGCCTGTCGTCCATAGCTAATTACCCCCATTCGAACACAATGGGATATGTACCGTAAGCTGATTTGATCGTTTCGATCAGTTTTCGTCAAAATCAAAATATAAATCTATATATTGAATTTGAACGCACATTTCAATTTACCAGGGCCACGTACTAACTAGAAAATTCCGAAAAACTATTTTCTAGCATCGTATTGACGATACGGTCCTAACAAAACTAATTTCATCAAATTTGAAGACCGTTTGAAAAATGGCCATTTTCCAGTCGATTAAAATCAACTAAAACTGGTCAAACACGTTTTCCTTTGCCACACTCACATATTGATTCAGAAAATTATGAATTTTGGAATCTAGCAGTAACTTGACATCACGGATCCAACAAAAGTGGTTTCATCGAAAACCGAGGTCGTTAGCAAAATTTCTATTTTTAAGGGCCAAAATTCCATAGCGACTATTCGGAAATTTCAACTGGGCATAACTTTATATCCCCGCTATAAAATTTCAATTTTTCAGATTCGTTGGAAGGATATCCTCAATTATTTTCAAATATTTTTGGTTTCGCCAAAATCCGGTTTATTTTGAATCATGTACATTCGTTTGCAGCTTAAAATCGAATTTTCGAACTACCGCGCCGTTTTCTATTCCTTTTATATTTAAAATAAATTATTTATATTCTAACGACGATTCAAATAAATATATATGTTCTAATTCTATTAAAAATAAATTTCTCGTCACTATTATTTAAAATAATTCATTTTAAATATTCAAAATTCACTAAAATTACCAAAATAAAAATTTTAAATTGGCTCAGATTTTCCGGGTTATTACAATCTCCCCCACTTAAAACCTTTCGTCCTCGAAAAGGAATGAAGCCGAAAGTTGTTTAACTAATCAACTCAACTTCCATTATTTTCATTACGGCTTAAGTTCTTCAACTTTTCAGTTTCAAAGAACTTTTCAAAATTTTCAAAAAATTGGCTAACACCCTAAATTTTTCGAAAAATTTCGCCATAACCTCCCTTGCACCGGGGACTTCGGGATATTTCATATAGCCTCCCATGGCCTTCTTCAATCCAAAAGAAAAAGAAAAAGCCAAGCGGCTCATAAAATCATCCAAACCCAAAAAAATACAATAAATATGTACCTATTTGTTGGGCAAACAGTTTTATTCTTCTGCTCTAGCCTCCTTGCTATGATCTGTTCAACAGATATACATGTATATGCATGCAATTGTAATCATTTTTCAATACAGTTCAACATTCGGTTCCATTAGGCTAAATGGTTCAAATTTTTAATTAATCAAAACAATAATCAAACAACACAACCATCAATCAATTAGTTGAATTATCATTTCAAATTCATAATTTTGATACATATATATATACAGAAAATCATGTTTTTGATGCAAATTTCAACAATAATCCTACCTAGTTTTGGTTCTCACACTAGTCTAATGGAAATATATAGAAATCTCACTTTCGAAACTCGAAAATAAATATTGGTGATGGAGCTCCATCATCAAAATCATCTCCGAGCGACTAGAGTGTGATTCTATATCTATCCAGTATATTAAAACTTCGAATATACGTTCATGACGCGTATATGCAAAATCTTTATATACTCGATTGTCCAAATTCAATATAAATAAAATATTCAAATATGTATAAAAGGATTTAAATTTCAAAACAAAATTTGTTTTCATTTGAAGAATAAACTCTTCACACTCGTTCTAGGATACTACTGTTCCCATCTTTAACGAGTCATTCTAATTGGATATTACTAATCCAATATCTGATACCAAATGAAGCGACCCGAACTTTCCCGATCTCCAAGGAGAAGAGAAAGAACGAATTACTTTGAGGACAAGACGTATCAGAACACAAACAGAAGACCATTTCATTGTTTATTACAATAATTCCATCAGAATACAAGAATATACAGAGTATGAATAAATATTACACATTTGATAAATATCAGAGATTACAATAAATTACATAGCAGCGGGAAAACAATACAAAACACAAATGAAAGTAATACACGGATACAGAGCTTTCCGAGCATCGTTCCAGTTGTAAATCAGGATCCTATGAATATAAATCTGCAAAACCCAACTACTACCTGCCCGTGTCGAAAATAAGGGCACCCAGAGTTTAGGTCAAAACTATAAACTCCAGGTCAGTCATGTGACTGGTTTGAGAACTAAAACAGTTATTTAAAACTTTACTTTAAAAGAGAGTAATTCAAGGGACCACGCCGTATAACACGGAACGGGTTTCCTCCCAAGAACACTAGTGCATATAACAAAACAGGGCAATGCTTTTTGGAAAATTGAAGCTATTACAAGACCCAGGTCCCATCACATAATGCAACGCAAGCCGGAGGATAAGGTTTTCCCTTATAATAGCCAAACATGCTTGGTACGTTCAAAACAAATCATTTGATACTATTACAAGTGTATAGTGTCAAAACAATTTCAATCATAAATATCAATCATAGACGGCATGGGTACCGTATATCATGTCGCCATACTAGGTTCTACAAATAAAACTGAATTATCACATATTGGAAATTGGATTCCATCATGAGTCGAGGCAAGGGGCAAGCTCCTCTCCGATTCGAGACACTCTAGCAAATGCCTCAGGACCACACACAACGATCCTTGGATCTTCAGGGCCGGTCCTCTCTTACTTTTGAGGATTGGCAATTCTTGAACACACGTTTCCCGGTCCTAGAGGACATATATAATGGTCTGTACGTCGGCTCACATAGTGCCAGTTATCGACCATATATTCGAGGCGCCTCACATTCCAACAACCACACAGGTGAAAAGTATATAAATGTCAACCAGTTTAAGCACTGACACCACCACTAGCTACAAAGAAACACCATGCTCTCCCTGCAGTCACTATCCCATTTTTGACTCATACCGAGGTGTGAGGCTCGCGAATTAACGCCATACAGAAAGCTGTGCCACACAGGCCGTGCTTTGATCATCAACCACAAGACTTTGCTTTTCAACAGAAGCCTTAATCATTTTCCACTTAGGCATGCCACACAGGCAATTCACTCCACGCGACTGATGTCCATCAATATACAACCTTTGAGCTCGTACATCTCAGAGAAGGGCGTTAAGCAAGAGAATAAAATCTCCGCTGCCAAACAAATGTATATTTAATAGAGATCAATCAACACAGAATAAAATCCATTGTCAGACACATAGTCCATTTACATGTTCGTTCTGGGTCTAAACGAAACCGGAGCCACTTTCCTCGCATATCCATCGATCTCCAAGTACGTCTGGACGATCACTAACTGATTCCCTCCTCTTGGGTGTACAGCCCAATCAAGATCATCAAAAATCATCCAAACAATGTGAAGACTTCTTGTCTTCAACCACCATCTTCATCTTCGACATATCGTCGAATCGGTTATTCAGAATGGGTATAAACCCGGCCTTTCTAAATAACCTGCGTATAAAATAAACAAGTGTTACACAAACACAACATATGCCTCATTCCAACTCAGAATATTCTTTTATTCAAATATTCACATTCTTATGGAAAGGTTCCCATAAATTTTATCAAAGATAAATTCTTCTAAATTTGTTCTTTAATCTTCCTTTGAATATCTTTTCAAACCATGTTATGGTTTTTCCAAACTAGTCGGGATTAGCGAACCACACTGAAATAATTATTTATTTTATTTCCCAATCCCAACCTATTCATCCCATGGAGCAAAACTGGTAATCCTCCGTATCTAACACCACGGTGTTATCGGTAAAATTAATTACCATTTCACGTTCAAATCTAGTTAAAGATTTAACTATCGCTCTAGAGCAAAACTGGTGATACTCCATGTTCAACATTTCAATCTAATTAAAGATTCATTAAAACTCCACTTAGTTTTAATCTTCCCAAAAATCAATATCATGTCTTTAACTGGGTTAAAGAACCAATGTCATCTAAAACACGATTCACGATAAACCCAAAATCACTTTCTATTGTTAATCGGGTTAAAGAACAGGTGTTATTCAAAACACCGCTCACGATAAACCCAAAAACCAATTTAAATTCAATTCCAATTAACTACCAAATTAACTGGACAATTTCACTAAATCTTAATTAAAAGATTTATTCTTTTCTAAACTGGGTTCAAGAACAGTGTTATTTAAGACACCATTTACGACGAATCCACAATCCCATTTGATATTAAATACAAGGCTCTGAATAGAAAATATATCGGCTTATATTCAATATCAAATTCTGAAACCAACAAATATCGTATTGGAAATAACGACATAAAATATATCTTTTAAATTTCCTCAACTATATTTGTTTAATCACGAAATCCAACATCGAAATAATCCGAAGATAATTTTGATTCCAATCCATTCCAATTCACGTATTGGAAATTCTGATTATTTTCAAAACCATTTCAAATCTAGTTCAAAACTAGTTCATTTCGATAAAAATATATTTTTATCCTTTCAAATATGGAATTTTTCACCCCAATTCTTTCCAATTCATAAATTATGATTTTACACAAATTATTAATGTTTTTAATAATGTTATCAAGGCCCGTACAGTCGGTTTTCAATAACGGCCACCGAACTGCACTTACAGCGACCTTTTCCAAATTTGATTTGGACATAATTCCAAATCCAACCGTTAGATTTCAAATTTTTAATATTCATTGGAAAGCTCTTTTCAATACGAACCCAACGGTTCCGGTTTCAGGAGAATCCGACCGTCAGATCTGCCGTAACGTCAATTCGAAGTCAATGGTCGAAATTCGCGAACTGCCGCGGCGCGGTGCGTTCTACTCAGTCCATTATATATAATATATATATTATATATATTTCATCGATTTCCTTTTAAAACGTATTTTATAAATCGTTCTAAATTCGTTTTCAAAACAATTTCAACTTCATATTCAATTTCGAATCAAAATTGAATATTCCACATCATCGATATACAAATGATAATATTTTCAAAACGTTATATTTTGAAATCTCTTTCTTTTCTATATTCATTATAAAAACGAATATAATCGATATAAATATCGTTCGCGTCAAAATGGCGCATCTCTAATCAACACGGCTTTATATATTTCAATAACTTCGTTATTCTATTCAACAAATGAATATTTATTCTATTCAACACATGAATATTTATTTTTCTTTCAACACATGAATATTCTCAACACATGAGCATCGTCAACACATGACTATTTATGTTATTTAATATATTTTATAAAATTATGATAAAGATGTAAATTTTATTGTTTAAAATATTTTACTCAACACATGAATATTTTCAACACATGGATATCGTCAACACATGACAATTTATTCTATTCAACACATGAATCTTTATTTTATAATATTCTTTATTTTCTCAATTGGAATGAGGCCCAATCAATTACCATATAATGTTAATTATATGGATTCCATCCAACACGTGTATATAATAGTAATGATAAATAATCAACCATCATCCAAAGTGCACCACACAACTGCATAAGCATTAAATATAAATAACTAACGCTTACACAGTATATCGACCAATCGATCGACATACAACTAAATAATTGGGGTTAGTGTACGCCAAATATCCTCCCAACATCCGTGTGGGGTTTCAATCCACAAACGCTGAATATTATTTGTGCAGTTGGGCGATGTGTAAAATTTATTGTCCCAATCAATATCCTTCAAATAGGTGTACATAAACAAACCATCCGGTTTGTAAATGAATTTTTATTTATTCACATTCACGTTAAAAATTATATTTTTAACGATAATTAATCTATTTCAACACATGAATATTTTATTATCTATTTCACATCAACATCACAAACAAACTTCATAACCCATCAAACAAGCATACAAGTCGTCCATGGTCTGTGGACGACGGGTGTTGGGTGCTGCTAAGCACCGTCTGCATCCTAGTATATATTTTAACTAGAAAATGAAATTTAATGTGAGAAGTTCTCACCGACTAGCTAAACCAAACGCCACGACTCTTCATATGTAGGAAATCTTCGTCGTGCTCGCCTTTTGTCACTTCGTCCGTAGCCACTACATATGTAAAAATCATATTTTTATATTGTTGCTATGCATATAAAAATCACATTTTTATATTGTTGATATGTATATAAAAATCACATTTTTATAATCAATCTATATGGATAAAAATCACATTTTTATACCGCTACTATATAGATAAAAATTCCATTTTTATCCTTATCACTATATAAAAATTATATTTTTATATCGCTCTTCTTCCAATAAAGAATATATTTTTATAACGCTCCTTCCTATATAAAAATTATATTTTTATATCTACTTCTAATATAAAGATCAAATTTTTATATCATCGCTATAAAAATCACAATTTTATTCCAACATATATATAATAAAAATCAGATTTTTATTTCGCTACATATATAAAGATTAAATTTTTACTATCTATATAATATAAAAGTCGTATTTTTATTCTTTCTATACTATAAAAATCTTATTTTTACATTGCTACCTCTATAAAGGTCACATTTTTATTACATTACATTATATAAAATCATATTTTTATTCTTCACATCTAATAAAAATCATATTTTTATTATCATACTTATATGAAAATCATATTTTGTTCCTTTCTGTAATATAAAAGTCTCCTCTTTATTATTATAAAAATCTCAACTTTATTAAACTAAAAATCATTTCTATTTGCCTTTCATGTAGATAAAAAAATCGCATCTTTAACATCATTTCATATGAATAAAAATATAAGCTTTTCATACAATAAAAATCGTTCTTTTATATATTACACTTCATATATACAAACTGATTAAATCATGTAAATCAAAATAAATAAATATAAATTTAAAAACATACCTTTACAATTAGAGGAAGGGGGGCTGTGGTGCAAATTGGAAGGGGGAAGAGAGGAGAAGGGTGCCGGCGAAGGGGGGGGGGCAGGTGGCGCTCGCGGCCTCTGGCGTTCGAGGTGGGCAGTTTCGTAGGGGGGAGGGGCTGCGTCGATTTAGAAGAGGGGGAAGACGAAGCGGAGGAGATGGAGGAAGAGGAGGAGATGGGGAGGTGTGGGGATGGTCGCGCCTGCGGCGCGGTGGCGCGATGGTGGGAGGAGCGACGGCAGCTCTTCCCTTTTTTTTTTAATATTTGATTTTCGGTTTTCGTTGAAATGAAACGGGGGGGAAGGAGGGGCTGAATGGTTAAGGAGGAGAGAGAGGAGAGTTTTTATTTAATTTAATTTCGAAATGGTACCTTTTTATTTTGACCTCGAAACGAGACCCTCCGCCTGTCGTCCATAGCTAATTACCCCTATTCCAAACACAATGGGTTATGTATCGTAAGATGATTCGATCGTTTCGATCAGTTTTCATCAAAATCAAAATATAAATCTATATATTGAATTTGAACGCACATTTCAATTTACTGGGGCCATGTACTAACCAGAAAAATTCCCAAAAAATATATTTTCTAGCTTCGTATTGACGATACGGTCCTAACAAAACTAATTTCGTCGAATTTGAAGACTGTTTGAAAAATGGCCATTTTCCAGTCGATTAAAATTAACTAAAACTGGTCAAACACGTTTTCCTTTGCCACGCTCACATATTGATTCAGAAAATTACAAATTTTGGAGTCTAGCAATAACTTGACATCACGGATCCAACAAAAGTGGTTTCGTCGAAAACTGAGGTCGTTTGCAAAATTTCTATTTTTAAGGGCCAAAATTCCATAGCGCCTATTCGGAAATTTCAACTGGGCATTACTTTTTATCCCCGCTATGAAATTTCGATTTTTCGAATTCGTTGGAAAGATATCCTCAATTAGATTCAAATATTTTTGGTTTCGCCAAAATCCGGTTTATTTTGAATCATGTACATTCATTTGCAGTTTAAAATCGAATTTTCGAACTACCGCGCTATATTCTATTCCTTTTATATTTAAAATAAACTATTTATATTCTAACGACGATTCAAATAAATATATACGTTCTAATTCTATTAAAAATAAATTTCTCGTCTCTATTATTAAAATAATTCATTTTAAGTATTCAAAATTCACTAAAATTGCCAAAATAAAATTTTTAAATTGGCTCAGATTTTCCAGGTTATTACACTTATCTCACCCTCTAATTTCTTTCTAATCACGATCTTGTGTTTTCGATTCTTGAATGTTCGACATGGTGCTTTTATGTCGATTTTCAGGGTCGAAAATCCCTGTTCGTTACACCAAATCTAAACTTGGACCTAAATTAGGAGTAAATGGCATATATTATAAATATCAAATTAAATTGCAAAAATCACAATTTGAGCTTTCAATTCTAAAACAACCAATTCATTTTATTTTAGTCTTAAAATTTCACTACAAATTTCCAATTTATAATTTATATTTTAAATTCACATAAATAATGACACTTATTACCAGTTGACCTTAATTATACAAACAACGAATGTATATTATTACTAAATTAATTAATTTAAAATTTTCATTATATATGAAATTTTAAAATTAGTAAATTCATAAATTTTAGTATTTAAAGCAATTTTTGTTCAAAACACATTAAATTTAATATTTTAAATTATCACAAATCTTGGGATGTTACATTCTCCTCCACTTAAAACTTTTCATCCTCGAAAAGGCATAGTAAGAAAGTTGTCAATATATATATATATATATGTTTCGCCATATAATTTCTTATTCAACTTGTATCGTTTGTAAGTTTATATAACCAATTTCATTAATATTTAGTTTAGAATCATGAATTACAAACTGTGATTTTTCTGAAAATTTGAATTACACATATCTTCAAATCTACAAGTCATTATCCAAATTTTTCTCTTTCATTAGAAAATTATATTCCCATAGATCCGATAGATTCTTGTTTCAAAGAATTCCGACTTATCTTGGATCCTATACATTCATTTAAACTTTAATTCGGAAAATTACGGACTGCAGCTTCACGACAAGCTCGTTTTAATTAAATTTAATTAACTCGTTAAATCTTCGTTTAAAGTCATAATTTATAAACCAATTCACTTTTGTTATTTTCACAAAACAAGTTAAACATTTATTTTCGACTTGGTAATATCGATTATCTTAAATCATCGAATATCTAACCATCAATAGCAATACAATTTAATTCATAACCAATTAATTCACTTCATTACCTCATTTCACTGACATGGTTTATTTGCATTAGATATTGAATTTAATTTCAAATGTAACTAAGTATACATAGTTTAATTCATAACTGATGTTTCATTAGTATATATAACCCATCAATTTTTTCAACATTCATTATTCATACCAGTACTTGTATATTATCCAGTTTTATTCCAACAACATGTTAACTTTTGATTAATTAGTAAGTTATATATATGCTATGGAAATGTTCGATTCTTATACAAGTTCAATGTTTCTATTAATTTTGAATTCATTGTTTCAACCTACAAAGAGTTATATTTTAATTATAACTCACTTGGATCATTTTCTTATTATATACTTCAGAAATTTTTATGATTTCAATTTTTAGTTCATTTCAACAATTTTGTTCAAAACATATTAAATTTAATACTTTAAATTGTCAAAAAATCTTTGGATGTTACACTCTCCCCCACTTAGTTTCTAGAAAATAATGTCGATAGTGCGTGCACTCATCACCGAAATCATTTTCCGAAGGCAAAGGGGGAAGTATACACTTATTTCAAAATTCAATCGAAAACAATTTCTATATGAAACAACTTTTAAAATATAATTATATTAATTCAAACCATTTGCAAAACAATATTACAAAACCTCCCGAAATTTGAATTCTCAAATTCATATTTAACTTCTTATTTCATTACCAATTAATTTTCTATATTTCATTTTTCTTAAACCACTCAATAACCAGTAGTTTTAATTATTGATTAATCGTATAATACATGATGAAAATCCAATATTATTATCAATAAAATCAAAATTCAGAGATTTTCAAATAATTCTATATATAAATAAAATATAATTCAAAACATTATTATGTCAACGAGCCCTATTCGAGTGTTTAGAAATCTTTATCGATGCCTTGGCGTCCCAAGTACCAACTAGAATTCGTAAATACTCAACAAAATAAACCAACATAATCCAAATTCATTTTATATCGAAATTACAAGTAAGCTCTCTTATATACACTCAAACTCATTTTAGGGTATTACTACCCTATCTCTAATGATTTAATCCCAAATAGAGCCAAGGTTTTCGCTAAACCAAAGCTCTGATAGCTAATGTAGCATTCGAGATTTTTGACCATTTAAATCGACAATGATCCTCAATGTTGACTTAAAAAAATTAAAAATACAAATAGTTATTGGGATTTATATAAGAAAAAGAAGAGAAGAAGAAAACCAAACACAGAATTTGTAACGACTGGTATTTTTTATGTATTTTTGTATTATTATTTAATTTAAATTTTTGTTTTTTTATTTTATTTTATTTATTTAAAACTCCATTTTTTTGTAATTTATTGAATAACTATTTTTACTATGATATAAAACTATATTTATTTTGGATTTAGTATGTCAAATGAATTTGATTTCGATTTAAATGTCATTTATGATACAAATCAATATTTGCTATTTTAGATCTTATTTATTTAATTTATTTTATGGTGTTTATTTATTTGAATTTGAATTTATTTCTTAAGATTTTAATTTAAATATTAAGTTCGTATTATTATATATTTCGTTTGCATTATTGATAAAATATATCTTTGGTTTAATTTAAATATATTTCTCTTATTGATCTGCTATTTGTCGGATTCATTTCTATGGTATTTCAAACTGTTCATTTTACTTGCAAATGTTCGTTCATTTTCTATATGCCAATGTTCGTTATATATTTTCAAACCCATTCGTTAAAACTGTTTGTTATATATATATATTATTTATTGTTCGTTACATATATTCTAAAAGAAAACCGTTCGTTATATATATACACACGTTTTGTTTTCAAAACCGTTCTGTGCCTCTTTAAAATTTGAAACGTTGATAGGGTAACCTTTCTTTCCTTTTTCAAACCGCTCATTCATGTTTAAAGATATGCGTTCAAAAGATTGATTATTTCCAAAGCCTATTCGTAGCTGTTCCCGAGGATACTTGCTTGTGAACGTAAATATATATAAAAAAGGTAACAACATGCTTTATTTGCTTTCCCATACCTCTTTGAACTAATCCACCGCAATTCTTAGTTTCATTCTCTTTCCATTCCCGATGCTCCTATTCTTCTTCTTCACGGAGCAATATACAGACTGATTTTCATTCCCATACAACTGCCCTAATCTTCCCATCGATAGTCTAAGCTGTCGAGCCTTCCTGAACCCTATCTTGACGACCAAGCTGACAAGCCTCTCCGCCCCTACCTTCGAACTCCGCCTGCCGTCCTCCGAATGAACCCGCCCTCTTCCTTACCCTGAACCCGTGAACCGCTCAACTTCTCCTCCTCTCACAGTTCTACCTTAAGACCCCTCCACCCAGTGTTGTTAAGCCGTGCTTTACCTGATAACCGGAACCCCTGTATCCGCTGCAACGTTGCACAAACTTCTCGACTGTGACCCTAACTGACCCATTATATGCGTGTGTGTATAACTTTTGTGTGAATAGAAGTGTGTTTGTGTGGGATGAGTTATTATAGTGTGTGCGTGAAATGGTGTTAGTGTATGGGTTCGTGTGTATGTGTGTGTACCTGAATGTGTGTTTGTGCGACTTTGTTTAAATAGTGAGTGAGTGTGTTGTGTAAATGGCGAGTGAGTACCTGTGTATGCGTGCATGTTATATATGTATGGGGTATTCATATAATTATATATACATACACAATATATTGAGTTGTTTTGAAACTTATTGATTTGAAATATACATATATATATATATATTAAGGTTTATCGTATGTGTATATATAGAAATATATATTATTTCATAATAATTTCATTATAGTCGATTTTATGTCGAATGTGGTGTTGAGTTCCAAAGCCCATCCCAAACCCGATAACCGTACCGATCCTTCGACAATTCCCTGACCTCCTCTCATAAAAATAAAATAAAAATATATCGAGTTGAACCATTATGAATCATGCCTGGGAGTCGCCAATTTATTTTGCATCAATCCGTATGCCATCTCCATTCATATGCCATGAAAGTTAGTTTATCTCACACCCGACTTACATTTTTCATGGATGTTAGATCAATAATGAACTGTTATATGAAATGTATAGTATTGTTGATAGAAATTGTTTATTTGACATACATGCACATTTCATATGTGACACAATATATTCATATGACACATAGTTGCACTGATGATATATATGTTGTGATTGTTGCTATATGATCGTTGTTTGTAATTGTTGATACCCCTAGTTCAGGAAGAATCACTAAGGTTATAAATGATACATACCCGAACGGAAATTAGAATAGGGAAAAATCGTTATGGGTTGAAATGATAGACCAGAATGATTTTTACTGAATTTGGGATAGCGGGTTGAAATGATAGACCCATAGAAATTTTATAAATTGCGGGTTGAAATGATAAACATCCATATCACTTGACCATAGGGTACAAAACTATATATGGACACCATTGGTTGTATTTTCGAAGTATATTGATTTGGGAATTTGATTTTAAAACAACTTAAGATTTATATTTTTATATATTTGTATTTTAAATATTAAATTTTATAATTTTAAATTATATGTTTCAAAATGATTTTTATAAGTAAATATAGATTTAAATATTTATTTAAGATTTACTTATAATTTTATTTATTTTAAACTATATAATTTAATTATATAATTATTTTAAAGTTGATATATTATTGTAAATAGTTCTTTCAAACCTATTTCTATATTATTTTATCACATATATGTTTATAATTTATATTCTAGTTAATTTCAGAATTTTATAAACTTGTATATTATATATATATATCTATTTTCAAAGTTTAATTTCTATTATATATGTATATACATATATTATAAACTTTAATAATAAACTCAGGTTGGATAAGTTAGATTTTGCGATTTAAATTCGAAGTTTAAAGATGTAAATTTATATAATGATATTCAAATAACGAATGAATTCATATTAAGTTATGGATTCAAATTGATACGAAATTTAAGTAGAGATGATTTTGAACTGGTAAAACTGAAATGAATTTGAATTCGAATTGGTTTGAACTTATAAGAGATAAACTTGAATTGTGAACTTGTTTTGAAATTGAATTTTTATAATTAAGGAATAAATTTAATTTTTAATCAACTGAAAGTGAATTTGAATTTGATCTAAAAAACGAACTTATATAGGAAATAAACTTGAATTTTTTAAATTGATGGTGTGATGACCCCAAACCCCCGTTCCACAGTAGCAGGGGTAATCTTAGGAATATAACACATAAACAGTAACAGCAGAACAGAAATATATCATTACACCAGATAGTGTACAACAAATTATACTGGAACAAATATAATCATCAAAGTTACACAGTATATTAGGATCATACTTAGTACAAAATACAATTTTAGCTTTACATAAAATGTCTGCAGCGGAATCAAACATAATAGAACAACAAAAATAGAAATAATAGTACCCATCTTCAGCTCCATAGCTATCCAGAATGAGCCTGCTAAAACCTGAACACAAGGCTGCCCATGTAGAAAATAGGACACTCGAGTTTGCAAGTGAAACAAACTACGAGTCAGCCATGGGACTGATATGAGAAATCTAACTAACTTATTTTATAATAAGGCCAATCATAGGATGATGCAGATAACACGGAACGGGTTTACTCCATTGGATTGCCAGTGCTTAAAACAAGTAAATCATTTAAACATCACAATGCTTTTTATAAAAATGAAGCTATTATAAGACTCAGGTCCCATCACACAATGCAACGCAAACCGAAGGATAGAATTTTACCTTATAATGGCCAAAATATTCTTGATACGTATAAAACAAAAGCATTTGATATTATTACTAGTGTTTATATGTTTCAAAAATAATTTCAATCATAAGTATCAATCATAGACAACATGAATACCATATACCATGTCGCCATATATAGGTTTACAATCAAAACTGCACGATGTTGTATTTGGAAGTTGGATTTCCATCATGAACCAAGGCAAGGGATCGTCCTTACCGTTCGAGACGCTCTAGACCGTGTCTCAGGATCAGAACACGTCGACCCTTGGAGCGACAAGGTCGGTCCACACGGAGTCGATTAAAATGCCTGAACACTGCGTTTCCCTACCCTATGGGGCGTCAAGCTGGCCGGTATATCTACCAAACCGTCCATTGGCACCGTAGTGACCGATATCACCGAGGCTCCTTGCTTTCCATCATCCATATAAGTAAAACATCAGGGCATGCAAAACCCTAACACCAATCCTAGCTAGAAGGAAATGCATGTCCTCCCTGAGGTTCTCACCTATTTCTAGTTCATACCGGGGTGTGAGCCTCGCGAATTAACGCTATACACAAAGCAATGCTATATTAAAGCCGTGCTTTGATCATCAACCACAAGGCTCTGCTTTTCAACAAAAGCCTTGTTCACTTCATCTCAGCATGCCACGTTGTCAATCTACAACGTCAGATACACATCCATTTACAAGTCTGTTATGGGTCTGAACGAAACCGGAGGCACCTTATTCCTCATCCCATATGTCCTATACAGGAGAGAGGCCCTCGCACATTCGAACGATCAACAAGTACGTCCGGACAACCACCACTGTAACCCCTTCAGGGAAGCAATTCCCATCAGAGGCATCGACAGCCATCCGTTCGATGTGAAGATCATTGGTCGTGCACCATCTTCAAATCTTTGACTTCTAATCGTCGACCAATTATTTGAAATGAGAATTAACTTGGCCTTTTCAAATAATTCATGTATGTTTAGAATTTAAAATCAATTCTTTCCATGGTTAAATTATTTGACATCCATAATTCAGTTCATTAGTATAATTTTCCGGTCAAACACATTCAATCATCAAATATCCAATAAACCAAGTAAATTCGGTTTATTTCCATTCCATATCGTTTATAATATTTTATAACGATTTATTGCTATTTTTATTTATTAAAAAATGCCCATTTATTTAAACGACGCTTCAGGCCACAACGCGGCCATGGCACTATTTTTTTTCAAATTTGATTTACACATATCTGAAAATCTAACTATTGGATCTTTACAAATTTTATATCGTTGGAAAGATATTTTTGAAGCGGACCCAACGGTTCCTGTTCTGGGAAAATCCGACGGTGGGATCTTCCGGTACAATCGTTTAATGTTACGATTTCAAAATACGAACTACAGTGTCGTTATTCGTTTTAATTTAAATTATATTTATATATATACAAATATAATTCATTTTGGCGCTGTTTTATTCATATTAATTAAACATTTCATACAATCTAACCGTTGGATGTAACAACCCGGAAAATCCGAACCAGTTTAAAATTTTTAATTTGGCTATTTTAGTGGATTTTAAATATTTAAAATAAATAATTTTAAATAATAATGACGAAAAGTATGTTTGAATCAATGTTTGAAAATAAATATAATTATTTTAAATTATAAACAAGGCCTGAAATGGCACGGCAGTTTCAAAATTTGAATTCAAACTTTGGCTGACTGTACTGGGTGCAAAATAAAACGGATTTTAGTGAAACCAAAAATATTTAGATCTGTTTATGAATATCTTTCTAAAGAATCTAAAAAATCGAAGTTTCATAGCGGGAATCAAAAGTTATGGCCAAATGAAATTTCAGAATGGTCGCTATAGAATTTATATAGCCCATGAAAATAGACATTTTGCAAACGACCTCAGAATTCGACGAAACCACTTTTGTTGGATCCGAGATGTTGAATTATTGCTAGGTTTCAAATTCCATAATTTTTGAAGTTAATATGTGAGTGTGGCGAAGGAAAATGTGTTTGGTTGATTTTAGATAAATTAGATCGACCAGAAAATGGCCATTTTTCAAACGGTCTCAGAATTCGACGAAACTAGTTTTGTTGGGACCGTATCGTCAAAATATAGCTAGATTTATTTTTCTCGAATTTTTGGGATCAGTTTGTGGCCCCGACAAATTGAAATGTACGTTCAAATCAAATATTGAATGTTTTATATTTTAATTTGAAGGAAAACTGACTGTAACAGTCGAATGGGCCTACGAAACATATCCCTTGTGTTCAGAATGGGGTGAATTTACCACGGGGCTACAGTCGTTGGGTTTGGATTGGAGTTCGGATGTGAAAATACCTTTAAAATTTTAAATATATATATGGCCCAATAGGATTTTTTTATAAATATTAATTCATTTTATAAATATTTTCTCTCTCCCCGTTAACCTCTAGATCGAAGGCGGAAACCGCCTATTTGCTTCCCCCTCCGATTGCTCCTTCCATGCTCCACCAAATCCAGTGCCGCAGTTAAGGTTTTTGCAGATCTTCTGAAGAGCTACAAATCTATATAAAGTTTGAAGATTTTCGTTGAGCGGTTGAAGAGATCCAACGCCTTGAAGTGCCGACGTTCGAGTCGCCGATTCTCCCTCCACACTGCGTCGATCAGAGCGCCACCACCAGGTGCGGCAACCCCTCTCCAAGCCCTTCAACGTTGAGTGACCTGATTCCGACCACGAGCAACAGTTGACGCAAAAATCGAAAACCTAGTTCTGAACCATTCAACAAAGGTAACGGCCTGATATGGTTTAAACTGATTTTTAAACTTTTATGTGTTGCAAACTTCTAAAAACCATATCTTTTTGCTATGTGGTCGAAATTCAGTGAAACAAGAGACAATGGACTCGTGCGGAAGTCTTCTACATTCTAGAAGTAACCGGATATTTTTCTGAGCCTTCTACAATTTTTGGAGGAGTGGAACCCAATGTGAGATTTCTGAATTATAAACGATATGGAAATGATGATGTATAAATTATATAGTCGATGTATGAGTTATATAAGCATTGTACACCTCATGTATAAGCACAATATAAGTTGTATGTTCGATGTATAAGTTATATATGCATTGTAAAAAAAATTATATATGCGTTGAATGATATTGAAATATATTGAAATGAAATTGAATTATAGTTATATACGTATATCGATATATATATACACACACTCCCCTCGTCCACAGACCATGGACGATATATATTGGTTGTGATATTGTTTGGATTTGGTTGATATGAAATTTGGTGAACATCATGAATGGTTGATCGGAAATGATTAATTGTGGTTGAAATCCCAATAGGATTAGTATATGGGAAAATCCGTTTGCGTACGAATTAAATATTGAAATCCCCATTGTCAAAAGCTGCGAGGCTTTAAGGTAGAGCGAGGAGCCGTACTCGGGACGATGCTGGTTTTAACTACCCTACCGTTATGCTGCCGAAATTTCAATAATATTCAAGTGTTAGAATTATTTTCATGTGTAGAAACTATATTCATGTGTTGAATAGAAATTCATGTGTTGAATAAAATTCATGTGTTGAAACTATATTCATGTAATGAATAGAAATTCATGTGTTGAATAAAATTCATGTGTTGAATGACATTCATGTATTGAATAAATTCTTTGAAAGATAAAAATCACATTTTTATCATCTATATAGATTATATAAAATAATCGTGTTTTTGACATAAATGGTTTAACAATAAAAATATCATTTTTATTATATATATGAATTGTTAAAATTAGTAATGTGTTGAAATAAATGTTTGTTAGATAAAAATATCATTTCTATCAAATATAGGAAATGAATATGGTTTTGAAATCAAAGAATGGATTATATTTATATATATAATTAAAATAAATCGAATAACGAAGCTGCAGTTCATGTATTGAAACCGTGATTTCAAACGATTATTGCGGGAGATCCGACCATCGGATTTTCCCAAAACCGAAACTGTTGGGTTTGCTTTCGAAATATCTTTCCAACGACACCAACTTCGTAAAGATCCAACAGTTGGATTGTCTGGAATGTTTAATTCAAATCTGAAGAAAAACAGCGCCAGAATCGATTATATTTATATATATATATATAAATATAATTAAAATAAATCGAATAACGATGCTGCAGTTCGTATTTGAAATCGTAACTTCATATGATTGTACCGGGAGATCCGACCGTCAGATTTTCCCAAAACTGGAACTGTTGGATTCGTTTTGAAAAGATCTTTCTAATGATATAAAATTTATAAAGATCCAACGGTTGTATTTTCAGATATGTGTAAATCAAATCTGAAGAAAAACAGCGGCCTGAAGCATCATTTGAATGAATTGGCTATTTTTAAATGAATAAAAATAACAATAAATCGTTATAAAATAATATAAATGATATGGAATGGAAATAAACCGAATTTACCTGGTTTATCGGATATTTGATGGTTGAATGTGTTTGGCGTGAAAATTACATTAAAGAACAGAATTATTGATGTCGAATAATTTAACCATTGAAATGAATTGATTTAAATTCAAAATATACGTGAATTATTTGAAAAGGACGAGTTAAATCTCATTTTAAATAATTGATCGACGACAAGAAGTCGATGATGAAGACAATGGTTGAAGAGTGGAGATCTTCACATCGGTTAGATGATTACTGATGTCTTGATTGGGAGGCATCCCAAAATATAGATAATAAGTGGTGATCGTCCAGACGTACTTGGAGATCGATGGATATGCGAGGTATGAGGTGCCTCCAGTTTCATTCAGACCCAGAACGAACTTGTATGGACAGTGTGTTTGACATTGGATTTCATTCTGTGTGATTGATAGACGTCAGTTGAATGGCATGAATTGCCTATGTGGCATGCTGAGATGCAGTGATCAAGTTTTTTGTTGAAAAGCAGAGCCTTGTGGTAGATGATCAAAGCACCGCCTATGTGGCATAGTTTTTTGTATAACGTTAATGCGCCAGCCTTACACCCCGGTATGAACCAGAAACGGGAGAGGACATCAGGGAGGACATGCGTTTCCTTCTAGCTAGGGTGGTGTCAGTGACCTACCAGCCCTGACATTTATATTATTTTCACCTGTGTGGTTGTTGGATTGCGAGGCACCTCAAATATATCGGTGACTTTGTGGAGCCGATGGAGTCATAGGACTCATTTACGCCCCCAAAGAGCAGGGAAACACGGTGTTCAGGCATTTTAATCCACATCGGTGGACCGACCCTAACGATCCAATGGCTCACCTGTGTCTGGGTCCTGAGGCTCGGGCTAGAGAGTCTCAAATTCGGTAAGGACTATCTTTTGCCTTGGTTCATGACGGAAATCCAATTTCCAAATACGACACCGTGCGGTTTTGATTATATACCTATATATGGCAACATGATATGTGGTACCCATGCCATCTATGATTAATAGTTATGATTGAAATTGTTTTTGAAACATATAAACAAGAGTAATAATATCAAATGATTTGTTTTGCTCGTATCAAGCATAGTTTGGCCATTATAAGGTAAAATTCTATCCTCCGGTTTGCGTTGCATTGTGTGATGGGAACTGAGTCTTATAATGGCTTCATTTTTATAAAAAGCATTGCGATGTTTAAAAGACTTACTTGTTTTAAAGCACTGGCAATCCAATGGAGTAAACCTGTTTCGCGAAAGTGGCGTGGTCCTACGATTTGCCTTGTTATTATTAGTTAACCAGTTAAGTAGATTTCTCATACCAGTCCCATGACTGACTCGTAGTTTGTTTCACTTGCAAACTCGGGTGCCCTTATTTCTACATGGGCAGCCTTGTATTCAGGTTTTAGCAGGCTTTCTGGATAGCTGGAGCTGAACATGGATTCTATCATTTATCTCTTTTTATGTTGTTCAGCTCCTATTGTACATACTATGCTTTGTTTTTCCGCTGTAGACATTTTATGTAAATTTGACCTGTATTTGTACTAAGTATGATCTTGTATACCGTGTAACTCTGATGTTTATATTTTTCCAGTGTATTCTGTTATACATTATCTAGTGTATTTATTTATTTCTGTTATCTATTTATGTGTCATATTCCAAAGATTACCCTTGCCACCGTCGAACAGGGTTTTGGGGTCGTCACACTGGATCTTTACAAATTTGGCATCATTGGAAAGATATTTTCAAAGCGAACCCAACGGTTTCGGTTTTGGGGAAATCCGATGGTCAGATTTCTTGGTATAATCGTTTAAAATCACGATTCCCAAACATGAATTGCAGCATTGTTATTCATTTTATTTTAATTATATATATAATCCATTCTTCGATTTCCAAACCATTTTCATTTCATATGCGTGGTAAAAATAATATTTTAGCCAACAAATATTTATTTCAATACATGAATATTTTTAACACTTCATATATATATAATAAAAATATGATTTTTATTTTTCAAATAATTTATTTCAAACATGAATATTTTTAGCGATTCATATATATAATAAAAACGTGATTTTTATTGTTAAAACAATTTATTTCAAACATGAATATTTTTAGCGATTCATATATATAATAAAATTGTGATTTTTATTTTTAAAACAATTTATATCAAACATGAATATTTTGTCAACACATGAATATATTTCAACACATGAATATTTCAGAAAATTTCGGCAGCATAACGACAGGGGGTTTAAAACCCGCACCGTCCCGAGTACAGCTCCTCGCACTACCTTAAGCCTCGCAGCATTCCCTAAGGGGCTTATTCCTATGATCTAAATATTTCGATCACTTTCATATCATGGTGAATATTTTAACCAAACAATTCTGATTTTGTTTCATTCCAACAACCACAAACAACCGTATCAACCATTCGCATTTATCAACAAAATTTCACGTCAAGCAAAATCCAAACAATTACAACCAATGTATATCGTCCATGGTTTGTGGACGAGGGGAGTATATATATACGTATATTAATATATTTCAATTTCATTTCAACTCCATTCAACGCACATATGATTTTTACAACGTATATATAACTTATACATTGCACATATAATTTATACAACGCTTATACATGAGGTATACAACGCTTATATAACTTATACATCGATTATATAATTTATACATTGCTATTCCATTCAAATTTAGATTTAGATATCTCACTTTGGGTTCCACTCCTCCAAAAATTGTAGGAAGCTCCAAAAATTCTCCGGTCTCTTCTAGAATGTAGAGAACGTCAACACGAGTCCACTGTCTTCTGTTTCATCGAATTTTGTTATTGTTTGATAAAGATATGATTTTATACTAAAATCAACATTCACAACGCTTTTAACTTTTGAAAAAGTTTATATATATAAGCCGTATACCTTTCCACCCACGTTCAAAACTAGGTTATAATCTTTCTTCCGATCTGTTGTGCTAGGGGTCGATCGGGTTATGCCACAGCGTAGAGCTTGGAATAAGCTTTCCGGCACTAGTGGTTAGGTGGAGCTCGATGGTAAGATGGTGGCTCAGCGACGCTTCCAACCTGTCGACTTTGAGGCTTTGGATCGAAGGAGATACATGATGATGGAGGACCAAATTTATATGGATTCGAAGATCTAAGTATCCTCCACGAAAATTTTAGAAGAATCGATAGTATTTAATGAGTGATTTGAGAATTATTTAGGGGAGATGGATTTGGTGATTTCTGTCATTCGATCCTTTACTGGCGGCGCGTGTTTGAGAGGGGTGAGGGTTTGGAGAAAATTCCTGATTGGCCCTTTTATATTTATTTTATTTTTAATTCATTTATTCCAAAAATATCCATCACTCCATACGTACTCTAAATCTTTAAGATCCCTAAAATTCCCCGATCTCTGAAGAGAAGGGAAAGAACGGATTACCTTGAGAACACGACAAATCAGAACACAAACGGAAGAACATTTCATTGTATATTACACCAATTCCATCAGAATAAAAGAATATACAGAGTAAGAATAAGTATTATACATCAGAGATTAAAATACATTACATAGCAGCGGAAAATAATATAAAACACAACTGAATGAGATATACGGATACGGAGCTTTCCAGATATCATTCCAGCTGTAAACCAAGTTCCTGTGAATATAAACCTTTAAATCCAAAACTACTAACTTCCCGTGTCGAAAATAGGGTCACCCAGAGTTTAGGTTAAAACAATAAACTCCAGGTCAGTCATGTGACTGGTGTGAGAACTAAAACAGTCATTAATCTTTATTATAAAGTTAGGTAAATCAAGGGACCACACCGTATAGCACGGAACGGGTTTCCTCCCAAGAATACCGGTGCATAAAACAACAACGCAATGCTAAATAAAGAACAATGAAGCTATTATAAGACTCAACACACAATGCAACACAAGTCGGAGGATAGAGTTTTTACCTTATAATAGCCAAAATGCTTAGTACGTGAAATTTCATCTTTTGTTATTACTATAAGTGTATAGTGTCAAAACAATTTCGATCATAAGTATCAATCATAGACGATATAAGTGACCCATACCACTATGTCGCCATACATAGGTTTACAATTAAAACCGCAAAATGTCGTATTGGAAGTTGGGTTTCCATCTGTGAACCAAGGCAAGGGATCATCCTAACCGCTTCGAGACAATCTAGCCCATGTCTCAGGAACAGCCGCAACTGCCCCATGGATCGCCAGGGCCGGTCCACCAGATGTGGATTACAATGCCTAAACACTGCGTTTCCCCGCCCTATGGGGAGTAAATGAGCCAAATGACTCCATCGGTCCCGAATCGACCGATATAACCATGGCGCCTCACAATCCATCATCCACATAAGTAAAATGTCTGGGAGTGTAAAACCCAAAACACCACTCCTAGCTAGAAGGAAACACATGCCCTCCCTGAGGTCCTCTCCCGTTTCTGTTTCACACCGGGGTGTGAGGCTCGCGAATTAATGCTACACAAAGCTATGCTGTATTAAAGTCGTGCATGATCATCCACCACAAGTCTCTGCTTTTCAATAGAAGCCTTGATCATTTGCATCTCAACATGCCACACAGGCAATTCATCCGATGTAAGATACACATCCATTTACAAGTCCAATCTGGATCTGAACGAAACCGGAGGCACATTATACCTCGCATATCCATCGATCTCCAAGTACGTCTGGATGATCACCAACTGATTCCCTTCTCTTGGGTGTACAGCCCAATCAAGATCATCAGTAATTATCCAAACGATGTGAAGACCTCCTGTCTTCAACCACCGTCTTCATCGTTGACTTATCCTCGATTCAGTTATTCAAAATGTGAAAAACCCGGCCTTTCCAAACAACTCGCATATATAATAAACTAGTGCTACACCAACACAACATACGCCTCATTCCAATCCAGAATATTCTTTTATTCAAATATTCTTATATTTTGGGAAAGGTTCCCATTAATTTTATCAAAGATAAATTCTTTAAATTTATCCTAATCTTCTTTTGGATTTCAATCCAAATCAAATTATGGTTTATCCAAACTAGTCGGATTAGCGATCCTTACCGAAGTAATCATTTATTAAATTTCCCAAACCCAACCTATTCACCCCATGAAGTAAAACTGGTAATACTTCATATCTAACCCCGCTGTGTTATCGGTAAATTCAATTACCATTTAACATTTAAATCTAATTAAAGATTTAACTATCGCTTAGAGCAAAACTGGTGAAACTCCATTCTCGATCAATTCCTGAATTTGATAATTTTAATTATCAAATTCACCTTTTAATCTATTTAAAGATTCATTAAAACTCTAATTCAGTTTTAATTTCCAAAAATCATTACTTAATGATTATTCAAATCCAGGAAATAATTCTTGTCTTTAACTGGGTTAAGGAACTAATGTCAGCTAATACACAGCTCACGATAAACCCAAAATCACATTCCATTAATTATAGAATCTTCATGGAAAACAGATCAATATATATAATCGATATAAACTTCCAAATCCGACTAATAATATAAATGGAATAACGACAAAGCCTTTCAAATTCTAGATATATTAGCAGTCTTCCTCCACAGAAATTCACTTCGATTATTTCCAAATCAAATTCCATTCCAATTTATTTTATTAAATTGGAAGACTTTACTTTGGAAAGTCTCCTTTAAATCTTAACAAAAGATTTATAAATTGCAAATCACATTTCACTGCAAATCAGGTTAAAGAACAAATGTCGTTAAAACACAGTACACAACAAACCCAATTCACATTTCATTAATTATCGGGTTAAAGAACAAGTTTTATTTAAAACACCGTTCACGATAAACCCAAAAATCAATTCCAATTTAATTCCAATTTAATATCATTTAATTGGTATACTTCATTAAATCTAAATAAAAAGATTTAATCTTTTTCTCAACTGGGTTTAAGAACTGTGTTGGTGAAGACACCAGTCATGACAAACCCAAATCCCATTTAATATTAAATACAAGGCTCTGAATAGAAAATATATCGCCTTATATTCAACATCAAATTCTACAGCGAACAAATATTGTATTGGAAATAACAATATAAATATACCTTTCAAATTTCCATAACAATATCTGTATAATGACGAAATCCCATATCGAAATACTCCGAAGACAATTTCGATTCAAATCCATTTCCAATATATATAATGGAAATTCTGGTTATTTTTAAAACCATTTCAAATCCAATTTATTTATTTTAAAAACAAATGAATTATAATTCTAGTTCAAAACTAGTTCATTTCGATAAATCTATTTTTATCTTTTCAAATATGGAATTTTTCATCCCAATTCTTTCCAAATCATCTATTATGATTTTACACTAATTATTAATATTTTTAATAATTTTATCAAGGCCCGTACAGTCGATTTCCATAAACGGCCATCGAACTGCACTTACAGCGACATTTTTCAAATTTGATTTGGATATAATTCCAAATCCAATCGTTAGATTTCAAATCTCTAATATTCTTTGGAAAGCTCTTTTCGATGCGAACCCAAGGTTCCTGTTTTAGGAGAATCCGACGGTCGGATCTCCCGTAATGTCCATTCGAAGTCGATGGTCGAAATTCGCCAACTGCGGAAGCACGGCGCGTTCTATTTTGGCCATTAAATATATATAATATATATATATTATATATATTTCGTCGATTTCCTTTCAAAACGTATTTTATAAATTGTTATAAATTCGTTTCCAAAACAGTTTCAACTTCATATTCAATTTCAAATCAAAATTGAATATTCCATATCACTAACATATAACTGCTAATATTTTCAAACATCAGATTTTGAAATCATTTCATTTTCGATATTCATTATAGAAATGAATAAAATCGATATAAATATCGTTCACATCAAAAAGGCGATAATCTAATCAACACGGCTGTATATAAATATATTTGTGTCCATCCCAAATCAGACATCAAAATCAAATTTTGATTCTTTTCTGAATATTATTTATAAATATTCGTTATTTTGAAATATTCGTTATTTTAAAATATTCATTCTTTCTGAACTGGAATCAGACACAGTCAATTACCATATAATTTGACCATATGGATTTCACACAACAAATGTGTGTAACAACAATGAAAACAACAACCCATCATCAAGAGTTCATTCTACACTGTATAAACATCAAATATAAATATTTAACGCTTATAACAGCTTGTCAATCAATCGATCAACATACAACTAAATATCGGGATTAGTGTATGTCCAATTTCATCCCAATACCCGTGTGGGGTTTCAAACAATCTAACACAGGGTTTATTTGTGCAGTAGGGCGATGTGTAAAATTTATCGTCCCAATCAATATCAGTCAAACCAGTGTACATAAACAAATCATCTGATTTGTAAATGAATAATTATTTTACTCAAATACACGTGAAAAATTATATTTTTAACGATAAAACATTCATTCGGTTCATTTACACAATAAAAATATTATTATTACTATTCTAATATATTTTAGAAAATCTCGGTAACATAACGGCACGATACTAGAAACAGGATAAGGCCCAGCCTTATCCCCAGTCTAATAATGGCCCGTGCCATACACATACCAATCATATCAATTCATTTCACCCAAACAACCAAATTCAAAACAATAATCCAATCAACTATACAACCAAATAAACAAGTCGTCCACGGTCTATGGACAACGGGGAATAGTTCATATATGCATTTATAAAATAAATAACTGTAAAAGAAAAATTATAGTAAGGAGTTCTCACCTTGGGGTTCCACTCCATCAGTCTTTCTTTCTGAACTATTTGGATTTGTTCGAAATTCCAATGCATCCTTTTCACGCTGTTCATATATAAAATCACATTTTTATCGCTTAATTCCAATAAATATAAAAATCATATTTTTATTCTACTTCATATACTTTTACAACGCTTCTTTGTATATAAAAATTATATTTTTATATCTCTACTTCCTATATAAAGATTGAATTTTTGTTTCGCTATAACATTATAAAAAGTATATTTTTATAGCGCTTTATACATACTAAAAATTATATTTTTATATCGCCTTTCAAACAATAAAAATCATATTTTTATTTCAAATCCATATGCATAAAAATCGAATTTTTAATTCACTATAACACATATAAAAATCAAATCTTTTTGATGTAGTAAAATCAAATCTTTTTCGCTATTTATAAATATAAAAATCAGATTTTTTATTAGTTATAAAAATTATATTTTTATAGATTATCTTTACATAAAGAAAATCACCTTTTATTTCAGTATTATATAAAATAAATAAATAAACAAACTGAAATAAAAATCAATTTACCTTTCTTTTGCGCGAGGGGGGGGGGGGGAGCATTCTGCCATCGACGCAGGGGGGGCTGCTGGTGGCGCAGTCGGAGGATGGTCAGGGGGTCAGGCGTGGGCCCAGGGGGTGCAGCGGTTTGTCTTCAGGTGGTGGTGGGTTTCGATTCAGGGGTTGAGGAGTTTGTGGCTCGTGATACAAGGAGAGGGGGGTTTTTGACGGACTGGAGAGAGGAGGGGGGATCAACGTCGGCCGACGATGGATGGGGCGGAGGCGATGCGGAGGGCGGAGGCGATGTAGCAGTGGTGGGTAGAGGGGCGCCATTTTTTTATTTTTGTTATTTTTTTAGGGATTGACGGTTCTGATAGGAGAATAGTAAAGAGGGGGGCTTAAGTGAAAAAATATGGTTTTATATATTTTTATTTTAATTTAATTTTCAAAAAGTTGACTTTTCATTCGAACTCTAAATCAAATCAAACGACTGTCGCCACTACCTAAATAATCCCATTCCGAACGCAATGGGATATGTATCGCAAGCTAGTTCGGCTGTTACGATCAGTTTTGATCAAATTTAAAATATAAATCCTTATATTGGATTTTAAACATACATTTTAATTTATCGGGACCACATACTGATTCGAAAAATTCTAGAAAAATTATTTCTAGCTTCGTATTGACGATTCAGTCCTAACAAAACAAATTTCGTCAAATTTGAAGACCGTCTAAAAAATGGCCATTTTCTGGTCGATCCAAATTGACTGAAATCGTTAAAGCACGTTTTCTCTTGCCGCGCTCACATATTGATTTCAAAAATTATGGAAATTTGAATCTAGCAATAATTTGACATTCCGTTTCCAACAAAAGTGGTTTCGTCGAAAATAGAGGTCATTTGCAAAATGGCTATTTTTAAGGGCCAAAATTCCATAGCGACTATTCTGAATTTTCAATTGGACATAACTTTTTATTCCCGCTATGAAATTTCAATTTTTCGGATTCATTGGAAATATATTCTCAAATAGATTCAAATATTTTTGGTTTCTCTGAAATCCGGTTTATTTTGAATCCTGTGCATTTATTTGAAATTTGAAATTGAATTTTGAAACTATCGCGCCATTCCTAATTTCTTTTATAATTAAAAATAAATATTTATATTATAATGTCGATTCAAATAAATATATTCATTCTAATTCTGTTCAAAATAAATTTCTCGTTGTCATATTTAAAATAGATCATTTTAAATATCCAAAATTTATTAAAATTGCCAAAATAAAATTTTTAATTTGGTTCGGATTTCCGGGTTATTACAATCTCCCCCACTTAAAACTTTTCGTCCTCGAAAAGGAACGAAGCTGAAAGTTGTTTTACTAATCAACTCAACTTTCATTATTTTCATTATGTCTTAAGTTCTTCAACTTTTCAGTTTCTAAAAACTTTTCAAATTCTTCAAAAATTTGGCTAACACCCTAAATTTTCGAAATTTTTTGCCATAACCTCCCCTGCATAGGAGCACCGAGAAAATCCCGGAATTTCCATACAGGCCTCTCCAATCCAAAAAGAAAAAGAAACAGCCAAGCTGCTAGCCAGTTGTCTCATAAAATCATCAAAAACCCTAAGAAATACAATAAACATGTACCTATTTTTCGGGCAAACAATTTTATTCCACTTCTCTAGTCTCCTTGCTATGACCTGTTCACACATATATATATGTACAGTGCATGCATTTCCAAACAATTTTCAATTTAGTTCAACATTTGATACAAATTGGTTAAATGGTTCAAATTTTAACTAATCAACCAATAGTCAAACAACACAACCAGCAATCAATTAGTTGATTAGCTTTTCAAATTCATATCTTTAATACATAGTCCAAAAAAATCAGATTTTGATGCCAAATCACAATAATAAGCCCTATCTAGTTTTGGTTCTCACATCAGTCAATTGGAATCATATAGAAATCCCACTTTCGAAACTCGAACATATAACCACTGATGGTGCAACTGCTATCATTAGTGTCATCTCCGGGTGACAAGAGTGTGATTGTATATCTTTCCAGTATATTAAAACTTCGAATACCGTGGATTAGACGTATATATAAAATCTTTTATATATTGGATTGTCCAAACTCAATACAAATAAACATTCAAATACGCTGAATAAGGTTTAAATTTTCAAAACAAAATTCGTTTTCATTTTATTTTTAAAAATATCACTCTTCACACTTGTTCTAGGATACTACTGATCCTATCTCTAACGAGTCATTCTTATTGGATATTACTAATCCAATCTCTGATGAATTTTTTCGTATGGTTCTAATGTGTCTTGTTCTCGAGCTCTGTAAACCAGAGCACTGATACCACTGTAAGATTCCTGAACTTCCCCGATCTCCGAAGAGAAGGGAAAGAACGGATTACCTTGAGAACACGACAAATCAGAACACAAAAAGAAGAACATTTCATTGTATATTACAACAATTCCATCAGAATACAAGAATATACAGAGTAAGAATAAATATTACACATCAAGGGTTAAAATCCATTACATAGCAGCGGAAAATAATAAAAAACACAACTGAAAGAGATATACGGATATAGAGCTATCCAGATATCATTCCAGGTGTAAACCAAGATCCTGTGAATATAAATCTGCAAAACCAAAACTACTACCTACCCGTGTCGAAAATAGGGGTACCCAGAGTTTAGGTTAAAACAATAAACTCCAGGTCAGTCATGTAACTGGTGTGAGAACTAAAACAGTTATTAATCTTTATTTTAAAGTTAGGTAAATCAAGGGACAACGCCGTATAGCACGGAACATGATTCCTCCCGAGAATATCAGTGCATAAAACAACAACGATGTTACGACCCGAACTTCCCCGGTAAGGAAAGCGCGAATACTTTGAGAACAAGCCACATCGGAACACAAACAGAAGAATATTTCATTGTTAATTACAACAATTCCATCAGAATACAAGAATATACAGAGTATGAATAAATATTATACATCACGAATATCAGAGATTACAATACATTTAAATACATCGCAGTGGAAAAATAATACAAAACACAACTGAAAGAGATATATGGATATAGAGCTTTCCGGATATCATTCCAGCTGTAAACCAGGTTCCTGTGAATATAAATCTGCAAAACCAAAACTACTAGCTGCCCGTGTCAAAATAAGGGCACCTAGAGTTTAGGTTAAATCAATAAACTCCGGGTCAGTCATGTGACTGGTGTGAGAACTAAAAAAGTTATTAATCTTTATTTTAATGTTAGGTAAATCAAGGGACCATGCCGTATAACACGGAATGGGTTTCCTCCCAAGAATACCAGTGCATAAAACAACAACGCAATGCTAAATAAAGAACAATGAAGCTATTATAAGACCCAGGTGCCATCACACAATGCAACACAAGCCGGAGGATAGGGTTTTTACCTTATAATACCCAAGAATGCTTGGTACGTGAAATTTCGTGTTTTATTATTACTATAAGTGTATAGTGTATAAAACAACTTCAAATCATAAGTATCAATCATAGATGGCATAAGTGCCTCATACCACTATGTCGCCATATATAGGTATACAATCAAAACCGAAATGTCTTGTATTGGAAATTGGATTTCCATCTGTGAACCAAGGCAAGGTGCAATCCTATCGTTTCGAGACTCTCTAGCCCGAGCCTCTGGACTAAGCCGTAACTGTACCTAGGCAACATGCCGGGCCAGTCCACCGATGTGGATTAAACTTAAACCCTGAACATGCGTTTCCCCGCCCTTTGGGGTGTAAATGAGCCAAATGACTCCATCGGCTCCACATAGTCACCGATATATCCGAGGCGTGTCACAATCCAACAACCATACAGGTGAAAATAATATAAATGTCAGGGCTGGTAGGTCACTGACACCACCCTAGCTAGAAGGAAACACATGCTCTCCCTGCCGTCCTCTCCCGTTTCTAGTTCACAACCGGGGTGTGAGGCTCGCGAATCAACGTTACACAAAGCTATGCCGCACAAGTTGTGCTTTGATCATCAAGCACATGACTTTTCTTTTCAACAGAAGCCTTTATTAATTGACACTAAGGCATGCCACATAGGCCATTCACACCATGCGATTGATATCCATCAATATATAACCCCTGAGCTCGTACTTCTTAGAGAAGGGCGTTAAGCAAGAGAATAAATTCTCCGCCACCAAACTGATATATATTTAATAGAAATCAATCACAAAGAATAAAATCCAATGTCAGACACACAGTCCATTTACAAGTTCGTTCTGCATCTGAACGAAACTGGAGGCACCTTGTACCTCGCCTATCCATCGATCTCCAAGTACGTCTGGACGATCACCAACTAATTCCGTCCTCTTGGGTGTACAGCCCAATCAAGATCATCAGTAATCACCCAAACGATGTGAATACCTCCGGCCTTCAACCACCGTCTTCACCCTCGACACCACGTCGAATCAGTTATTCAGAAGGGATAAACCCGGTCTTTCTGAATAACTTGCGTATATAATAAACAAGTGTTACACAAACACAACATACGCCTCATTCCAATTCAGAATATTCTTTTATTCAAATATTCTTATACTTTGGGAAAGATTCCCATTAATTTTATCAAAGATAAATTCTTTAAATTTATTCTTTAATCTTCCTTCGAATATCAATTCAAATTAGTCGGGATTAGTGAACCACGCCCAGTAATCGTTTATTTTATTTCCCCATCCCAACCTATTAATCCCATGAATTAAAACTGGTCATACTTCATATCAAACACCGTGGCGTTATCGGTAAATTTAATTACCATTTCATGTTCAAATCTAATAAAAGATTTAACTATCGCCTGGAGCAAAACTGGTGATACTCCATTCTCGATCACTTCAATCTAATTAAAGATTCATTAAAACTCCACTTAGTTTTAATCTTCCCAAAAATCAATATCCTGTCTTTAACTGGGTTAAAGAACCAATGTCATCTAAAACACGGTTCACGATAAACCCAAAATCACATTCCATTAATTATCGGGTTAAAGAACAAGTGTTATTTAAAACACCGTTCGCCATAAACCCAAAAATCAATTCCAATTCAATTCCAATTAAATATCATTTAATTGGTATACTTCATTAAAACTAAATAAAATGATTTAAATTTTTCCTCAACTGGGTTTAAGAACAGTGTTAATGAAGACACCATTCACGACTAATCCAAATCACATTTGATATTAAATACAAGGCTCTGAATTGAAAATATATCGGCTTATATTCAATATCAAGTTCTACGGCCAACAAATATCATATTGGAAATAACGATATTAATATATCTTTCAAATTCCCATAACAATATTTGTATCATCACGAAATCCAACATCGAAATATTCCAAAGACAATTTCGATTCAAATCCATTCCTATTCAATTATTGGAAATTCTGGTTACTTTTAAAACCATTTCAAATCCAATTTATTTATTTTTAAAATAAATGGATTTTAATTCTAGTTCAAAACCAGTTCATCTCGATAAAAAAATATTTTTATCTTTTCAAATGTAACGACCCCGGGTTTCGCCCGACGCGATCGATCGTAAAATCGACAAAGACCATTCAAAACCCGAATACGTTAACTTTGGGAATACAACAACATCAGAAAAACCACAACAGACTTTTATAAACATTACAATAACGTTACATCAGAGTACAGAATATCAGAGTACATCGAATAAAATTACAGCGGAAGATAAATTATAGTAAATTAAATACAATAAACAACGGAAGACTTCTATGCTCTGGACACAGCTTTAGGCTTCGATCCAGAATCCTGCTCAAGAGATAAACATCTGGAAAAAGCTACTCGACTGCCCGTGTGGAAAAGAGGGCACCCGAGTTTGCAAATTGAAACAAACTACGAGTCAGTCATGGGACTGGTATGAGAAATCTTAACTAATCTAATAATAAGGCTAATCACAGGACCACGCCGCTAACGCGGAACGGGTTTACTCCATTGGATTGCTGGTGCATAAAAAAGTAAATCGTTAAACAACGCAATGCTTTTTAGAAAAATGAAACCATCATAAGACTCAAGTCCCATCACACAATGCAACGCAAATCAAAGGATAGAGTTTTACCTTATAATGGTCAAAAATGCTTGATACGATAAAAACTAATTTGATATTATTATTAGTGTATATATGTTTCAAAAACATTTCAAAGTAAATGTATCAATCCTAGGAAGCATAGCTACCATATACTATGCCTCCATACTATTAATACTATCAAGTCCGTAGGGTCATATTGGGAATTGGGTTTCCATCATGAGTCAAGGCTAGGAACGATCTCCTTACCGATTCGAGACACTCTAGCTAATATCTCAGGATTCCCCGCAGTGAACCCTTGGATCCTGCAGGGCCGATCCACACATACAGCTTTGTGGATTAGTTATTCCAAAACACACGTTTCCCGATCCTATAGGACCTATCATCTGAGGCGCCTCATTCCATCATCCATATAAGTAAAATGTCGGCCCGTGTAAAAACCAAACAACACTTCTAGCTAAGAAAGAAACGTGCTGCTCTCCCTGCGTTCCCTTGCTCCGTTTTAGACTCAACCGGGTTGTGAGGCTCGTGAAGCTACGTGATACACAAAGCTATGCTTATTCAAGCTGTGCTTTGCTCATCAACCACAAGGCCTGCTTTTCAACAAAAGCCTTGATCATTTGCATCTTAGCATGCCACATTGTCAATCCATACCATACCATTGATTCCTACTAATATATAACCTCTAAGCTCATACGTCTTAGAGAAGGGTGTTAAACACCAATCAAATATATATTTAGCAGAGATCGACGAATATCGTATAAAGGAATACAACATCAGACATACAATCCATTTTCAAATCCGTTCTGGGTCTGAAAGAAACCAAAGGCACCTTATTCCTCGCATATCCGAACAATCAACAAGTAGTCTGGACGGCCACCATTGTAGCCCCTTCAAGGTAGCTACTCCAATCATGGGCATCAATGGTAACTCATCTATTCGACGTGAAGATCGTCGGTCTTCAATCACCGTCTTCAACTCTTCGACTTGGATCGACGAATAATCATTTGAAATGAGATTGAACTCGGACTTTCCAAATGATTCTCGCATGTATATCATTTCAAATCATTTCTTATCGTTAATATTAATTTATAACAATTAATCTCTATTTTTATTGATATAAAAATAAATGAATTTTATTTAACAACACTTCATGTCAATAGGCGACCTTAGCGTTGTTTTCAACCAAATTTGTTTTACACATTTCTCTAAATCTAACCATTGGATTTTAACACAATTCATATCATTGGAAAGGTCTTCCCAAGGCGAACCTAACAGTTTCAGTTTTGGGAAAATCCGACGGTCGGATCTTCGATATAATAATTTAAAGACACAATTCCAAAATTCGAACTACGACGCTCGATTCGTTTGATTTTAATTTCTATATATATAATTATATATAATTCCTTCATCCATATATTTTGCTAACAACAAATATCGCTATTTGTATATATAATATCAAGGTATAACATGACACACAATAATGTTTTATTTTTATTGTAATTCACATTCAAATACTATACAAAACAATATACGTTTTTCTTTCATCTTTCAAATTACACAAAATGTATATTTTGTTTCCTTATTTTTCTTTAATGAAAATCCATTCATTAAAATGTAGATTTCTAGTCCTTTTCTTTTTGATGAAAATCCATTCATTAAAATGTACATTTCATCGTTATAACCTTTACTGAAAATCTTTTTACATAAATATGTAAATTTCATACTGTTGTTCTTTTACATGAAAAATGTAATTTCACTTTAATTCAATTACATGAAAAATGTAACTTTTACTTTTATTCAATTACTATCTTTTCATTGGAGTCAACTTATATTAAATTGAAGTCGTTAAACGTTCAATTCTTTCCAATGAAAATGACACTAAAATTATGCCTCATTTTAATATATGAACATGACACTAAAAACATGTTTCATCTTCAATATATGAACATTATCTTAAAACTATATTTATTTTTAAGATAATAACATAACACTGAAATGTGTTTTAAATTTCATATATTAACATAACATTAAAAATAAGATTATATTTCATATAATTAACATGACTTTAAAATATGAAGCTATTTCATATGCATTCACATGATTCCAACACATGTTTTTATTTCATATGCATTAACGCTACTCCAAACATGATTTTATTTTCATACACTTTAACGCTAATCCTAAATATGATTTTATTTTCATATGCAATTAAATGACATTAAAACAAATGATTATATTTATTTCTTATGCACTCATGTCACACTAAAAAAATGATTTCATTTTCATATGCATTTTCATGATTCCAACTATAGTCTAAAAATTGATTATTCTATATGTTATTCTTTTATAATAATAATATTCTCCAAAATATTAATTTTGAAATTTCTCTTTTAATATTCATTATAAAATGGATAAAATAAATCGATAAACTCGTTTGGGTTTTTGAAAATGCGTTGCTATTTTTAAAACGAATTAAAAGCCCAACTCATTTTCTTATCCATTTGTATTTTATAATGGGCTAGACCTCTCACATTAAGCCTACGACTTGTGGATGCTGGATGTGCCGGTCGGTTCCGGGCAGACTTGTTCCACAAGGTTGGCTTAACCTCATGTCATGGCCCTTTTCGTATTTGTGCACTTGGACCTCTCACATTAGGTTCAACATTAGTGGCTCCTGGATATGCTGGTCGGGTCCGGGCAGACTTCCACCACAAATGTAACCTAACCTCGTGTCCAAGCACAATTATAATTTGTAATTATAATTAATTTTTCCAAAACATATTATTTGAAATTATCCTTTCCATTAAGGAATCTTAATTTTAAGATATTCTTTATTTCTAAATATCTTGATTTCAAGTATCTTAATATAAATTGTAACTTTCCATATTATTTTGATTTTGTAATAACAACCTTTTCAAGATGTTCCATTTTGAAACCATATTTTTTTTTCTTTAACATATTGACACCAAAGATGTAATCTTTTTAATTGAATCCTTTTATTGTAACTTTTAGATAATAAAGACGTAATCTTTCTAAATCAACGTCTATTAATTCCATTAATTGAATATAAAATAAAAACATTCCTTTAATTCGAGATTGATAACGTTTTGGAAACAAATCTTCTTAATTTAACATATTGACAATTATAAAGGTAATCTTTTTAATTGAATCCTTTTATTGTAACTTTTAGACAATAAAGATGTAATCTTTCTAAATCAACGTCTATTAATGCCATTAATTGAATATAAAATAAAAACATTACTTTAATTCAAGATTGATAACGTTTTGGAAACAAATCTTGTTAATTTAACATATTGACAATTAAAAAGGTAATCTTTTTAAATTCTAACTTTTTCATTTTATTATAACCTCATCCTACTATGTTTCTACTATTACATTAAAATGTATTTTTAATTTTGACCTTTTTATTAGCAAATAAGATGTCAATAAAAATGTGTATATAATCTTATCCTTTTTATTAACAAATAAAATGTTAATAAAAAATTGTTTTCAAACTTGTTTCTTTATTTGTACATGGAATGTAACTAAACATGTTAAAACAATTACGGTCTTTTTATTTAAACATAAAATCCAAATAAAAGTGTGTTTCATAATCTTGCCTTTTTATTTATATATGGAGTATAAATAAAATGCAAAATAAAATATATTTTCTAATCCTGTCTTTTTATTTACACATAGTATGTAAATAAAAATATGTTAAACAAGTTTGTCTATTTATTCACACATGGAATGTGAATCAAACATATAATAATCAATTTCATATTTTTATTCACACATGGTGTGTAAACAAAAATATTTTTTTTAAAAAAGTGAATAAATAAATCTGACAATGAAATAATTTGTCTTGATTTGGCAAATTGATTACAACTCTGTACTCAACATGATATACAATTCTAATGTTAACATAATTTAATGATTCTCGATTTGCTAAACATGACCATTTTAAATAAATGATATTTTAACAAATTCAATAGCAATAGAATATCATAACAAATTTGATATTGTAAATTGGATCAAAAAAATTTAACCTAATCAAATTCACAAAACAAAACAATATCTTAATTAGATTAAAATTATGGTTTAATCTAAATTACCAAACGCGATGTTTTATATCAGATCCATACAGATCTAAGAGATAAAATGACAGATCTACAATACAACGCAATACAGTTCAATATAATCCATCAGAACAATCAGCACAATATATCACAGCACATATCACACAGATAATTATTTAACGAAATAAAATAATTAATTAAATAAATTAAATTGTGAAAATCAGAGATTCTCACATCGGTATTGGGTTCTGCGCTGTTTAGATCCAAAATTTGCCAAAAATTCAACTTGCTCAGAATCAGGTCTAGTCAATGCCATCGCGTAGATCTCGCTTTCACGATCGTGGCGCACTTGAAATCGTTCAATTCCGAGTTCGTATGAGCAAGATACGGTTTAATTTTGATTGACAAAATAGAATTTAAATTAATTAATTAACTAAAGTTTGAAAAAGTCAACCTCTCCTCCATCTTCCTCTTCCACGTTCAAAGTTGCTCCTTTTATTATTTTTTAACCCATAGCCTTCAAAACTAGGTCTCCACTTATCTCTAAATTGGTGAAGCTTGGAGACGATCGGAAGGTGGCATATCGGAGAGAGAGGAGAGGGCTACGTGCGCCGGGAGGGAGGGGAGGTGCGGTGGGGCCTACAGGGGGTGGCGGGACTGTTTTGGCCGCTGGTTGGGGAGCATTTTCTGGCCCAATTACTTCATTAAATCTCATCATCTCTGTATAGAATTGTAGCTAAGAAGAATCTCTTCGATTTGGTCTATGGATTGCTAGAAGTTATAGTTTGGACTGAGAGAAAATAAAGATCAAATTTGGGACATTTTTGGCCATTTCAATAGAAGATGGCGACTAGGTCATTTTGAAATTAGGGTTTGAGGATCATCTAATATATATATTATTTAATTAACTAATTAACCCAATTAAGGCCCGATTAGCAACTTTCTCTGATTTCTGCCAAATGACTGCTGTTCTTACCTATTTACGCCCATTCCGGACTCATCTAGCTATGTCCCGTAGGCCCAAACGACTGTCCTGACCCAGTTTTCTTTATTTTAAAATATTTTCTTTTATTTTTAATTCAACCGTACGAATAAATTCACCGGGGCCACAAATTAACTCCGAAAAATCCCGAAAAATATATTTAGCTATGTTTTGATGCTGCGGACCTAGTAAAATTAATTTTGTTCAATTCTGAGCCTATTTGAAAAATGGCCTTTTTCAAGTCGATTAAAATTGACCAAAATTGACCAAACTGAAATCTTTTCGCCATAGTCACAAATTAATTCGAAAATTTACGAAAAATTAAACTTAGCAATAATTTGACATTTCGGATCCAACAAAAATGGTTTTGTTGAAAACAAAGGTCGTTTGAAAAATGGCTATTTTCATGGTGTATATATTAAATATTAAAAATACATTTTAAAACAAATAATTTCCGAAACACAAAATATATAAGTGTTTATACTTTTTAAATGCAGAAACGTCATTCTCAATTCAATGGAAGTGGTTTCGGGTCCAAATTCCTTCGTATGCAAAAAGTAGCATTTTTGACCTTTATATATTATATATAAATTTCACAGCGACCTTTCTAAATTTTAAACTGGGCATAACTTTTGATTCCCGCTATGAAATTTCAATTTTTCAGATTGTTAGAAAGATATTTTTAAATAGATTCTAATACTTTTGGTTTCACTAAAATCCGTTAAATTTTGCATCCTGTATGGTAAGTCAAAGTTCAAGTTTGACTTTTAAAACTACCGCGCTATTTCTAACTCCTTTTATAATTAAAATTAAATTATTCATCCTAACTTTGATTTAAATAAATTTTTAATCATTATTATTTTTTTACATATCAAAACCCATTAAAATAACTTAAAATAAAAATTTTTAAATTGGCCCCAAAATTCAGGGCTGTTACAGTCTCCCCCACTTAAAAAAATTTCGTCCTCGAAAAGGAACGAAGCTGAAAAGTTTTTTAAGTATCCTGTCTTAAATAATTTTATTTTTTGATTAACTTTTAAAATATATAACTTTAAAAAAAATCATATTTCCAAAGATCGGATTACATATAATCAAAAATACGTTAATTATAAACTGGGCACTCTCAACTCATTCTAGGGCATTACTAACCCCATCTCTAATGAGATTTCTCAATCTAGGATACTGGTGATCCTATCTCTAATGGGTATTCTTATTGGATATTACTAATCCAATCTCTAATGAGTCTTTTGTTCAGTTTTAACGAGTTGTACGCCTAAGATTTTGAGCTAACCAGAGCTCTGATACCAACTGTAACGACCCCGGGTTTCGCCCGACCCTATCGATCATAAAATCGACCAAGACCGTTCAAAACCCGAATATGTTAACTTTGGGAATACAACAACATCAGAACAACCACAACAGACTTTTATAAACATTACGATAATGTTACATCAGAGTACAGAATATCAGAGTACATCGAATAAAATTACAGCGGAAGATAAATTACAGTAAATTATATACAATAAACAGCGGAAGACTTCTATGCTCTAGACACAGCTTTAGGCTTCGATCCAAAATCCTTCTCAAGAGATAAATATCTGCAAAAAGCTACTCGACTACCCGTGTGGAAAAGAGGGCACCCGAGTTTGCAAAGTGAAACAAACTATGAGCCGGTCATGCGATTGGTATGAAAACTCTTAACTAATCTAATAATAATGCTGTAACGACCCGGATTTTTTGAACAGTTTATTTTAAATATTTAATTTGGTTTTAAATATTTAGTTGATTTTATAAATGAATTTTTATATTAAGTGGTCGATTAAATAATCGATATCGATTTAATATCGAATATATTAAATTATCGTAATACTAAAAAAAATAGAGATTTAAAACTGAATTGAAAAAAAAAACAGTTAAGATAATCAACACAAACTTCTGTTTGAATTAGAATAATAATAATTTAATATTGAAGAATTTATTTGTTTTGAATTTAAATTATAATACATCAATTTAATATGGTTATTTTATATATACGTTCGAAATAAATTTATAGTCTATGCTGTTATTTTCAGAATAGTGTTATAACGTTGAAATATCAGTCGTTACATTAAAATAGTGGTTCGTGATTTAAATTATTGAACCCCGAATTTTATTAGTTTAAATATAAGTGGATAAGCACTACATCAAATCAAGTAAACTAACCTACTTATGATAAATATTACCCTAGTAAGCACCTACCTTCATTCCTTAATAACTAAGTCTGCTTCACCTATATAATCGCGCCTTCCTTTTCACTTTCTCTTCTGATCTTCGTTCCTCCTGGTTCATTCTCTAGGAAAGGAAAAAATGGCCTCGCTGTTCAATTCTAAAACCACACCCTTCTTTATAAAACAAAGCCGCTCCCCTCATTTCTTTTTGCAAATCATAATCCAAATAGAAATTTGCGATAGGATCTGTGAAATCATCCAGAGCTTGACCCAAGGCCAGCAGGCGCTCGCGATTGGAGGGAGGGGTCGTTACAAATATCAGGGGAGTCTGAAGCTCGAATCTTTGTCAAGGAAGTCGCGAATATCTAGGGAGGGAAACGTTGTTAGTTGCGAACTGTAGTTCGGCAATGAAGGTTATGGGATTCGAATGTGGTGCGATGGGGAGTCACGGGGTCGATTTCGACCTAGAAGCAACCGCAATAGGGGGAGTTAGGGCACAGTGATTATTGGAGGTCACGGTGATCGATTGGAGTTAAGGCGATTAGCAGCAACAGGAGTCTGGCGTGTATATGAGGAAGAAGAACATGGTTATGGGCGGTTTTGGTGCGGTGGAGTATCTCAATACTTCAGAGATGTTCGAAAGGGTTTGGATGTTGATTTCAGGTGATGTTACGTTCTTGTTGAACCCAGTGTATTCCTCTCTAGAGATACATTATCGGAAGGTGGTTCCGTACCTTGTCATGTTGGAAATCCAATCTCCAAAAAGCACCCTACGGTTTTTGATTTTATATTATATATGGAGCGTGAGATGCAAGAGTTCCGCTAGATATTATTTATCTGATTAGACATTATTATAATATCACTGGATTTTTGTATCAAAGTGTTTTGGGTTATAGTAAGGTAAAAACCGTCCATGTTTATGTGTGACTGGTCTTACTATTGTCATTTCTTTAGAAAGGATTTTAAAATTAAACAAATGGTTGGAGTTTACTCACCAGTCCCATGACTGACCCAGAGTTTATTTTGTTTGTTTTCCCTAAACTCTTGGGTGCCCAAATTTGTACGGGCAGTCAAGTAGTCAGGATTTTTTAGATTCACTTGGAAGAGCTGAAAGCAGGCGGCTTCACCAGTTAGCTATAGACTATCATATATTTCCGCTGTGTACTATGTGATATCTGGAAACATGTGTTTATAACTGTTCCAGAAATAACGGTTGTGCTCTGATAATGGTATGTATATACAGTTACTGATTTGTATTTCAAAAGTTATGTTATTTAATATATTTTATTCGTTCTGCTATGAGATTTGTGTTCTTTTCTATTCTAATAAATCTTTCTTTCTATTTCTCATCCTCTAACTTCTCTCTAATAATGATTCGTATTTCTGTGCAATTTAGGTTGGAAGTGTGGTGTTATTAGTCAACTCAGATAGTACAGATTTTTGGGCCATTACAGTTGGTATCAGAGCCAGGTTGAGCGAATACCTAGGCTTTGGTGGAGTGTGCTCATTATAGATAGGGTCAGTAGTACCCTAGAATGAGTTAAAGGTATATATACGAGAGAGCGTATTTGTAAATTGATATAAAAAATTGTTTTATATTGTGTTGTCTTGTTTGTTTAGTGGTTTATAAATTCTGGTCGAATCGTGGGACGCCATGACGTCAATAGGAGTTTCTTAACACTTGGACAGAAGAATCGACACAATATTGTTTTAAGTGGGTAAATGAAATAATTTTACCCAAGATTCTACTTTAATAAAAAAAAGAATAATTTTCCGAAATTGTTATAATATATGGATGTGTTGGATGCTATTATAATCAAATAAGATTATAAAATTGAAATGGTTATTTATAACCAAACATAATTTGTATATGAATGAAAAATACAAATGAGATGGATTAAAATTAAATTCAAACTAGAATTAAGAATTTAAAATCCTGGGTGTTGGAAAAATATTTTCTGAAGTATCTTATAACTTTGTTTTGAAGGGATTTGAATAAATACCATTTTTGAATGGATTTTGATAAGGGAAAAGCACTGAACTCACTTCAGTGGCTGGGAAATAATTCTGATGATGATCGCGACATCATCAGTGTTCACTTTCGAGTTTCTAAATGATGAATTGCTACCTTAGAAAAGTTTTTGATGGAAATTTGTTTGAAGGAAAACAAATTGATTTGAAAATTCAAATGTTTTGAATTTGAGATAGAAATAAATGTGTATTTATGGGATTTCAAAAGGATTTGAAATGAAAACCCTGGGATTTGGATTCTGGAATTAAAATTTAACTTAAGCAAGTTAAATGGTTCGAAGTAAATAAATTGACTAGAATCAATTTGAATGGATTTAATTACATCTGAATGAAATATAAATTGGTGATAAATCATTCAGAATAAATGAATGTGAGTATAGATGATGTATTATGTGAATGGAAACCAAATGTTTTGGTAGAATAAAATTTGTTGAAATATGAAGAGGTAAGTTTCAACATAAAGGAGTTTTGAAAAGTTAACGGGTTTATAGTATTTTCCTACCTTAGCAATTTCGGGGACGAAATTATTTTAAGGGGGGAAGAATGTAATAACCGGGATTTTTTGAATAGTTTATTTTAAATATTTAATTTGGTTTTAAATATTTAGTTGATTTTATAAATGAATTTTTATATTAAGTGATCGATTTAATAATCGATTTCGATTTAATATCGAATATATTAAATTATCGTAATATGAAAAGAATAATAATTAGAGATTTAAAACTGAATTGAAAAAAAAAGCTCAGATAATCAACACAAACTTCTGTTTGAATTAGAATAATAATAATTTAATATTGAAGAATTTATTTGTTTTGAATTTAAATTATATTACATCAATTTAATATGGTTATTTTATATATACGTTCGAAATAAATGTATAGTCTATTCTGTTATGTTCAGAATAGTGTTATAACGTTGAAATATCAGTCGTTACGTTGAAATAGCGGTTCGTGATTTAAATTATTGAACCCCGAATTTTATTTGTTTAAATATAAGTGGATAAGCACTACATCAAATCAAGTAAACTAACCTACCTCTGATAAACATTACCCTAGTAAGCACCTACCTTCTTTCCTTAATAACTAAGTCTGCTTCACCTATATAATCGCGCCTTCCTTTTCACTTTCTCTTCTGATCTTCGTTCCTCTTGGTTCATTCTCTAGGAAAGGGAAAAAATGGACTTGCTGTTCAGTTCTAAAACCACACCCTTCTTTACAAAACAAAGCTGCTCCCCTCATTTTTTTTTGCAAATCAAAATCCAAATAGAAATTTGCGATAGGATCTGTGAAATCATCCAGAGCTCCACCCAAGGCCAGTAGGCGCTCGTGATTGGAGGGAGGAGTCGTTACAAATATCAGGGGAGTCTGAAGCTCGACTCGTTGTCAAGGAAGTCGCGAATATCTGGGGAGGGTGACGTTGTTGGTTGCGAACTGGAGTTCGGCAATGAAGGTTATGGGATTCGAATGTGGTGCGATGGGGAGTCACGGGGTCGAGCTCGACCTAGAAGCTACCGCGATAGGGGGGAGTTAGGGCACGGTGATTATTGGAGGTCACGGTGATCGATTGGAGTTAAGGAGATTAGCAGCAGCAGGAGTCTGGCGTGTATACGAGGAAGAAGAACATGGTTACGGGCGGTATTGGTGTGGTGGAGTATCTCGATACTTCAGAGATGTTCGAAAGGGTTTGGATGTTGATTTCAGGTGATGTTACGTTCAGTCATAGTAGAGGAAAATGAAGATGTTAGAACCATCCGTGAAGTGTTTGTGGAAATGCCACAATGGATAACTGCATGATTTTTGGGCTGGTTGGGCTATTGGAAGCTGTCAGGGATTTGTTAATTAAAGAAGGGTCGAGGTAGATTGGAATATGCAGCAACTGGTGGTGATGTTCGATGTTCGTTGTCTTAAGAACAGTCCAAGAAAAATCAATGTTGGATGCAGGGTTTCCCTTCTATAATGAAGCAAGTGCGGGTGAAGGCAAAGGTCAAGACTGACATGGTGATGATCATAAACATGAGGCGATGAAGAGAAGGTCCAGGTTCGGTGATGGCCTGGCAGTTTTATTCAGTGAGAAAGAAAATGTTAATTGTTGAGTCAAATGAAAATGGTTTCGTGGAGATCTTAATGTGATAGCATAGCTTTGGAAGTGTAATGGAAGGCGTCGGTTTTAGGATTTGAATAGAGCAGACAGTGGCGTTCAAGTTCTAAGGAAAAGGGTGCTTAAGGTATATTTTTGTAATAACCCGGAAATCCGAGCTAATTAAAAAAATTATTTTGGCAAATTTAGTGAATTTTGATTATTTAAAACGAATTACTGTAAATAATAATGACGAAAAATTTATTTTGAATAGTGTAACACCCCACGTCCGTTAGTGTCACTCACAAAGGGAATGCGCTAAGTTCTATGGAGCATTTTGGGTAAAAGATGCAGATAAATTACAAGACACACAGAATTTAAACAACGAAAAATAAAACTTTGCTTTATTGATAAATTAGTTTGCACAATGATTTCTTTACAATATCAGAGTATCATCTGTCTTACAAAATAAAGAAGCATAAAAACAACATTTATATTCCCCGATTTTAGCAAGAGCCAGCCATAGCATCTGAAAAGAGAATCCAAGCAAACTTCGACAAATCTTCAAGCTTGGAAAGAGTGGCAGTCCAACTTAATCAGAGTAAGTTCCGTAACTTTTAGCATATGAACATGGAAAAGCAAAATGACATGAATTAACTGAATACAAGATTACACCATGACGATAGGGTCAACAAGATTAGACAAGGTAGTCACAAGATATGCTAAGATAAGATAAACTGGATACGCTCTAATACTTTCGCCGCTTCGCTATTTCCTTGTTATACTGGTTTCTATATCTCTGCACCACCTAACTAATGTCCCAGCTAGTAATGCTAACATGATCCCAATCCCTGTATTTTCCATCGCCTTCAGGCATCCATTTATTTATTTGTTACATGGATTTAATCTAGGGTTTTCTACCAAGCGCCTTCTAGGTTCAACTAGAGTTTTTCGCTATCTTCTGAACGCTTCTCGGATTCAGGATTTATGCCACCTAGTTCAACTAGGAATTATGCTACCTGTCGAACGATACCCCCAAGTCTAGGACACACTACCTAGAGTGGTATATGTTCCTATACTTCCCCACGCATGTATCGCGAATCGTTATCGCTTGTCTAGATGCACATGTCCTATAATGTGCGACCCGAGTCCTGTGTCAGGGCAAATCAAGGAATACAGAACTCGGTCGGGAGCTTTCAGATATCTGCCGATGCAGATGCTAAGGTCTGTTTTTATTCCAGTGGCTATGGTCCCACTTGACCCCTCCCTCAACTAATGAAAGGCACACCTTGAAAAATGAGAACTATACGCCGGCCCCTATGCCCCACTGTCCTATGGTCATCCGCAACCATAACTAGATAGCAAGTATATGGTCTTTTGGAGTTCTCCGCCTTTCCACTTCACGTATCTCGATCGACTCAAGATGGATGGTAGACGACGAGTTGCTATCATAGGGCTACCGTTTTCTCGCTGAATCACGCCGGTCCATCCTGGTCTTTAGGTTGCCATGTATTGCAACCAAGGCATACCCCTGGTTCTTCTACGCAGACCTTAACCTCTGTGAGCCCAGGAGGATCATCTGCAGCCTCACAGAGGGATACCAAGAGTACCCTCACGTCCCCTCGAAGCCTCGGGCTTCGTAGCCCAATTCGTTGGAGCCTTCTTTCTACTCAGATGGACATTCGCTCCTTCCCGTGTTAGACTAAGAATTACTACTTAGTTTTATTAACTAAGATTTACCACTTAGTTTCCAGAATCGTTGTTTTCTAAGGTTTTCTACTTAGTTCCCTTTCCCGTCAATTTGGATTGGTTAAGTGTCATTAGTCAATTCAAGCCAACTTAACCCTCTTCATTCATCCTGTTAAGCTGGTTAAGTGTTATCAGTAACTCATGTTGACTTAACCCTACCACAAACCAAGTTATATTGGTTAAGTATTTATTACTTAACCCTACCCATTCACCCTGTGTTGGTCAAGTGCTCCTTTTTAACTTAACCTTGTCCGTCTGTTTTAACTAACATGTTATTATTAATGGTTAAGTATTATCCCTTCATGTTTTAGACTTAACCCCATTCCTTTATCACAACCAGATGGTTAAGTTCAAGTTTTCTTAACCCTACGATCTAGCCCAGCTAACATATCAAATCGGCTAAGGGTATTAGATTTTACTTAAACCTGACCTCTGGTCTAGTTAACATGTTAATTTGGCAAAGTGTATTAAACTTTACTTAACCCCACCTTCTAGACTAGTTAACTTGTTAATTTGGCTAAGTGTTTCTTAGTTACTTAACCTCTACAAATCTTGTCTTGTTACCATGAGTTTGGTTAAGTGTCTCCATGGACTTAGCCCTTCGTTCTAGCTTAACTATGCTAAGTTGGTTAAGTGTTCCTACGGGCTTAACCCTCCCATTCTAGCTTAATTGTACGAACCTAACCCCACCTACCAGTCTTGTTATCATGTTGAATTGGTTAAGTGTCTTAGTTAACTTAACCCTAGCATTCTTGTTCTTGCTTTAACAAAATAGATTAAAGCCGCTACCACTCACATTGGACAGATATCGTTGCGATTACTGGATGTGCTGGTTGGTTCCGGGCAGGTTTACATCGCAACTCAGTCTAACCTCGGGTTAGGCATATTCGTGTTTTCTGAGTTCAAAGGGTTTTGATCAATTTTCAAATCAGGTTTTGAAAGTAACCATCCCGTTCGTCGGACCAGTTAGGGATAGCCAGGGAGAGCAGGAAACTTGTATTTTCCCAAACCCAAGCCTAGACACTATCCTCTCTGTCACCCTAGAACTTTCTGGCTTATTATTAAAAGAGATGTCGTTAATAAACCTTTAATTTGTCAAAATTCACATTTCCTAATTTAGGCCAGATTCTATAGGTAAATTATTCCTAATTTACTTATTTCCCAATTACTCTTTTAATGTAAATTGTCTACATTTATTTATATGGCCCATTTCCCTTCCTAAATCATATTTATGCTTTTTGGTATGTAAACTATACCAAATTAAGTGTCACTAACCAGGATTTTTCTAAACCTGACAGTTATTCCCAATTTTGGACAATTTCACATTTATGCAAATATACTTACCGTGCCAAATTAGCTAATCCAATTCCGATTCAACATTCTATTTCACGTCAAACTAGACTTATTACTCTAGTTCACTATTCATGTAAATGCTAGATTTACATGCCCATACTAGATTCAAATTACACATCTTATAGTTCATGTCAAATTTATCCAATTTGCATTTTTATGAACATGCCATAATACATGTTCCCAATTTATGCCAATTTCCAAGTTAAACTACGTTTTTAGTAAGTTTCATATTTTGCCCATACCGCATTCCCACCGTTTGTATAATCGTGATTCATTCTAGATTATAAATAAAGCTAGGTTCATAGAAAATAGGGAATGAACCAAAGATGCTATGCAAAAGATAGACATACTAACTGGCATAAAAAGGGTTGAATAACGACGTCGATTCAAGAACATGGGTAGACCTAACTTAATAGGTAAATTCCCAAGGTCTAAAACCAAGAATAGACAGAATAAAGACGTAGGTTTAAGAACATGGGTAGACCTAACTTAATAGGTAAATTCCCATGGTCTAAAACTGTAATGACCCGCATTGGCAGAGGTATTATAATTAATTTATTTAATTACATAAATAGTGATTTAGGGAATTAAATCGTCGTTAATTAAATTATAGTTAATATTTAATTAAAATAAATAATTAAATAATATATTTAATTCAGAAATAATCAAAAATATTGGGAATCACAATATTCTGTGAACTGGGTCATCCCTAATATTTAATTCAGCTTAGAGTTGAATTATAATGACGAATATATTCAGTCGACGACAGTTTGAACGTATAATTATAATATAATTAAAATCGAGCTTGAAATGGCGCTGTAGTTCGTAAATTGGCGATTCGAACTTCAATTGAATGTACAGGATTCGTTTTAAGCCGGATTTCTGTGAAATAAGAAAATGTGGAGCTGGTGGTGTATATCTTTTTAGTGGAAGAGAAAAATCAGGATTTCGTCGTGTAGATTTTGATTCACGTCCAAATCAAATTTTGAAATAGTCGCTATAGAATCGTTTATCGACCGTATCGGTTTATTCGATATAACTAGAGACCGGTTTTGAATTTAGACAGGGTTCTTTTGGGAAGTAGTGATAATTTAATTTTTAGAATTTTATGGTAATTTTTAAATAATTAAATAAGGAAATTTTTATTTTGAGTATTTGGCACCCTGTATCGACATTTCGGGGTTTCACAATATGAGTCCATCTACCGGTATTATTAAATTTTTGGGACCAGAGCACGTCACTCATTTAAATGGTATCTTTGTTTCTTTCCATAGCAGTCCCTACGTGAACATGATATTTCATAGTACGGTACACTATGTTTTTAACTTGAAACAAACTAAACTGAATGGTTTACTGTTCAAACGAACTCGAAATTCAACGAAACAAGTTTCATACGAAACCTTAAGAAGAGGTCTAGTGAAACTTCAAGGTCTCATATTTTTAGTATTTTTTCTGTAATTTTAAAGAATTAATTCTCGGTGTTTTTCATCGATATTTTCTAAGGGATTTTCGCAAACGGTGTCGGAATTCGACGAAACCTATCCCATTGGGTCCGGAATATTTTTCAATGCTAGGATTGACTTATTTTGTCAAAAACAAAAATCGTATGGACCTTTAGAAGGCAAAAACGTATATCAAAAGATAAGGGTAAAATATCTAGATATTATCTAACTCTATAAATACCCCTCACCGCCCTAAGACCTAAAAATCATTCTCCCATCTCTGTAGAAATTAAACGAGCCGCCATCCCTCTCTTATTCCAAACAAGAAACACAAATCTTCGTAAATCAAAATATATTCTAATAAATTTCAAAATATTCAAAGCCGAGTTCTTGGGAATCGGCATGAGTAGATCTTCACGTTCATGTTCATTTGGGGAGTGCTGTTAATTGGCGTTCGTAGTGGAAGGTAGAGTGATGAAGTCGAGCTTGGAGAGGATGGTTTAATGGTGATAATTGTTAGAAGGATGGCGGAGAGTTGATGGAACTTGAAGGGGATGAGTACGGACGTGGGTCCGATGGGATTGTGAGGTTCATAAGTGAGTTGGTATTTGAAGAGGGGAGGTAGCAGCAGGTACTTGAAGTGGAGGAGAAAAAGGATGAGCGATGGGTTGAAGCCAAAGTCGGCTGTGAAAACTGTGAAGTAGCGAACTGGTATGTATGTCGAGATGAATGGAATGACGTTGAGGTTAAAGAGTTTGAGGTGGGAATTAAATATCGAAAATGTTGGATGCTGAAAAGGGGACAGCGTGTACTCAAAAGGAAGGAGAGGGAACGTGTGTATATGGGTGCGCAGGGGATAGTTTTATGAAGAATGAGGCCAGTTTGTTTGTTTAATTGAGAATGAATGGTCTTAAAAGAAAGTGTGATCTGGAAATGGCCGTGATTTCTAAAAGGAGTGATCGGTACTGGTACAGATGAAGTCACGGTGATGGGTATTAGGAAGAAGAGAAGGGAAGTAACACCTGACTATCTCAGTTGAGTGGAGATGAAGTAAACGTTGTGGTTGGACGTTGACTTTTGAATTAGTGAAGCCGATGGTGAGGTAAAGCATCAGAACAAGTTGGGAAGAAATAAAGTAAGGCGGGTCAGGTTATGAAGGGTAGTGGGCCGTTACATTTTGGGTGAGGCCCATTCAAATATTTATGAGGTTATTTTTATTCAATTAAGTATATAAACTTGTAAATTAAATATCTGCTCCATACGAAATCAGAATTTAGCGAAAAAAGATCCGTTGGGATCGTACGGACAAGAGCTACACACTGGAACTGACTGGAAGTCCATTGGAGCTCGTTACAATTTATGGTGAAATAAATTGTCCGTCGAAATCAAATAACGCAAACCGTTATTTAACGGCTAACGCGCAACTATGAGTAAATCTCACCAACTCTAAATAGTTTATAATTTCATGTTGTATTTTTAGAACTGTTAGAAATTGTTTGATTTGCTGTGTGTTGACTGTTTGATTGAACTGCTAGTCAGTTAGTGGGGATTATATATATATATATATATAAATATATATATATATATATATATATAAACCGTTAAATATATATATTGATGCTGTTATCAGAATAATCCGTACTGAACTGAAAGAGATGTTGATTTTATTGTATAACATCTGTGATGCAGGGAAGCAGGTTGGAGGGGTCCAACTGGACTTCTCAATATTTATAACACTGTACTGTTCATATATTGTAATATATGATGTGGTATATAATCTGTGTTGATTATATGTGCTTGGACGATATTGGCCATCGTGATTTGATATGTTGAATACCATAACATACCGGAATGTTGATAAAGGGGATTTTCAAAGTGATGGTGAGAATAAAATATTTATAAGTGGAATATTTGAAATAAGAGATATTTATAAGTTTGAATATTTATAAATAAGGAATGTTTATAAATTGAAATATTTCTAAATAGGAGATATTTTAAAAAGGAAATAATTTCAAACATTTTCTTTTTGAATGGAAAGGCCTGTGTGGCGGGTTTGGGGATTTTCCCGATGCTCCCGATACAAAGGAGGTTATGGCGAATTTTCCCGGGAATTTAAGGAGTTAGAATATTTTTAAGAATAAATTTGAAAAGGGAATATTTGCAAACCATTTGCAAATAGAATAAAATAGAAAAAGAAATATTTGTAAACCATTTACAAATAGAATTGAAAAGGGAATATTTAGAAAATAAATAGAGTTAATAAAAAGGAATTTGGTTTATAACGGAATAAGAAGTTATAAAAAGGAAACCGTTATAAAAAAGGAAAACGTTATTAAAAGAACATTTATAAAGTGAAGAACCGTTACTAAAAAGTGAATCTTTATAAATGAATAAACGTTGTTAAAAAAGGGATCTTTTTAAATGGATAAACGTTATAAAAAGGAGAAATCGAATATGGTATTCGAAGTTAGTTAATCGAATATGGTATTCGAAGTTAGTTAATCGAATATGGTATTCGAAGTTAGTTAATCGAATATGGTATTCGAAGTTAGTTAATCGAATATGGTATTCGAAGTTAGTTAAACGAATATGGTATTCGAAGTTAGTTAATCGAATATGGTATTCGAAGTTAGTTAATCGAATATGGTATTCGAAGTTAGTTAATCGAATATGTTATTCGAAAGGGGTTAGTCGAGTCGAGTTAGTCAAATAGAGTTAACCAGTTAGAGCTAATCAGTTAGAGTTAATCAGTTAGAGTTAACCAGTTAGAGTTAATCAGTTAGAGTTAACCAGTTAGAGTTAATCAGTTAGAGTAAATCGATTAGAGTTAAAACAAACTAGAGTTAATCAAGTGTAGTTATTTGAGATAGAGCTAGTCAAAACATAGTTATTCAGGATAAGTGTCATTCAGCACGACTGCTAGCGTAATTTGCAGGGCTGTAAATAGCCTACGGTGGTCGGATGTTTCCTGAGGGAATCAGGCGTAACCATTGTGATCGCTGCGATCTAGAGTCAAGCTAATGGAGTTAAATCAAATATTAGCTATTCGAACTAAAGTTAAAACAGACATAGTTATTCTAATATAAGTTAATCGAATATTAGTTATTCGAATGGAGATAAATAGAATTATCGAATATTAGTTATTCGAATGGAGTTAAATAGAGTTAAACGGAGCTAAATAGAGTTATCGAATATCAGTTATTCGAATGGAGTTAAATAGAGTTATCGAATATTAGTTATTCGAATAGAGTTAAACGGAGTTAAAGAGAGATAATCGAATATAGGTTATTCGAAGAAGAGTTAATCAAATAAAGATTACTCGAAAGAGAATTTTACGTCGAATTCAATTATATCGAATTCGGGAAAGTAATATTTACTTTCCGGTTTTTAAATCAAGAGTATACACTAATAAATTAGGGGTAGGTTTAATTATTAGAATTAAAGAATAAAGGTTATAATTGAAGTTAGATATTGCGAAAGCAGGGATTATAACGTTATCATTATTATCAATGTTTTCAATTAAGAAGTGGATTCGTAAATTGAATCCGAGAGTTACGTAAAGAAGTTGTTAAAGGTTTAAAAGATAAACGGTTACTATTTCGAAGTTATAACGTTGTTCAGTTAAGGTCTGAGAGGTAATTATACCCCAACTTGATTGACTTCCTTCTTAACTAAGGAATGGTAAGGTTTGATAGTGAATGATGGTTAAGTAAATTTAGTAAATAGTTTGAGTTGGCATAGCGATGTTTATTTAAAACATATGTTTAAATCCAATGAAGGAACTTTGGAAATGTTTTCCAAATAAGAAATCAGAAATGTTTTCTAATATAGAAAATAGGAAATGGAAATGTTTTCCATTGTTAATAAAGTATATTTTCTAAAAATTAGAAAATAAGAGATTTAGAATATAGGGAAACAGGAGATAAGTGAATTAATGAACTAAAGAGATAAATGTTGAATGATGATTGATTGATATAATTTCCATCTGGAAATAATACCGTTGTTTGCACACGAGCTTTTCTTTGATAGTTAAATCACAGACTATCAATGTTTTGACCATTTTACGTTGTTAATATGGAGAGACCGGTTGGATTATTATCCAAAGAACCACTCTGTATTGGCATAAGCGTTGCGAATCATATATGCCAAAGATATTGAAGACGGAGTAAAATGCAAGGGCTATTGTATAAGTCTTAGATAATAGTGCCTAAGATGGATGTACTGAATAGTGCCTTCGGTTCATCCTGTTCCTGGATGACTTGTATCGATGAATGTCTGACAGAGTATTTCCAGAAAGGTCACGTACATTGATTTCTTCAACCGTACCAAGAGTGGAAGAGGAGAAGGGCACTTCTTTAGTTAACACGTAATGTACTGTTGTAGACGTCAATTAGTGATTTTCGATGGATCTGACAATGTGGCATTCGAAGTGAATCTGATGTGATGATAAAGCGTAGCTTCTAGCCTCACATCCGGTAAATGACAGAAATCGAGCAGGCAGCATGGCTAAGTCGGTCGCACCGAAGTAGGGTGTATAATCACCTATCTAGAGAATATTCATTTGCTTCTTTTAATCTATCAATGCTGTCCCATATATATGGGAAATGGTTGTTGATCCCAACCGTTGGTGATGTACATTCGATACACTCAAGCGAAATGAGTGGTCGGTCATGTGTGGCTGAGTTACAAGATGTTCTTGTTGAACTCCAGTGTATCGTTCCTAGAGTACACTGATCGGAAGGTGGTTCCATACCTTGTCATAGTTGGAAATCCATTACCCAATACGTGCTTGCGGTTTTGATTGTATACTATATATGTAGAACGTGAGATGAAAGCGTTTCTGCTAGATTGATATATATTTGTACTTAGACATTATTATAATATCAGAATGATATTGCTTGTCAAAGATGTTGAATTCTCATAAGGGAAAAACCCATTCCGTATTCACGGCGTGGTCTTATTAGATATCTTATATACGTTAAACTGTGTTAAACTATTTTACTCACACCAGTCCCATGACTGACCCGGAGTTTACTTTGTTGTTTTCCCTAAACTCTTGGGTGCCTAAATTTGTACGGGCAGTCAAGTAGTTGGGATTTTACAGATACACTTGGAGAGCTTGGAGCAGGAGGCTTCAGGATTCTATAGCTATTATTATTTCCGCTGTTGTTGTAAGTGCTGTACTCTGATAAGTGCTATTATATATATATATATATCTGTTTGTATTTCAAAAGTTATGTTATATTTTATTCGTTCCGCTGTGAGATTCGTGTTTAGTCTGATGATGATGTTCTTCTTCTTCTTATATTCTATAAGTTCTACCTTATCTATCCTCACCCTTTATCTTCTTTCTATTAGTTCTTGAATTTCTATTGCAATTTGGGGTTGGACTTGTGTTATTTGGTCAGCTCAAATTGGACCGGATTTTTAGGGTCACTACAAAAACCAAAGAAAACCAAGGACAGGCAGAATAAATAATCGGTTTTAGACCCAATCTCATAATCACAGAACTTAATCAACACTTTCTTAGTCATGAATCATAGGTGTTTAATCACATATGTCCTTGTTATGTCATAGGCAATAGTTTATATTTCGTAATCAAAGGCATAGGCTTAGTCAAGAAAATAATCCTCATAGTCACAGTCACAGTCATAGGCAATGTCATAGTCATAGGCAATGTCCATAGTCATAGGCAATGTTCATAGTCATAGGCAAATGTTCATATTCATAGGCAAATGTTCATAGTCATAGGTAATGCCTAATTGGTCATCGAATCATAACAGTTCTTAATTAGGTCCAAAGATATAGGCACAGGTTCGAATAGAAAGATTTGGCATATTCTTTTATTCATTTAATTTCATGTCACGAACAGAGAGAAACATTCAAATCTAAAAATATTTGACTTACAGAGATTAGATTAGAATAGAAAGATGGCGTTGCTATGATTCGTAGAAAAACAGTCGTTGCAGTCGTTCGAATCTTCACTTGAATTCTAGCCTGAACCTCCTCCTTCAAAGTCTTTGAGTAGCACCTCCTCGTCTTGATTTATTTTATATATATTATTTTATTTATTATTTAATTAAGAGGAGGAGAGGAAGCCATGTTCACTAATAATCTTTGCAGCATAAGGGTAGAGAAGAACTGTGAATAGAGAAGGAGTCTAGGGCTGTTTATATAGTGTAGAAGTCAACGAACCTAGTCAGGATGGCGTCCGAATACAGAAGAACGAAACAGGTGCAGAAAACAGGAAAAAGCAGGGGGGTCGACCCCCAGGTCGACTACTCAGTCGACCTGGGTGTCCCAGGTCTACTACCCAGTCGACCTGGGTGCCTTGGGCGGGAAAATTCCCGCCCAGCCCAATCTGGGTCCGATTTGAACTTTGAACTTGACCTGTTTTGAAATTTGTACTTCGCCGAATCTTCCGGAGGCCATATCTTCCTCATACGGACTCCGATTTATGCAAACTCGGACTCGTTTTCATGCAGAATTCCAAGACGAACGCAATGGCTCAGCCAGTTTCCCTTGATTTTGATTTTGACTTTTAATTCTGCCCTGATTTGTGAATCCTAGTGTTACAGAATTACGGGGAGTTACATTCTCCCCCACTTAAAAGGATTTCGTCCCCGAAATCTTCAAGTTAGGAAGATTGTGTCCTACCATCCAATCACCCATCTACTCAACCATTCACTCACAGGCATCCATTGTCCTTAAAAGATTTCTAATGCTTTCATGTTCATATGCATAGTGTGTGTATATGTCTTTATCTACTGTAAAATCAGGAGGTCTACTAATTCAGTCGACCTCCTTAATGCGAGTCATGTCAGTGCCATGCGTCCAACCATGTATATGCAAGCATCCCTAGTTGTGTAAATACTATATGCGTGCACGACCATTCATCCATATGCAACACCCATATGATAACATATCAAGTTCAATTTACAAACAAATACATATCTGTAAATGCAACATGAAAGCGTCTGAACTGATCTAGTGTCTAATACGTATGCATATGCATTCACAAGCAACCATTAGCAACCACTTGCAACCATCAACCATAACATGTTTAAAATACATGTTTACATCCATTGGATTCTACCTAAGGATCGAAGATACGACCTAGGTGATATACTTTGGAAAGAGAGAAACAATTATGCGTAAAGCTCCTAAAACAAAGAAATCAAGGATGCACACTCAAGGAAAAGGGTATGATGCTAGTATCTAGCCTTCTTGAGCTTTACTCCACTGTATCTTAACTAATTTAACTTCACGATTGTGAAGTTCCGAATCTCCATTTCCAAAATAAACAGATGTCAATCACGTTACCAGGTATACGTACTAAGATGATTAGAGGTTTCCCTCTTATCCGCCATGCCATAAATATAAGAGTCGAAAGGTCACTACGTGTTCTTTGGAGTGCCTGCCACAACTATTCATCTCTCACGCAAACCATCCAAACCGAACTCGACATTCCTCAAGTACAAGCCCCAAAGGCCTAAACCAATATCATACAAGCACCCAAGGAATATCACCTCCGAATTTAGACGATCTACGTGAGATGATATAAGCAAACTCGATAGCAATTCTCAAATCCCTACTAACCAAAAATAAACTTGTCGGACCACCAATTGGATTTGAGACTCTAGTGGGATCTTTCTACTATACAAGTACTATGGTGCAGAGACCCAACTATGGAAGTGGATATGAACAAATGAGAAGCGCTAGAACCTAAGGAAATAGTACGAACAGAAAACTAGACTCTTCCAACTGGACCACCTTTCTCCTAGGTACGCTTGGTGACGAAAGTATGTACTTGCCCTTCTGAAAATCTTGTTCCTCGTTCTTGCCCTTGTCCTTAATTATATGCCCTATCATACCCTAGTAAAGATACTCCCTCTTGTCTTAGGTTTTATAATTTCTTCATCCTTCCTGAACTAAATCTACATCCATGAATTCCTCATCCTAGGGTTGTGCTCCTTAGCCAAACTCCTCATCCCCTTCCGTGCGTTACCATGTTGACAAATCTCTCGAAAACTGCCTCCATCATCCGGAAAACCCCATAAGCTTCGAAAGAAAATTGCCCGTAGATGAAACAACTACGGCTATGGATGGAAGCCGGGCACTACTTTGCCCTTCGATGAGGTTACCTCCCAAAAAGCCAGGAGCCCCAGAGACTCAAGAAAGAAGGAGACAAGAATTTAAACAGAGGAAGAGAAGATAGTGCGTATGGCTTTGGGGAATATGTCTTTAAAACAAATCTTTTCTCTTGAAAATGCTTCTTTAAAAACCGTTTTGAAAATAATTTTTTAAATCCTTTATCTGAACTGGTTACCTTCAGCTCTAATACCACGTGTAACACCCCATGTCCGTTAGTGTCACTCACAAAGGGAATGCGCTAAGTTCTGTGGAGCATTTTGGGTAAAAGATGCAGATAAATTACAAGACATGCAGAATTTAAACAGCGGAAAATAAAACTTTGCTTTATTGATAAAATAGTTTGTACAATGATTTCTTTACAATATCAGAGTATCATCTGTCTTACAAAATAAAGAGCATAAAAACAACATTTATATTCCCCGATTTTAGCAAGAGCCAGCCATAGCATTTGAAAAGAGAATCCAAGCAAACTTCGACAAATCTTCAAGCTGGGAAAGAGTGGCAGTCCAACTTAACCTGAGCTAAACTATTCCCTCCTTTACTACTTTGGGGGGGGGGGGAAACGGAAGAAAAGAAGACGAAAGAAAAACAGAGTCAGACATAAAGCCTGAGTAAGTTCCGTAACTTTTAGCATATGAACATGGAAAAGCAAAATGACATGAATTAACTGAATACAAGATTACACCATGACGATAGGGTCAACAAGATTAGACAAGGTAGTCACAAGATATGCTAAGATAAGATAAACTGGATAAGCTCTAATACTTTCGTCGCTTCTCTATTTCCTTGTTATACTGGTTTCTATATCCCTGCACCACCTAACTAATGTCCCAGCTAGTAATGCTAACGTGATCCCAATCCCTATATTTTCCATCACCTTCAGGCATCCATTTATTTATTTGTTACCTGGATTTAATCTAGGGTTTTCTACCAAGCGCCTTCTAGGTTCAACTAGAGTTTTTCGCTGTCTTCTGAACGCTTCTCGGATTCAGGATTTATGCCACCTAGTTCAACTAAGAATTATGCTACCTGTAGAACGATGCCCCCAAGTCTAGGACACACTACCTAGAGTGGTATATGTTCCTATACTTCCCCACGCATGTATCGCGAATCGTTATCGCTTGTCTAGATGCACTTGTCCTGTAATGTGCGACCCGAGTCCTGTGTCAGGGCAAATCAAGGAATATAGAACTCGGTCGGGAGCTTTCAGATATTTGTCGATGCAGATGCTAAGGTCTGTTTTTATTCCAGTGGCTATGGTCCCACTTGACCCCTCCCTCAACTAATGAAAGGCACACCTTGAAAAATGAGAACTATACGCCGGCCCCCTATGCCCCACTATCCTATGGCCATCCGCAACCATAATTAGATAGGAAGTATATGGTCTTTTGGAGTTCTCCGCCTTTCCGCTTCTCGTATCTCGATCGACTCAAGATGGATGGTAGACGACGAGTTGCTATCACAGGGCTACCGTTTTCTCGCTGAATCATGTCGGTCCATCCTGGTCTTTAGGTTGCCATGTATTGTAACCAAGGCATACCCCTGGTTCTTCTACGCAGACCTTAACCTCTTTGAGCCCAGGAGGATCATCTGCAGCCTCATAGAGGGATACCAAGAGTACCCTCACGTCCCCTCGAAGCCTCGGGCTTTGTAACCCAATTCGTTGGAGCCTTCTTTCTACTCAGACGGACATTCGCTTCTTCCCGTGTTAGACTAAGAATTACTACTTAGTTTTATTAACTAAGATTTACCACTTAGTTTCCAGAATCGTTGTTTTCTAAGGTTTTCTACTTAGTTCCCTTTCCCGTCAATTTGGATTGGTTAAGTGTCATTAGTCAATTCAAGCCAACTTAACCCTCTTCATTCATCCTGTTAAGCTGGTTAAGTGTTATCAGTAACTATTGTTGACTTAACCCTACCACAAACCAAGTTATATTGGTTAAGTATTTATTACTTAACCCTACCCATTCACCCTGTTTTGGTCAAGTGCTCCTTTTTAACTTAACCTTGTCCGTCTGTTTTAACTAACATGTTATTATTAATGGTTAAGTATTATCCCTTCATGTTTTAGACTTAACCCCATTCCTTTATCACAACTTGATGCTAAGTGTTCAAGTTTACTTAACCCTACGGTCTAGCCCAGCTAACATATCAAATCGGCTAAGTGTATTAGATTTTACTTAACCCCAACCTCCGGTCTAGTTAACATGTTAATTTGGCTAAGTGTATTAAACTTTACTTAACCCCACCTTCTAGACTAGTGAACATGTTAATTTGGCTAAGTGTTTTCTTAGTTACTTAACCTCTACAAATCTTGTCTTGTTACCATGAGTTTGGTTAAGTGTCCCCATGGACTTAGCCCTCCGTTCTAGCTTAACTATGCTAAGTTGGTTAAGTGTTCCTATGGGCTTAACCCTCCCATTCTAGCTTAATTGTATGAACCTAACCCCACCTACCAGTCTTGTTATCATGTTGAATTGGTTAAGTGTCGTAGTTAACTTAACCCTAGCATTCTTGTTCTAGCTTTAACAAAATAGATTAAAGCCGCTACCACTCACATTAGACAGATATCGTTGCGATTACTGGATGTGCCGGTTGGTTCCGGGCAGGTTTACATCGCAACTCAGTCTAACCTCGGGTTAGGCATATTCGTGTTTTCTGAGTTCAAAGGGTTTTGATCAATTTTCAATTCAGGTTTTGAAAGTAACCATCCCGTTCGTCGGACCAGTCAGGGATAGCCAGGGAGAGCAGGAAACTTGTATTTTCCCAAACCCAAGCCTAGACACTATCCTCTCTGTCACCCTAGAACATTCTGGCTTATTATTAAAAGAGATGTCGTTAATAAACCTTTAATTTGTCTAAATTCACATTTCCTCATTTAGGCCAGATTCTATAGGTAAATTATTCCTATTTACTTATTTCCCAATTACTCTTTTAATGCAAATTGTCTACATTTATTTCTATGGCCCATTTCCCTTCCTAAATCATATTTATGCTTTTTGGTATGTAAACTATACCAAATTAAGTGTCACTAACCATGATTTTTCTAAACCTGGCAGTTATTCCCAATTATGGCCAATTTCACATTTATGCCAATATACTTACCGTGCCAAATTAGCTAATCCAATTCTGATTCAACATTCTAATTCACGTCAAACTAGACTTATTACTCTAGTTCACTATTCATGTAAATGCTAGATTTACATGCCCATACTAGATTCAAATTACACATCTTATAGTTCATGTCAAATTTATCCAATTTGCATTTCTATGAACACGCCATAATGCATGTTCCCAATTTATGCCAATTTCCAAGTTAAACTACGTTTTTAGTAAGTTTCATATTTTGCCCAAACCGCATTCCCACCGTTTGTGTAATCGTGATTCATTCTAGATTATAAATAAAGCTAGGTACGTAGAAAATAGGGAATGAACCAAAGATGCTATGCAAAAGATAGACATACTAACTGGCATAAAAAGGGTTGAATAACGATGTCGGCTCAAGAACATGGGTAGACCTAACTTAATTGGTAAATTCCCAAGGTCTAAAACCAAGAATAGACAGAATAAAGACGTAGGTTCAAGAACATGGGTAGACCTAACTTAATAGGTAAATTCCCATGGTCTAAAACCAAAGAAAACCAAGGACAGGCAGAATAAATAATCGGTTTTAGACCCAATCTCATAATCATAGAACTTAAGCAACATTTTCTTAGTCATGAATCATAGGTGTTTAATCACAGATGTCCTTGTTATGTCATAGACAATAGTTTATATTTCCTAATCAAAGGCATAGGCTTAGTCAAGAAAATAATCCTCATAGTCACAGTCACAGTCATAGGCAATGTTCATAGTCATAGGCAATGTCCATAGTCATAGGCAATGTGCATAGTCATAGGAAAATGTTCATAGTCATAGGCAAATGTTCATAGTCATAGGCAATGCCTAATTGGTCATCGAATCATAACAGTTCTTAATTAGGTCCAAAGATATAGGCACAGGTTTGAATAGAAAGATTTGGCATATTCTTTTATTCCTTTAATTTCATGTCACGAACAGAGAGAAACGTTCAAATCTAAAAATAACTGACTTACAGAGATTAGATTAGAATAGAAAGATGGCGTTGCTATGATTCGTAGAAAAACAGTCGTTGCAGTCGTTCGAATCTTCACTTGAATTCTAGCCTGAACCTCCTCCTTGAAAGTCTTTGAGCAGCACCTCCTCGTCTTGATTTATTTTATATATATTATTTTATTTATTATTTAATTAAGAGGAGGAGAGGAAGCCATGTTCACTAATAATCTTTGCAGCATAAGGGTAGAGAAGAATTGTGAATAGAGAAGGAGTCTAGGGCTGTTTATATAGTGTAGAAATCAACAAACCTGGTCAGGATGGCGTCCGAATACAGAAGAACGAACCAGGTGCAAAAAACAGGAAAAAGAAGGGGGGTCGACTACCCAGTCGACCTGGGTGACCCAGGTCGACTACCCAGTCGACCTGGGTGCCTTGGGCGGGAAAATTCCCGCCCAGCCCAATCTGGGTCCGATTTGAACTTTGAACTTGACTTGTTTTGAAATTTGTACTTCGCTGAATCTTCTGGAGGCCATATCTTCCTCATACGGACTCCGATTTACACGAACTCGGACTCCTTTTCATGCAGAATTCCGAGACAAACGCAATGGCGTAGCCCGTTTCCCTTGATTTCGATTTTAACTTTTAATTCTTCCTTGATTTGTGAATCCTAGTGTTACAGAATTACGGGGTGTTACAAATAGAATTCGAACGTATATATTTATATAGCTCGACGTTAGAATACAAATATTTGTTTATAATTATACAAGGAATTGAAAATGGCGCGGTAGTTCGATAATTCGATTTCAAAGTTCAAATGAATGTACCGGGTGCAAAACAAACCGGATTTTAGTGAAACCAAAAATATTTGAATCTATTTGAGAATATCTTCCCAACGAATCCGAAAAATCGAAATTTCATAGCGGGAATCAAAAGATAGGCCCAATTGAAAATTCTGAATAGTCGCTTTGTAATTTAGGCCCTTAAAAATGGAAATTTTGCAAACAACCTCGGATTTCAACGAAACCACTTTTGTTGAATTTGTGATGTCAAGTTATTGCTAGGTTTCAAATTTCATAATTTTTCGAATCAATATGTGAGCGTGGCAAAGGAAAACACGTTTGACCAGTTTTAGTTGATTTTGATCGACTGGAAAATGGCCATTTTTCAGACGGTCTCAGAAATTGACGAAATTAGTTTTGTTAGGACCGTATCGTCAATACGAAGCTAGAAATAATTTTTCGGGAATTTTTAGAGTCTGTATGTGGCCCCGGTAAATTGAAATGCGCATTCAAATTCAATATATAGAGTTATATGTTGATTTTGACGAAAACTGATCGAAACGATCGAGTCAGCTTACGATACATATCCCATTGTGTTCGGAATGAGGGTAATTAGCTATGGACGACAGGCGGTAGGTCTCGTTTAGATGTCAAAAATAATAGTTGCTTTTTAGAAAATTTAATGAATATATATATATATAATAGTCCCTCCCCCTTTCCTTCCTTCATTTCAGAATCTCGAAACAAAAAAAAACAAAAAAACCGATCGTTCAAATCGCGTCTCGCCCTCCCCTCCGCCCCCCCAACATCCACCGCCGCCGCCTTCCTTCCTCCTCCCCCTCTTCTTCTCCACCTCGCTCCCCCCCTGAACCAACCGCAACCCCCCTGGCCCGACGCAACCAACCGCAACCCCCCTGATCCGACGCAAACCCCCCCAGTGCGCCTCCCCCGCCATCTGACTCCAACTCCGACTGTAAGCACCTTCTTAAATTTGTTTTATTTATTTCAGTTTATTTAAAAGTGATTAGTTAGAATAGAAAAAAAATCAGTATTATTTTTTTAAAAGAGAAGGATTATATTTTTGAATAATAAAAATATAATTTTTATATTAGTAGAAGGTTAAAAATATAATTTTTATATTAGTAGAAGGTTAAAAATATAATTTTTATATTTGTAGAATGTTAAATATATGATTTTTATATAACAAAGAATATAAAAATATTATCTTAATATATGTAGCGAAATAAAAATCTGATTTTTCTTATATATAAGTTGAAGTAAAAATGTGATTTTTATAGCGACGATATAAATTTTTTATCTTTATATTAGAAATAGATGTAAAAATAGAATTTTTATTTATATAATAGCGATGTAAAAATAGAATTTTCATCTATATAATAGTGATGTAAAAATAGAATTTTTATCGCATATATAGCAAAGTAAAAATACGATTTTGATCATTAGAATTGTCAAGGAAAAATATGATTTTTAAATTGAAAGTGAACAAATAAAAATGTGATTTTTATTTTAAAAAGAAAGCAGTATATAAATGTGATTTTTATATATGTAGTGAATACGGGCGATGAAAGTGATGAAGTGCAAGCAAGAAGAAGATTTCCTACATATGAAGAGTCATGGAATTTGGATTAGCTAGTCGGTGAGAACTTCTCACTTTTTATTTTATTTCTAGTTGAAATATATACTAGGATGCAGATGGTGCTTAGCAGCACCCGACACCCGTCGTCCACAGACCATGGACGGCTTGTATGCTTGTTTGTTTGATTTTGATGTGTAGTTGATTGTGTGATGTGAAATGAAATAAAATATTTATATAGTTAAAATATTTCATAGTTGAAAATAGAATTTTTAACGTGTATGTAAAATGAAATAAAAATAAACAAATCGGACGATTTGTTTATATACACACATTTGACTGATATTGATCGGGACGATAAAATTTTACACATTGCCCAACTGCACAAATAAAATTTGTGTTTGATTATTTGAAAACCCCACACGGGTATTGGGGTGATATATGACATACACTAATCCCAATAATTAGTTGTATATCGATCGATTGATTGACAGACTGTATAAGCGTTAAATATTTATATTTGATGCTTATACAGTGTAGAACGCACTTTGGATGATGGTTGATTATTTGTCATTGTTGATACATACATGCGTTGTATGGAAATCCATAGAAATAAAATCAGTGGAAATTGATTGGGCCTCACTCCAGTTTTGAATAGAAATATTTGAAATAGAATATTTGAAAATAGAAGTATTTGAAAAAGAAATATTTGACATAGAAATATTTGAAAAAGAAATATTTGAAAAAGAAATATTTGAAATAGAATATTTGAAAATAGAAACATATGAAGCCGTGTTGATTAGATTGACGCCATTTTGATGCATACAATATTTATATCGATTATATTCGTTTTTATAATGAATATTGAAAAGTGATTTCAAAATCAAATATTTTGAAAATGAATTCGAATCGAATTGAAATTGAATGGAAATCAAATTGAAATGAATTCGAATTGAAATTGAATAGAATTGAATTTGAATAAGAATTGAAATTCGAATTAAATTGAAAAGAATTAAAATTCGAATTAAATTGAAATAGAATTGAAATCATTTTGAATTGAATTTAAAACGTATTGAAATTGAACTAAAATAGATTTGAATTGAAATAGAATTGAAAGGAATTTAAAACGAATTTATATTGGAATATTCAATTTTGATTTGAAATTGAATATGAAGTTGAAATCGTTTTGAAAACGAATTTAAACGATTTAAAAAATACGTTTTGAAAGGAAATCGACGAAATATATATATATATATATATATATATATATATATATATATATATATATATAACGGCCTGAATAGAATGCGTCACGCTGCGCCAGTTCACGAATTTCGACCATTGACTTCGAATTGACGTTGCGGGAGATCCGACCGTCGGATTCTCCTAAAACCGGAACCATTTGGTTCGTATCGAAAAGAGCTTTCTAATGAATGTTGGAGATTCAAAATATAATGGTTGGATTTGGAATTGTGTCCAAATCAAATTTGGAAAAGGTCGCTGTAAGTGCAGTTCGATGGCTGTTGATGGGAATCGACTGTACGGACCTTGATAAAATTATTAAAAATAGTAATAATTTGTGTAAAATCAAGAGAAATGATTTGTGAAGAATTGGGATGAAAAACTCCATATTTGAAAAGATAAATATAGATCTTTATCGAAATGAACTAGTTTTGAACTAGAATTATAAAACCATTTATTTTTGAAATAAATAAAGTGGATTTGATATGGTTTTGAAAATAAAAAGAATTTCCAATAATTGAATTGGAATGGATTGGAATCGAAATCGTCTTTGGAATATTTCGATGTTGGATTTCATGGTTATACAGACATTGTTATGGAAATTTGAAAGATATATTTATATCGTTATTTCCAATACGATATTTGTTGGCCGTAGAATTTGATATTGATTATAAGCCGATATATTTTCTATTCAGAGCCTTGTATTTAATACCAACTGTGATTTGAGTTTTCATGAATGGTGTCTTCATTAACACTATTCTTAAACCTAGTTGAGGAAAATATTAAATCTTTTTATTTAGATTTAATGAAGTGTGCCAATTAAATAATATTTAATTGGAATTGAATTGGGATTGAATTTTGAGTTTATCGTGAACGGTGTTTTAAATAACATTGGTTCTTTAACCCTATAATCAATGGAATGTGATTTTGGGTTTGTCGTAAGCTGTATATTAAATGACATTGGTTCTTTAACCCAGTTAAAGGCGGGATATTGATTTATGTGAAGATTAAAACTAAGTGGGGTTTTAATGAATCTTTAATTAGATTGAAATGGTCGACAATGGAGTATCACCAATTCTGCTCCAGGCGATAGTTAAATCTTTAATTAGATTTGAACGTGAAATGGTGAATTTACCAATAACACCGTGGTGTTAGATATGAAGTATGACCGGTTTTACTTCATGGGATGAATATGTTGGGATTGGGAAATAAAATAAATGATAACTTTGGTGTGGTTTGCTAATCCCAACTAGTTTGAATTGATATTCAAAAGCAGATTAAAGAATAAATTTAAAGAATTTATCTTTGATAAAATTAATGGGAACCATTCCCAAAGTGTAAGAATATTTGAATAAAAGAATATTTGAATTGGAATGAGGCGTATGTTGTGTTTGTTTAACACTTATTCATTACATACGCGAGTTATTCAGAAAGACCAGGTTTATCCCATTCTGAATAACTGATTCGACGTTGTGCCAAGATGTAGACGGTGGTCGAAGACCGGAGGTCTTCGCATTGTTTGGGTGATTACCAATGATCTTGATTGGGCTTTACACCCAAGAGGAGGGAATCAGTTGGTCATCGTCCAAACGTACTTGAAGATCGATGGATATGCGGGGTACTAGGTGCCTTCATTTTCGTTCAGACCCAGAACGAACTTGTAAATGGACTGTGTGTCTGACATTGGATTTTAGTCTGTGTAATTGATTTCTATTAAATATACAACTGTTTGGCGGCGGAGAATTTATTCTCTTGCTTAACGCCCTTCTCTGAGACGTACGAGCTTAGGGGTTATATATTGATGGATATCAATCGCATGGAGTGAATTGCCTTTGTGGCATCCCTAAGTGGCAGATGATCAAGGCTTTTGTTGAGAAGCAGAGTATTGTGGTTGATGATCAAAGCACAGCCTGTGTGGCATGGCTTTGTGTAACGTTGATTCGTGAGCCTCACACCCCGGTTGTGAACTAAAAACGGGAGAAGGATCCAGGGAGGGCATGCGTTTCTTTCTAGCTAGGGTGGTGTCAGTGACCTGCCAACCCTGACATTTGTATTATTTTCACCTATGTGGTTGTTGCTGTTGCGAGGCGCCTCAGATATATCGGTCGATCTGGGATCGATGGAGTCATTGGATTCATTGACACCCCAAAGGGTGGGAAACACAGTGTTCAGGCATTTTAATCGACATCGGTGGACCGGCCCTGGGGCTTCTAAGGGTCACTCGAGATCTGATCCTGAGACACGGGCTAGAGCGTCCCGAATTGGTAGAGGACTATCTTTTGCCTTGGTTCATAGATGGAAATCCAATTTCCAAATACGTGACTTTGCGGTTTTGATTGTAGAGCCTAGTATGGCGACATGATATATGGTACCTATGCCGTCTAGGATTGATACATTTATATTTGAAGTTGTTTTGACAATATACACCTATTATAGTATCAAATGATTTGTTTTAAACGTATCAAGCATGTTTTGGCTATTATAAGGGAAAACCCTATCCTCTGGTTTGTGTTGCATTATGTGATGGGACCTGGGTCTTATAATAGCTTCATTTTTCTTTATTTAGCATTGCGTTGTTGTTTTCTGCATTGGTGTTCTTGGGAGGAAACCCGTTCCGTGTTATACGGCGTGGTCCCATGATTTACCTAACTTTAAAATAAAGATAAATAACTGTTTTAGTTCACACCAGTCACATGACTGACCTAGAGTTTATTGTTTTAACCTAAACTTTGGGTGCCCCTATTTTCTGCACGGGCATCTGGTAGTTTCGGTTTTGCAGATTTATATTCACAGGATCCTGGTTTACTGCTGGAATGATATCCGGAAAGCTTTGTATCCGTATACCTCGTTCAGTTGTGTATTGTATTATTTTTCCGTTGCAGTAATGTATTTAAATGTAATTTAAATCTCTGATAATTTCTGTGTTATATTTATTCATACTCTTTATATTCTTGGATTCTGATGGAATTGTTGTAATTAACAATGAAATGTTCTTCTGTCTGCGTTCTTTTGTGTGTTGTTCTCAAAGTATCCGCTCTTTCCTCCATGGGGAAGTTATGGGTCTTCTCACTTGGTATCAGAGATTTGGTTTACAAAGCTCAAAGAACAAGACACATTAGAACCATACGAAAGAATTCATCAGAGATTGTATTAGTAATATCCAATAGGAATGACTCGTTAGAGATAGGATCAGTAGCATCCTAGAATGAGTGTAAAGGGTGTTGTTTTGAAAAATAAAATTGAAAACAAGTTTTGTTTTCAAATTTAAATCAACTATTCGTGTTTGAATATTTATTTATATTGATTTGGACTACCCAGTATATAAAGATTTTGTGTATACGTCTGATCCGCGTGTAATCGAAGTTTTAATATATTCGTAGATATAGAATCACATTCTAGTCGCCCGAAGATGATTCTAATGGTTGAGTACTCGTCGTCAGAATTTATCTTCGAGTGACGAAAGTGTGGTATCTATATATTTCCATAGACTGGCATGAGAACCAAAATTAGATAGGGCCTATTGTTGTGATTTGGCACCAAAAATGTGATTTTTGACTATATATCAAAATTATGAATTTGAAAAGCTAATTCATTAATTGATTGCTGATTGTGTTGTTTGATTATTGGTTGATTAACTAAAATTTGAACCCTTTAGCCAAACTGAACCAAATAGTGAATTGTATTGAAAATTTATCGCATTTGCATGCATGTACATGTGCTTACATTGAACAGGTCATAACAAGGAGGCTAGAGCAGAAGAATAAAATTGTTTGCCCGACAACAGATACATGTTTACCATAATTTACTGTTTTTTTTTGGTAATGATGATTTTATGAGCCGCTTGGCCTTTTCTTTTTCTTTTGGATTGAAGAAGGCCATGGGAGGCTATATGAAATATCCCGAAGTCCCCGGTGCAGGGGAGGTTATGGCGAAATGTTTCGAAAATTTAGGGTGTTAGCCAAATTTTTGAAAATTTTGAAAAGTTCTTAGAAAGTGAAAAGTTGAAGAACTTAAGCCGTAATGGAAATAGTGAAAGTTGAGTTGATTTGTGAAACAACTTTCGGCTTCGTTCCTTTTCGGGAAAAAAAAGTTTTAAGTGGGGTAGATTGTAATAACCCGGAAATCCGAGCCAATTAAAATTTTTTATTTTGGCAAATTTAGTGAATTTTGATTATTTAAAATGAATTATTTTAAATAATAACGACGAAAAATATATTTTGAATAGAATTCGAGCGTATATATTTATATAGCTCGACGTTCGAATATAAATATTTATTTATAATTATACAAGGAATTGAAAATGGCGCGGTAGTTCGATAATTCGATTTCAAAGTTCAAATGAATGTACCGGTGCAAAATAAACCGGATTTTAGTGAAACCAAAAACATTTGAATCTATTTGAGAATATCTTTCCAACGAATCCAAAAAATCAAAATTTCATAGCGAGAGTCAAAAGAAAGGCCCAGTTGAAAATTCTGAATAGTCGCTATGTAATTCAGGCCCTTAAAAATGGAAATTTTGCAGACGACCTCGGATTTCGACGAAACCACTTTTTTTGGATCCGTGATATCAAGTTGTTGCTAGGTTTCAAATTTCATAATTTTTCGAATCAATATGTGAGCGTGGCAATGGAAAACGCGTTTGACCAGTTTCAGTTGATTTTAATCGACTGGAAAATGGGCATTTTTCAAACGGTCTCAGTAATTGGCGAAATTAGTTTTTTTAAGACCGTATCGTTAATACGAAGCTAAAAATAATTTTTTGGGAATTTTTAGAGTCCATATGTGGCCCTGGTAAATTTAAATGCGCGTTCAAATTCAATATATAGAGTTATATGTTGATTTTGACGAAAACTGATCGAAACGATCGAGTCAGCTTACGATAAATATCCCATTGTGTTCAGAATGGGGGTAATTAGCTATGGATGACAGGCGGTGGGTCCCGTTTAGAGGTCGAAAATAATAGTTGCTTTTTAAAAAATTTAATGAATATATATATATAATAGTCCCTCCCCCATTCCTTCCTTCTTCATTTCAGAATCTCGAAAGAAAAAAAACCGATCATTCAAATCGCATCTCGCCCCCCAAACATCCGCCGCCGCCGCCTTCCTTCCTCCTCTTCTTCTCCACCTCGCGCCCCCCTAAACTAACTGCAACCCCCTGGCTCGACGCAGCCAACCGCAACCAACCGCAACCACCTTGATCCGACGCAAACCCCCCCCAGCGCGCCTCCCCTGCCACCTGACTCCAACTCCGACTGTAAGCACCTTCTTAAATTTTTTTTATTTATTTCAGTTTATTTAAAAGTGATTAGTTAGAATAGAAAAAAAAATCAATTTTATTTTTTTTAAAAGAGAAGGATTATATTTTTGAATAATAAATATATAATTTTTATATTTGTAGAAGGTTAAAAATATAATTTGTATATTAGTAGAAGGTTAAAAATATAATTTTTATATTAGTAGAAGGATAAAAATATGATTTTTATATAAAAGAGAATATAAAAATATTATCTTTATATATGTAGCGAAATAAAAATCTGATTTTTCTTATATATAGGTTGAAGTAAAAATGTGATTTTTATAGCAATGATATAAAAATTCGATCTTTATATTAGAAATAGATGTAAAAATATAATTTTTATCTATATAATAGCGATGTAAAAATAGAATTTTTATCTATATAATAGCGATGTAAAAATAGTATTTTTATCATATATATAGAAAAGTAAAAATACGATTTTGATCATTAGAATTATTAAGGAATAATATGACTTTTAAATTGAAAGTGAACAAATAAAAATGTCATTTTTATTTTAAAAAGACAGCAGTATAAAAATGTGAATTTTAAATATGTAGTAAAAACGGGCGACGAAAGTGACGAAGTGCAAGCAAGATGAAGATTTCCTACATATGAAGAGTCATGGAGTTTGGATTAGCTAGTCGGTGAGAACTTCTCACTTTTTATTTTATTTCTAGTTAAAATATATACTAGGATGCAGACGGTGCTTAGCAGCACCCGACACCCGTCGTCCACAGACCATGGACTGCTTGTATGCTTGTTTGTTTGATTTTGATGTGTAGTTGATTGTGTGATGTGATGTGAAATGAAATAAAATATTTATATAGTTAAAATATTTTATAGTTGAAAATAGAATTTTTAACGTGTATGTAAAATGAAATAAAAATAAACAAATCGGACGATTTGTTTATATGCACACATTTGACTGATATTGATTGGGACGATAAAATTTTACACATCGCCCAACTGCACAAATAAAATCTGTGTTTGATTGTTTGAAAACCCCACATGGGTATTGGGGTGATATATGACATACACTAATCCCAATAATTAGTTATATGTCGATCGATTGATTGACAGACTGTATAAGCGTTGAATATTTATATTTGATGCTTATACAGTGTAGAATGCACTTTGGATGATGGTTGATTATTTGTCATTGTTGATATATGCATGCGTTGTATGGAAATACATAGAAATAAAATCTATGGAAATTGATTGGGCCTCACTCCAGTTTTGAATAGAAATATTTGAAATAGAATATTTGAAAATAGAAGTATTTGAAAAAGAAATATTTGAAATAGAAATATTTGAAAAAGAAATATTTGAAATAGAATATTTGAAAATAGAAATATATGAAGCATGTTGATTATATTGATGCCATTTTGACGCAAACGATATTTATATCGATTATATTCGTTTTTATAATGAATATTGAAAAGTGATTTCAAAATCGAATATTTTAAAATGAATTCGAATTGAATTGAAATTGAATGGAAATCAATTTGAAATGAATTCGAATTGAAATTGAATAGAATTGAATTTGAATAAGAATTGAAATTCGAATTAAATTGAAAAGAATTGAAATTCGAATTAGATTGAAATAGAATTGAAATCATTTTGAATTGAATTTAAAACGTATTGAAATTGAACTGAAATTGATTTGAATTGAAATAGAATTGAAAGGAATTTAAAATGAATTTATATTGGAATATTCAATTTTGATTTGAAATTGAATATGAAGTTGAAATCGTTTTGAAAACGAATTTAAACGATTTATAAAATACGTTTTGAAAGGAAATCGATGAAATATATAATATATATATATTATATATATATATATATAATGGCCTGAATAGAACACGCCGCGCTGCGGCAGTTCGCGAATTTCGACCATTGACTTCGAATTGGCGTTGCGGGAGATCCGACCGTCGGATTCTCCTAAAACCGGAACCGTTGGGTTCGTATCGAAAAGATCTTTCTAATGAATATTGGAGATTTGAAATCTGACGGTTGGATTTGGAATTATGTCCAAATCAAATTTGGAAAAGGTCGTTGTAAGTGCAGTTCGATGGCCGTTGATGGGAATCGACTGTACGGGCCTTGATAAAATTATTAAAAATAGTAATAATTTGTGTAAAATCATGAGAAATGATTTGTGAAGAATTGGGATGAAAAACTCCATATTTGAAAAGACAAATATAGATCTTTATCGAAATGAACTAGTTTTGAACTAGAATTATAAAACCATTTATTTTTGAAATAAATAAAGTGGAGTTGAAATGGTTTTGAAAATAAAAGAATTTCCAATAATTTAATTGGAATGGATTGGAATCTAAATCATCTTTGGAATATTTCGATGTTGGATTTCGTGGTTATACAGATATTGTTATGGAAATTTGAAAGATATATTTATATCGTTATTTCCAATATGAAATTTGTTGGTCGTAGAATTTGATATTGAATATAACCAGATATATTTTCTATTCAGAGCCTTGTATTTAATATCAACTATGATTTGGGTTTGTCGTGAATGGTGTCTTCATTAACACTATTCATAAACCTAGTTGAGGAACAGATTATATCTTTTTATTTAGATTTAGTGAAGTATGCCAATTAAATAATATTTAATTGGAATTGAATTGGGATTGAATTTTGGGTTTATCATGAATGGTGTTTTAAATAACACAGATTCTTTAACCCGATAATTAATGGAATGTGATTTTTGGTTTATCGTGAGCCGTGTTTTAAATGTCATTGATTCTTTAACCCAGTTAAAGGCAGGATATAGATTTCTGTGAAGATTAAAACTAAGTGGGGTTTTAATGAATCTTTAATTAGATTGAAATGGTCGAGAATGGAGTATCACCAATTCTGCTCCAGGCGTAGTTAAATCTTTAATTAGATTTGAATGTGAAATGGTAATTGAATTTACCAATAACACCGTGGTGTTAGATTTGAAGTATGACCAGTTTTACTTCGTGGGATGAATAGGTTGGGATTGGGAAATAAAATAAATGATTACTTCGGTGTGGTTCGCTAATCTCGACTAGTTTGAATTGATATTCAAAAGAAGATTAAAGAATAAATTTAAAGAATTTATCTTTGATAAATTAATGGGAACCTTTCCCAAAGTGTAAGAATATTTGAATAAAAGAATATTCTGAATTGGAATGAGGTGTATGTTGTGTTTGTTTAACACTTTTTTATAACATACGCAAGTTATTCAGAAAGACCGGGTTTATCCCATTCTGAATAACTGATTCAACTTGGTGTCAAGGATGAAGACGGTGGTCGAAGACCAGAGGTCTTCACATCGTTTGGGTGATTACCGATGATCATGATTGGGCTGTACACCCAAGAGGAGGTTGGTGATCGTCCAGACGTACTAGGAGATCGATGGATATGCGGGGTACTAGGTGCCTCCTGTTTCGTTCAGACCCAGAACGAACTTGTAAATGGACTATGTGTCTGACATTGGACTTTAGTCTGTGTGATTGATTTTTGTTAAATATACATCTGTTTGGCGACAGAAAATTTATTCTCTTGCTTAACGCCCTTCTCTGAGACGTACGAGCTCAGGGGTTATATATTGATGGATATCAATCGCATGGAGTGAATTGCCTATGTGGCATGCCTAAGTGGCAGATGATCAAGGCTTTTGTTGAAAAGCAGAGTCTTGTGGTTGATGATCAAAGCACGGCCTGTGTGGCATGGATTTGTGTAACGTTGATTCACGAGCCTCACACCCCAGTTGTGAACTAAAAACGGGAGAAGGATCCAGGGAGGGCATGCATTTCTTTCTAGCTAGGGTGGTGTCAGTGACCTACCAGCCCTGACATTTAAATTATTTTCACATGTGTGGTTCTTGTTGTTGCGAGGCGCCTCGGATATATCGGTTGATCCAGGACCGATGGAGTCATTGGATTCGTTGACACCCCAAAGGGTGGGGAAACGCAGTGTTCTGGCATTTTAATCCACATCGGTGGACCAGCCCTGTGGCTCCTAAGGGTCACTCGAGCTCTGATCCTGAGACACGGGCTAGAGCGTCTCGAATCGGTAGAGCACTATTTTTTGCCTCGGTTCATAGATGGAAATCCAATTTCCAAATACGTGACTTTGTGGTTTTGATTGTAGAGCCTAGTATGGTGACATGATATATGGTACATGTCGTCTAGGATTGATACATTTATATTTGAAGTTGTTTTGACACTATACACCTATTATAGTATCAAATGATTTGTTTTAAACGTATCAACCATGTTTTGGCTGTTATAAGGGAAAACCCTATCCTCTGGTTTGTGTTGCATTGTGTGATGGGACCTGGGTCTTATAATAGCTTCATTTTTCTTTATTTAGCATTGCGCTGTTGTTTTATGCACTGGTGTTCTTGGGAGGAAACTAGTTCCGTGTTATACGGCGTGGTCCCTTGATTTACCTAACTTTAAAATAAATATAAATAATTGTTTTAGTTCTCACACCAGTCACATGACTGATCTAGAGTTTATTGTTTTAACCTAAACTCTGGGTGCCCCTATTTTCCGCACGGGCAGCTAGTAGTTTCGGTTTTGCAGATTTATATTCACAGGATCCTGGTTTACAGTTGGAATGATATCCGGAAAGCTTTGTATCCGTATACCTCCTTCAGTTTTGTATTGTATTATTTTTCCGCTGCAGTAATGTATTTAAATGTAATTTAAATCTCTGATAATTTCTGTGTAATATTTATTCATACTCTTTATATTCTTGTATTCTGATGGAATTGTTGTAATTAACAATGAAATGTTCTTTTGTCTGCGTTCTTTTGTGTGTTGTTCTCAAAGTATCCGCTCTTTCCTCACCGGGGAAGTTACGTGTCTTCTCAATTTATACTTAAGCTAAGTAAATAAATTATGAGTTTTTTAAAAATCAAACTTGTAGTTACATAATTTATTACATATATTTGATTGTGAAATTAATAAAGAGAATAAACAAATTACAAGGTCAACTTGATCAAATCTAGTTTATGCGGGGTTTGGAGCTGCAAAAATCTCTGCTAAGGGATAGGAATTGGAACGAATAACAGTTAAAAACCCTGGTGAGTAAATCTCACTCACCTTTTCTTTAGAATTATTTTTATATCATTAAAAATAATTGTTTGCTGCTTGTTGAATGCTTTCTGATTGTTTGAAATATATTAGTTATTTAGCATTGACTATTATATATATATTGGGTTGATGGTTGGATTGATCCCCGTAATCTCATTAGCGGATGCCCGCAGTTTCATAGCGGATGACTTCCCTATGCGCCCCACAAATATATTAGAGGATGCCTTCATACCGCGATATCCTGCCTCGAAGCAGGATGGGTATTATTTATGTTGACTAACATTTGTGGGTGCAGGAAAACAGGTTGGAGGGATCCAACTGAATTCCTCAAAAATATATTATCTGTTTGTTTATTTGTTTGCATATATACTGTCATATATGATGTGTTAGAAACCCTGAAATAAATAATTGGTTGTTTGGTGTTTAAATATCACCGGGCCTGAGGGTTGATTTATAAAATATCCTGAAAAGGATATTTGAGATTTTAAAAGGAGAATTCTATTTTTAAAATAGAATTTGAAACTTTAGAATGGAATAAAAATATTAACCTGTTTTAATAAAATAAAAACATGTAATTCATTTATAAACAAAGTTTATAAATGAAGTGAGAAGAATTATCATTGGATAATCCAGAAATAAAAATACGAGTGTGAAATTGAAAAGGGAAATCTATTTTCCAAAAGTAGAAATATCGATTTCAAAAGAAATTGAAATCGAGACTTGTTTAAGAATGAATATAAAATTTAAAAAGGAATTGAAATAGAATATGAATTCAAATGGATTTGAATAAAGAAAGTTCAATTGAAATTTAAAATATAGAATTTGAAAATAGAAGTGAAATGGAGTTTAGATATAGGAATTCAAATAGAAGTGAAATGGAGTTTAAATATAGAATTCAAATAGAGTTGAATTGGAATTTGAGTATAGGAATCAAGTAGGAATTTAAAAATAGAATTTTCAAATAGAATTTTTAAATAGAAATTTAATATAGAAATTTAAACGAAATGTGAGTACAGAATTTGAATAAGAGAAATTCAAATAGAATGTGAATAAGAGATTTGAAATAGATTTGAATATAGAAATTCAAATGGAGTTTGAAATGTAATTTGAATATAGAATTCAAATAGAATTCAAATGGAATTTGAATATAGAAAATCAAAGTATAAATAAATATATTATCGAGTAAGGAGAAATTGACAATTATAGATAATCGAAAATATTATGTTGAATTAGAAAATTTTGATTTGATATATATTAAAATATATCAGAATGAAGTTGAACTTATTATAAACGAAGTTAAAACGTTTATATTTATATATATAATTAAAACGAGCTCGCCGTAGCACGGTAGTTCGTAAATTATCGTTTTGAACTTCAATTGAGTATACATAATTCAATTGAAGTCGGAATTCTTTGAAACAAGAAATGTCAGGACCGATTTGATAATAGTTTACTAATGGAGGAGAAAAATATGGATTTCGTCGAATAGATTTTGAGTTATGTCAAAATCAAATTTTCAGAAAAACAGCGCCATAACCATTTAAAAACCATAACGGTTTATTTAATTTTATAAAAGGATGTTAAGCGAATAAAATCCGAATTTCTATTTAGAAAATTCCAGATTTGAATTGTAAATTATATGTGAACTTACGTGGAGTAATGAATTGAGTTTGAAACATAAATCAGATTTTGGATTTTTGAATAGAATTAACTAGTTTGAATAGTAATTAGTTAATGAGATTTTGAATTGATATTGGGCTTTGAATAAGTGAATTCGATTTGAAAATTTATATTCGAAATCGAAAAGGAAACTAGAATTGAAATTGAAATTCAATTTGGTTATGAGAGAGTTAAATATTTTATTTGAACATGTTATGTTCAAACAAAGAAGTGAAATAGGCAAATAGCTATTTAAAGAATAAATGAGCGAAACTGAATTCAAACGATTGGATTGAGCTGAATTGAATTGGAAACAGGTGAGCATGTGTTAGACAGGTATTGGATGAAATATATGAAGTTTATAAATTTATGTGCCCGACAAAAAGGTACATGTTTAAATTCATATATGAGGTTTTACGTGCCGTATCGGCAAGCCGCTTGGCTTTTCTTTTTCTTTTGGATTGGTGAGGGCCATGGGAGGCTATTTAAAATATCCCAATGCTCCCGGTACAAGGGAGGTTATGGCGAAATTTTCCGAAAATTTGAGGAGTTGGAATATTTTTAAGAAAAATTTGATAGTTAGAAATAAATGCATCGATATATATAGAATTCGATAAGGAAACGAATTTAAAAATAGAATATTATAAAAAAAGGAAATCGATAGTCTGGTAATAGAAAGAGAAACATATATACGTTTAAAAACGAATAATTGGTTTTTTAATGTTGATTATTCGGGGTAAGTGGTTTTGTCTTTTTTGAAGTTAATGATGTTTTCAGTCAAGGTCTGAGAGGTAATTTTACCCCAACTTGATTGATTTCATTTTTAATTGATAAATAACAAGATCCAATCTCGGAGAGAAGTGTTGGATGATAGTTAGTTGAATAAAATATTTTGGGTTGTTGTAACGATGTTTTACACAACATTCGTTTTAACCCAAGTGATGGAATTTTGGAAATATAAAAGTTAAATATTTCCTGAGTATAATTAAGGTAGTGGGGAAAGAGATAAGTAATTGAAATTGTTTCAATTCCAAATAGAATATATTTTCTAAGTGTAGAAAATAAAAGAAGGGGAGATATAGAAATGTTTTCCCAAGAATGTAAGAGACCGAGATGATAATTGAAAATATTTGTTTAACAAATATTGATAAGGAAATGGAAAGGGTAATTTAATTAATGAATAGTAATCAAGGGGCCCAGTGATTGTTTGATTGTTTTGAATGGATGTTTGTTTTTCTTCGATAGTTAAATAAACGACTATCGAAGTATTTGCCAATATCGTTGTCAATATGGAGAGACCGGTTGGATTGTTATCCGTGAACCACTCTGTATTGGTATTAGCGTTGCGAATCAGATTATATGAAGGTAATCGAAGATGGAGTAAAGTGCAAGGACTTTTTCTATTAATAGAAATTGTGCCTTCGGTTTCGTTCAGTCCCAGAACGAACGTATATGTACGAACGTCTGACAGAGTATTTCCAATGATCGAATGGGTTGGTCTGAATAAATATATATGGTTGCAACGGATTTATTCCCTTAGCATAATATCCAGAATGTATTTGTGCAAATCGATGAGTGATTAACGGATCTGACAATGTGGCATTCAAAGTGATTGTGCTATCAATGAATGACAAATAATCGTAGCCTCAGGCCTCAACAACCGGGAAATGACAAAAATAGGGTAGGCAGCATAGCTAAGTGGGTCGCTCCCATTAGGGTGTATTATCACTTATCTAAAGATTCATTTAATTCCTTATTCTATTCGATGCTGTCCCATTCGGGAAACGGTTGCTGATCCTAACCTTTGGTGATATACATTCGATACACCCAAGCGAAATGAGTGGTCGGTCATGTGTGGGCCGGGTTGCAAGATGTTCTTGTTGAACCCAGTGTATTCTTCTCTAGAGATACACTATCGGAAGGTGGTTCCATACCTTGTTATGTTGGAAATCCAATCTCAAATAAGCACCCTGCGGTTTTTGATTTTATATTATATATGGAGCATGAGATGCAAGCGTTTCGCTAGATTCTGTTTATTTGATTAGACATTATTATAATATCACTGGATTTTTGTATCAAAGTGTTTTGGGTTATAGTAAGGAAAAAAGCGTCCATGTTTATGTGTGGCTGGTCTTACTATTGTCTTTCCTTAGAAAGGATTTTTAAAGTTAAACAAATGGTTGGAGTTTACTCACACCAGTCCCATGACTACAGAGTTTATTTTGTTTATTTTCCCTAAACTCTTGGGTGCCCAAATTTGTACGGGCATTCAAGTAGTCGGGTTTTTTCAGATTCACTTGGAAGAGCTGAAAGCGGGAGGCTTCACCAGTTAGCTATAGAATATCATACATTTTTGCTGTGTACTATGTGATATCTGGAAACAGGTGTTTATAACTGTTCCAGAAATAACGGTTATGCTCTGATAATGGTATGTATATACAGTTACTGATTTGTATTTCAAAAATTATGTTATTTAATATGTTTTACTCGTTCCGCTGTGAGATTTGTGTTCTTCGTTTTCTTCTACTCTAATAATTCTTTCTTTCTATTTCTCATCCTCTAACTTTTCTCTAATAATGATTCGTACTTCTGTGCAATTTGGGTTGGACATGTGGTGTTATTAGTCAACTCAGATAGTACAGATTTGCAGGCCATTACAAAGGTTAATCACAAGACCACGTCGCTAACACGGAACAGGTTTACTCCATTGGATTGCCGGTGCATAAAAAAAGTAAATCGTTAAACAACACAATGCTTTTTAGAAAAATGAAACCATCATAAGACTCAAAGTCCCATCACACAATGTAACGCTAACCAGAGGATAGAGTTCTACCTTATAATGGTCAAAAATGCTTGATATGATAAAAACGAATTTGATATTATTATTAGTGTATATATGTTTCAAAAACATTTCATAGTAAATGTATCAATCCTAGGAAGCATAGCTACCGTATACTATGCCTCCATACTAGTATTACAATCAAGTCCGTAGGGTCGTATTGGGAATTGGGTTTCCATCATGAGTCAAGGCTAGGAACGATCTCCTTACCGATTCGAGACACTCTAGCTAATGTCTCAGGATTCCCCGCAGTGAACCCTTGGATTCTGCAGGGCCGGTCCACACATATAGCTTTGTGGATTAGTTATTCCTGAACACACGTTTCCCGATTGTAACACCCCACCTCCGTTAAGGTCACTCACAAAGGGAATGCCTTAACTTTGATGGAGCATTTTAGTAGACAGAACAAAATGTTACAAGACAGATATAAAATAGTACTTGAAAAACTTTATAACTTTATTGCAGCCAGAAAAAAAAACAGAAATCAGTTTGGTTACAACTTTACCAAAAACTCAAGTACATATATATCAGCCTTGTTCAAAACTATAAGAGTACAAAACTTTAAAATCATAATTCCCAAAGAACAGAAGCTATAAAGAGCCAAGCCATACTTTAAGCACTTCAAGCAGAAGGAATTTGGATCAAGCTAAAGTATTCCCTCCTTGGAAACCCGGGGGGGGGGGGGGGTGGGGGGAACGGAAGAAAATAGGTGAAACAACAAGGGTCAGACATAAAAGTCTGGCAAGTCTAGTGACTTTCAGCATATGGACAGATAATAATAATCATAACATGAAAATAAAGCTGGATAAGAGATGACAACAATAAGAGTAACAGATATACTTAAACTAAACAGAAGAAACAGGATGATATAAGCTATTACTTTTCACTTCACTGCACTAATATTAGTATAACATGATTATGTGTCACCCCAATGTCTAAACTGAAACAGAAACGGGAACAGAATAATTTCCACAGAAGAGAATGCTAGTAATGGGACTTTACCACCCCAACAGAAAGTACAGAAACAGAATGCTAATAATGGGCCTTTACCACCTGAACAGAAGGTACAGAAACAGAAACAGATTAATCCCTACGAAAACAGAATGTAGAATTAGGTGTACACTAGTAAATGGGCCTTTACCACCCTAACAGACGGTACCACGCAGAAACAGACATGTGTTACCACCCAACAGAAAACAGACGGTACCCTATAGAAACAAACAGAGCTAAGGGTACCCTAAGTCTTATCCCCTGCGATCGGCTCCCTAATACATAAATACCCTGTGCCATCCCAACATAAAGGTGTATCACTCCCTAAGTGGCAACCTTTGAATGACACAGACCTATTTACAGATGTCACGGCGTCTTACATCCTCAGAGGCAGACCGGGATCCATGCACGCACACGACCCGGTTGGAACGCACCATCAACACCCCTCGCCATTATCACAATGAACCGCTTATAATTAGTTCACTAAGCGTGCCCGGACCCTACCTATGGTTGGGTCATAGTTTTTGATACCAGAAAGGATTACTGACTAATATAGGTCCCAAACAACAGATGACACAAGTAATTTCCCTCCTAACCTTGTGACCCAGACTAACAGATTCCAGGTTAACTTGTTTACACGTTCAGACATACAGAGTTTAGATCAACTAGTTCACATATCAGACAACTAAGTTAACAAGTTTTCAGACTAACGGATCAGATATACGGATTTAACAGATTTATAGATTTGTCTAACTTTGTATTGGGCCTACAGATGCACGAAACGGGTTTGTTAAATTCATTAGTCCAGTTGGTTTAACCCTATCCACCCAACACGTTTTAGACATCATATTTATCTTAGATTTGCATTAATTAATTATTAATGCGCAAACCTCTCACATTAGGTCGCTAGCTTGTGGCCTCTGGATGTGTCGGGCGGTTCCGGGCAGACTTCTGCCACAAGCCATACCTAACCTCATGTCTAAGCATATTTTAGTTGTGCCTACGACCTCTCACATTTGACTGACAGTTCACGGTTGTTGGTTAAGCCGGTTGGTTCCGGGCAGGCTTCCACCGCAAACGGAGTCTAACTTCGTGTCATAGCCAATTTATTCCCTTACAGAAAATATCAGACTAATTATGTTCATTTAACAAATTAAACTTCTTCTCAAGTCGCAGCAAATTAATCAAATTAACATGTTTTACTCAATCTTAGGTTGCCTACAAATTACAAGTATTCAGCTTTTCAACAGATTTAACGGATTAGGCGACACAAAAGAGTTAGAAGATTAGGTAGTTTAACATAAATAGCAGATTTGGTGTTTCAACATATTTAGCAGTTTAGGCAATTCAACAGATTAAACATATAACAGATTTAGCAGATCTAAAACATTCCTTAAGGTTTCATTGACAATTCTTGCCTAATTATAAATTAGGCCTAAATTCACATGCCTAAATCATGGTCATGATTCATAATATGACATATACCCAAATTTTAGTTAAATTTGCATAGTAGAGAATATGCTCAAAAATCCCAATCGTGATTCACACATAAATTATGCCAAATATAACCATTAATTACAATTCATTCCACATATCCAAAAATCCCCATTTAAGTGTATTCACACTTAATAGTTATCAAATATTAATATAGATTTTTACACCTAAGTCATATGCAAATTAATTCTCTTTTTTTTCCAAATTACAAACTATAATATGTATAGTATGTCCAGATCTAGATCTTGAATTACAACTTGTACTATGCATCCAAATTAGTTACATGTTCACAGTTAATTTTTATGCCCCAAATCCCATGTCATATGTCCAATATTCTTTATACCTCAAAACTATGTTCAATTATATGCCTCAAATTTATGTTTCTAAGTTGTAACCTATTTTATGTTTTAATTCACAATAATCCTCTTCTTCCAAGTCATAGGTCATCTTATGCAATATGCCTCATTCAATATTCTTCCCAAAATTTAGCGTTTATACGTTCATCTCTTATGAGATTTGGCTCAGGCTCGTGGTAGCCTGGCTATCAAACAAAAAGAAAGAAAGAAGGAAGAAATACATAACAAACAAAATAATAACAATAAAGTTGTAACACCCCGTGAATTCTATAATGCTAAGCTTCAAAAATTAAAGTATAATTAATTCTAAATGAAAGAATTAAGGGAAACGAATTATGCCATTGCGTTCGTCTCGAAATTCTGCTTGAGATAGAGACCGAGTTTGCGCGAATCGTACTAAGTATGAAGGAGTTATAGCCTTCAGAAGTTTCAGAATCTAATTTAAATTCAAACAGCTCAGTTTTAAATTCAAAATTCGAAAATTCTGGTTCAAACTGGGCTGGGTGGGAAAATTCCTGCCCAGAGACCAGGTCGACCATAGGGTCGACCATGGTGTTGACCTGGTCACCACAGGTCGACCATGGTGTCGACCTGGTCCCACCCAGGTCGACCGTAGTGTCGACCTGGGTGTCGACCTGGCTGGCCAAGTCTGGCTCTGGCTCGAATTTCTGAGGCAGTGTGTGTCACTAGGGCTGATGTGTCACCTCTTGATTGGCTCTCTGAACTTTGAATGCTTAGATTCCTCCTATCTTCATCTGACGGCTCAAAACAACTTAAAAATCTATAAATACACCCTAAGTCTCAACTGAAAATTCACACAAAAAAATGAGAAAGGAGTCGTCATGCTGCTAGGGAGGAATTAAACATAGCCGTCAAGAGGAAAGCCTAGAGACGAATCAAACTAAGAAGAAGGTTTAAAGTTTAAATCAAAATTATCAACGCAACGTTAGTCTACCAAAAGTAGCGCATCTCAATTTCAGAATTCAGAATCCAAAATTCAAGATTCTGCATTCGTTGTAAGTATAGTGACCTTTCAGAATATGAATAAGAATTGAGATGTGGTTCGATGTGAATGAAAATAGAATTGTGTTATTGTATTGTATAAAATTTTATGTATTGTGATGGTTCTATCATGACTTATGTATTGATGTTTGTGGCATAAATTGATTGATGCAAGCCTACTGAACAATTGTATATGAAAACAATGGCACTTGCAAGTTTGTGGCAAAAATTAGAAATTGATCCTTTTATGTATATGGCGATGGCATGGACTATGTATATTCCCTTAGTCTAAATTAGATTTATGTAAACATGTTCTAGATTTGAAACCTGTTATGCCTACATGACCCAAAACCTATGATATCATTTTCATGTCTATTTGCAAGTATAATTGATCAATGTTAAGCATCGTTTGGGTTTCAAAAACTATGCAAGTTCATGTTGAAATAGGCTATGTGATTTAATGTTATAATTGAACCTTTTGGTGAATATACATCATGCTAATTTCGTGTTTGGCATTATTCCAAGTTAAACATATTTAAACACAAGTTGTGTAAGCCTAAACTATGCCATTTCATATGTCACCTACTTAGTTGTACTATGATTTGAATGCAAGTTCACATGACCCATCATTTATGTTAGTATCGCTAAATTGCAAGTTCATGCACCACACACCCTTATATGTTGTCAAACATTACATGTTCTTGATTTCCCCTTTTTCTTATGCTTATAAAGTTGGGATGAATTGTGTCAAGCCCAACATTTGTTATAACGATGCGAACGTATAAGCGGGGGTAATAACGTTGGGTGTAAAACATGAAAATATATGTTGGCATGTTTGGCACATGCCAATGACATGACATTTAAAGCGGTATGAATTGTTATACCCAAAAATAAAAGATATGATATTTACATATATATTTAAGAAATAATAAAATATGTAAATTTAGAAAACACGACGTGTTTAACCCGAGGTTGGATTGAGTTGTGATGTAAACCTGCCCGGAACCGCCCGACTGTCTAGTGGTCACAATAATACCTATCCAATGTGGGTGGTTAAGCATTGAGCCCAATAATGACCCGAGGTTAGAATGAGTTACGGTGTAAACCTGCCCGTAACCGACCGGCATATCCAGTAACCGTAGCAATACCTGTCTAATGTGAGTGGTCAGGTGCTCCTAAGAGGCAAATGACAGATGGTAGGGTTAAGTCAACTATAACACTTAACCAAATTCAACATTGATGGGTGGGGTTAGGTAAATACAAACATTTAACCACTTAACGTGATTGACTAGAAAATCCTGGTAACGAGGGACCCGTTTCAGCAGTAACCCAAGTTAGGTATCAACGGTACCCTAAAACTAGGCAGGGTGGGGCACGATTACTGGGCTGATTGTAAGCGGTCAAACGACGGCGGTAGGTGCACAATGCAGGTCTAAAGGGGTGCGGGCGTGCACACACTCCGGAGCAGACAACCAGAGCACTGGGGACACCAGTGGTATAACCTATGCCTTCTAGAATTTGTGTCGGGGCCACCACCATGGGTCTTGATACACCCCATGGTGGGACCAACATAGGTATTTACAATTCTTGGGTGCCGTATGACACATGTTAACGCGAGTAGGAGCTGATCTTTTAATAAGAATGGGGATCACTTCACCCTCACCATGGGGTGCCAGTTAGAGTAAACTCAAGTAGATGCAGAGATATAGTATGGGTGCGATAGTACATTCGACACTCCCTTAGCTTGTGACACCATCCTATTTTCAGTATATATCTATCATGCCCTTTTCTTATTCACATACTGAAAAGTTACTAGATTTACTCAGGCTTTATGTCTGACCCTATTTTCTTTTCGTCTTCTTTTCTTTCGTCCCCCCCCCAAGGTCCACAGGGAGGAAACAGCTCAGCTCAGTCATGCTCTGCACAAGCTCCAAGAACATAGATGTATGATTTGTTTCTCTTTTGCTCGGACTATGGCTTTGGATATCAATATGGGGATTTTTGTCACTTTATTTATGTTTTCTTCTTCTTTAATTATCAAGACAGTAATGATGTTGTAATGTTGGAAGTATTTTGAGACAATGTTTGTTTTTGAACACGTATTGATAAATAAAAGTCTGTTGGTTTCCGTTGTTTAAATTATGTGTATTTATATCTATCTTGAGTTTATCTGTGGCTTTTACTTATAAACCTCCAACAAAATTAAGCGATTCCTTTTGTGAGTGACCTTAACGGAGGTGGGGTGTTTCACTTGGTATCAGAGCATAGGTTTACCAGACAAGATAAAAGTTTTTGAAATTGTTTTCAAAAAGAAAGTTTTAAAGAAGCTGTTATATTTATAAAGAGACAAAATCCCCCAAAGCCATGTGCCCTATCTATCTCTCTATCCTTCGTTTTGAATTTTTCCTTTTTGTTTCAGCATATCTGGAGACCTTAACCTCCCGGAAGGAGTGCCGATTCCCGGCTGGTTTAGGAGGTACTCAGAAGCAAGGGACAATGGCGCAGGCCCAACAGACATCCCTCCTCCAGTGGTCGCGGTTCCTCCTCCTCCTCCTCCACCTCCTCCACCTCCTCGTGGAAATGCCTTCGCAAAAACATGTAGAGACTTTAAGGAAATGGGTGGAAAAGACTTCTATGGGACAGAATCCTTTGTAGGGGCAAGAAACTGGATAAAGGAGACTGAGGATCTGATTGTCATCTTCGGGGTTGATGACAGGCAAAAGATACAACTAGCGGTATGGTTACTTAAGGATGAAGCTTCCTATTGGTGGGAAGTTACCAATGCTCAGAGGGCGGTGGAAACATGGGAAGATTTCAGGACAAGGTTTGAAGTGAAATTCCTCTCCCAAGCGGAACGAAGCCGGCAAATGGAGAAGTTCCTAACTCTGAAACAGGGAAGCATGACGATCAGGGAATATGTTAATCAATGTAATCAACTAGCCAGATTTGGGTTAGACTTAGTAAACACCCAACACAAGAAGGCACTTCGCTTTGTCAAGGGTTTGAATGAGCCTCTACAAAGCCTTGCCATGACCCATGTATACACGGGAGCAACTTATGAAAGCTTGGTGGACATGGCATTGCTACACGAGGAAGACCACAACAAGAAAGAAACTAAGGTGGAAGAGAAGAAATAGGGTCTACAAGCAAAGAAAACAGACTTCAAGAAAGGAGGAAAGAACAATAAGCCCCATGAGAAGAGAAGGTGCAATTTCTGTGGCATTGTGGGCCATATATCAAAAGAATGCGGAAAAAGAAGGCGAAGATGGGTGGTTTCTTTCATTGTGGGGAGACTGGGCACCAAGCTAAGGACTGCCCAAAGAAGAAAGGGCAGGGACAGAAAGCCGGATCCACTTCAGGGGGTCAGGTTCATGCGCTAGTGGCACCTCAGCAGGAACAAGGTAGTAATATTTCTGTAGAAAGTGTAGTCTATCGTTATGATCATCCAGTTCGTACACTTTTTGACTCTGGCGCGTCACACTCTTTTATTTCATCTTCCTTAGTAGAATCTCTGCATCTAGACACTAGTATGGTAGAAGATCCCTTAGTAGTTTCAAATCCAATTGGGGGCTCTACTTACTTGTCAATGGTTTGTTTGGGTTTGAAAATCTCTATTCTCAGCGTTGAGTTTAGTTGTGATGCCTTTGTCTTAGGCTTCTCAGGATATGGTTTGATCTTAGGCATGGACTGGTTATCCAGTAGTAGTGCCATCCTTGATTGTGAGAAAAGAGTAGTTAGGCTCTTGACTCGGCTTGGTAACACTCTAGAAATTTCTTTTAATCCCTTGAATGCTGTTATGCTTAGTTATCTAGAGTCGCCTGATGCTTCCGACAAGAATTTGCAATCGGTAAGAGTAGTCTGGGAATATCCGGATGTCTTTGATGAGGTGAAAGGCTTACCTCCAAGGCGGGAAATAGACTTCCGCATATATCTTGTAGATAACGCAAAGCCTGGAGCTTTACCTGTCAGACACATGGCTCCAAGGGAGAGAAAGGAGCTCAGTAAGCAGGTTAAAGAACTTCTCGAAAAAGGGTTCGTTAGATGGAGCATTTCGAAATGGGGTGCTCCAATGGTGTTTGCAACCAAAGCGGACGGTTCGCTTCGCCTTTGCGTCGATTATAGGGAGTTAAACAAATTGACCAAGAAAATTAGGCAGCCTTTTCCCCGAATCGACGATTTGTTTAATCATCTTGTAGGTGCAACGGTCTTCTCCCAACTTGATCTGACAACTGGGTTCCATCAGCTAAGAGTAGCTGAAGATAGTATTGATAAGACAGCGTTCAGAATCCCAGATGGTTTCTTCGAGTGGCTTTTCATGCCTTTCGGCTTGACAAATGCACCAGCTTATTTTGTAGACCTAATGAGCAGGGTGTTTAGAGAATTCCTCAACAAATTTGTGGTTGTCTTCGTAGATGATATCTTAATCTTCTCAAAGAATGAGGAAGAGCATGCCCAACATCTGAAAGAAATCATGGAAACTCTTCGAGCTCATCAACTAAAAGCCAAATTCTCCAAGTGTCACTTCTGGAAAAAAGAAGTAAGATTTCTAGGGCATATAGTGTCCAAAGAGGGGTTGGCTGTGGACCCCGCAAAAGTGGTGGCAGTGCAAGATTGGAAGAAACCAAGAAATGCAACCGAAGTTCGAAGCTTTCTTGGGCTAGCCGGTTTTTACTGAAAGTTTATTAGGGATTTCGCGAAAATCTCAACCCCACTCACAAGGCTAACAAAGAAGAATCTGGCGTTCATTTGGGATTTGGATTGCGAGTTTGCTTTCCAACGATTAAAAAGGGCTCTCATAACAACCCAGTTCTGACCTTGCCGGATGGAAGCAAAATGTTCACAGTATACATGGATGCATGTGGAACGGGACTAGGCGCTGTTCTAATGCAAGAAGGAAGGATAGTAGCATATGGTGGAAGACAATTAAAAGTTCAAGAAAAGAACTACCCAACGCATGATCTTGAGTTAACCGCCATCGTCTTTGCGCTCAAGTCTTGGCGCCATTATCTCCTAGGTGAGAAGTTTGAATTATACACTGACCATAAATCGTTGAAATATCTCTTCTCGCAGTAGGACCTTAACTTGAGGCAGCAAAGATGGATGTAGTTCCTTACCTCGTATGATTTTGAAATTTCCTATACTCCCGGCAAAGGCAACGTAGTAGCAAACGTGTTGAGCCGAAAGAAACTGACCTTAAGCCCGCTCTTCGTAGAGAGGCAAAGCTTTGAGTATATAGCCAGTTTTAGCTTTAGGCCTTCCTCTGATTTTGTACCGGGTTTGTTAGCATCTCTCGAGGTACGCCCTACTCTCTTGGACTCAATAGGGGCTGCACAACATGAAGACCCTCAGCTTGTTGATGTGATTGATAAACTTATTAGGGGTGGGACTTCTAGTCACCTCAGTAGGTATGCCATCGATGATAAAGGTTGGCTGAGACGAGATGGAAGATTATGCGTCCCACAAGCAAGGGAGTTGACAAAGAAGGTTCTTGAGGAAGCGCATCATTCTAAGATGACTATCCACCTTGGCGGCGATAAGATGTACAAGGATATAAAAAGGACTTTCTCTTGGAGAGGCCTGAAGCAAGATGTGGCAGATTTTGTTTCTAAGTGCATGACCTGCCAACGGGTCAAGGCGGAACAGAAGAAGCCTAGAGGACTACTTCATCCTTCAGAGGTCCCACAGTGGAAGTGGGATAGCGTTTCAATGGACTTCATTGATGGACTACCTAGGTCGAGAAGAGGCAACACTAGCATTTGGGTAATAGTGGATAGGCTTACTAAAAGCGCCCACTTCATACCTATCAAGAGTAGAAGGACTGCGTCATCTCTAGCATCTCTTTATCTCAAGGAAATAGTTCGACTCCATGGGATACCCTCCAGCATTGTTAGTGACCGAGACCCTATCTTCACAAGCGAGTTTTGGCGGAGTCTGCAAGAAGCTGTAGCCACACAGTTATGTCTGAGCACGGCTTATCACCCCCAAACTGATGGCCAGACGGAAAGGGTGAATAAAGTTTTAGAGGATCTTTTGAGACTTTGCGTTCTTGACTTTGGAGGGACTTGGGAGGATCACCTTCCTTTAGTGGAATTTGCCTACAACAACAGCTACCAAGCTACCATCGGTATGGCATCCTTCGAAGCCTTGTATGGAAGACCGTGCAAATCACCAACTTGTTGGTGGGAGTCTAAAGATAAGCTTATACTTGGGCCAGATATGATTCGAGAGACTTCAGAGAAAGTGGACCTAATACGAAGGAGAATGAAGACTACCCAAGACCGACAGAAATCCTACGCCGACAAAAGAAGGACCGACCTTGAATTTGAGGTTGGGGACAGGGTTTCCCTTAAGGTATCACCTTTAAGGAACGTCGTTCGTTTTGGATCCGCAGGAAAGCTAGCACCAAGATTTGTAGGACCGTTTCCTATCATCGAGAAGGTTGGAAAGATGGCCTATAGATTAGAGATACCCGAGAGACTGGACGGAGTTCACAACGTATTTCATGTTTCTCACCTCCGGAAGTGTTTGCATGAGTCTGCGGAGGTGGTGGAACCTAGCATTCTAGAAGAAGTCAAAGTGGAACGTGAAGCAACTGCGAGGAGAATTCCAACCCACATCCTAGGAACTGAAGTGGAAAAGCTACGCAACCGCGAAGTCAAACTCGTTAAAGTCCAGTGGAGCGACGCTGAGGAAGACGCGACTTGGGAAACTGAGGACAGAATACGCGCTGCCTACCCTCTTCTTTTTGAGGGCACATCTTTGATCTCTCTTTTTCCTTAAGTTATGCTTTATCTATCCTTTTAGGTATATCTCCTCGGTCCTTTTCCTAACTCCTTAGGTAGAAAACAAATGGATGCAAACATGTATTTGAAAACATATTATGGATGATTGCTGCAAATGGTTGCTAGTGATTGCTAGTGGTTGCTCGTGGATGCATATACACACACACCATAGGTTATAGATCGGCTCAGTCACTTCATATTGCATATGCACATATATGTATTCTCATTTGTATATGGTTGAAACTTGATATGCTGTCATATGGTTGTCGCATTTGTATTAATGGTTGTGCACACTCATGTAGGATTATGAGTAGGAAAAATTTGCATACATAATGGATTCATGACACTTACATGATTCGCATTAAGGAGGTCAACTGAATCAGTAGACCGCCTGATTTCTGCATTAGATAAGGACATGTACACACAAACTATGCATATAATCATGAAGCATTTGAGGTCTTTTAAGGGCAGTGGATGCTTGTGTTTGTTGGTTGAGTAGATGGATTGTTGGATGGTAGGAGATACATTCTTCCTAACTTGAAGATTTCAGGGACGAAATCCTTTTAAGGGGGGAGAATGTAACACCCCGTGAATTCTATAATGCTAAGCTTCAAAAATTAAATTATAATTAATTCTAAATGAAAGAATTAAGGGAAACGGGTTACGCCATTGCGTTCATCTCGAAATTCTTCTTGAGATAGAGTCTGAGTTTGCGCGAATCAGACTCCATAGTTATGGCCTACGGAAGATTCAGAATCAAATTTAAATTCAAACAGCTTAGTTTTAAATTCAAAATTCGAAAATTCAGGTTCAAACTGGGCTGGGCAGGAAAATTCCCGCCCAGAGACCAGGTCGACCATAGGGTCGACCATGGTGCCGACTTGGTCACCCCAGGTCGACCATGGTGTCGACCTGGTCCCACCCAGGTCGACCATAGTGTCGACCTGGCTGGCCAGGTCTGGCTCTGGCTCGAATTTCCGAGGCTCTGTGTGTCACTAGGGCTGACGTGTCACCTCCTTATTGGCTCTCTGAACTTTGAATGGCTTAGATTCCTCCTATCTTCATCTGACGGCTCAAAACAACTTAAAAATCTATAAATACACCCTAAGTTTCAACTGAAAATTCACACAAAAAAATGAGAAAGGAGTCGTCATGCTGCTAGGGAGGAATTAAACGTAGCCGTCAAGAGGAAAGCCTAGAGACAAATCAAACTAAGAAGAAGATTTAAAGTTTAAATCAAAATTATCAACACAACGTTAGTCTACCCAAAGGAGCGGATCTCAATTTCAGAATTCAGAATCCAGAATTCAAGATTCTACATTCGTTGTAAGTATACTGACCTTTCAGAATATGAATAAGAATTGAGATGTGGTTCGATGTGAATGAAAATAGAATTGTGTTATTGTATTGTATAAAAATTTATGTATTGTGATGGTTCTATCATGACTTATGTATTGATGTTTGTGGCATAAATTGATTTATGCAAGCCTATTGAACAATTGTATATGAAAACAATGGCACTTGCAAGTTTGTGGCAAAAATTAGAAATTGATCCTTTTATGTATATGGCGAAGGCATGGACTATGTATATTCCCTTAGTCTAAATTAGAGTTTATGTAAACATGTTCTAGATTTGAAACCTGTTATGCTTACATGACCCAAAACCTATGATATCATTTTCATGTCTATTTGCAAGTATAATTGATCTATGTTAAGCATCGTTTGGGTTTCAAAAACTATGCAAGTTCATGTTGAAATAGGCTATGTGATTTAATGTTATAATTGGACCTTTTGGTGAATATACATCATGCTAATTTTGTGTTTGACATTATGCCAAGTTAAACATATTTAAACGCAAGTTGTGAAAGCCTAAACTATGCCATTTCATATGTCACCTATTTTGTTGTACTTTGATTTGAATGCAAGTTCACATGACCGATCATTTATGTTAGTATCGCTAAATTGCATGTTCATGCGCCACACACCCTTATATGTTGTCAAACATTACATGTTCTTGATTTCCCCTTTGTCTTACACTTATAAAGTTGGGCTGAACTGTGTCAAGCCCAACATTTGTTATAACGATGCGAACGTATAAGCGGGGGTAATAACGTTGGGTGTAAAACATGAAAATATATGTTGGCATGTTTGGCACATGCCAATGACCATGACATTTAAAGCGGTATGAATTGTTATAACAAAAAAATAAAAGATATGACTTTTACATATATATTTAAGAAATAATAAAATATGTAAATTTAGAAAACACGAAGTGCTTAACCCGAGGTTGGATTGAGTTGTGATGTAAACCTACCCGGAACCGCCCGGCTGTCCAGTGGTCACAACAATACCTATCCAATGTGGGTGGTTAAGCATTAAGTCCAATAATGACCCGAGGTTAGACTGAGCTACGGTGTAAACCTGCCCGGAACCAACCGGCATATCCAATAACCGTAGCAATACATGTCTAATGTGAGTGGTCAGGTGCTCCTAAGAGGCTAACGAAAGATGGTAGGGTTAAGTCAACTATAACACTTAACCAAATTCAACATTGATGGGTGGGGTTTGGTAAATACAGATACTTAACCACTTAACATGTTTGACTAGAAAATCTTGTTAACGAGGGACCCGTTTCGTAGTAACCCAAGTTAGGTATCAACGATACCCTGAAACTAGGCAGGGTGGGGGCACGATTACTAGGCTGATTGTAAGCGGTCAAACGACGGCGGTGGGTGCACAGTGCAGGTCCAACGGGGTGCAGGCATGCACACACTCTGAAGCAGACAACCAGGGCACTGGGGACACCAGTAGTATAACCTATGCCTTCTAGAATTTGTGTCGGGGCCGCCACCATGGGTCTTGATACACCCCATGGTGGGACCAGCATAGGTATCTACAATTCTTGGGGGCCGTATGACACATGTTAACGCGAGTAGGAGCCGATCTTTTAATAAGAATGGGGATCACTTCACCCTCACCATGGGGTGACAGTTAGAGTAAACTCAAGTAGATGCAGAGATATAGTATGGGTGCGATAGTACATTCGACACTCCCTTAGCTTGTGACGCCATCTTATTTTCAGTATATATCTATCATGCCCTTTTCTTATTCACATACCGAAGAGTTGCTAGATTTACTCAGGCTTTATGTCTGACCCTATTTTCTTTTCGTCTTCTTTTCTTTCGTCCCCCCCCCCACCCAGGTCCACTGGGAGGAAACAGCTCAGCTCAGTCAGGCTCTGTACAAGCTCCAAGAACGTAGATGTATGATTTGGGTCTCTTTTGCTCGGACTATGGCTTTGGATATCACTATGGGGATTTTTGTCACTTTATTTATGTTTTCTGCTTCTTTAATTATCAAGACAGTAATGATGTTGTAATGTTGGAAGTATTTTGAGACAATGTTTGGTTTTGAACACGTATTGATGAATAAAAGTCTGTTGGTTTCCACTGTTTAAGTTATGTGTATTTATATCTGTCTTGAGTTTATATGTGGCATTTGCTTATAAACCTCCACCAAAATTAAGGCATTCCCTTTGTGAGTGACCTTAACGGAGGTGGGTTGTTTCAAAAGCAGAAGAACAGATCTGATAAAAAGAAAAAGACATAACCTCAGATTCAGATTCATTATCATGCTAGGATCATAATTAAATTTCATATCGTAAAATAACTGTACTTTCCTTGGTTGGATTCTAAAAGAAAAAGGTGTTATAGTTGTTCTCTTTTAATCCTAATTAGAATTGGAGGAAGAAGAAGCACAAGTCCTAGCTTAGGTTACAGCAGAGTAGAGACGCCATTGATTTATTTATTATAGAGGCAGAGTATAGGCCGAATGAAATTATGTGGAGAGAATTTGGGGGTGTTTTTATAGGAGAATAGGGTGATTTAGAGCGTTCAGATCACTCTAGAATCCATCTAGGCCTTAGAAACCAAGAAATGATGTCAACAGACCAACCAGAAATCGCCACCTAAGCCCTAAAACATAAAATTTCGTCATAGACCATTTAGGGCCGACGGGACCAATTTCAAACCTCCTAAGTCGACCCTGGGGTCGACCCAGCGGGACTCGGGTTGACCCATAAAATAGGTCGGTTTGGTGTTTTGCCTTCCCGCTTCCGCTGTTTTGAATTTTTTTCTTAAATTTTAGGTTGAATTTTATTTTATTTATATATATATATATTTCTATCTTCCTAATTAATCAATTTCACACTAAACTACTTTTTGAACCACGTTCACACTAAGCCGCTTTTTAGCCATTCCCCTAAAACAAAAATATGGCGTTGGTAGGGATCGAACTCTTTACCTCTTGTATGCAAGTCACATGTTTTAACCAAATGAGCTACTAAGTCTTTTGCTTGCAAACCTTAGAACAATGCTAAACATTATTCTTTTCTCATTCCTTTTTTTCGAATTAATTATTCTTTAATTTGTTATTTTAATATTCTTAGAAAATACGGGGTGTTACATTCTCCCCTCCTTAAAGGATTTCGTCCCTGAAATCTACAAGTTAAGAAGAATGTATCCTAACATCCAACATCCATCTACTCAACCATTCAATCACATGCATACATGTCTCAAACACATGTTTCAACCATAGGACTACCCTACCTAAAGGTCAAAGATACTAACGAGAGGACATACTAAAGATAAGATATATGGCCCTTCGGGTTATGCTTTCTAAAATAAGCTTTTTTTCTTGAAAATAATTTCCTTAAAACATATTTTTGAAAGTATTTCTTTATAAAATTCTTTTGAAAAATAGTTTTTCAAAATCTCATATTTGTTCTGGTAACCTTCAGCTCTGATACCACGTGTAACACCCCACCTCCGTTAAGGTCACTCACAAAGGGAATGCCTTAACTTTGATGGAGCGTTTTAGTAGACAGAAAAAAATGTTACAAGACAGATATAAAATAGTACTTGAAAAACTTTATAACTTTATTGCAGCGGAAAAAAACAGAAATCAGTTTGGTTACAACTTTACCAAAAACTCAAGTACATATATATCAGCCTTGTTCAAAACCATCAGAGTAAAAAACTTTAAAATCATAATCCCCACAAAATATAAGCTATAAAGAGCCAAGCCATACTTCAAGCACTTCTAGCAGAAGGAATCCGGATCAAGCTAGAGTATTCCCTCCTTGGAAACCTAGGGGGGTGGGGAACGGAAGAAAAGAGGCGAAACAACAAGGGTCAGACATAAAAGTACGGCAAGTCCAGTGACTTTCAGCATATGGACAGATAATAATAATCATAACATGGTAATAAAGCTGGATAAGAGATGACAGCAACAAGAGTAACAGATATACTTAAACTAAACAGAAGAAACAGGATGATATAAGCTATTACTTTTCACTTCACTGCACTAATATTAGTATAACAGGATTAGGTGTCACCCCAATGTCTAAACTAAAATAGAAACGGGAACAAAATAATTTCCACAGAAGAGAATGCTAGTGATGGGCCTTTACCACCCCAACAGAAAGTACAGAAATAGAATGCTAATAATGGGCCTTTACCACCCAAACAGAAGGTACAGAAACAGAAACATATTAATCCCTACGAAAACAGAATGTAGAATTAGGTGTACAATAGTAAATGGGCCTTTACCACCCCAACAGACGGTACCACGCAGAAACAGACAGTTGTTACCACCCAACATAAAACATATGGTACCCCACAGAAACAGACAAAGCTAAGTGTACCCTAAGTCATATCCCCTGCGATCGGCTCCCTAATACATAAATACCCTGTGCCAGCCCCACATAAGGGTGTATCACTCCCTAAATGGCAACCTTTGAATGACACAGACCTATTTACAGATGTCACAGCGTCTTACATCCTCAGAGGCAGACCAGGATCCATGCACGCACATGACCCGGTTGGAACGCACCATCAACACCCCTTGCCATTATCAGAATGAACCGCTTATAATTAGTTCACTAAGCGTGCCCGGACCCTACCTACTGTTGGGTCATAGTTTTTGATACAAGAAATGGTTACTGACTAATATGGGTCCCAAACAACAGATGACACAAGTAATTTCCCTCCTAACCTTGTGTCCCCAGACTAACAGATTTCAGGTTAACTTGTTTACAAGTTCAGACATACAGAGTTCAGATCAACTAGTTCACAGATCAGACAACTAAGTTAACAAGTTTTTAGACTAACGGATCAGATATACGGATTTAACAGATTTATAGATTTGTCTAACTTTGTATTGGGCCTACAGATGCACGAAATGGGTTTGTTAAATTCATTAGTCCAGTTGGTTTAACCCTATCCACCCAACACGTTTTAGACATCATATTTATCTTAGATTTGCATTAATTAATTATTAATGCGCAGACCTCTCACATTAGGTCGCTAGCTTGTGGCCGTTGGATGTGCCGAGCGGTTCCGGGCAGACTTTTGCCACAAGCCAAACCTAAACTCGTGTCTAAGAATATTTTAGTTATGCCTACGACCTCTCACATTAGACTGACAGTTTGCGGTTGCTGGTTAAGCCCGTTGGTTCCGGGCAGGCTTCCACCGCAAACAGAGTCTAACCTCGTGTCATAGCCACTTTATTCCCTTACAGAAAATATCAGACTAATTATGTTCATTTAACAAATTTAACTTCTTCTCGAGTCGCAACAGATTAATCAAATTAACATGTTTTACTCAATCTTAGGTGGCCTACAAATTACAATTATTCATCTTTTCAACAGATTTAATAGATTAGGCAACACAACATATTTAGCAGATTAGGCAGTTTAACATAATTAGCAGATTTGGCGTTTCAACATATTTAGCAGTTTAGGCAATTCAACAGATTAAACAGATAACAGATTTAGCAGATCTAAAACATTCCTCAAAGTTTCATTGACAATTCTTTCCTAATTATATATTACGCCTAAATTCACATGCCTAAATCATGATCATGATTCATAATATGACATATACCCAAATTTTAGTTAAATTTGCGTAGTACAGAATATGCTCAAAAATCCCAATCGTGATTCACACTTAAATTATGCCAAATATAACCATTAATTACAATGCATGCCCCATATCCAAAAATCCCCATTTAGGTGTATTCACACTTAATAGTTATCAAATCTTAATATAGATTTTTACACCTAAGTCATATGCAAATTAATTCTCTTTTTTTTTCAAATTACAGACTATAATATGTATAGTATGTCCAGATCTAGATCTTGAATTACAACTTGCACTATGCATCCAAATCAGTTATATGTTCACAGTTAAATTCTACGCCCCAAATCCCATGTCATATGTCCAATATTCTTTATACTTCAAAACTATGTTCAATTATATGCCTCAAATTTATGTTTCTAAGTTGCAACCTATTTTATGTTTTAAGTCACAATAATCCTCTTCTTCCAAGTCATAGGTCATCTTATGCAATATGCCTCATTCAATATTCTTCCCAAAATTTAGCTTTTATACGTTCATCTCTTATGAGATTTGGTTCAGGCTCATGGTAGCCTGGCTATCAAACAAAAAGAAAGAAAGAAGGAAGAAATACATAACAAACAGAATAATAACAATAAAGCAGAAGAACAAATCTGATAAACAGAAAAAGACATAACCTCAGTTTCAGATTCATTATCATGCTAGGATCGTAATTAAATTTCATATCGGAAAATAACTGTACTTGCCTTGGTTGGATTCTAAAAGAAAAAAGTGTTGTTGTTCTCTTTTAATCCTAATCAGAATTGGAGGAAGAAGAAGCACAAGTCCTAGCTTAGGTTTCAGCAGAGTAGAGACGATATTGATTTATTTAATATAGAGGCAGAGTATAGGCAGAATGAAATTGTGTGGAGTGAAAGTGAGGTTTGGGGGTGTTTTTATAGGAGAATAAGGTGATTTAGAGCCTTCAGATCACTCTAGAATCCATCTAAGCCTTAGAAACCAAGAAATGATGTAAACATACCAACCAGAAATCGCCACCTAAGCCCTAAAACATAAAATTTCGTCATATACCAATTAGGGCCGACGGGACCAATTTCAAACCTCCTGCGTCGACCCTGGGGTCGACCCAACGGGTCTCGGGTCGACCCAAAGGGTCTCGGGTCGACCCAACGGGTCTCAGGTCGACCCATAAAATAGGTCGGTTTGGTGTTTTGCCTTCCCGCTTCCGCTGTTTTGAATTTTTTTCTTAAATTTGAGGTTGAATTTTATTATATATATATATATATTTCTATCTTCCTAATTAACCATTTTCACACTAAACTAATTTTTGAACCGCGTTCACACTAAGCCGCTTTTTAGCCATTCCCCTAAAACAAAAATATGGCATTGGTGGGGATCGGACTCTTTACCTCTTGTATGCAAGTCACATGTTCTAAGCAAATGAGCTACTAAGTCTTTTGCTTGCAAACCTTAGAACAATGCTAAACATTATTCTTTTCTCATTCCTTTTTTTCAAATTAATTATTCTTTAATTTGTTATTTTAATATTCTTAGAAAATACGGGGTGTTACACCGATCCTATAGGACCTATCATCTGAGGCACCTCATTCCATCATCCACATAAGTAAAATGTCGGGCCGTGTAAAAACCAAACACCACTTCTAGCTAGAAAGAAACGTGCTGCTCTCCCTGTGTTCCCTTGCTCCGTTTTAGACTCAACCGGGTTGTGAGGCTCGTGAAGCCACATAATACACAAAGCTATGCTTATTCAAGCTGTGCTTTGATCATCAACCATAAGGCCTGGTTTTCAATAAAAGCCTTGATCATTTGCATCTTATCATGCCACATTGTCAATCCATACCATACCATTGATTCCTACCAATATATAACCTCTAAGCTCGTATGTCTTAGAAAAGGGTGTTAAAAACCAAACAGATATATATTTAACAGAGACCAACGAATATCGTATAAAGGAATACAACGTCAGACATACAATCCATTTTCAAGTCCGTTATGGGTCTGAACAAAATCGGAGGCACCTTATTCCTTGCATATCCGAACAATCAACAAGTAGTCTGGACGGCCATCATTGTAGCCCCTTCAAGGTAGCTACTCCAATCATGGGCGTCAACGGTAACTCATCTATTCGACGTGAAGATCATCGGTCTTCAATCACCGTCTTCAACTCTTCGACTTGGATCGACGAATAATCATTTGAAATGAGATTGAACTCGGACTTTTCAAATGATTCTCGCATATATATATATATATATCATTTCAAATCATTTCTTATCATTAATATTAATTTATAACGATTAATCTCTATTTTTATTTATATAAAAATAATTGAATTTTATTTAGCAACACTTCATACCAATAGGCGACCTTAGCGCTGTTTTCCACCAAATTTGTTTTACACGTTTCTCTAAATCTAACCGTTGGATTTTAACACAATTCATATTATTGGAAAGATCTTCCCAAGGCGAACCTAATGGTTTCAGTTTTGGGAAATTCCAACGGTCGGATATTCGGTATAATAATTTAAAGACACGATTCCAAAATGCGAACTACCACGCTCGATTCGTTTGGTTTTAATTTCTATATATATAATTCCTTCATCCATATATTTTGCTAACAACAAATATCCCTATTTGTATATATAATATCAAGGTATAACATGACACACAATAATGTTTTATTTTTATTGTAATTCACATTCACATACTATACACAACAATGTACATTTTTCTTTCATCTTTCAAATTACACAAAATGTATATTTTGTTTCCTTATTCTTTTTAATGAAAATCCATTCGTTAAAATGTAGATTTCTAGTCCTTATTCTTTTTAATGAAAATCCATTCATTAAAATGTACATTTAATCGTTATAATCTTTATTGAAAATCTTTTTACATAAATATGTAAATTTCATACTGTTGTTCTTTTACATAAAAAATGTATTTTCACTTTAATTCAATTACATGAAAAATGTAACTTTTACTTTTATTCAATTACTATCTTTTCATTGGAGTCAACTTATATTAAATTGAAGTCCTTAAACGTTTATTTCTTTCCAATGAAAATGACACTAAAATTATGCCTCATTTTAATACATGAACATGACACTAAAAACATGTTTCATCTTCAATATATGAACATGATCTTAAAAATATATTTATTTTTAAGATAATAACATAACACTGAAATGTGTTTTAAATTTCATATATTAACATAACATTAAAAATAAGATTATATTTCATATAATTAACATGACTTTAAAATATGAAGCTATTTCATATGCATTCACGTGATTCCAACACATGTTTTTATTTCATATGCATTAACGCTACTCCAAACATGATTTTATTTTCATACACTTTAACGCTACTCCTAAATATGATTTTATTTTCATATGCAATTAAATGACATTAAAACAAATGATTATAGTTATTTCTTATGCACTCATGTTACACTAAAAAAAACATGATTTCATTTTCATATGCATTTTCATGATTCCAACTATAATCTAAAAATTGATTATTCTATATGTTATTCTTTTATAATAATTTTATTCTCCAAAATATTAATTTTGAAATTTCTCTTTTAATAAACATTATAAAATGGATAAAATAAATCGAAAAACTCGTTCGGATTTTTGAAAATGCGTTACTATTTTTAAAACGGATTAAATAGCCCAACTCATTTTCTTATCCATTTGTATTTTATAATGGGCTAGACCTCTCACATTAAGCCTACGACTTGTGGATGCTGGATGTGCCGGTCGGTTCCGGGCAGACTTATTCCACAAGTTGGGCTTAACCTCATGTTAATACCCATTTTCGTATTTATGCACTTAGACCTCTCACATTAGGTTCAGCATTAGTGGCTGCTAGATATGCCGGTCGGGTCCGGGCAGACTTCCACCACAAATGTAACCTAACCTCGTGTCCAAGCACAATTATAATTTATAATTATAATTAATTTTTCCAAAACATATTATTTGAAATTATCCTTTCCATTAAGGAATCTTAATTTTAGGATATTCTTTATTTCTAAATATCTTGATTTCAAGTATCTTAATATAAACTGTAACTTTCCATATTATTATGATTTTATAATAACAACCTTTTCAAGATGTTCCATTTTGAAACCATATTTTTTTTTACTTTAGCATATTGACAACAAAGATGTAATCTTTTTAATTGAATCCTTTTATTGTAACTTTTATACAATAAAGACGTAATCTTTCTAAATCAACGTCTATTCATTCCATTAATTGAATATAAATTAAAAACATTCCTTTAATTCAAGATTGATAACGTTTTGGAAACAAATCTTCTTAATTTAACATATTGACAATTAAAAAGGTAATCTTTTTAATTGAATCCTTTTATTGTAACTTTTAGACAATAAAGACATAATCTTTCTAAATCAACGTCTATTAATTCCATTAATTGAATATAAAATAAAGACATTCCTTTAATTTAAGATTGATAACGTTTTGGAAACAAATCTTCTTAATTTAGCATATTGACAATTAAAAAGGTAATCTTTTTAAATTCTAACCTTTTCTTTTTATTGTAACCTCATCCTTCTATGTTTCTACTATTACATTAAAATGTATTTTTAATTTTGACCTTTTTATTAGCAAATAAGATGTCAATAAAAATGTGTTTATAATCTTATCCTTTTTATTAACAAATAAAATGTTAATAAAAATTTATTTTCAAACTTGTTTCTTTATTTGTACATTGAATGTAACTAAACATGTTAAAACAATTACGGTCTTTTTATTTAAACATAAAATCCAAATAAAAGTGTGTTTCATAATCTTGCCGTTTTATTTATATATGAGTATAAATAAAATGCAAAATAAAATATATTTTCTAATCCTGTCTTTTTATTTACACATAGTATGTAAATAAAAATATGTTAAACAAGTTTGTCTATTTATTCACACATGGATTTTGAATCAAACATATAATAATCAATTTCATATTTTTATTCACATATGGTGTGTAAACAAAAATAATTTTTTTTAAAAAAAAAAGTGAATAAATAAATCTGACAACGAAATAATTTGCCTTGATTTGGCATATTGATTACAAATCTGTACTCAACATGATATACAATTCTAATGTTAACATAATTTAACGATTCTTGATTTGCTAAATATGACCATTTCAAATAAATGATATTTTAACAAATTCAATAGCAATAAAATATCATAACAAATTTGATATTGTAAATTGGATAAAAAAATTTAACCTAATCAAATTCACAAAACAAAACAATATCTTAATTAGATTAAAATTCTGGTTTAATCTAAATTACCAAACGCGATGTTTTATATCGGATCCATATAGATCCAAGCGATGAAATGACAGATCTACATTACAACGCAATACAATTCAATACAATCCATCAGAACAATCAGCACAATACATCACAACACAGATCACACAGATAATTATTTAACGAAATAAAATAATTAATTAAATAAATTAAATTGTGAAAATCAGAGATTCTCACATCGGTATTGGGTTATGGCTGTTCAGATCTAAAATTTGCTAAGAATTCAACTTGCTCAGAATCAGGCCTAGTCAATGTCATCGCGTAGATCTCGCTTTCACGATCGTGGCGCATTTGAAATCGTTCAATTCCGAGTTCGTATGAGTAAGATACGGTTTAATTTAGATTGACAAAATAGAATTTAAATTAATTAATTAACTAAAGTTTGAAAAAGTCTATCTCTCCTCCATCTTCCTCTTCCACCTTCAGAGCCACTCCTTTTATTATTTTTGAACCCATAGCCTTCAAAACTAGGTCTCCACTTATCTCTAAATTGGTGAAGCTTGGAGATGATCGGTAGGTGTCATATCGTAGACGGAGGAGAGGGCTACGTGCGCCGGGAGGGAGGGGAGGTGCGGTGGGGACTACAGGGGGCGGCGGGGCTGTTTTGGCCGCGGGTTGGGGAGCATTTTCTTGCCCAATTACTTCATTAAATCTCATCATCTCCGTATAGAATTGTAGCTAAGAAGAATCTCTTCGATTTGGTCTATGGATTGATAGAAGTTATAGTTTGGATTGAGAGAAAATGAAGATCATAGTTGGGACATTTCTGGCCATTGCAATAGAAGATGGCGGCTAGGTCATTTTGAAATTAGGGTTTAAGGATCATCTAATATTTATATTATTTAATTAACTAATTAACCCAATTAAGGCCCGATTAGCAACTTTCTCTGACTTCAGCCCAACGACTATTGTTCTTACCTATTTACCCCCATTCCGGACTCACCTAGCTATGTCCCGCAGGCCCAAACTACAGTCTTGACCCAGTTTTCTTTATTTTAAAATATTTTCTTTTATTTTTAATTCAACTGTACGAATAAATTCATCGGGGCCACAAATTAACTTCGAAAAATCCCGAAAAATATATTTAGTTATGTTTTGACGCTGCGGACCTAGGAAAATTAATTTCGTTCAATTCTGAGCCTATTTGAAAAATGGCCTTTTTCAAGTCGATTAAAATTGACCAAAATTGACCAAACTAAAACCTTTTCGCCACAGTTACAAATTAATTCGAAAAATTATGAAAAATTAAACTTAGCAATAATTTGACATTCCGGATCCAACAAAAGTGGTTTCGTCGAAAACAGAGGTCGTTTGAAAAATGGCTATTTTCAAGGCGTATATATTAAATTTTAAAAATACATTTTAAAACAAATAATTTTCGAAACTCGAAATATATAAGTATTTATAGTTTTTAAATGCAGAAACATCATTCTGAACTCAATGGAAGTGGTTTCGGGTCCAAATTCCTTCGCATGCAATAAGTAGCACTTTTGACCTTTATATATTATATATAAATTTCATAGCGATCTTTCTAAATTTTAAATGGGCATAAATTTTGATTCCTGCTATGAAATTTCAATTTTTCAGATTCGTTAGAACGATATTTTTAAATAGATTCTAATATTTTTGGTTTCACTAAAATCCGTTAAATTTTGCATCCTGTACGGTCAGTCAAAGTTCATGTTTGACTTTTAAAACTACCGCGCTATTTCTAACTTCTTTTATAATTAAAATTAAATATTCATCGTAACTTCGATTTAAATAAATTTTTAATCATTATTATTTTTTTACATATCAAAACCCATTAAAATAACTTAAAATAAAATTTCTAAATTGGCCCCAAAATTCAGGGTTGTTACACCAAATTTGGAATTTTTCATCCTAATTCTTCACAAATCATTTCTATGATTTTACACAAATTATTGATATTTTTAATATTTTTATCAAGGCCCGTGCATTCGATTTCCCTCAACGACCATCAAACTGCACTTACAACGGCCTTTTCCAAATTTGATTTAGGAGAATTCGACGGTCGGATCTCCCGTAATATTCATTCGAAGTCGATGGTCGAAGTTCGATAACTGCCGCGGCGCGACGTGTTCTATTCAGGCCATTATATATATATATATTACATATTTCGTCGATTTCCTTTCAAAACATATTTTATAAATTGTTTTAAATTCGTTTTCCAAACGATTTCAACTTCATATTCAATTTCTAATCAAAATTGAATATTCCATATCATTAGTCTATAAATGATAATATTTTCAAAACGTTATATTTTGAAATCACTTCCTTTTCTATAATCATTATAAAAATTTATAAAATCGATATAAATATCATTCACGTCAAATGGCGTTAATCTAATCAACACGGCTTTTATTCAACACATGAATGTTTTCTTCTATTCAACACATGAATATTTATTTTATTCAACACATGAATATTTATTCTTTTCAACACATGAATGTTTTCTTCTATTCAACCCATGAATATTTATTTTATTCAACACATGAATACTTTCTTTCTATTCAACACATGAATTTACTTTCTATTCAACACATGAATTTACTTTTATAATATCCCTTATTTTCCAAATTGGAATGAGGCCCAATCAATTGCCATATAATGTTAATTATATGAATTCCCTACAACACATGTATATAATAGCAACGATAAACCATCAACCATCATCCAGAGTGCACCACATAACTGCATAAGCATTAAATATAAATAATTAACGCTTACATAGTCCGTCAACTAATCGATTGACATACAACTAAACAATTGGGATTAGTGTACGTCAAATATCATCCCAATACCCATGTGGGGTTTCAAATCAACAAACACGGATTTTTATTTGTGTAATTGGGTGATGTGTAAAATTTATCGTCCCAGTCAATATTAGTCAAATCAGTGTACATAAACAAATCGTCCAATTTGTTTATTACTATTTATTTTATACAAACGTTAAAAATCATATTTTTAACTATAAAATATTTTATTTCATTCCACATCACACAATCAAATTTCACAACACAACAATCAAACAAACAAGTCATCCATGGTCCGTGGACGACGAGGGTCGGGTGGTGCTAAGCACCGTCTGCATCCTAGTATATATTCAAACTAGAAATAGAAATAAAAGTGAGGTGTTCACACCTTTGGGTTCCACTCCGCCATTCTTTATTGTCGCTCGGATTCGCTGCTTTGATTCCAACGCAATCTGTTTCACATAATTTTTATATTAAAAATCATATTTCTATTTCGCTACTACTTAAATAAAAATCATGTTTTTATATTACTATTCATATGCAAATTATATTTTTATATCTATACTTCTTATTTTTATTTCACTAAAAATTATATTTTCATATCGCTAAAATTTTTCTTTTTACGTAATTAGAAATATTTTCTTTCATACGATAAAACCATATTTTTATGCGACTAAAAATTATATTTTTATCAACTAAAAATATTCCTTACATAGAATAAAAATCACATTTTTATCTAATAAAAAAAAAACATATTGTTATATAGTGAAAAATCAAATCTTTATATACTTCTAATAATTCTAGCCTTTTCTTTATATAAAAATATAGTCTTTCATCTTTTATCACTATTATATATTTTTAAAAACCATATCTTTATTACTATGTTTTTTTTCTGATTTTAAACTAGTGCTTATATATATAAAAATTCATTTACTTCTAATTTCAAAATTAAAGTAAATTAAATAAACAAGAAAACTCACTGGTGCTCATACTGTTTAACTGCTCTAGGTTCAAGTTGCTCCTTTGAAAATAGCAGCCCCTAGGGCTTGAATTCTCTCGCCATCGCCAGATCGGAAGGGGATCGGGGTGCACCTCCTGCTTCGCCGTCGAGAGATCCACCTGCTCCACCAAACTGGGGGAACTCGCCTCCTCCGACGCCTCAGTTTTCATACCCGAACGGAATGGGTTGAAGCCCAAAATCCTCGCAATACACTCGACGTTAATTCTCGAAACCACCATGGATGTGAAGCTGGTAGAAATCTATTCGATTTCCGCTTTGATTTCATATAGTGTTTCCTGCTGGATCGAAAGAAAAGAGGGAGAAAAGAATTGGGCCATTTCGTTCGTTCATTTGGACGAGAACGGCGGTTTCAGTTCGTTGACCACGCTGGGAAGAAATAAAGGGGTTTGAACAAGTGGGGGGTATAAAAGGTTATATATTTATTATTTGATTCTATTTTATTCAAATTTTACTTGTTTCATATCATGAACTCAAAATCAAACCCAACGACGGTCGCCCCTAGCTAATTACCCCCATTCCGAACACAATGGGATAGCTCCGGTAAGCTGATTCGACTGTTACAATTAGTTTTGATATAAATAAAAATATAAATCATTATATTGAATTTTAAACGTATATTTCAATTTACTAGGATCGCATATTGACTCTAAAAATTACAGAAAAATTATTTCTAGCTTTACATTGACGATACGGTCCTACCAAAATTGATTTCATCGAATTTTGAGACCGTTTGAAAAATGGCCATTTTCTGGTCGATCGAAATTGACTAAAACTGTTCAAAAACGTTTAACTTCGCCATGCTCACATATTGATTTCAAAAATTATGAATTTTGAAACCTAGCAATAATTTGACATCACAGATCCAACAAAAGTGGTTTCGTCGAAAACCGAGGTCGTTTGTAAAATGGCTATTTTTAAGGGCCAGAATTCCATAGCGACTATTCTGAATTTTCAACTGGGCATAACTTTTTATCCCCGCTATGAAATTTCAATTTTTCGGATTCGTTGGAAAGATATTCTCAAATAGATTCTAATATTTTTCGTTTCGCTAAAATCCAGTTTATTTTGAATCCTGCACATTCATTTGAACTTTGAAATCGAAATTTCAAACTACCACGCCATTTTCAATTCCATTTATATTTAAAAATAATTATTTATATTCTAACGTCGATTCAAATAAATCTATACATTCTAATTCTATTCAAAATAAATTTCTCATCGTTATTATTTAAAATAATCATTTTAAATATTCAAAATTCACTAAAATTGCCAAAATAAAAATTTTAAATTGGCTCATATTTCCGGGTTATTACAATCTCCCCCACTTAAAACTTTTCGTCCCCGGAAAGGAACGAAGCCGAAAGTTGTTTCACAAATCAACTTAACTTTCATTATTTTCTTTAGGCTTGAGATCTTCAACTTTTCAGTTTCTAAGAACTTTCAAATTTTTCAATAATTTGGCTATCTCCCTAAATTTTCGAAAAATTTCGCCATAACCTCCCCTGCACCGGGAACTTCGGGATATTTCAAATAGCCTCCCATGGCCCTCACCAATCCAAAAAGAAAAAGAAATAGCCAAGCGGCTAGCCAATCGGCTCATAAAATCATCAAAAACCCAAGAAATACAATAAACATGTACCTATTTGTCGGGCAAACAATTTTATTCCTCTTTTCTAGCCTCCTTGCTATGACCTGTTCAATGCAAGTACCTGTATATGTATGCAAATGCGACAAATATTCAATACAATTCACTATTTGGTTCCATTTGGCTAAAGGTTCAACATTTAATTAATCGAACAATAATCAAACAACACAACCAACAATCAATTAGTGGATTATCATTTCAAATTCATAATTTGGATACATAGTCAAAAAATCATATTTTTGGTGCTAAATCACAACAATAGGCCCTATCTAGTTTTGGTTCTCACACCAGTCTATGGAAATATATAAATATCACACTTTCGACACTCGAATATAAATACTGATGATGCGACCGCATCATCAGAATTATTCCCGGGCGACTAGAGTATGACTCTATATCCATACAGTATATTGGAGGCTTCCAATACATGTGGATCAAACATATATTAAAATCTCTATATACCTGAAAGTCCAAATCAATATAAATAAATATTCAAAAATGAATAATTGAATTAAATTCTCAAAACAAAACTTGTTTTCAATTTTATTTTTCAAAACAACACTCTTTACACTCGTTCTAGGATGCTACTGATCCCATCTCTAATGGGTCATTCTCATTGAATATTACTAATCCAATCTCTGATGAATTCTTTCATATGGTTCTAATATGCCTTGTTCTCGAGCTCTGTAAACCAAAGCTCTGATACCAAGCTGTTACGACCCGAACTTCCCCGGTAAGGAAAGCGCGGATACTTTGAGAACAAGCCACATCGGAATACAAACAGAAGAACATTTCATTGTTAATTACAACAATTCCATCAGAATACAAGAATATACAGAGTATGAATAAATATTATACATCATAAATATCAGAGATTATAATACATTTAAATACATCGCAGCGGAAAAATAATACAAAACATAGCTGAAAGAGATATACGGATACAGAGCTTTCCAGATATCATTCCAGCTGTAAACCAGGTTCCTATGAATATAAATCTGCAAAACCAAAACTACTAGTTGCCCGTGTCAAAATAAGGGCACCCAGAGTTTAGATTAAAACAATAAACTCCAGGTCAGTCGTGTGACTGGTATGAGAACTAAAATAGTTATTAATCTTTATTTAAAAGTTAGGTAAATCAAGGGACCATGCCGTATAACACGGAACAAGGTTTCCTCCCAAGAATACCATTGCATAAAACAACAGCGCAATGCTAAATAAAGAACAATGAAGCTATCATAAGACCCAGGTCCCATCACACAATGCAACGCAAGCCGGAGGATATGGTTTTTACCTTATAATAGCCAAGAATGCTTGGTACGTGAAATTCCATGTTTTATTATTACTATAAGTGTATAGTGTATAAAACAACTTCAAATCATAAATATCAATCATAGACGGCATAAGTGCCCCATACCACTATGTCGCCATATATAGGTATACAATCAAAACCGAAATGTCTCGTATTGGAAATTGGAATTCCATCTATAAACCAAGGCAAGGCGCAATCCTACCGTTTCGAGAATCTCTAGCCCGAGCCTCAGGACTCAGCCGCAACTGTACCTATACAACATGCAGTGCCAATCCACCGATGTGGATTAAACTTAAACCCTGAACATGCGTTTCCCCGCCATTTGGGGCGTAAATGAGCCAAATGACTCCATCGGCTCAACACAGTCACCGATATATCCGAGGCACCTCGCAATCCAACAACCGCACAGGTGAAAGTAATATAAATGTCAGGGCTGGTAGGTCATTGACACCACCCTAGCTAGAAGGATACGCATGCTCTCCCTGCTGTCCTATCCCGTTTCTGGTTCATAACCAGGGTGTGAGGCTCGCGAATCAACGTTACACAAAGCTATGCCACACAGGCGGTGCTTTGATCATTAACCACAAGGTTTTTCTTTTCAACAGAAGCCTTGATCAATTGCCATTTAGGCATGCCACACAGGCGATTGATATCCATCAATATATAACCCCTAAGCTCGTACGTCTCAGAGAAGGGCGTTAAGCAAGAGAATAAATTCTCTGCCGCCAAACAGATATATATTTAATAGAAATCAATCACACAGAATAAAATCCAATGTCAGACACACAGTCCATTTACGAGTTCGTTCTGTGTTTGAACGAAACAGGAGGCACCTTGTACCTCGTCTATCCATCGATCTCCAAGTACGTCTGGACGATCACAAACTGATTCCCTCCTCTTGGGCGTACAACCCAATCAGGATCATCAGTAATCACCCAAACAATGTGAAGACCTCCGATCTTCAACCACCGTCTTCATCCTCGACACCGCGTCGAATCAGTTATTCAGAATGGGATAAACCCGGTCTTTCTGAATAACTCGCTTATATATAAAACAAGTGTTACACAAAAACAACATACGTCTCATTCCAATTCAGAATATTCTTTGATTCAAATATTCTTATACTTTGGGAAAGATTCCCATTAATTTTATCAAAGATAAATTCTTTAAATTTATTCTTTAATCTTCCTTTGAATATCAATTCAAATTAGTCGGGATTAGCGAACCACACCGCAATAATCATTTATTTTATTTCCCAATCCCAACCTATTCATCCCATGAAGTAAAACTGGTCATACTTCATGTCTAACACCACGGTGTTATCGGTAAATTTAATTACCATTTCACGTTCAAATCTAATTAAAGATTTAACTATCGCCTGGGGCAAAATTGGTGATACTCCATTCTCGATCACTTCAATCTAATTAAAGATTCATTAAAACTCCACTTAGTTTTAATCTTCCCAAAAATCAATATTCTGTCTTTAACTGGGTTAAAGAACCAATGTCATCTAAAACCCGGTTCACGATAAACCCAAAATCACATTCCATTAATTATCGGGTTAAAGAACAAGTGTTATTTAAAACACCGTTCACGATAAACCCAAAAATCAATTCCAATTCAATTCTAATTAAATATCATTTAATTGGTATAATTCATTAAATCTAAATAAAAAGATTTAATCTTTTTCTCAACTGGGTTTAAGAACAGTGTTAATGAAGATACCATTCACGACAAACCTAAATCACATTTGATATTAAATACAAGGCTCTGAATAGAAAATATATCGGCTTAAATTCAATATCAAATTCTACGACCAACAAATATTGTATTGGAAATAACGATATTAGTATATCTTTCAAATTCCCATAACAATGTCTGTATCATCACGAAATCCAACATCGAAATATTCCAAAGACAATTTCGATTCAAATCCATTCCAATTCAATTATTGGAAATTCTGGTTACTTTTAAAACTATTTCAAATCCAATTTATTTATTTTAAAAATAAATGAATTTTAATTCTAGTTCAAAACCAGTTCATCTCGATAAGAATCTATTTTTATCTTTTCAAATTTGGAATTTTTCATCCCAATTCTTCTCAAATCATTTTTATGATTTTACACAAATTATTGATATTTTTAATAGTTTTATCAAGGCCCGTACAGTCGATTTCCATCAACGACCATCGAACTCCACTTACAGCGACCTTTTCCAAATTTAATTTAGACATAATTCCGCCGTTAGATTTCACATCACTAGCATTAGTTAGAAAGCTCTTTTCGATACGAAACTAACGGTTCCGGTTTTAGGAGAATCCGATGGTCGGATCTCCGGTATCCATTTCGAAGTCAATGGTCGAAATTCGCGAACTGCTGTGGCACGGCACGTTCTATTCAGGCCATTATATATATATATATTTCGTCGATTTCCTTTCAAAACATATTTTTAAATCGTTTTAAATTTGTTTTCCAAACGATTTCAACTTCATATTCAATTTCTAATTAAAATTGAATATTCCATATCATTAATCTATAAATGATAATATTTTCAAAACATTATATTTTGAAATCACTTCCTTTTCTATATTCTTATAAAAATGAATAAAATCGATATAAATATCGTCCACGTCAAAATGGCGTCAATCTAATCAACACGGCTTTTATTCACATGAATGTTTTCTTCTACTCAAACACATGAATATTTATTTCATTCAACACACGAATATTTATTCTTTTCAACACATGAATGTTTTCTTCTATTCAACGCATGAATATTTATTTTATTCAACACATGAGTATTTTCTTTCTGTTCAACACATGAATTTACTTTCTATTCGACACATGAATTTACTTTTATAATTTTCCTTATTTTCCGAATTAGAATGAGGCCCAATCAATTACCATATAATGTTAATTATATGGATTCCCTACAACACATGTATATAATAGCAACGATAAATCATCAACCATCATCCAGAGTGCACCACACAACTGCATAAGCATTAAATATAAATAATTAACGCTTACACAGTCTGTCAACCCATCGATTGACATACAACTAAACAATCGAGATTAGTGTACGTCAAATATCATCCCAATACCCGTATGGGGTTTCAAATCAACAAACACAGATTTTTATTTGTGCAGTTGGGCGATGTGTAAAATTTATCGTTCCAATCAATATCAGTCAAATCAGTGTATATAAACAAATCGTCCGATTTGTTTATTACTATTTATTTTATATACATGTGAAAAATCATATTTTTAACTATAAAATATTTTATTTCATTCCACATCACACAATCAAATTTCACAACACAACAATCAAACAAACAAGTCATCCATGGTCTGTGGACGATGGGTGTCGGGCGATGCTAAGCACCATCTGCATCCTAGTATATATTTCAAACTAGAAATAGAAATAAAAGTGAGGAGTTCTCACCTTTGGGTTCCACTTCGCCATTCTTTATTGTCGCTCGGATTCGCTGCTTTGATTCCAACGTAATCTGTTTCACACGATTTTTATATTAAAAATCATATTACTATTTCGCTACTACTTAAATAAAAATCACATTTTTATATTACTTCTCGTATAATAAAAATCATATTTTTATATTACTATTCATATGCAAATCATATTTTTATATCTATACTTCTTATTTTTATTTCGCTAAAAATTATATTATCATAACGCCAATTTTTTTATTTTTACATAGCTAGAAATATTTTCTTTCATACGATAAAACCCATATTTTTATGCGACTAAAAATTATATTTTTATCAACTAAAAATATTCCTTACATAGTTTAATGAACCGGAAAGTCTAAACCAATTAATTTTTTTTAATTGGCTAAAATAGTGGATTTTAAGTATTTAAAATAGATATTTTAAATAATAAAGATGAAAAGTAAGTTTGAATCGACATTTGAAAACGAATATAATTAATTCTAATTATAAACAAGGCCTGAAATGGCACGGTAGTTTCAAATTTTGAATTCAAACTTTGACTGACTGTACCGGGTGAAAAATAAAATGGATTTTAGTGAAACCAAAAATATTTAAATCTATTAGTGAATATCTTTCAAACGAACCTGAAAAATCAAAGTTTCATAGCCGACAGCAAAAGTTATGGCCAAATGAATTTTCAGAAAGGTCGCTATGAAGTTTATATAGCCCGTGAAAATGGCCATTTTGCAAACGACCTCAGAATTCGACAAAACCACTTTTGTTGGATCCGGGATGTGAAGTTATTGTTAAGTTTCAAATTTCATAATTTTTGAAGCTAGTATGTGAGCGTGGCGAAGGAAAATGTGTTTTGGTCAATTATAGTTAAATTGGATCGACCAGAAAAGGGCTATTTTACAAACGGTCTCAGAATTCGACGAAACAAGTTTTGTTGGGACCGTATGGTCAAAACATAGCTAGATTTATTTTTTGGAAATTTTTAGAATTAATATGTGGCACCGGCAAATAGAAATGTACATTCAAATCAAATATTGAATGTTTTATATTTTAATTTGAAGAAAAACTGAATCAAACAGTCAAATGGGCCTACGAAACATATCCCATTGTGTTTGGAATGGGGGTATTTAGCCATGGACGATAGTTGTTGGGTTTGGATTGGGGTTCGTATGGATAAAGGGGTATTTTTGGGATTTTAAAAATATATAAATAAAAGAAAATATGGCCCAATCATATTCATTCTCTCTCAATGCGTTATCTGCTCCGAAACCCATTCACAAACGACGGAAATCGTTCCAGTCTTCTCTCCTCTTTTTCTCCTTCATCTCTCGACGATATCGAGCGCGCCATAGTGGGTTTTGAAGCCCTCTTCTTCTTCTACAAATCCATACAAGAATCGGCCCTCCTCATTGCGTGTGCCTTGAGAATCGTGCGCCTAAATTTGGCCACTTTCGAGCTCTGCCGCCGCCTCCCTGGTGGTTCGAACTGGACCCCATCACCATCGCCGGAAAGCCCTCTCCAAGCCCTTCGACGCTGCGCCACTCGATCCTCCTATCGTGCTATGGATTTCACGAAACTTCAAAACCTAGTTTTGAACATCAAAAAGAGGTATACGGCTTTGTTTATTTTCAACTGTTTTAACACCTTTAAACCGTTGCAAACTTTGAAAAATCGTATCTTTCTCATTTGTTGATGAAATTCGAAGAAACATGAGACACCGGGATCGTGAGGACGTCTTCTACATTCTAGAAGAGACCGCATATTTTTCTGAGCCTTCTGCTATTTTTGGTGGAGGGGAACCCAATGTGAGATTTCTAAATTATAAACGATATCGAAAACGACGATATATAAATTATGTAGTTGATGTATGGGTTATATAAGCGTTGTACACCTCATATATAAGCATTGTATATGTTGTACATTCGATTTATAAGTTGTATATGCGTTGTAAAAATTATATATGTGTTGATATAGAAGTGAAATGTTTATATATAAATATATATATATATACGCCCCTCGTCCACAAACCATGGACGATATTTATTGGTTGTGATTGGTGTGAAAATTGGTTGATTACGAATGGTTGATTAGAATTGTTTGTGGTTAGAATTGATTGATTGTGGTTGAAAAATATACGTTTGTGGTTGAGAAATATTTGGTTGAAACCACATAGGATTTGTTTGTGGAAATGAAAAAAAATATACATGCCGCCTGCGTGCGAACTAGATGCATGATTCCCCATTGTCAAAAGCTGCGAGGCTTTAAGGTAGAGCGAGGAGCCATACTAGGGACGGTCCCGGTTTTAACTACCCTGCCATTATGCTGCCGAAATTTTGAATAATATACATGTGTTAGAATTATTTTCCTGGGTTGAAACTATATTCGTGTGTTGAATAGAAAACCTTCATGTGTTGAATAGAAATTCATTCGTTGAATAGAATTCATGTGTTGAATGATATTCATGTTTTGAAATAAATTGTTTTATAATAAAAAACATATTTTTATCATCTATATGAACTATATAAAATAGTAGTGTTTAGAAATAAATTGTTTTGCAATAAAAACCACATTTTTCCTATATATATGCAAATTATAGAAAACCTTCATGTGTTGAATAGAAATTCATTCGTTGAATAGAAATTCATGTGTTGAATGGTATTCGTGTTTTGAAATAAATTGTTTTATAATAAAAATCATATTTTTAAACATCTATATGAACTATATAAAATATTCATGTTTTGAAATAAATTGTTTTATAATAAAAATCATTTTTAACATCTATATGAACTATATAAAATAATCTTGTTTTGAAATGAATTGTTTTACAATAAAAATCACATTTTTACTATATACACGAATATTTGAAAATAGCGAAGAGTTGAAATAATTATCGGTTGGATAAAAATATCATTTTTATCAAATGTATGAAAAGAATATAGTTTTGAAATCGAAGAATAGATATGTGTATATATATATATATAAATAGAATTGAAATATATCGAATAGCGAAGCTACAGTTCGTGTTTTGAAACCTTGATTTCAAACGATTAGTGCGGGAGATCCGACCATCAGATTTTCCCGAAACCGCAACCGTTGGGTTCACTTTGGAAATACCTTTCCAACGGCACCAACTTTGTAAAGATCCAACGGTTGGATTGTCTGGAATGTTTAATTCAAATCTGAAGAAAAACAGCGCCATAATCGATTATATATATATATATATATTAAATCGAATAACGACGCTGCAGTTCGTATTTTGAAATCGAACGATTATACCGGGAGATCCAACCGTCGGATTTTCACAAAACTCGAACCATTGGATTCGTTTTGAAGAGATCTTTCTAATGATATAAATTTTGAGAAGATCCAACGGTTAGATTTTCAGATATGTGTAAATCAAATCTGAAGAAAAACAATGCCACGGCCGCGTTATGGCCCGAAGCGTAGTTTGAATGAATTGGCTATTTTAAAATAAATAAAAATAGCGATAAATCGTTATAAAATATTATAAACGATATGGATTGTAAAATTTAGAAATTAACTGAAGGTTAGCTAAGTCGAGTGGTTTCCTGGGTTTTGCTCTGATGTTCGTTTTGGCCTTCGGTTTTAATATTTGGGAAATCGTTCTCTTACTGATTGACGGTTAGTGACTAATGAATTCGAATGAGGCGTATGTTGTGTTTGTGTAGCACTAGTTATTTATATACGCGAGTTGCTCAGAAATACTGGGTTTATCCCATTATGAATAACTGAATCAACGATACGAAATCGAAGATGAAGACGGTGGTTGAAGACCGGAGATCTTCACCTCGTTTTGGTGGTAACTGATGTCCTGATTGGGAGGCATCTCGAAATATGGATAATGAGTGGTGATCGTCCAGACGTACGTGGAGATCGATGGGTTTGCGAGGTATATAGTGCCTCCGGTTTTGTTCAGACCCAGAACGGACTTGCAAATGGACTGTGTGTCTAACATTGGAATTCGTTCTGTGTGATTGATAGCCATCAGTAGCATAGCGTAAATTTCCTGTGTGGCATGCTAAGATGCAATGAGCAAGGCTTCTGTTGAAAAGCAAAGTCTTGTGGTGATTATCAAAGCACCGCCTATGTAGCGTGGCTTTGTGCATAACGTGAATTCACGGGCCTCACACCCCGGTGTGGACCAGAAACGGGAGAAGGACCTCAGGGAGGGCATGCGTTTCTTTCTAGCTAGGAGTTGTGTCAGTGTTTTTACACGGCCTGACATTTTACTCATGTGGATGATGGATAGCGAGGCGCCTCGGTTATATCGGTCGATTCGGGACCGATGGAGTCACTCGTTGGCTCACTTACGCCCCAAAGGGAGGGGAAACGCAGTGTTCAGGAATTTTAATCCACATCGGTGAACCGGCCCTGACGATCCAAAGGCTCGACTGAGTACTTGCCTGAGGCTCGGGCTAGACAGTCTCGAATTCGGTAAGGACTATCTTTTGCCTTGGTTCATGACGGAAATCCAATTTCCAAATACGACACCGTGCGGTTTTGATTGTATATATATATATATATATATATATATATATATATATATATATGGCAACATGATATATGGTGCCCATGCCGTCTATGATTGATAGTTATGATTGAAATTGTTTTTGAAACCTATAAACACTAGTAATAATATCAAATGCTTTTGTTTTATTCGTATCAAACATATTTTGGCCATTATAAGGAAAAACTTTATCCTCCGGTTTGCGTTGCATTGTGTGATGGGAACTGAGTCTTATAATGGCTTCATTTTTATAAAAACCATTGCTATGTTTTGTAACGACCCAGTTTTTCGGCGATTTTGGTTATCGACATAAGCTCGATGTCGATAACCAAAACATCGAAAAATCCCGGTAATTAATGAAAGAAATTAGAGGGTGAGAATAGATAAGATAGAAACTTAGAATAGAAGAAGAAGAACACAACATCAGAGTAACATGAACCTCACAGCGGAACGAATAACATATAATAGATAGCATAACTTTGAAATATAACAGTTATGTATACAATAGCACTTATCAGAGTACAACACTTACAACACAGCGGAAATAACTAAAGTTATATGATCTTGAAGCCTCCTGCTCCACGCTCTTCCAGTATATCTGTAAATTCCTGACTACTTGACTGCCCGTACAAAATTAGGCACCCAAGAGTTTAGGGAAAACAACAAAGTAAACTCCGGGTCAGTCATGGGACTGGTGTGAGTAAAACAGTTTAAACATGTATATGAACAAGTAAACGATATCTCATAAGACCACGCCGCAGAACGGAACGGGTTTTTCCCTTATGAGAATCCAAAATATCTTTGGAAAGCAATATCATTCTGATATTATAATAATGTCTATGTACAAATAGATATCAACTAGCAGAAACACTTTCATCTCACGTTCTACATATATAGTATACAATCAAAATCGCAAGCACGTATTGGATAATGGATTTCCAACTATGACAACGTATGGAACCACCTTCCGATCAGTGTACTCTAGGAACGATACACTGGAGTTCAACAAGAACATCTTGTAACTCAGCCACACATGACCGACCACTCATTTCGCTTGAGTGTATCGAATGTACATCACCAACGGTTGGGATCAGCAATCGTTCCCGTATATATATGGGACAGCATTGATAGATTTAAGAAACAAATGAATATTCTCTAGATAGGTGATTATACACCCTACTTCAGTGCGACCGACTTAGCCATGCTGCCTGCCCGATTTCTGTCATTTACCGATTGATGAGGCTAGAAGCTACGCTTTATCATTACATCAGATTCACTTCGAATGCTACATTGTCAAATCCATCGAAATCACTAATTGACGTTTACAACAGTACATTACGTGTCCGCTAAAAGAAGTTTCCTTCTCCGCTCCCACTCTTGGTACGGTTGAAGAAATCAATGTACGTGACCTTTCTGGAAATACTCTGTCAGACATCCATCTTCATTCACTTAAAATGTCACATCGTCATACCCGCCAAATCACAAATTGACTTATCCAAAAATAACACGGGTATACAGCTTAGAGAAACGAATTCCTCCGCCACCAAACGTGAATACGTTTGAACAGATCAACTTACGCGATCCACTGGATATACTCTGTCAGACCTTCGTCCATACAAGTTGTCCTGGGACTAGACAAACCGAAGGCACTATTCTGTAAACAGGATAGCCCTTGCATTTTACTCCGTCTTTAATTTTCTTTGGCATAAATGATTCGCAACGCTTATGCCAATACAGAGTGGTTCTTTGGATAATAATCCAACCGGTCTCTCCATATTAACAACGTTAAAATGGTCAAAAACTTCGATAATCTGTGAGTTAACTATCGAAGAAAAATAAGTGTGCAAACAACGATATTATTTCCAGATGGAAATAATATCGAACAAACATCATTTAACATAAATCTCTCTAGTTCATTTTACATCTCCTGTTTCCCTATATTCAACATTTGCTATTTTCTATATTTAGAAAATATATGTTATCAACACTGGAAACATTTCCATTCCTTGTTTTTTGTATTTAGAAAACATTTCTGATTCTTGTTTGGAAAACATTTCCAAAACTCCTTTACGATCAAACCTTACCATTTCTTAGTTAAGAAGGAAGTCACTCAAGTTGGGGTATAATTACCTCTCAGACCTTAACTGAACAACGTTATAACTTCGAAATGGTCAAAGTTTGTCTTTTAATCTTTAACAACTTCTTTACGCCTTTCTCGGATCCAATTTTACTAATCCACTTCTATATTTAAAACATTGGTTATAACAATAACGTTATAATCCCTATTTTCGAATTATCTAACTTAAATTATAACTTCTATTCTTATTAGTGAATAATTATCCTAACACTTATTTATTTATAAATAAATAAATCTCTATTTAAACACTGGAAAGTATATGTACTTTCCCAAATTCGATATAATCGAATTCGCCGATTTACTCTCTTCGAGAAATCTCTATTTGATTAACTCTTCTTCGAATAACCTATATTCGATTAACTCCTTCTCGAATAAACGATATTCGATAATCTCTCTTCAAATAACTAATATTCGATAACTCTTCCTTTTCAAATATCTCATATTTGAAAATCTCACTTCGATTAAACTATAATCGATAACTCCCTTCGATGAAACTAACATCGATAACTTCTTTCGATGAAACTAACATCGATAACTCCTTTCGACGAAACTAACATCGATAACTTCTTTCGATGAAACTAACATCGATAACTCCTTTCGATGAAACTAACATCGATAACTCCTTTCGATGAAACTAACATCGATAACTCCTTTCGATGAAACTAACATCGATAACTTTAACTCGACGAACTTAACTCGACTAACTTAACTTGACTCGACTAACTCGACTTACTTGGTTCCACCAATTCGATTCGATTAACTAGGCTCGACTAACTTGACTAACTTAACTCGACTTACTTGGTTCGACCAATTCGATTCGATTAACTAGGCTCGACTAACTTGGTCGAACCACCCGATCAACTCAACTTATTTAACTTAACTTATTTCTCAACTCGATCAACTCGATTAACTCCTATCGAATAAATAATATTCGATTAAACTTCGCTTGACTCTAGATCGCAGCGATCACAATGGTTACGCCTGATTCCCTCAGGAAACATCCGACCGCCGTAGGCTATTTACAGCCCTGCGAATTACGCTAGCAGTCGTACAAGATGGCAACTTACCCTGAATACTATGTTTGACTAACTCTGTCTCAAATAACTATATTTGATTAATTCTAGTTCGTTTTAACTCTAATCGATTAACTCCAACTAATTAACTCCAACTCGTTAACTCTAACTGATTAACTCTAACTGGTTAACTCTATTTGACTAACTCGACTTGACTAACCCCTTTCGAATAACATATTCGATTAACTAACTTTCGAACACCATATTCGATTAACTAACTTCGAATACCATATTCGATTAACTAACTTCGAATACCATATTCGATTAACTAACTTCGAATACCATATTCGATTAACTAACTTCGAATACCATATTCGATTAACTAACTTCGAATACCATATTCGATTTCTCCTTCCGAATACCATATTCGATTAACTTTATTCACTTTATAAAGATTTCCTTTTTAACAACGTTTTATTCATTTGAAAAGATTTACTTTTAAATAACAGTTCTACACTTTAAAAATGATTTCCTTTTTATAATGTTCCCTTTCCAATTCTATTTGTAAATGGTTTACAAATATTCCCTTTTCAAATTTATTCTTGAAATATTCTAACTCCTTAAATTCCCGGGAAAATTCGCCATAACCTCCTTTGTATCGGTAGCATCGGGAAAATCCCCAAACCCGCCACACAGGCCTTTCCATTCAAAAAGAAAATGGTTTGAAATTATTTCCTTTTTGAATATCTCCTATTTATAAATATTCAAATTTATAAACATTTCTTATTTATAAATATTCCACTTTATAAATATCTCTTATTTATAAATATTCCATTTATAAATATTTTATTTTCATCATCACTTTGAAAATCCACTTATCAACATTCGGTATGTTATGGAATTCAATCATATCAAATCACGATGTTCAATATCGTCCAAACACATATAATCGCCAACAAATTATATATCACATTATATATATCACAATATATAAATCATAGTAAAATAACTGTTGAGGAATCCAGTTGGATTCCTCCAACCTGTTTCCCTGCATCACAGATGTTAGACAATAGAATAACATCGATTTCACTTCACTGTTAAATATTCTGATAAACAGAATCGACATATAGATAATTAACAGTTTATATATATATATATACACATATATACATATATATATATATAATATTTCTACTAACTGACTAGCAGTTCAATCAAACAGTCAACATACAATCAAATAGACAATATTTAACAGTTCTAAAAATACAACATGAAATTATAAACTGTTCAGAGTTGGTGAGGTTTACTCACATTGTCCGTAATCGTTAACTAACGATTTACGGTATTTGATTCTGATTAGACCATTTATTTCACCGTAAACTGAGACGAGCTCAAAATCATTCCTGACCCGTTGCTCTGTGTACCCACCGTCCATACGATCTTGATGATACCGAGTTCGTGGAATTCTAATACGGGATGTATAAGATATGAAGTTTACACTTTCATGCGTTATTTTAGTTTAAACTTTAACTTAAAAATATATAAAAAAATTATGGGCCTCACCACCTTTCAATATCAGCCCGGCCCATATCCACTTAAGTTTACTTCCAGCCCGTCAATTATCTACCAGCCCAACCCCTCTTTCATTTTCCAGACCCGCCCTTCATTTTTGTTTGAACCCGCTGTCCCGAAACAAAACAGGTCCATCTCTTCCAAACGAAAAGCTCCAATACACGCTCTCCACCCTGCATTTGTTCACCAACACCCAACTGAAAAACCATCCACTGCCTCTCGTCAATTTCCCCAGCAATACTTCTTCCAAGGACATTTCTGAATCGTACACTTCCTTCTCCGATACCAGATCGTGCTTCAGCAAACTTCGACTCCACCATTTCCAGATTCTAGCTGCCTCTCTCCCTCTCGAAAGTCCATAAATCTTCAAACGAAGAACACCGTGATAATCCTCATCAACATCCCATCACTTCCATAACAAAATGGCGAAGCTCGATCCACTAAAACCCACCACATCGACTGCAGGTTTTCCACGCCACCACTGCACAAAATCCGACATCAAATTCCATGAATCTCCCTCAAAAACTTCACAACAGTTTCGGTTTACTCCTCGAATCCAAACCCAACACAGAAGACCTGAAATCGAAGCTCATATTCCTTCTTCCCGATTCGCCAAAACTCGCGCTGATCCAAACGATTCCAACCCAAAAATCATCGTCGAGCTTCCAGAAAAGTCGACCAATGATATGATAAGAGGAAGGGAAAGAACTCGTGTTGATTCCATTTGATTTTCTTTTTGGATTTTAGAGTTGGATTTCCATTTGGATAATGAAACAACTGACGGCGGTTTTTTTTGAGAAGTGTTTGACTTTTTTTCTAGGTTTAGAACCTTTGAGGATTATTTATAGGAGGTTGAGATATTTTATATTCGAGTTTTATATTGCTTTATATTCAACCGCTCCTTGTATTTGTCCTAAAAAAAAACTCCTGTGACCACATACGATACCCAAAAATCACGAAACTGGACATGTAGCTAGAGTTCGACATTACGGTCCCAACGAAACTGGTTTCGTCAAATTCCGACTCCGTATGCTCACACAGCGTATTTTTAATTGTCAAAATACTGACTGTTTTTCACTCTAAAAATCCGTACGACCACACAGTGACTCTAAAAATTGTGAAAACTGAACTCTAGCAATAATTTAATATTGCAGATCCAAAAAAATTAGTTTCGTCGAATTCCGACTTCGTTTGCAAAACCGGCTATTTTTAAAGCTCTGGATGACCCATTTAAATATATAAATATATTTAAATATTATTAAATTAAATATAAATAAATCTATATTATCGTATATCTTCACATATGATATCGTACAGCCCAGAGTATCATATCAGAATTTTCAGTTTGATATTTCAGTACATTGAAAAACCCTTTTATAACGTATATAAAACATTACGAATTATAAAGGAATTATACAGCGACTTTTCTGAAATTTGATTTGGACGTACATCAAAATCTACACGACGAAATCCCGATTTTTCTCTTCCACTAGAAAGATATACTCCACCAGCTCCACACGTTTCTTGTTTCACAGAATTCCAACTTAAAACGAATCCTGTACATTCAGTTGAAGTTCGAATCGCCAATTTACGAACTACAGCGCCATTTCAAGCTCGATTTTAATTATATTATAATTATGCATTCAAAATGACGTCGATTGAATATATTCGTCAATATAATTCAACTCTAAGCTGAATTAAATTCAAGGGACGACCCCGTTCACAAAATATTGTGATTTCCAATATTTTTGATTATTTCTGAATTAAATATATTATTTAATTATTTATTTTAATTAAATATTCACTATAAATAAATTAACGACGATTTAATTCACTATATCACTATATATATAATTAAATAAATTAATTATAATACCTCTGCCAATGCGGGTCATTACATTCTTCCCCACTTAAAATAATTTTGTCCTCGAAATTGCTAAGTTAGAGGACGAACCTATCTATTGGAACTCCTAAGATTTGTTTACCCCTTATTTCTGATTTCAACAGAGCCAATTAATATCGACTAAAATATTTATTCATTCCGACTAACTAAAATTTTCAAAAATTCTGAAAAATTCCTAACACTTTAAATTTTCGAAAAATTTCGCCATAACCTCCTTTGTACAGCCCTATCGTTAAAACCACAACTCGCCTCTCTAGGCCTTCTCCAACCCAAAAGAAAATCAAACAGCCAAGCGGCTTGCCAATTCGGCTCATAAATCTCATGCTTATATCAAATATAAACTTGTACCTTTTTGTTGGGTATATCAACTTTATCCCTTTCACCTGCTGTCAATTCAGCATATACCAATGTATTTCCAATCAAACTCCAATCAATTCTTATCCACAAATTCAACCATTCGCTTATACCTAAGTCGAATTTCATTTCAAATCAAAGTCCAATTCTTGATTTCAAATTCTTAACTCATCAATCCTATTTGTCTTGATATCATTACAACCCAATTTAATTCAATTTTCACCTAATTGATTTCAAATTTAATTCCAATTGCTTTTTCAACCTTCAATTCTAATTGGTTTTAATTCAACAATCTTTTTCTGGGAATTTTAAATCACTTTATCATATCAAAAATCAAAGTGTTTATTTCAAAGTACCAAAACAATTTGTTTTTCTCAAACAATTCAAAAACAAAATCCTCGATAGTAATCCGTCACTTATCAACTCGAAAATGAACACTGATGATGCTGCAGTCATTATCAGAATTATTTCCCAGCTATCCAAGTGAGTTCAATACTATATCATTTTTCAAAACCATTTCTGAATATTTCCATTTTGAAATCAGTTCAAAATATCCTTTTACAATGTTGTAAACAATTTAAAATCTCCCAGGAACTCTGAACAGTTTATAATTTCATGTTGTATTTTTAGAACTGTTAAATATTGTCTGTTTGATTGTGTGTTGATTGTTTGATTGAACTGCTAGTCAGTTAGTAGAAATTATATATATATATATATATATATATATATATCTGTATATATATATAAACCGTTAAATATTTATATGTCGATTCTGATTATCAGAATATTTCACATCGAAGTGAAATCGATGTTAATATTATTGTTTAACATCTGTGATGCAGGGAAACAGGTCGGAGGAATCCAACTGGATTCCTCAACATTTATTTTACTGTGATTTATATATTGTGATATATAATGTGATATATAATCTGACGTTGATTATGTGTGTTGAACGATATTTGTTGTTGTTATATGGTGTGTTAAATACCATAAGAAATACCAGAATGGGAAAAGGGGATTTTCAAAGTGATATTGAAAACAGAATATTTATAAATTGGAATATTTATAAATAAAAGATAATTATAAATTTAAATATTTATAAATAAGAATTGTTTATAAATTGGAATATTTATAAATAGGAGATATTTGAAAAGGAAATAAATTCAAAACATTTCTTTTTGAATGGAAAGGCCTGTGTGGCGAGTTTGGGGATTTTCCCGATGCTCCCGATACAAAGGAGGTTATGGCGAATTTTCCGGGGAATTTAAGGAGTTAGAATATCTCAAGAATAAATTTGAAAAGGAAATATTTGTAAACCATTTACAAATAGAATTGAAAGGAAACGTTATAAAAAGGAAATCATTTTTAAAGTGTAGAACCGTTATTTAAAAGTAAATCTTTTCAAATGAATAAAACGTTGTTAAAAAGGAAATCTTTATAAAGTGAATAAAGTTAATCGAATATGGTATTCGAAGTTAGTTAATCGAATATGGTATTCGAAGTTAGTTAATCGAATATAGACATTCGAAAGGAGAAATCGAATATGGTATTCGAAGTTAGTTAATGGAATATAGACATTCGAAAGGAGTTAATCGAATATGGTATTCGAAGTTAGTTAATCGAATATGGTATTCGAAAGTTAGTTAATTGAATATGTTATTCGAAAGGGGTTAGTCAAGTCGAGTTAGTCAAATAGAGTTAACCAGTTAGAGTTAATCAGTTAGAGTTAACCAGTTGGAGTTAATTAGTTAGAGTTAATCGATTAGAGTTAAAACGAACTAGAGTTAATCAAATATAGTTATTTGAGACAGAGTTAGTCAAACATAGTATTCAGGGTAAGTTACCATCTCGTACGACTGCTAGCGTAATTCGTAGGGCTGTAAATAGCCTACGGCGGTCGGATGTTTCTTGAGGGAGTCAGGCGTAACCATTGTGATCGCTGCGATCTAGAGTCAAGCGAATGGAGTTTAATCGAATATTGGTTATTCGATAGGAGTTAATCGAGTTGATCGAGTTGAGAAATAAGTTAAGTTAAATAAGTTGAGTTGATCGGGTGGTTCAACCAAGTTAGTCGAGCCTAGTTAATCGAATCGAATTGGTCGAACCAAGTAAGTCGAGTCAAGTTAGTCAAGTTAGTCGAGCCTAGTTAATCGAATCGAATTGGTGGAACCAAGTAAGTCGAGTTAGTCGAGTCAAGTTAAGTTAGTCGAGTTAAGTTCGTCGAGTTAAATAAATCGATGTTAGTTTCATCGAAAGGAGTTATCGATGTTAGTTTCATTGAAAGGAGTTATCGATGTTAGTTCATCGAAAGGAGTTATCGATGTTAGTTTCATCGAAGGGAGTTATCGAATATAGTTTATTCGAAAGTGAGATATTCAAATATGAGATATTTGAAAAGGAAGAGTTATCGAATATTAGTTATTCGAAGAGAGATTATCGAATATCGTTTATTCGAGAAGGAGTTAATCGAATATAGGTTATTCGAAGAAGAGTTAATCAAATAGAGATTTCTCGAAGAGAGTTAATCGGCAAATTCGATTATATCGAATTCGGGAAAGTACTTATACTTTTCCAGTGTTTAAATAGAGATTTATTTATTTATAAATAAATAAGTGTTAGGTTAATTATTCACTAATAAGAATTGAAGTTACAATTAAAGTTAGATAATTCGAAAGTAGGGATTATAACGTTATCGTTATAACCAATGTTTTAAATATAGAAGTGGATTAGTAAAATTGGATCCGAGAAAGGTGTAAAGAAGTTGTTAAAGATTAAAAGATAAACTTTGACCATTTCGAAGTTATAACGTTGTTCAGTTAAGGTCTGAGAGGTAATTATACCCTAACTTGAGTGACTTCCTTCTTAACTAAGAAATGGTAAGGTTTGATCGTAAAGGAGTTTTGGAAATGTTTTCCAAACGAGAATCAGAAATGTTTTCTGATAAAAGAAAATAAGAATTTAGAATACAGGGAAACAGGAGATAAGTAAATAAATAAACTAAAGAGATTTATGTTAAATGATGATTGTTCGATATAATTTCCATTTGGAAATAATATCGTTGTTTGCACACTTGTTTTTCTTTGATAGTTAACTCACCGACTATCGAAGTTTTGACCATTTTAACGTTGTTAATATGGAGAGACCGGTTGGATTATTATCCAAAGAACCACTCTGTATTGGCATAAGCGTCGCGAATCATATATGCCAAGGATAATTGAAGACGGAGTAAAATGCAAGGGCTGTTGTATAAGTCGTATATAACAGTGACTAAGATGGATATACGGAATAGAGCCTTCGGTTTGTCCAGTCCCAAGACAACTTGTATGGACGAAGGTCTGACAGAGTATATCCAGTGCATCGCGTAAGTTCATCTGTTCAAACGTATTTACGTTTGGTGGCGGAGGAATTCGTTTCTCTTAGCTGTATACCCTTGTTATTTTTGGATAAATCAATTTGTGATTTGGCGGGTATGACAATGTGACATTCTAAGTGAATGAGGATGACTTGTGTTGATGAATGTCCGACAGAGTATTTCCAGAAAGGTCACGTACCTTGATTTCTTCAACCGTACCAAGAGTGGAAGCGGAGAAGGAAACTTCATTTAGCTAACATGTAATGTATGGTTATAGATGTCAATTAGTGATTCTGATGGATCTGACAATGTGGCATTCGAAGTGAATCTGATGTGATGATAAAGCGTAGCTTCTAGCCTCATCAACCAGTAAATGACAGAAATCGGGCAGGCAGTATGGCTATGTCGGTCGCACTGAAGTAGGGTGTATAATCACCTATCTAGTGAATATTCATTTGTTTCTTAAATCTATCAATGCTGTCCCATATATATACGGGAACGGTTGCTGATCCCAACCGTTGGTGATGTACATTCGATACACTCAAGCGGAATGAGTGGTCGGTCATGTGTGGCTGAGTTACAAGATGTTCTTGTTGAACTCCAGTGTATCGTTCCTAGAGTACACTGATCGGAAGGTGGTTCCATACCTTGTCATAGTTGGAAATCCATTATCCAATACGTGCTTGCGATTTTGATTGTATACTATATATGTAGAACGTGAGATGAAAGCGTTTCTGCTAGTTGATATTTATTTGTACATAGACATTATTATAATATCAAAAGGTTTTTGATATAAAGATATTTTGGATTCTCATAAGTGAAAAACCCGTTCCGTTCTGCGGCGTGGTCTTATGAGATATCGTTTACTTGTTCATATACCTGTTTAAACTGTTTTACTCATACCAGTCCCATGACTGACCCGGAGTTTACTTTGTTGTTTTCCCTAAACTCTTGGGTGCCTAAATTTGTACGGGCAGTCAAGTAGTCAGGATTTTACAGATATACTTGGAGAGCTTGGAGCAGGAGGCTTCTGGATCATATAGCTATAGTTATTTCCGCTATGTTGTAAGTGTTGTACTCTGATAAGTGCTATTGTATACATAACTGTTATATTTCAAAGTTATGTTATCTATTATATGTTATTCATTCCGCTGTGAGGTTCATGTTACTCTGATGTTGTGTTCTTCTTCTTCTTCTATTCTAAGTTTCTATCTTATCTATTCTCACCTTCTAATTTCTTTCATTAATTACCGGGATTTTTCGATGTTTTGGTTATCGACGTCGAGCTTACGTCGATAACCAAAGTCGCTCAAAATCCAGGTCGTTATAGTTAACTATCGAAGAAAAATAAGTGTGCAAACAACGATATTATTTCCAGATGGAAATAATATCGAACAAACATCATTTAACATAAATCTCTTTAGTTCATTTTACATCTCCTGTTTCCCTATATTCAACATTTGCTATTTTCTATATTTAGAAAATATATGTTATCAACACTGGAAACATTTCCATTCCTTGTTTTTTGTATTTAGAAAACATTTCTGATTCTTGTTTGGAAAACATTTCCAAAACTCCTTTACGATCAAACCTTACCATTTCTTAGTTAAGAAGGAAGTCACTCAAGTTGGGGTATAATTACCTCTCAGACCTTAACTGAACAACGTTATAACTTCGAAATGGTCAAAGTTTATCTTTTAATCTTTCACAACTTCTTTACGCCTTTCTCGGATCCAATTTTACTAATCCACTTCTATATTTAAAACATTGGTTATAACGATAACGTTATAATCCCTACTTTCGAATTATCTAACTTAAATTATAACTTCTATTCTTATTAGTGAATAATTATCCTAACACTTATTTATTTATAAATAAATAAATCTCTATTTAAACACTGGAAAGTATAAGTACTTTCCCAAATTTGATATAATCGAATTCGCCGATTAACTCTCTTCGAGAAATCTCTATTTGATTAACTCTTCTTCGAATAACCTATATTCGATTAACTCCTTCTCGAATAAACGATATTCGATAATCTCTCTTCAAATAACTAATATTCGATAACTCTTCCTTTTCAAATATCTCATATTTGAAAATCTCACTTCGATTAAACTATAATCGATAACTCCCTTCGATGAAACTAACATCGATAACTTCTTTCGATGAAACTAACATCGATAACTCCTTTCGATGAAACTAACATCGATAACTTCTTTCGATGAAACTAACATCGATAACTCCTTTTGATGAAACTAACATCAATAACTCCTTTCGATGAAACTAACATCGATAACTCCTTTCGATGAAACTAACATCGATAACTTTAACTCAACGAACTTAACTCGACTAACTTAACTTGACTCGACTAACTCGACTTACTAGGTTCCACCAATTCGATTCGATTAACTAGGCTCGACTAACTTGACTAACTTAACTCGACTTACTTGGTTCGACCAATTCGATTCGATTAACTAGGCTCGACTAACTTGGTCGAACCACCCGATCAACTCAACTTATTTAACTTAACTTATTTCTCAACTTGATCAACTCGATTAACTCCTATCGAATAACTAATATTCGATTAAACTCCATTCGCTTGACTCTAGATCGCAGCGATCACAATGGTTACGCCTGATTCCCTCAGGAAACATCCGACCGCCGTAGGCTATTTACAGCCCTGCGAATTATGCTACCAGTCGTACAAGATGGCAACTTACCCTGAATACTATGTTTGACTAACTCTGTCTCAAATAACTATATTTGATTAATTCTAGTTCGTTTTAACTCTAATCGATTAACTCCAACTAATTAACTCCAACTCGTTAACTCTAACTGATTAACTCTAACTGGTTAACTCTATTTGACTAACTCGACTTTACTAACCCCTTTCGAATAACATATTCGATTAACTAACTTTCGAACACCATATTCGATTAACTAACTTCGAATACCATATTCGATTAACTAACTTCGAATACCATATTCGATTAACTAACTTCGAATACCATATTCGATTTCTCCTTCCGAATACCATATTCGATTAACTTTATTCACTTTATAAAGATTTCCTTTTTAACAACGTTTTATTCATTTGAAAAGATTTACTTTTAAATAACGGTTCTACACTTTAAAAATGATTTCCTTTTTATAATATTCCCTTTCCAATTCTATTTGTAAATGGTTTACAAATATTCCCTTTTCAAATTTATTCTTGAAATATTCTAACTCCTTAAATTCCCGGGAAAATTCGCCATAACCTCCTTTGTATCGGTAGCATCGGGAAAATCCCCAAACCCGCCACACAGGCCTTTCCATTCAAAAAGAAAATGCTTTGAAATTATTTCCTTTTTGAATATCTCCTATTTATAAATATTCAAATTTATAAACATTTCTTATTTATAAATATTCCACTTTTTAAATATCTCTTATTTATAAATATTCCATTTATAAATATTTTATTTTCAACATCACTTTGAAAATCCCCTTATCAACATTCGGTATGTTATGGAATTCAATCATATCAAATCACGATGTTCAATATCGTCCAAACACATATAATTGCCAACAGATTATATATCACATTATATATCACAATATATAAATCACAGTAAAATAACTGTTGGGGAATCCAGTTGGATTCCTCCAACCTGTTTCCCTGCATCACAGATGTTAGACAATAGAATAACATCGATTTCACTTCACTGTTAAATATTCTGATAAACAGAATCGACATATAGATAATTAACAGTTTATATATATATACATATATATACATATATATATATATATATATATAATATTTCTACTAACTGACTAGCAGTTCAATCAAACAGTCAACACACAATCAAACAGACAATATTTAACAGTTCTAAAAATACAACATGAAATTATAAACTGTTCAGAGTTGGTGAGATTTACTCACATTGTCCGTAATTGTTAACTAACGATTTACGGTATTTGATTCTGATTAGACCATTTATTTCACCGTAAACTGAGACGAGCTCAAAATCATTCCTGACCCGTTGCTCTGTGTACCCACCGTCCATACGATCTTGATGATACCGAGTTCGTGGAATTCTGATACGGGATGTATAAGATATGAAGTTTACACTTTCATGCGTTATTTTAGTTTAAACTTTAACTTAAAAATATATAAAAAAATTATGGGCTTCACCACCTTTCAATATCAGCCCAGCCCATATCCACTTAAGTTTACTTCCAGCCCGTCAATTATCTACCAGCCCAACCCCTCTTTCATTTTCCAGACCCGCCCTTCATTTTTGTTTGAACCCACTGACCCGAAACAAAACAGGTCCATCTCTTCCAAACGAAAAGCTCCAATACACGCTCTCCACCCTGCATTTGTTCACCAACACCCAACTGAAAAACCATCCACTGCCTCTCGTCAATTTCCCCAGCAATACTTCTTCCAAGGACATTTCTGAATCATACACTTCCTTCTCCGATACCAGACCGTGCTTCAGCAAACTTCGACTCCACCATTTCCAGATTCTAGCTGCCTCTCTCCCTCTCGAAAGTCCATAAATCTTCAAACGAAGAACACCGTGATAATCCTCATCAACAACCCCTCACTTCCATAACAAAATGGCGAAGCTCGATCCACTAAAACCCACCGCATCGACTGCAGGTTTTCCACGCCACCACTGCACAAAAACCGACATCAAATTCCACAAATCTCCCTCAAAAACTACACACCAGTTTCGGTTTACTCCTCGAATCCAAACCCAAAACAGAAGATCTGAAATCGAAGCTCATATTCCTTCTTCTCGAGTCGCCAAAACCCGCGCTGATCCAAACGATTCCAACCCAAAAATCATCGTCGAGCTTCCAGAAAAGTCGACCAACGATATGATAAGAGGAAGGGAATGAACTCGTGTTGATTCCATTTGATTTTCTTTTTGGATTTTAGAGTTGGTTTTCCATTTGGATAATGAAACAACTGACGACGGTTTTTTTGAGAAGTGTTTGACTTTTTTTCTAGGTTTAGAACCTTTGAGGATTATTTATAGGAGGTTGAGATATTTTATATTCGAGTTTTATATTGCTTTATATTCAACCGCTCCTTGTATTTGTCCTAAAAAAAACTCCTGTGACCACATATGATACCCAAAAATCACGAAACTGGACATGTAGCTAGAGTTGGACATTACGGTCCCAACGAAACTGGTTTCGTCAAATTCCGACTCCATATGCTCACACAACGTATTTTTAACTGTCAAAATACTGACTGTTTTTCACTCTAAAAATCCGTACGACCACACAGTGACTCTAAAAATCATGAAAACTGAACTCTAGCAATAATTTAATATTGCAGATCCAACAAAATTAGTTTCGTCGAATTCCGACTTCGTTTGCAAAACCGGCTATTTTTAAAGCTCTGGATGACCCATTTAAATATATAAATATATTTAAATATTATTAAATTAAATATAAATAAATCTATATTATCGTATATCTTCACATATGATATCGTACAGCCCCCGAGTATCATATCAGGATTTTCAGTTTGATATTTCAGTACATTGAAAAACCCTTTTATAACGTATATAAAGCATTACGAAATATAAAGGAATTCTACAGCGACTTTTCTGAAATTTGATTTGGACGTACATCAAAATCTACACGACGAAATGCCTATTTTTCTCTTCCACTAGAAAGATATACTCCATCAGCTCCACACGTTTCTTGTTTCACAGAATTCCGGCTTAAAACGAATCCTGTACATTCAGTTGAAGTTTGAATCGCCAATTTACGAACTACAGCGCCATTTCAAGCTCGATTTTAATTATATTATAATTATACATTCAAAATGACGTCGATTGAATATATTCGTCAATATAATTCAACTCTAAGCTGAATTAAATTCAAGGGACGACCCCGTTCACAGAATATCGTGATTTCCAATATTTTGGATTATTTCTGAATTAAATATATTATTTAATTATTTATTTTAATTAAATATTCACTGTAATTAAATTAACGACGATTTAATTCACTATATCACTATATATATAATTAAATAAATTAATTATAATACCTCTGCCAATGCGGGTCATTACATTCTTCCCCACTTAAAATAATTTCGTCCTCGAAATTGCTAAGTTAGAGGACGACCCTATCTATTGGAACTCCTAAAATTTGTTTACCCCTTATTTATGATTTCAACAGAACCAATTAATATCGACTAAAATATTTATTCATTCCGACTAACTAAAATTTTCAAAAATTCTAAAAAATTTCTAACACTTGAAATTTTCGAAAAATTTCGCCATAACCTCCTTTGTACAGCCCTATCGGTAAAACCACAACTCGCCTCTCTAGGCCTTCTCCAACCCAAAAGAAAATCAAACAGCCAAGCGGCTTGCCAATTCGGCTCATAAATCTCATGCTTATATCAAATATAAACTTGTACCTTTTTGTTGGGTATATCAACTTTACCCCTTTCACCTGCTGTCAATTCAGCATATACCAATGTATTTCCAATCAAACTCCAATCAATTCTTATCCACAAATTCAACCATTCGCTTATACCTAAGTCGAATTTCATTTCAAATCAAAGTCCAATTTTTGATTTCAAATTCTTAACTCATCAATCCTATTGTCTTGATATCACTACAACCCAATTTAATTCAATTTTCACCTAATTGATTTCAAATTTAATTCCAATTGCTTTTTCAACCTTCAATTCTAATTGGTTTTAATTCAAAAATCTTTTTCTGGGAATTTTAAATCACTTTATCATATCAAAAATCAAAGTGTTTATTTCAAAGTACCAAAACAATTTGTTTTTCTCAAACAATTCAAAAACAAAATCCTCGATAGTAATCCGTCACTTATCAACTCGAAAATGAACACTGATGATGCTGCAGTCATTATCAGAATTATTTCCCAGCTATCCAAGTGAGTTCAATACTATATCATTTTTCAAAACCATTTCTGAATATTTCCATTTTGAAATCAGTTCAAAATATCCATTTACAATGTTGTAAACAATTTAAAATCTCCCAGGAACTTAAAATTTCCTTATTTTAATTCCTAATTCTGATTTAAATTCAGATTTAATTCATCCTCTTTCATATACTTTACTTATATGAATCTTGATTAGTTATTTATGACCATTTCACTTTATAATCTCATTAGATTATAATTACAACCAATATAACTAATATATGATAATATATTACATATCGATATTGTGTCGGTCCATCGTATTCAAGTATTTATTTACTCCTACCGATACAGTGGATCAAACTGATAGACCAAAACACATAAACTACTCAACCGACGAATCTCCACAATATAAAACCAATTTTTTTTCAAACACAAATACGCACTCGTATCCATACACTCAAACTCAATCTAGGGTATTACTAACCCTATCTCTACCGAGTCATGCCACAGAGCCAAGTATTTTTTAACCTCGCTCTGATACCAACTGTAACGACCCAGTTTTTCGGCGATTTTGGTTATCGACATCGAGCTTATGTCGATAACCAAAATCGCCGAAAAACTGGGTCGTTACATGTTTAAAAGAATTATTTGTTTTTAAAGCACTGGCAATCAGATGGAGTAAACCCGTTCCAGAAGAGTGGCGTGGTCCTGAGATTGGCTATATTTTAAATGCGTTGAGTAGATTTCTCATACCAGTCCTATGACTGACTCGTAGTTTGTTTCACTTTCAAACCCGGGTGCCCCTTTTTCTACATAGGCAGCCTTGTATTCAGGTTTTAGCTGGCTTTCTCTGGATAGCTGGATATCTCTTTTTATGATGTTCAGCTCCTATTGTACATATTATGTTTGTTTCCGCTGTAGACATTTATGTATAGCTGAACTGTATTTGTACTAAGTATGATCCTGTATACTGTGTAACTCTGATGATTACATTTATCCAGTATATTCTATTGTTCATTATCTTGTGTATTTATTTATTTCTGTTCTGCTGTTATCTGTTTATGTGTTATATTCCATGCCGCCGTCAGTACGTGGTTTTGGGTCGTCTCATTTGGAATCAGAGCTTTGGTTAAGCTTAGTTCTGGAATATAACATATCAACGAACTCGTCAGAAATAGAACCAGTAGTATTCTAGGACGGGTAACTCATTATAGATAGGATCAGTAATGTCCTAGTATGAGTGAAGCAGAATGAAATACACCCTAGTAGACGCATTTACATTCATGTATTTGTCTCTATATTTTGAAATATCTTTTTTGTTGACCTGACACTTTGTCTGCTAATTGCAGACGTACTAGATAATGAGTGGCAGAAACAGAAATAATCGTATGGCTCGACTAGCTAATGAGCCAGTTGTGCTCCCACAGCCAGAATCAAATGTAGAAGTTCTATTCAAGAGATTTCGAAATCTGGGTTGATCACCATTCTTAGGCAAAGAGTCCATTATGGAAACACAAGCTTGGATCCGTTCTGTAGAGAAAATCTTTGAGGGTTTAAAGTTGAGAGATGATCAGAAAAGGTTACTGGCGTTTTGGGCACTCAAAGAAGAAGCTTTGTTTTGGTGGGATTCGGTTATTAAAGATAATCCAGAAGGTGATATCACCTGGGATAGATTCAAAGTGATTTTCCTAGAAAGATTTACTCCTCCCGAAGCAACCGAGCGGTTATGTGATGAATTTTCTTATCTGATACAAGGAGATATGACGATTCCAGAATATCATAAGAAATTCAACGAACTTTCTCACTTTGCTTCTCATCTGATTCAAGATCCAAAGAGGAAGAATCTGAGATTTATTCATGGCCTGCAAAGAAAGTATCAGAATAGTGTGATGAGGAATGTGAAGCTTCCTTTTTCTGAAATGATATACATGGCTTATCAGTATGAAGATCTCCATAAGAAAGGTATGTTGCGCGACGAAGAGGAAGTCAGTTCGAGTAGCAAAGTGGAGTCGGTGACTGATTGTCCTGAGGTCAGTAAGAAGCCCAGTGCCAAGAGAAAAAGGGCTAAATCTGGGAAAGCAACGGCTGCCATATGCCTTAACTGTAATCAGAAGGGCCATTTGTCCATAAAATGTAAATCTTTAAAGAAACAAAAGAGGAATGAATCCAAACCTACTAAGAAAAAGAACCCACATGGTGAAAGGACATGCCATAAGTGTCATCAAGCATGTCATATTGCACGGGAGTGCCAACTCTCAAAGGAACCTGAAGCAGTATGTATAAATGAAATAGTAGAAACTTCTGGCCCTCAGATGTTCTGGAAAGGCCGGATGTTTTAGAAGGCACACTAACTGTCAAAGATATTCCAGTTAAAGTACTGTTTGACACCGGCGTGTCACGAAGCTTTATTGCAAAGAATGCGGTTAAGAAACTGGATTTGAATTTGAAGAAGCTCAAAGAACCAATGACTGTCCAAAATCCGGTCGGGTGTTCCATCGATCTCAGTTGGGTTTGTGAGGGTGCCGGTTTCTTTTTCTCGTTATCGGTACCCTACCATCGCAGTCGTCATGAATTTTACAAAATTTGATCTTATCTTGGGGTTAGACTGGTTGACCAAATATGAAGCTGAGGTTAAATGCGCTGACAGAGTCGTTAAGGCAAAGATAAAATCAGGTGATTATATAACCATTCCCTGTGAAGGCCAGAATTCAATTAGAAAGGACTTCTAGGCAGCTTTGGATGTTTCTCCTGCTCAAATAGAAAATATCCCAGTAGTGACAGAGAATATTCCCGACCTCGTAAAGGATATTCCTATCGTCAAGAATTATGTGGATGCGTTTGAAGAAGTTGTTCGCTTACCTCCGTAGAGAGAAATAGATTTCAAGATCGCTTTAATTCCGAATGCAAGGCCGGTAGTTCATGCTATTCGAACAATGTCCTTGAAAGAGAAAGTTGAATTAGACAATCAAACATGACAGCTCGTATGGAAGGGTCTGATCAGGCCTAGTTTCTCTGATTGGGGAGCAGCAGTGGTATTTGTCCCAAAATCTGACGGTACTCTGCGATTATGTGTGGATTATCGTGATTTGAACAAGCAGACAATAAAGAATAAATATCCATTGCAGCGAATCGATGATTTATTGGATCATCTGAATGGAGCACAAGTATTTTCAAGGATGGACCTAGCTACATGTAACGACCCAGAAAATCTGAACCAATTTAAAAATTTTAAATTGGCTAAAATAATGGATTTTAAATATTTAAAATAAATATTTTAAATAATGGCGATGAAAACTGAGTTTGAATCGACATTTGAAAACGAATATAATTAATTATAATTATATATAGAATTGAAAATGGCGAGGTAGTTCGATAATTCGATTTCAAACTTCAATTGAATATACCGGGTGCAAAATAATCCGGATTTTAGTGAAACCAAAAACATTAGGATCTAATTGATGATATCTTTCCAACGAATCTGCCAAATCGAAATTTGATAGCGGGAATCAAAAGATATGTCCAGTTGAAAATTCTGAATAGTCGCTATGGAATTCAGGCCCTTAAAAATGGACATTTTGCAAACGACCTCGGATTTCGACGAAACCACTTTTGTTGGGTCTGGGATGTGAAGTTATTGCTAGGTTTCAAATTTCATAATTTTTCGAATCAATATGTAAGCGTGGCAAAGGAAAACGCGTTTGACCAGTTTTAGTTGATTTTAATCGACTGGAAATTGGCCATTTTTCAAACGGTCTCAGAATTCGACGAAACTAGTCTTGTTAGGACCGTATCGTCAATACGAAGCTAGAAAATAATTTTCTAGAATTTTTAGAGTTAGTATGTGACCCCGGTAATTTGAAATGTACGTTTAAAATTCAATATAGTGATTTAAATGTAAATTCAACGGAAACTGATTGTAACGATCGAATCAGCTTGCGATACATATCCCATTGTGTTCGAAATGGGGGTAGAACGCTAGGGACGACAGTCGGTGGGTCCCATTTCGACTTCGAATAAAAAAGTCAACTTTTAAATAGAAATTTAATAATAATAAATATTTATATAAACCCTTTTCTCTCTCTCTCCTCACTTTCTTTCTACCGTTCGAAAAAAAAAACCTAAACTAAACCGCCGCTTCCCCGATCATCCACCTCCGCACGTCGCCACCCCCTTCGCCTGGAGCTGCTGTCGCTGCCTCTTCTTCTCTCCCCTCTTCTACCTCGAATCGTGACGAACCCAAACCCCCCCTGAAGCCATCGCGACGCCTAAATTCGCGAGCCCCCCCGTTCGAGACCCCTTCGCTTCGCCAGCTCCTCCTCCTGCCGCCGAGCCTGGCCGTCCCCCCCCTTCTTCGCAGATTAAAGTAAGTTGTTTTTATTTTATTTTATTTTTATTTTAATCTGAAAATTTCGATTTTAGGGTTTAAAACTGATTTTTTGAAAGGGTTTTAAACTGATTTTTGAAAAGTTTAAAACTGATTTTTGAAAAGGTTTAAAAACTGATCTTTAAAAGGTTTAAAAACTGATGTTATTTGAACAAAAAAAAAGGAAAAGATTAGAACTTTAAAAAAGGAAAAGATTAGAACTTTAAAAAGGAAAAGATTAGAACTTTAAAAAAGAAAAAAGATTTGAACTTTAAATGGAAAAAGATTTGATTTTTGTTGAAAAGAAAGATTATATTTTTATTAGTTAAAGATTAGATTTTTCTTTAGAAAAAAATTAGATTTTTAATGACGTGAAGAAACGATTTTTACAAGTGAAAGGTTCGATTTTTATATATTGAACATCGAAGTAAAAATATGATTTTTATATGTTGAACATCGAAGTAAAAATATGATTTTTATATATTGAACATCGAAGTAAAAATTCGATTTTTATAAATTGAATAGCGAAGTAAAAATTCGATTTTTATATATTGAATAGCATGATAAAAATTCGATTTTTATATATTGAACATCGAAGTAAAAATTCGATTTTTATATATTGAATAGCATGATAAAAATTCGATTTTTATATATTGAATAACATAGTAAAAATTCGATTTTTACATATGTAGAGAATACGGGCAACGAAAGCGACAAAAGGCGAGATTGGCGAAGATTTCTATAAAGGAAGAGTCGTGGAATTGAATTAGCTAATCGGTGAGAATTTCTAACTCTTCAATTTCTTTTAAAATATATATATATATGTGTTGAAATAAATGTGAATTGCTATATATATAATATATATATATATATATGTACGCCCCTCGTCCACAAACCATGAACGATATTTATTGATTGAAATTGTTGTGAAAATTGATTGATAGCGATTGATTGTTTGGGATTGTTTGTGGTTGATATTGATTGATTGTGGTTGAAAAATACCCGTTTGTGATTGAGGAATATTTGGTTGAAACCACATAGGATTAGTTTGTGGAAATGAAATAAAAATATACATGCCGCCTGCGTGCGAACTAGATGCATGATCCCCATTGTCAAAAACCGCGAGGTTTTAAGGTAGAGCGAGGAGCCGTACTAGGGACGGTCCCGGTTTTAACTACCCTGCCGTTATGCTGCCGAAATTTTGAATAATATTCGTATGTTTGAATTATTTTCATTTGCTTAAACTATATTTATTCATTGAATAGAAAACCTTCATGTGCTGAATTGATATTCATTCGTTGATTAGAAATTCATGTGTTGAATGGTATTCGCGTTTTAAATATAAAAATCACATTTTTATCTATATATAGAAACTATAGAAAACCTTCATGTGTTGAATTGATATTCATTCGTTGATTAGAAATTCATGTGTTGAATGGTATTCGCGTTTTAAATATAAAAATCACACGTTTATCTATATATAGAAACTATAGAAAACCTTCATGTGTTGAATTGATATTCATTCGTTGATTAGAAATTCATGTGTTGAATGGTATTCGCGTTTTAAAAATATAAAAATCACATTTTTATCTATATATAGAAACTATAGAAAACCTTCATGTGTTGAATTGATATTCATTCGTTGAATTGAAATTCATGTGTTGAATGGTATTCGAGTTTTAAATATAAAAATCACATTTTTATCTATATATAGAAACTATAGAAAACCTTCATGTGTTGAATTGATATTCATTCGTTGAATTGAAATTCATGTGTTGAATGGTATTCGAGTTTTAAATATAAAAATCACATTTTTATCTATATATAGAAACTATAGAAAACCTTCATGTGTTGAATTGATATTCATTCGTTGATTAGAAATTCATGTGTTGAATGGTATTCATATTTTGAAATAAATTGTTTGATAATAAAAATCACCTTTTATCGACTATATGAAATATATAAAATAATAGTGTTTTGAAATGAATTGTTTTACAATAAAAATCACATTTTTATTGTATGCATAAATCGTTGAAATGTGAAGTGTTAAAAATAGCCACTTGTTCAAAATAAACATATGTGAGTTGAAATATCCATTAATTAGCTAATGAAATGATTTGCACCTATGTATGTAACATTAGAATGAATGGTATTTTTAAACCAAATAGAAATCAAATATGAAGTTGGATAGAAAACGATAAATGATAAGAACTGTATATATATGTACATGCATATTCATTGAACAGGTTATAGCAAAGGGGCTAGAGAAGAGGAATAAAATTTTGTGCCCGACAAATAGGTACACATTTACTGTTTTGTTTGGGTGATGATTTTATGAGCCTGTTGGCTTTTTCTTTTTGAGATTAGAAGGACCGGGAAAGCTATTTGCGATTTCCCGATGCTCCCGGTGCAGGGGAGGTTATGGCGAAATTTTCCAAAATTTTAAGGCGTTAGTGAAATATTTGAAGTGAAAGCGATATTGAAATTGTTGAATGAACTATATTTATATAAATATATAAATATAAATAAAATTAAAATGAAACGAGGCCGTGCAGTTCGTATTTTGAAACCGTGATTTCAAACAACTAGTGCGGGAAATCCGACCATTGGATTTTCCCGAAACCTCAACCGTCAGGTTCGCCTTGGAAATATCTTCCCAACGGCACCAACTTTGTAAAAATCCAACGGTTGGATTGTCTGGAATGTTTAATTCAAATCTGAAGAAAAACAGCGCCAGAAGCGATTATATTTATATATATATATAAATATAATTATATATTTAATCGAATAACGACGCTGCAGTTCGTATTTTGAAATCGAAACTTCAAACGATTGTACCGGGAGATCCGACCGTCGGATTTTCCCGAAACTGGAACCGTTGGATTCGTTTTGAAAAGACCTTTCTAATGATGTAAATTTTGTGAAGATCCAACGGTTAGATTTTCAGATATGTGTAAATCGAATCTGAAGAAAAACAGCGCCACGGCCACGTTATGGCCCGAAGCGTCGTTTTGAATAAATTGGCTATTTTAAAATAAATAAAAATAGCGATAAATTATTATAGAGTACCATAAACATTATGGAATGGAAATAAACTGAATTTGCTTGATTTATGTGGCTTTTGATGGTTGAATGTGTTTGGTGTGAAAATTACATTAAAGAACAAAATTGGTGTTGTCGAATAATTTAACCATTGAAATAAATTGATTTGAAATTCTAAATATACGTGAATCATTTGAAAAGGCCGAGTTAATTCTCATTTCAAATAATTGACCGACGATTGAAATTCGAAGATGAAGACGACGGTCGAAGACCAGAGATCTTCACCTCGTTTGGATGGTAACCGAGGTCCTGATTGGGAGGCATCCCGAAATATGGATAATGAGTGGTGATCGTCCAGACGTACGTGGTGATCGATGGGTTTGCGAGGTATTTAGTGCCTCCGGTTTCGTTCAGACCCAGAACGGACTTGTAAATGGACTGTGTGTCTGACATAGGATTTATTCTGTGTGGCATGCTAAGATGCAGAGATCAGGGCTTCTGTTGAAAAGCAAAGTCTTGTGGTGATGATCAAAGCACCGCCTGTGTGGCGTAGCTTTGTGTATAACGTAAATTTGCGAGCCTCACACCCCGGTATGAACCTAAAACGGGAGAAGGACCTCAGGGAGGACATGCGTTTCTTTCTAGCTAGGGTGGTGTCAGTGACCTACCAGCCCTGACATTTATATACTTTTCACCTGTGTGGTTGTTGCTGTTGCGAGGCACCTCGGATATATCGGTCGATCCGGGACCGATGGAGCCATTCGTTGGCTCGTTTGCGCCCCAAAGGGCGGGGAGACGTATTATTCAGGTATAATAATCCACATCGGTGGACCGGCCCTGACGATCCAGGGGGCAGTTGCGGCTGTCCCTGAGACATGGTAGGCTAGATTGTCTCGAATTTGGTAAGGACTATCTTTTGCCTTGGTTCATGACGGAAATCAAATTTCCAAATACGTGACTGTGCGGTTTTGATTGTATACCTATATATGGCGACATAGTGGTATGGGGCATTAATGTCGTGTATGATTGATAGTTATGATTTGAAATTGCTTTCAAAACATATAAACACTAGCAATAATATCAAATGCCTTTGTTTTTATTCGTATCAAGCATATTTTGGCCGTTATAAGGTAAAACTCTATCCTCCGGTTTGCGTTGCATTGTGTGATGGGAACTGAGTCTTATAACGGCTTCATTTTTATAAAAAGCATAGCGATGTTTAAAAGAAAAAATTGTTTTAAAGCACTGGCAATCCAATGGAGTAAACCCGTTCCACGAAAGTGGCGTGGTCCTGTGATTTGCCATATTATATATGTGTTGAGTAGATTTCTCATACCAGTCCCATGACTGACTCGTAGTTTGTTTCACTCTCAAACTCGGGTGCCCCCTTTTTCTTCACGGGCAGCCTTGTATTCAGGTTTAGCTGGTTCTTTCTGGATAGCTGGAGCTGAAGATGGATTCTATCATTTATTTCTTTTTATGCTGTTCAGCTCCTATTGTACATATTTTGTTTGTTTTCCGCTGTAGACATTTATGTATAGCTGAACTGTATTTGTACTAAGTAAGATCCTGTATACTGTGTAACTCTGATGATTACTTTTATCCAGTATATTCTATTGTTCATTATCTGGTGTATTTATTTAATTTTGTTCTGCTATTACCTGTTTCTGTGTTATATTCGAAAGATAACCCTTGTTTCCGTCTGAACGGGATTTCGGGTCGTCTCAACGTGGTATCAGAGCTTTGGTTAAGCTTAGTTCTGGAATATAATATTTGAACGAACTCGCCAGAAATAGAACCAGTAGTGTTCTAGGACGGGTAACTCTATACAGATAGGATCAGCAATATCCTAGTATGAGTAAAGCAGAATGAAATTACACCTCGATAGACACATTTACACTTGAAGTATACGTTTCTATGTTTGAAAATTTTCTTTTCTGTGACCTGACACTTGATCTGCTAATTGCAGAAGTACTAGAAAATGAGTGACAGGAACAGAAGAAATAATCGTATGGCTCGACCAGCTAATGAGCCAGTTGTGCTCCCACAGCCAGAATCCGATACAGAAGTTCTATTCAAGAGATTTCAAAATCTGGGTGGATCGCCATTCTTAGGCAAGGAGTCCATTATGGAAACACAAGCTTGGATTCGTTCTGCAGAAAAGATCTTTGAGGGTTTAAAGCTGAGAGACGATCAGAAAAGATTACTGGCGTCTTGGGCACTCAAAGAAGAAGCTTTGTTTTGGTGGGATTCAGTTATTAAAGATAATCCAGAAGGTGATATCACCTGGGGCAGATTCAAAGTAATTTTCTTGGAAAGATTTACTCCTCCTGAAGCGACCGAGAGATTATGTGATGAATTTTCTTATTTGATACAAGGTGATATGACCATCCCAGAATATCATAAGAAATTCAACGAACTTTCTCACTTTGCTCCCCATCTAATTCAGAATACGAGGAGAAAGAATTTGAGATTTATTTACGGGCTTCAAAGGAAATATCAGAATAAAGTATTGGGGCATGTGAAGCTCCCTTTTTCAGAAATGATTTATATGGCTTATCAATATGAAGACCTCCATATGAAAGGCATGTTGCGAGACGAAGAAGAAATCAGCTCTAGCAGCAAAAGAAAATTTGAGGCTGATAGCCCAGAGACAAGTGAGCAGCCTGAGGCTAGTACGAAGGCTGAAGTCAAAAAGAGGCCGAAGATCAATCAGAAAAGGGTAAAGGCAGTCGTATGTCTAAAGTGCAATCAGCAAGGGCATTCGATGAGAAATTGTAGATCTTCGAGCAGACGAAAGGGTGATGGGTCTAAATCCGGGATGAATTTTCAAGAAAATAGAAAATGCAGTCAATGCCAACAGGCTGGTCATGTAAAACAAGATTGCTGGCTATTGAAAAGGACCAAAGAGGCTCAGGTAAATGAAGTGATAGAAGCTTCTAATCTCTCAGCTATTCAGGAAAGGCCAGATGTTTTAGAAGGCACGCTTACTGTCAAAGATATTCCAGTTAAAGTACTGTTTGACACAGGCGCGTCACGAAGCTTCATTTCCAAAGATGCAGCTAAGAAACTGGATTTGAATTTGAAGAAGCTCAAGGAACCAATGACTGTCCAGAATCCAGTTGAGGGTTCCATTGATCTCAGTTGGATTTGTGGAGTGCCGGTTTCTTTCTCTCGTTATCGGTTTCCTACCATCGCAGTCGTCATGAATTTTAAAGAGTTTGATCTTATCTTGGGATTGGATTGGCTAACCAAATATGAAGCAGAGGTTAAATGCGCCGACAGAGTCGTAAAGGCGAAGATTAAATCAGGTGATTATATAACCATTCCCTGTGAAGGTCAGAATGCTAATAGAAAAGACTTCTGGGCAGCTTTGAATGTTTCTCCAGCCCAAATAGAAAATGTCCCTGAAGTCATAGAGAATATTCCCGATCTAGTGAAAGACATCCCTGTTGTCAAGAACTATGCGGATGTGTTCGAAGAAGTTGTTCGCTTACCTCCGCAAAGAGAAATAGATGTCAAGATTGCTTTGATTCCCAATGCAAGGCCGGTAGTTCACGCTATTCGAAGAATGTCCTTGAAAGAGAAGGAGGAATTAGAAAATCAAACACGACAGCTAGTATGGAAAGGTCTGATCAGGCCTAGTTTCTCTGATTGGGGTGCAGCAGTGGTATTTGTCCCAAAATCTGACGGTACTCTACGGCTATGCGTGGATTATCGTGATCTGAACAAGCAGACAATAAAGAACAAGTATCCATTGCCGCGGATTGATGATTTGTTGGATCGATTAAATGGAGCACAAGTATTTTCACGAATGGACCTAGCTACAGGCTTCCATCAACTCCGAATTGCCGAAGAGTGTGTTCCAATGACAGCGTTCAGAGGTCCCAACCTATTCTACGAGTGGTTAGTAATGCCATTCGGCTTATGTAACGCTTCAGCTTACTTCGTCGATCTAATGAATAGAGTGTTCAGAGGAGTTTTGAATAAATTTGTTCTGGTTTTCATTGACGATATTCTAATCTTCTCTAAATCAAAGGCCGAACATGAAAAGCATCTGGAACAGGTTCTAGAAATCCTCAGAAGGAATGTATTGAAAGCCAAGTTTTCCAAATGTATATTCTGGCAAGATGAAGTGAAATTTCTGGGCCATGTTGTATCGAAAGAAGGAATTGCTGTGGATCCAAGTAAAATCACGGCTATTCAAAATTGGAAACAGCCCAGTACTCCCACTGAAGTCCGCAGTTTTCTTGGATTGGCTAGCTATTACCGGAAGTTCGTTAAAGACTTTTCGAAGATATCTGGTCATTTAACGAAGCTTACAAAGAAGCACTCTAAATTCAAATGGACTCCAGAAAGTGAGGAGGCTTTTGAAGAGCTAAAGTTAAGACTAACAACTGCTCCAGTGTTAACCATCATTGATGGCAACCAAGATCTAAAGGTATGGACTGATGCTTCTAGAGAAGGCCTCAGCGCAGTGTTAATGCAAAGAGGCCAAGTAATTGCTTATGCTAGCCGTCAACTGAAGCCGCACGAGAAAAACTATGTAACTCATGATCTTGAGTTATTGGCTATTGTGCTCGCTTTGAAAATCTGGAGACACTATCTTCTCGGTGAGAGATTTGAACTATTTACAGATCATCAGTCGTTAAAGTATCTATTCACCCAAAAGGACTTGAATTTGAGGCAGCAACGTTGGCTAGAGTTTCTTGCAGCATATGACTTCGAAATTATATATACTCCAGGGAAAGCCAATGTCGTGGCCGATGCGCTGAGTCGAAAGAATGTAATGATCGCCAGCTTTATTATCACGACTTCCTTGATTGACAAAATATCTATTCTTCAGAAGGAGGATAACTTTATTAAGGATATGATTAAAAGGATTCGGAAAGGCGAACCCTCGTATTTTCAAATAGATAACGACGAGACCCTGAGATTGAAAGGAAGGATTTGTGTTCCTGACATTCCTGAGCTAAAAAGGGAAGTGTTAGACGAGTGTCACAAGTCCAAGCTGAGTATCCATCCTGGTGTGGCCAAAATGTATAACGATCTCAAAAGAACATTCTGGTGGAAGGCTATGAAAAGAGATGTTTCAATATATGTTAGCCGATGCCCTACTTGCCAGCTAGTCAAGAGTGACCAACAGAAATTGGCTGGATTATTACAACCGCTAGAAGTTTCGGGTTGGAAGTGGGAACATATTTCTATTGATTTCATTGATGGTTTGCCCAGAACCAGAAAAGGGAACGACAGTATTTGGGTGATCGTAGATCGCTTCACGAAGACCGCCCATTTCATACCTGTCAGATCAAACAGAACCGCTCAGAGTCTGGCGCAGATTTACTTCAGGGAAATAGTTAGACTGCATGGAGTGCCGCTCAGTATAGTAAGTGATAGAGATACAATATTCACTAGCAAATTCTGGGAAGCATGTCAAGTCAAGCTGGGAACGAAGTTGAACTTAAGCACCGCTTATCATCCTCAGACAGACGGTCAGACTGAGAGGGTGAATCGCATTTTAGAAGATCTATTGCGGGCTTGTGTTCTAGATTTCGGTGGATCATGGGAAGACCATCTGCATTTGGCTGAATTCTCTTATAACAACAGCTACCAGGCGAGTCTGACAATGTCGCCGTTCGAAGTATTGTATGGTAGACCGTGCCGATCTCCTGCTTGTTGGGTCGAGCCAGGAAATAGACTTGTGTTGGGTCCTGATATGATTCGAGAAGCTGCCGACAAAGTCGATTTTATTAAGAAGCGATTACTCGCCGCTCAAAGCCGACAAAAGAGCTATGCCGATAGAAGAAGAAGAGATATATCCTTTGAAGTTGGCGACTATGTATATTTGAAAGTATCGCCGATGAGAGGAGTTATCCGGTTCGGTAAAACTGGAAAGTTAGCGCCCAAATTTATTGGTCTGTTTCCTATTCTGGAACGGATCGGAACTCTCGCTTATAGGGTCAAACTGCCTGACTGGTTGCCTGGAGTGCATGATGTATTTCATATATCTCAACTTCGAAAGCACGTTCATGATCCAGACTTGATCGTGGAAGAAGCAGCTCAGCAGGATATTGAAATTACTCCAGAATTAGCTGTAAGGCGAGAGCCGCTAAAGATCATCGGCAAAGAAACCAAAGAGCTAAGAAACAAGAAGGTTCACTTAGTCAAAGTGCAATGGAGTGGAGATCCGCGAGATTGTACTTGGGAAACTGAGGAGAGCATTCAGAAAGCTTATCCTAGATGCCGAGTGGATATCTCTGATTGACTCCGGTGCAAGGTACATTTAACCTACTTTGCACTACCATTCAATTCTCTACTCTATTGTTATTTTCTTTTCATGGATGTGCACTTTTAATTATATAGTCTGAAGGATTTTTAAAGGGGTATAAAATTTGATTAGTATATTTTTGAAGGTTAAAAACAATTGGATTGGTTGTTGTGTTGTGTGATTGTAGATTTATCAAACCACTTTCGACTTTATTCCTTTTCGGGGACAAAAAGTTTTAAGTGGGGGAGATTGTAACGACCCAGAAAATCTGAACCAATTTAAAAATTTTAAATTGGCTAAAATAATGGATTTTAAACATTTAAAATAAATATTTTAAATAATGGCGATGAAAACTGAGTTTGAATCGACATTTGAAAACGAATATAATTAATTATAATTATATATAGAATTGAAAATGGCGCGGTAGTTCGATAATTCGATTTCAAACTTCAATTGAATATACCGGGTGCAAAATAATCCGGATTTTAGTGAAACCAAAAACATTAGGATCTAATTGATGATATCTTTCCAACGAATCTGCCAAATAGAAATTTGATAGCGGGAATCAAAAGATATGTCCAGTTGAAAATTCTGAATAGTCGCTATGGAATTCAGGCCCTTAAAAATGGACATTTTGCAAACGACCTCGGATTTCGACGAAACCACTTTTGTTGGGCCCGGGATGTGAAGTTATTGCTAGGTTTCAAATTTCATAATTTTTCGAATCAATATGTGAGTGTGGCAAAGGAAAACGCGTTTGACCAGTTTCACTTGATTTTAATCGACTGGAAATTGGCCATTTTTCAAACGGTCTCAGAATTCGATGAAACTAGTCTTGTTAGGACCGTATCGTCAATACGAAGCTAGAAAATAATTTTCTAGAATTTTTAGAGTTAGTATGTGACCCCGGTAATTTGAAATGTACGTTTAAAATTCAATATAGTGATTTAAATGTAAATTCAACGGAAACTGATTGTAACGATCGAATCAGCTTACGATACATATCCCATTGTGTTCGAAATGGGGGTAGAACGCTAGGGACGACAGTCGGTGGGTCCCATTTCGACTTCGAATAAAAAAGTCAACTTTTAAATAGAAATTTAATAATAATAAATATTTATATAAACCCTTTTCTCTCTCTCTCTCCTCACTTTCTTTCTACCGTTCAAAAAAAAAACCTAAACTAAACCGCCGCTTCCCCGATCATCCACCTCCGCACGTCTCCACCCCCTTCGCCTGGAGCTGCTGTCGCTGCCTCTTCTTCTCTCCCCTCTTCTACCTCGAATCGTGACGAACCCAAACCCCCCCTGAAGCCATCGCGATGCCTAAATTCGCGAGCCCCCCCGTTCGAGACCCCTCCGCTTCGCCAGCTCCTCCTCCTACCGCCGAGCCTGGCCGTCACCCCCCTTCTTCGCAGATTAAAGTAAGTTGTTTTTATTTTATTTTTATTTTAATCTGAAAATTTCGATTTTAGGGTTTAAAACTGATTTTTTGAAAGGGTTTAAAACTGATTTTTTGAAAAAGTTTAAAACTGATTTTTGAAAAGTTTAAAACTGATTTTTGAAAAGTTTAAAACTGATTTTTGAAAAGGTTTAAAAACTGATCTTTAAAAGGTTTAAAAACTGATGTTATTTGAACAAAAAAAAAAGGAAAAGATTAGAACTTTAAAAAAGGAAAAGATTAGAACTTTAAAAAGGAAAAGATTAGAACTTTAAAAAAGAAAAAAGATTTGAACTTTAAATGGAAAAAGATTTGATTTTTGTTGACAAGAAAGATTATATTTTTATTAGTTAAAGATTAGATTTTTCCTTAGAAAAAAATTAGATTTTTAATGACGTGAAGAAACGATTTTTACAAGTGAAAGGTTCGATTTTTATATATTGAACATCGAAGTAAAAATATGATTTTTATATGTTGAACATCGAAGTAAAAATATGATTTTTATATATTGAACATCGAAGTAAAAATTCGATTTTTATATATTGAATAGCGAAGTAAAAATTCGATTTTTATATATTGAACATCGAAGTAAAAATTCGATTTTTATATATTGAATAACATGATAAAAATTCGATTTTTATATATTGAATAACATAGTAAAAATTCGATTTTTACATATGTAGAGAATACGGGCAACGAAAGCAACAAAAGGCGAGATTGGCGAAGATTTCTATAAAGGAAGAGTCGTGGAATTGAATTAGCTAATCGGTGAGAATTTCTCACTCTTCAATTTCTTTTAATATATATATATATATATATATATATATGTGTTGAAATAAAAGTGAATTGCTATATATATAATATATATATATATATGTACGCCCCTCGTCCACAAACCATGGACGATATTTATTGATTGAAATTGTTGTGAAAATTGATTGATAGCGATTGATTGTTTGGGATTGTTTGTGGTTGATATTGATTGATTGTGGTTGAAAAATACCCGTTTGTGATTGAGGAATATTTGGTTGAAACCACATAGGATTAGTTTGTGGAAATGAAATAAAAATATACATGCCGCCTGCGTGCGAACTAGATGCATGATCCCCATTGTCAAAAACCGCGAGGTTTTAAGGTAGAGCGAGGAGCCGTACTAGGGACGGTCCCGGTTTTAACTACCCTGCCGTTATGCTGCCGAAATTTTGAATAATATTCATGTGTTTGAATTATTTTCATTTGCTTAAACTATATTTATTCATTGAATAGAAAACCTTCATGTGTTGAATTGATATTCATTCGTTGATTAGAAATTCATGTGTTGAATGGTATTCGCGTTTTAAATATAAAAATCACATTTTTATCTATATATAGAAACTATAGAAAACCTTCATGTGTTGAATTGATATTCATTCGTTGATTAGAAATTCATGTGTTGAATGGTATTCACGTTTTAAATATAAAAATCACACTTTTATCTATATATAGAAACTATAGAAAACCTTCATGTGTTGAATTGATATTCATTCGTTGATTAGAAATTCATGTGTTGAATGGTATTCGCGTTTTAAAAATATAAAAATCACATTTTTATCTATATATAGAAACTATAGAAAACCTTCATGTGTTGAATTGATATTCATTCGTTGAATTGAAATTCATGTGTTGAATGGTATTCGAGTTTTAAATATAAAAATCACATTTTTATCTATATATATAAACTATAGAAAACCTTCATGTGTTGAATTGATATTCATTCGTTGAATTGAAATTCATGTGTTGAATGGTATTCGAGTTTTAAATATAAAAATCACATTTTTATCTATATATAGAAACTATAGAAAACCTTCATGTGTTGAATTGATATTCATTCGTTGATTAGAAATTCATGTGTTGAATGGTATTCATATTTTGAAATAAATTATTTGATAATAAAAATCACCTTTTATCGACTATATGAAATATATAAAATAATAGTGTTTTGAAATGAATTGTTTTACAATAAAAATCACATTTTTATTGTATGCATAAATCGTTGAAATGTGAAGTGTTAAAAATAGCCACTTGTTCAAAATAAACATATGTGAGTTGAAATATCCATTAATTAGCTAATGAAATGATTTGCACCTATGTATGTAACATTAGAATGAATGGTATTTTTAAACCAAATAGAAATCAAATATGAAGTTGGATAGAAAACGATAAATGATAAGAACTGTATATATATGTACATGCATATTCATTGAACATGTTATAGCAAAGGGGCTAGAGAAGAGGAATAAAATTTTGTGCCCGACAAATAGGTACACATTTACTGTTTTGTTTGGGTGATGATTTTATGAGCCTGTTGGCTAGCCGCTTGGCTTTTTCTTTTTCTTTTTGAGATTAGAAGGACCGGGAAAGCTATTTGCGATTTCCCGATGCTCCCGGTGCAGGGGAGGTTATGGCGAAATTTTCCAAAATTTTAAGGCGTTAGTGAAATATTTGAAGTGAAAGCGATATTGAAATTGTTGAATGAACTATATTTATATAAATATATAAATATAAATAAAATTAAAACGAAACGAGGCCGTGCAGTTCGTATTTTGAAACCGTGATTTCAAACAACTAGTGCGGGAAATCCGACCATTGGATTTTCCCGAAACCTCAACCGTCAGGTTCGCCTTGGAAATATCTTCCCAACGGCACCAACTTTGTAAAAATCCAACAGTTGGATTGTCTGGAATGTTTAATTCAAATCTGAAGAAAAACAGCGCCAGAAGCGATTATATTTATATATATATATAAATATAATTATATATTTAATCGAATAACGACGCTACATTTCGTATTTTGAAATCGAAACTTCAAACGATTGTACCGGGAGATCCGACCGTCGGATTTTCCCGAAACTGTGGATTCGTTTTGAAAAGACCTTTCTAATGATGTAAATTTTGTGAAGATCCAACGGTTAGATTTTCAGATATGTGTAAATCAAATCTGAAGAAAAACAGCGCCACGGCCACGTTATGGCCCGAAGCGTCGTTTTGAATAAATTGGCTATTTTAAAATAAATAAAAATAGCGATAAATTATTATAGAGTACCATAAACATTATGGAATGGAAATAAACTGAATTTGCTTGATTTATGTGGCTTTTGATGGTTGAATGTGTTTGGTGTGAAAATTACATTAAAGAACAAAATTGGTGTTGTCGAATAATTTAACCATTGAAATAAATTGATTTGAAATTCTAAATATACGTGAATCATTTGAAAAGGCCGAGTTAATTCTCATTTCAAATAATTGACCGACGATTGAAATTCGAAGATGAAGACGACGGTCGAAGACCGGAGATCTTCACCTCGTTTGGATGGTAACCGAGGTCCTGATTGGGAGGCATCCCGAAATATGGATAATGAGTGGTGATCGTCCAGACGTACGTGGTGATCGATGGGTTTGCGAGGTATTTAGTGCCTCCGGTTTCGTTCAGACCCAGAACGGACTTGTAAATGGACTGTGTGTCTGACATAGGATTTATTCTGTGTGGCATGCTAAGATGCAGAGATCAGGGCTTCTGTTGAAAAGCAAAGTCTTGTGGTGATGATCAAAGCACCGCCTGTGTGGCGTAGCTTTGTGTATAACGTAAATTTGCGAGCCTCACACCCCGGTATGAACCTAAAACGGGAGAAGGACCTCAGGGAGGACATGCGTTTCTTTCTAGCTAGGGTGGTGTCAGTGACCTACCAGCCCTGACATTTATATACTTTTCACCTGTGTGGTTGTTGCTGTTGCGAGGCGCCTCGGATATATCGGTCGATCCGGGACCGATGGAGCCATTCGTTGGCTCGTTTGAGCCCCAAAGGGCGGGGAGACGTATTGTTCAGGTATAATAATCCACATCGGTGGACCGGCCCTGACGATCCAGGGGGCAGTTGCGGCTGTTCCTGAGACATGGTAGGATAGATTGTCTCGAATTCGGTAAGGACTATCTTTTGCCTTGGTTCATGACGGAAATCAAATTTCCAAATACGTGACAGTGCGGTTTTGATTGTATACCTATATATGGAGACATAGTGGTATGGGGCATTAATGCCGTATATGATTGATAGTTATGATTTGAAATTGCTTTCAAAACATATAAACACTAGCAATAATATCAAATGCCTTTGTTTTTATTCGTATCAAGCATATTTTGGCCGTTATAAGGTAAAACTCTATCCTCCGGTTTGCGTTGCATTGTGTGATGGGAACTGAGTCTTATAACGGCTTCATTTTTATAAAAAGCATAGCGATGTTTAAAAGAAAAAAATGTTTTAAAGCACTGGCAATCCAATGGAGTAAACCCGTTCAACGAAAGTGGCGTGGTCCTGTGATTTGCCATATTATATATGTGTTGAGTAGATTTCTCATACCAGTCCCATGACTGACTCGTAGTTTGTTTCACTCTCAAACTCGGGTGCCCCCTTTTTCTACACAGGCAGCCTTGTATTCAGGTTTAGCTGGTTCTTTCTGGATAGCTGGAGCTGAAGATGGATTCTATCATTTATTTCTTTTTATGCTGTTCAGCTCCTATTGTACATATTTTGTTTGTTTTCCGCTGTAGACATTTATGTATAGCTGAACTGTATTTGTACTAAGTAAGATCCTGTATACTGTGTAACTCTGATGATTACTTTTATCCAGTATATTCTATTGTTCATTATCTGGTGTATTTATTTAATTTTGTTCTGCTATTACCTGTTTCTGTGTTATATTCCAAAGATAACCCTTGTTTCCGTCTGAACGGGATTTCGGGTCGTCTCACTACAGGCTTCCATCAACTTTGAATTGCTGAAGAGTGTGTTCCTATGACAACATTCAGAGGTCCAGACTTATTCTATAAGTGGTTAGTAATGTCGTTCGGCTTATGTAACGCTCCAGCATACTTCGTCGATTTGATGAATAGAGTGTTCAGAGGGATTTTGAATAAGTTTGTTCTGGTTTTTATTGACGATATTCTAATCTTCTCTAAATCAAAAGCCAAACATGAAAAGCATTTGGAACAGGTTCTGGAAATTCTCAGAAGGAATGTATTGAAAGTCAAACTGTCCAAATGTATATTCTGGCAAGATGAAGGGAAATTTCTTGGCCACGTTGTATCGAAAGAAGGAATTGCTGTGGATCCAATTAAAATCACAGCTATTCAAAACTGGAAACAGCCTAGTACTCCTGCAGAAGTCCGCAGTTTTCTTGGATTGGCTAGTTATTACGGAAGTTCGTTAAAATATTTTCGAAGATATCTGGTCACTTAACGAAGCTTACAAAGAAGCACTCAAAATTCAAGTGGACTCCAGAATGTGAGGAGGCTTTTGAAAAGCTAAAGTTAAGATTAACAACGGCTCCAGTGTTAATGATTATCGACGGCAATCTGGACTTGAAAGTCTGGACATATGCCTCTAGAGAAGGCCTAGGTGCAGTACTAATGCAAAGAGGTCAAGTGATCTCTTATGCTAGCCGTCAGCTGAAGCCGCACGAGAAAAACTACATCACTCATGATCTTGAGTTGTTGGCTATAGTATTCGCTTTGAAAATATGGAGACATTATCTTCTGGGTGAGAGATTTGAACTGTTTACAGATCACCAGTCGTTAAAGTATCTGTTCACCCAGAAAGACTTGAATCTGAGGCAACAACATTGGCTAGAGTTTCTTGCAGCATATGACTTTGAGATTCTATACCCTCCAGGGAAAGCCAATGTTGTGGCCGATGCGTTAAGCCGAAAGAACGAAATGATCGCCAGTTTTATTATCATGACTTCATTGATAGATAAAATATCTGCTCTTCAGAAGGATGATCACTTCATTCAGAAGATCAGAGAGATAATTCAAAAAGGCGAGCCCTCGAGTTTTCAAGTTGATAATGATGGGATTCTGAGGCTAAAAGGTTGAATTTGTGTTCCTAATATTTCTGAGCTCCGAAAGGAAGTCCTGGATGAGTGCTACAAGTCAAAGCTTAGTATCCTTCCGGGAGTAAGCAAAATGTATAATGACATCAAACGCACTTTCTGGTGGAAGTCGATTAAGAGGGACATTTCTTTATATGTTAGCCGATGCCCTACTTGCCAGCTAGTCAAAAGCGACCAACAGAAACTGGCTGGATTGTTGCAACCGCTGGACATTCCAGGTTGGAAGTGGGAACATATTTCCATGGACTTCATAGATGGTTTGCCTAGAACCAGAAAAGGAAATGACAATATTTGGGTGATCGTAGATCGCTTCACGAAGACTGCCCATTTCATACCTGTCAGATCAAACAGAACTGCTCAGAGTCTGGCACAGATATACTTCAAGGAAATTGTTAGACTACATGGAGTGCCGATCAGTATAGTTAGTGATAGAGATCCAATATTCACTAGCAAATTCCGGGAGGCATTTCAAGTAGAGCTGGGAGTGAAGTTGAACTTGAGCACCGCTTATCATCCTCAAACAGTGGATCATGGGAAGACCATCTGCATTTGGCTGAATTCTCATATAACAACAGCTACCAGGTGAGCCTGACAATGTCGCCATTCGAAGCACTGTATGGTAGACCGTGCCGATCTCCTGCTTGTTGGGTCGAACCCGGTAATAGACTTGTGTTGGGGCCAGATACGATACGAGAAGCTGCCGACAAAGTCGACTTTATTAAGAAGCGATTACTCGCCGCTCAAAGCCGACAGAAGAGCTATGCCGACAAGAGAAGAAGAGATATATCATTTTCTGTTGGCGACTATGTATATCTGAAAGTATCGCCGATGAGAGGAGTTATCCGGTCCGGTAAAACGGGGAAATTGACACCCAAATTCATTGGTCTATTTCCTATCCTTGAACGGATTGGAACTCTGGCATATAGGGTTCAATTGCCTGATTGGTTACCTAGAGTGCATGACGTATTTCACATATCCCAACTTCGAAAGCACGTTCATGATCCCGACTTGATCGTGGAAGAAGCAGCTCAACAGGATATTGAAATTACTCCAGAACTAGCTGTGAGAAGAGAGCCTCTAAAAATCATTGGCAAAGAAACCAAAGAGCTGAGGAACAAGAAAGTTCACTTAGTCAAAGTGCGATGGAGTGGAGATCCATGAGATTGTACTTGGGAAGCTGAGGAAAGCATTCAGAAAGATTATCCTAAGTGCCGAGTGGATATCTCTTACTGACTCCGGTGCAAGGCACATTTACCATATTTTGAAATTTCCAGTTGTTCTCTACTTTGTTGTTATTTTCTTTCCATGGATGTGCATTTCTAATTCTATAGTCTGAATGATTTTAAAAGAGTATAGAAATTGATTACTATATTTTTGAAAAGTTAAAAACAAATTGCTTGTTGTTTGCATTATGTGATAGTAAATTGGATTAATTAAATTATTGAAACAATAGTTAATTTAATTAATAAGAGAATGAATGGTAGAATTTATTCGATTAAATCACACATTGAACTAATTTAAAAATAGATAGATATATATACATGTGCATCATATATGTTTGAACAGGTAGATGGATTAGCTGTTGAGTAAAGAAATTATTTGCATGCCCGAAAAATAGGTAAACCTTAATGAGTTGGATGCGCAATTTTATTATTATATCAACTCCTGTGAATGCCATTGGATGCGGAGTGCTGGTTATTCTGTGTGTAATAATAAACGTCGCCATAGGATAGTAACAATTAATTTTGAACTGCACTACATGGCATACTCCTCGAAGATAGGCATACTTCATCATATACCACATAAGCATTTGGAGCTTGTGTGATGAGGTGGAAGATTTACCATACGAGCGAGAGGCTTGTATGGCGATGACTATATTTTACAGGTTGAACTGATGACTGATATGGACTATTTAAATTATAACGATAAATTGCCAGATTAATAAAAAGTCACCACACGGGTCTGGAGTTGGCAATAATCACGTCTCTCTAGTCATTAGATACGGCACATGGATTATCTATTTCCCACACGGGACGAGGTGACGAGGATTTATCGTCTGGAGCAATTAAAAATACACACTCCCTCAGGCTTTGACAGGGTGACGAGAATTTATTCTCTGGAGTTATTATCTATACACGCTCCCCTGTAAACACCAGATTATATCACTATAAATATGTGTACGCTTTATAGGATTTATTATGTACCTAATATGGCCCAATAAATTTCCAAACCCCTCCCCGTACAAAGGAGGTTATGGCGAAATTTTTCGAAAATTCCGGGTGTTAGCCAAATTTTTGAAGAATTTGAAAATTCTCAGAAACTGAAAAGTTGGAGAATGGAAGCCAGATCGAACATAGAATTGATTAATCAAACCATTTTCAACTTTGTTACTTTTCAGGGATGAAAAGTTTTAAGTGGGGGAGATTGTAATGACCTGGAAAGTCTGAACCAATTTAAAAAAATTTAATTGGCTAAAATAGTGGATTTTAAGTATTTAAAATAGATATTTTAAATAACAAAGATTAAAAGTAAGTTTGAATCAACATTTGAAAATGAATATAATTAATTCTAATTATAAACAAGGCTTTAAATGGCGCGGTAGTTTAAAATTTTGAATTCAAATTTTGACTGACTTTACCGGGTGCAAAACAAAATGGATTTTAGTGAAACCAAAAATATTTATATCTGTTAGTGAATATCTTTCTAACGAATCTGAAAAATCGAGGTTTCATAGCCGGCAGCAAAAGTTATGGCCAAATGAATTTTCAGAAAGGTCGCTATGGAGTTTATATAGCCCGTGAAAATGGCCATTTTGCAAACGACCTCGGAATTCGACGAAACCACTTTTGTTGGATCCAGGATGTGAAGTTATTGCTAAGTTCAAATTTCATAATTTTTGAAGCTAGTATGTGAGCGTGGCGAAGGAAAATGTGTTTTGGTCAATTATAGTTAAATTGGATTGACCAGAAAATGGCCATTTTACAAACGGTCTTAGAATTCGACGAAACTAGTTTTGTTGGGACCGTATGGTCAAAACATAGCTAGATTTATTTTTCGGGAATTTTTAGAAATAATATGTGGCCCCGGCAAATTGAAATGTACATTCAAATCAAATGTTGAATGTTTTATATTTTAATTTGAAGAAAAACTGACTCAAACAGTCAAATAGGCCTACGAAACATATCCCATTGTGTTCGAAATGGGGGTATTTAGCTAGGGACGATAGTCGTTGGGTTTGGATTGGGGTTCGTATGGATAAAGGGGTATTTTTGGGATTTTAAAAATATATAAACAAAAGAAAATATGGCCCAATCATATTCATTCTCTCTCCCCGCGTTATCCGCTTCGAAACCCATTCACAAACGACGGAAATCATTCCAGCCTTCTCTCCTCTTTTTCTCCTTCATCTCTCGACGATATCGAGCGCGCCATAGTGGGTTTTGAAGCCCTCTTCTTCTTCTACAAATCCATACAAGAATCGGCCCTCCTCGTTGCGTGTGCCTTGAGAATCGTGCGCCTGAAGTTGGCTACTTTCGAGCTCCGTCGCCTCCCTGGTGGTTCGAACTGGACCCCATCACCATCGCCGGAAAGCCCTCTCCAAGCCCTTCGACGCTGCGCCACTCGATCCTCCTATCGTGCTACGGATTTCAAGAAACTTCAAAACCTAGTTTTGAACATCAAAACGAGGTATACGGCTTTGTTTATTTTCAACTGTTTTAGCACCTTTAAACCATTGCAAACTTTGAAAAATCGTATTTTTCTCATGTGTTGATGAAATTCGAAGAAACAGGAGATACCGGGATCGTGAGGACGTCTTCTACATTCTAGAAGAGACCGCATATTTTTCTGAGCCTTCTGCTATTTTTGGTGGAGGGGAACCCAATGTGAGATTTCTAAATTATAAACGATATGGAAAACGACAATGTATAAATAATATAGTCAATGTATGGGTTATATATGCGTTGTACACCTCATATATAAGAGTTGTATAAGTTGTACGTTCGATGTATAAGTTATATATGCGTTGTAAAAATTATATATGTGTTGAAATAGAAGTGAAATGTTTATATATATATATATATACACACACGCCCCTCGTCCACAAACCATGGACGATATTTATTGGTTGTGATTGGTGTGAAAATTGGTTGATTATGAATGGTTGATTAGAAATGTTTGTGGTTGAAATTGATTGATTGTGGTTGAAAAATACCCGTTTGTGGTTGAGAAATATTTGGTTGAAACCACATAGGATTAGTTTGTGGAAATGAAAAAAAAATATACATGCCACCTGCGTGCGAACTAGATGCATGATTCCCCATTGTCTAAAGCTACGAAGCTTTAAGGTAGAGCGAGGAGCCGTACTAGGGACGGTCCCGGTTTTAACTACCCTGCCGTTATGCTGCCGAAATTTTGAATAATATTCATGTGTTAGAATTATTTTCCTGGGTTGAAACTATATTCGTGTGTTGAATAGAAAACCTTCATGTGTTGAATAGAAATTTATTCGTGGAATAGAATTCATGTGTTGAACGGTATTCATGTTTTGAAATAAATTGTTTTATAATAAAAATCATATTTTTATCATCTATATGAACTATATAAAATAGTAGTGTTTTGAAATAAATTGTTTTGCAATAAAAACCACATTTTTCCTATATATATACAAACTATAGAAAACCTTCATGTGTTGAATAGAAATTCATTCGTTGAATAGAAATTCATGTGTTGAATGGTATTCGTGTTTTGAAATAAATTATTTTATAATAAAAATCATATTTTTAAACATCTATATGAAATAGCGAAGCTGCAGTTCATGTTTTGAAACCGTGATTTCAAACGATTAGTGCGGGAGATCCGACCATCGGATTTTCCCGAAACCGCAACTGTTGGGTTCGCTTTGGAAATACCTTTCCGACGGCACCAACTTTGTAAAGATCCAACGGTTGGATTGTCTGGAATGTTTAATTCAAATTTGAAGAAAAACAGTGCCAGAATCGATTATATATATATATATATATAAATATAAATATAATTATATTAAATCGAATAACGAAGCTGCAGTTCGTATTTTGAAATCGAAATTTCAATCGATTATACCGGGAGATCCGACCGTCGGATTTTCCTGAATCTGGAAACGTTGGATTCGTTTTGAAGAGAACTTTCTAATGATATAAATTTTGAGAAGATCCAACGGTTAGATTTTCAGATATGTGTAAATCAAATCTGAAGAAAAACAGCGCCACGGCCGCGTTATGGCCCGAAGTGTCGTTTGAATGAATTGGCTATTTTAAAATAAATAAAAATAGCAATGTATCGTTATAAAATATTATAGATGATATAGATTGTGAATTTTAGAAATTAACTGAAGGTTAGCTAAGTCGAGTGGTTTCCTAGGTTTTGATCTGATGTTGGTTCGGCCTTTGGGGTTAATATTTGGGAAATCGTTCTATTACTGATTGACGGTTAGAGACTAATGAATTCGAATGAGGCGTATGTTGTGTTTGTGTAGCACTAGTTATTTATATACGCGAGTTGCTCAGAAAGACCGGGTTTATCCCATTCTGAATAACTAAATCGACGATAAGAAATCGAAGATGAAGACGGTGGTTGAAGACCAGAGATTTTCACCTCGTTTTGATGGTAACTGATGTCCTGATTGGGAGGCTTCCCGAAATATGGATAATGAGTGGTGATCGTCCAGACGTACGTGGAGATCGATGGGTTTGCGAGGTATATAGTGCCTCCGGTTTTGTTCAGACCCAGAACGGACTTGCAAATGGACTGTGTGTCTGACATTGGAATTCATTCTGTGTGATTGATAGCCATCAGCAGCACAGCGTAAATTTCTTGTGTGGCATGCTAAGATGCAATGAGCAAGGCTTCTGTTGAAAAGCAAAGTCTTGTGGTGATGATCAAAGCACCGCCTGTGTGGCGTGGCTTTGTATATAACGTGAATTCGCGGGCCTCACACCCCTGTATGAACCAAAAACGGGAGAAGAACCTCAGGGAGGGCATGCGTTTCTTTCTAGCTAGGAGTTGTGTCAGTGTTTTTACACGGCCTGACATTTTACTTATGTGGATGATGGATAGCGAGGCGCCTCGGTTATATCGATCGATCCGGGATCGATGGAGTCATTCGTTGGCTCACTTACGCCCCAAAGGGCGGGGAAACACAGTGTTCAGGAATTTTAATCCACATCGGTGGACCGACCCTAACGATCCAAAGGCATGACCGAGTACTTGCCTGAGGCTCGGGCAAGACAGTCTCGAATTCGGTAAGGACTATCTTTTGCCTTGGTTCATGACGGAAATCCAATTTCCAAATACGACACCGTGTGGTTTTGGTTGTATATATATATGGCGACATGATATATGGTACCCATGCCGTCTATGATTGATAGTTATGATTGAAATTGTTTTCGAAACCTATAAACACTAGTAATAATATCAAATGCTTTTGTTTTATTTGTATCAATCATATTTTGGCCATTATAAGGTAAAACCCTATCCTCTGGTTTGCGTTGCATTGTGTGTGTAATGACCCGTATTTTGACAGTGTAATAATTAACTTATTTAATTATTTAAATAAAGAATATATTATTTAAATAATGACAGTTGAATGTAAAATATATATATTAATTAAAATCGAGCTTGAAATGGCGCTGCAGTTCGTAATTTGGCGATTCGAACTTCAACTGAGTGTACAGGATTCGTTTTAAATTGGATTTCCGTGAAACAAGAAACACACGGAGCTGGTGGAGTATATCATTCTAGTGGAAGAGAAAAATCGGGATTTCATCGTGTAGGTTTTTAGATATGTCCAAATCAAATTTTAAAATAGTCGTTATATAATCGTTTATCGACCATAACGGTTTATTCGATATAACAAGAGATCGGGTTTGAATTTAGACAAGGTTCTTTTGGGAAACAGTGATAATTTAATTTTTAGAATTTTACTGTAATTTTTAATTAATTAAATAAGAAACTTTTTATTTGGAGTATTTTACACCCTTAATCAGTGATTTTGGGGTTTCAAAATATGAGTTAATCTACCCGTATTATTATATCTTTGAGATCATGGTACGTTGGCCGTCACAACGGTATATTCAACTCTGTCTATAGCAGTCCGTACAATCGTATAAATTTTATGTAATGAAGAGACGTGGTTCGTTAGCCTTTAAACATAAATATCTTTCTTTTTCTCTAACTCAAAGTAAGCCACATCTTTGTATTTACAACCGCACGTTCTTCTACAACGTGGAAGGAGGGAGACCAAACAATTGAAAGAAGAAACCATATAAATACACGCAGATGTCTTAAAACCTAATTCATTTTTCTCATCCTTCTTGTTCATTCACTCGAGCCGCCACTATTTTACACAGCAAAACTAAATCGCGAGATCCACTTCACAATCAAAGAAAGAAATCGAAAACAAACCCCTGTAGTTTGTACTGACTTCGAAGCATCTGTAGATCCGAACTCCTCTATTACTTCTCCTCATTTCTTGCCATGTTTGCCAATCTCGATCCATCTTTTTTCCGCCCGTAACAAGGCAGTTGCGAGTTCCAAGCGAAGAGGACCACGAAGTGAATCCATGTAGAGCAGCGGAGTGTTGATCGGCGCAGGGAGGTGTTTAAGATCTATTGTCGATTCTTGGAGGTTTCAAAGCTTATGTGGCGCGGTATTTCTGTAGCAGGGGCCAACGACAGGATTTGCAGAGGAATACCAAGTTCATGTTTGTGATGTTGGGGGGTTGAGCGAGATGGAGTGTGGATTTAGCTGAGCGGGTAGTAAGAGGGTGAGCTGAGGTATTCGGCTTGACCATGGGTTCTTGCGTGATGTACTTGAGGGCCTGCGAATGGATTTCGAGGTGGTAGGAGGGACCAGCTCAAAGAAGTGGGAGGTGAGGGTTGCTGTGTGATGATGGAGCGAACGCTGGAACGAGAAGACAGTAAGTGAAGGCTTGAACCATGAAGAAAATACATTGGTCATGGGCTGCATAAAGGCGTGTACTTGGACGTGCAAATAGGGGAGGCATTGTTTTGTTTCTAGCGTGAGAAAATGGGATGATTAACAAAGTTGCTGTAAATATATTGGGCACTTTTATGTGAACAGTTTGGCAACGTGATACTAGGCAATTGAATAGAATAGGAAGAAAACAAAAGTAAGGTTGGACGGTTGAATCAGGATGTTGGATTTTCAATGAAAAGAAATAGTAAAATAAAGGGTCAGTATGGTTTTTTTTAAAATCGAAAATAAGGGGGGGACCGGCTCGTTTCAATTGAAGCAGAAATATGGGTACTATAAGAAGAAGAAAAGAACGTTAAGTCTTTGTGTTTGAAACAAAATACAATGAGCGGTGCTGAAGGGTAAACAGACGTGAACGAGGCAACTGGAAACAACATGGGTACTGTAGCATGAAGGGTCCAACATGGATTTATGTGTTGACAAAGCAAAACGTGGGGTCACTAAGTGGTTGGCATGAAGTTGGGTTCGTTGTTTCTGGAACTGGAATTTCAAATCCATGTTAGCAGGAAACAAGGATGATCTGGCTTTTGACATGGCGGAAGGACACTTCGAACTTGGGCAAAAAAATTCTGGAAAACAAAAGCCAACGTGCTTGACTGAAAACAAGTGGAAAATCGGGCTTCTTACTGGGAATGAGATATTCGAAGAAACAAAATTAAAGTTGACGGACACAACCCAATGGAACTGACTGGAAGTCCATCGGAGCTCGTTACAATTTATAGCGAAATAAATTGTCCGTCTGAATCAAGCGATGGTTATCGTTATTAACGATGATCGTCCAATGTGAGTAAAACTCACTAACTCTCCTCAATTTATATTTTAATATAAATTGTACTTTATTTATTGACTGCTGTATATTGATTGTTAAACTGGACTGTTAAATAGATTTGATTGAAAACGTAGTTATAGTTAATCTATGTACTGTTAATCAAATATGGTTCTGTACAGCAGGATATTTCATTTCAAAATGAAATATGATATATATTATACTGTGTAACATCTGTGGATGCAGGGAGACAGGTTGGAGGAATCCGACTGGATTCCTCAACAATTATTTTACTGTTTTCATATATTGTGTTATATGATGTGTTATATAATCTGTTCTGGATTATGTGTGTTAGAATGATATTAATCATTGTTATTCGATATTTTACATATCATAAGAAACCCTGAGTTGTGAAATGGAATATTTCAATGTATATTGAAATAAAGGAATTTTATAAAATCACAGGATTTTATAAAAGGAAATTATTTATAAAACGAACACGGTTTTATAAAAGGAAAGTATTTATAAAACGAATAGAGTTTTATAAAAGGGAAAAATGTTGCTAAAACAAATAGAATAGGAAAAAGGAATATTTCAATGTATATCGAAATAAAGGAGTTTTATAAAATCAACCGATTTTATAAAAAGGAAACAATTTGAAAATAGAGTATTTATAAAACAAACACGGTTTTATAAAAGGAAATTATTTATAAAACGAACACGGTTTTATAAAAGGAAGTATTTATAAAACAAATAGAGTTTTATAAAAGGGATATTTATTTAGAAAATAAATAGAATTGAAAAGGGAAATATTTATTTAGAAAATAAATAGAATAAAGGAATATTTATTTAGAAGATAAATAAAAAGTTATAAATAGGAAATATTTGTAACGGTAAATAGAAGTTATAAATAGGAAATATTTGTAACGGTAGATAGAAGTTATAAATAGGAAATATTTGTAACGGTAATTAGAAGTTATAAATAGGAAATATTTGTAACGGTAATTAGAAGTTATAAAAAAAGGGAATAGTTGTAACGGAAAATAAACATTATAAAAAGGAAATTGACGAGATAAAAAAGAGATAATCAAATAGAGTTAAATCGAATTTAGTATTCGAAGGAGCTAATAGAATTAGTTATTTGAAAGAGTTTATTGAATATTAGTTATTCAATTAGAGATAATCAAATAAAGTTAATCGATTAGAGATAATCAAATAAAAGTTAATCGAATTAGTCGAAGTAAGTTAATCGACTATTAGTTAGTCGAATTTTGGTTAAGCAAATAAGTGTAAATCGACTATTAGTTAGTCGAAGATTAGTTAATCGAATATGAGTTAAACAAATAGGATTAATTGAATTAGAGTTAATCGAATCAGGGTTAATTGAATATTAGTTATTCAATTAGAGTCGATCGAATATAGTTATTCGAGATAGAGACAAAACAGACATAGTTAATTAGGGTAAGTACCATTTAGCACGACTTCTAGCGTAATTCGCAGGGCTGCAGATAGCCTACGGCGGTCGGATGTTTCCTGAGGGAATCAGGCGTAACCATTGTGATCGCTGCGATCTAGAGTCAAGCGAATGGAGTTAATCGAATCTTAGTTATTCGAAATAGAGTTAGTTCAATAGAGTTAATCGATTAGAATAATCAACTGGAGTTAATCGATTAGAGTTAAAACAGACATTGTTATTAAGGATGAAGTCAAATCGAATATTAGTTATTCAGAATAGAGTTAATTCAGTAGACTTAATCAAATAAGAGTTTAGCAGTAAGAGTAAAGCAAAATAGAGTTATTCGAATATTAGTTGTTCAAATAAGAGTTAAATAAAAAGGAGTTAATCAAATAGGGTTATTCAAATATTAGTTATTCGAATAGGAGTAATGAAATAGAGTTAAACAAATTAGAGTTAATCGAATATTAGTTGTTCGAGATAAGAGTTAATTAAATAGAATTAACTGGAAAGAGATAATCGAATATAATCTATTCGAAATGAGTTAATCGAATATAAGTTATTCGAAGAGAGTTTATCGAATATTAGTTATTCGAAGAAGAGTTGATCAAATAGAGATTACTCGAAAGGGAGTTATATGGCGAATTCGATTATATCGAATTCGGGGAAAGTATTATTTACTTTCCGGTTTTTAAATCAGGATTTATTTATTTATAAATAAATTAGTTGTTAGATAAATTAATCAAAGTAAGAAATAAATGTTAGACTTATAAGTTAGATATTTCAGAAGTAAAATTTATAACGTTAGGGTGATAATAAATGTTTTCATAAAGGAAGCGGATTCGTAATCTGAATCCGAGAATTTGCGTAAGCAAATGGTTTTAGAAATTGAAGTGATGAGCTTTATCTATCGCAAGGTTAAGATCGTTGTTCAGTTAAGGTCTGAGAGGTAATTATACCCCAACTTGATTGACTTCGAAATTGACTAAGGAATAGTTGAAGTTCGATAACAAAGGATGATTAGTAATGCAGTTAAGTAATAAATGACTTATGGATTTAGTAGTCGTAACGATGTTCCATACACCGTTAGTTGAAATCCATATAAATGAGTTTCGGAAACGTTTTCCAAATATAAATCAAAGATGTTTTCTAAGTGTAGAAATAAGGAAATATGAATATATATATATATATATATATATATATATATATATATATTCGATGATTGGATCGATAATTCCATTTGGAATTAAGATCGGTGTTTGTACACCGACATGTTTTCATTTGATAGTTAAATCACAGACTATCGAAGTTTTGACCATTTTACGTTGTAAATATGGAGAGACCGGTTGGATTATTATCCGAAGAACCCCTCCGTATTGACATAAGCGTTGTGATCAAGTACGATGAAGATAATTGAAGACGGTGTTATGCCTGTTTACAGAATAGTGCCTTCGGTTTCGTTCAGTCCCAGAACGAACGTATATGGACGAATGTCTGACATAATATTTCCAATGATCGAATGAGTTGGACTGTACAAATATATACGGTGGCCAACGGATTTATTCCCTTCGCATAAAATCCAGAAACTATTTGTATAAACCCAACTAATGATTTACGGATCTGAAAATGTGGCATTCAAAGTGATCGTGTTATCAATGAAATGGAAAGTAAGCGTAGCTTCTAGCCTCACATCCTGTAAATGACAAAAATCGGCCAGGCAGCATGGCTAAGTCGGTCGCTCCGAAGTAGGGTGTATAATCACCTATCTAGAGAATATTCATTTGCTTCTTAAATCTATCAATGCTGTCCCATATATATTTACGGGAACGGTTGCTGATCCTAACCGTTGGTGATGTACATTCGATACACTCAAGCGAAATGAGTGGTCGGTCATGTGTGGCTGAGTTACAAGATGTTCTTGTTGAACTCCAGTGTATCGTTCCTAGAGTACACTGATCGGAAGGTGGTTCCATACCTTGTCATAGTTGGAAATTCAATCATCCACTACGCACCCGCGGTTTTGATTGTATACTATATATGTAGAACGTGAGATGAAAGCGTTTCTGCTAGATTGATATCTAATTGTATTTAGACATTATTATAATATCAGTGATACTGCTTTTCATAGATGTTGGATTCTGATAAGGGAAAAACCCGTTCCGTATTCACGGCGTGGTCTTATGAGATATCATATACCTGTTAAAATGATTTGAGTTTACTCACACCAGTCCATGACTGACCTGGAGTTTATTTGTTTTGTTTCCCTAAACTCTTAGGTGCCTAAATTTGTACGGGCAGTCAAGTAGTCGGGATTTACAGATATACTGGAAGAGCTTGGAGCAGGAGGCTTCAGGATCATATAGCTATAGTTATTTCCGCTGTGTTGTAAGTGTTGTACTCTGCAATATTATTGTATACATATACTGTTTGTATTTCAAAAGTATGTTATATTTTATTCGTTACGCTGTGAGATTCGTGTTACTCTGATGATGATGATCTTCTTCTTCTTCTATTCTAATAGTTCTACCTTATCTATTCTCACCCTCTATCTTCTTTCTATTAGTTTCTTGAATTTCCAGTGCAATTTGGGGTTGGACTTGTGTTATTTAGTCAGCTCAAATTGGACAGGATTTTCGGGTCACTACAATTGGTATCAGAGCTTAAGTTAAGTGAATTACCTTGGCTCTGTGGCGTGACTCAATAGAGATAGGGTTAGTAATACCCTAGATTGAGTTGAGTGTATATATACGGGTGAACGTATTTGTTAATTGATATAAAAATTTATTTTATATTGTGGAGCTTTATTGGTTGAGTGGCTTATGAATTCTGGTCGATGTTGGGGCACCACAATATCGATAGGGGTTTCTAAGCACTCGAATACGATGAACCAACATGATATGTTTTGACATTAACATAGTATAATTGGTTGCGTTGGTTGTTATTATAATCAAATGAGATTATAAAAAGGAGAAATGGTTATAGATAACTAATCAGAATTCATATAAGTAAAATATATGAAATAAGATGAATTAAATCTGAAATTAAATCAGGATTAGGAATTAAAATAAGGAAATTTTAAGTTCTTGGGAGATTTTGAAAATGTTTTCAAATTGGAAGTGTTATAGTATTGAACTCACTTCGATAAACTGGGAAATAACCCTGATGAGTGTGGCCACATCATCAGTGTTCATTTTCGAGTTCTAAGTGACGGATTACTACCAAAGGTTGTGTTTTTGAATTGTTTAAGGAAAACAAGTGTTTCGAAATTCAAAGGTTTTGAATTGGTATTATGGTTTCAAATTGATTTGAAATAAACCCAGGAATATAAATTCTGGAATTAAGATTTAACTTATGAAGTTAAATAGATTAAAATATTGAAAGTGAATAAATTAATTTGAATTAAACTTGGACAAGGTTATATATAATATGGAATTTTATTGGGATGATATCGAGTAAGTTGATTGATTTTATAAGGATTTGGAATCAAGAATTGTACTTAAGTTTGAAATGGAATTTGACTTGAGTATAAGCAATTGCTTGAGTTTGAGGATAAAAACTGATAGGAGATGGATTGGAATGACATTGGTATATGTTAAGTTGATTACCAATGGGGATGGTATAATGATATGGTCAGCAAAAAAGGTACAAGTTTATATTTCATATGAGTTGGAATTTATGAGCCGATTTGGCAAGCCGCTTGGCGTTTTGATTTTCTTTTGGGTTGGAGAAGGCCTAGAGAGGCGAGTTGTGGTTTTACCGATAGGTCTGTACAAAGGAGTTTATGGCGAAATTTTCCGAAAAATTTAAGCGTTAGAAAATTTTCAGAATTTTTGAAAATTTAGGTTAGTCGGAGGGAATTAATATTTTAGTCAATATTAATTGGTTCATTTGATATCAGAAATAAGGGGTAAACAAATCTTAGGAATTCCAATAGATAGGGTCGTCCTCTACCTTAGCAATTTCGAGGACGAAATTATTTTAAGTGGAGAAGAATGTAATGACCCGTATTTTGACAGTGTAATAATTAACTTATTTAATTATTTAAATAACGAATAAATTATTTAAATAACGACAGTTGAATGTAAAATATATATGTTAATTAAAATCGAGCTTGAAATGGCGCTGCAGTTCGTAATTTGGCGATTCGAACTTCAACTGAGTGTACAGGATTCGTTTTAAATTGGATTTCCGTGAAACAAGAAACGCACGGAGCTGGTGGAGTGTATCTTTCTAGTGGAAGAGAAAAATCGGGATTTCGTTGTGTAGGTTTTTAGATATGTCCAAATCAAATTTTAAAATAGTCGCTATATAATCGTTTATCGACCATAACGGTTTATTCGATATAACTAGAGATCGGATTTGAATTTAGACAAGGTTCTTTTGGGAAACAGTGATAATTTAATTTTTAGAATTTTACTGTAATTTTTAATTAATTAAATAAGCAACTTTTTATTTGGAGTATTTTACACCCTTAATCAGTGATTTTGGGGTTTCAAAATATGAGTTAATCTACCCGTATTATTATATCTTTGAGATCATGGTATGTTGGTCGTCACAACGGTATACTCAACTCTGTCTATAGCAGTCCGTACAATCGTATAAATTTTATGTAATGAAGAGACGTGGTTCCTTAGCATTTAAACATAAATATCTTTCTTTTTCTCTAACATAAAGTAAGCCACATCTTTGTATTTACAACCGCACGTTCTTCTACAACGTGGAAGGAGGGAGACCAAACAATTGAAAGAAGAAACCATATAAATACACGCAGATGTCTTAAAACCTAATTCATTTTTCTCATCCTTCTTGTTCATTCACTCGAGCCGCCACTATTTTACACAGGAAAACTAAATCGCGAGATCCACTTCACAATCAAAGAAAGAAATCGAAAACAAACCCCTGTAGTTTGTACTGACTTCGAAGCATCTGTAGATCCGAACTCCTCTATTACTTCTCCTCATTTCTTGCCATGTTTGCCAATCTCGATCCATCTTTTTTCCGCCCGTAACAAGGCAGTTGCGAGTTCCAAGCGGAGAGGACCACGAATTGAATCCAAGTAGAGCAGCGGAGTGTTGATCGGCGCAGGGAGGTGTTTAAGATCTATTGTCGATTCCTGGAGGTTTCAAAGCTTTTGTGGCGTGGTATTTCTGTAGCAGGGGCCGACGACAGGATTTGCAGAGGAGGACCAAGTTCATGTTTGTGATGTTGGGGGGTTGAGCGAGATGGAGTGTGGATTTAGCTGAGCGGGTAGTAAGAGGGGGAGCTGAAGTATTCGGCTTGACCATGGGTTCTTGCATGATGTACTTGAGGGCCTGCGAATGGATTTTGAGGCGGCAGGAGGGACCAGCTCAAAGAAGTGGGAGGTGAGGGTTGCTGTGTGATGATGGAGCGAACGCTGGAACGAGAAGACAGTAAGTGAAGGCTTGAACCATGAAGAAAATACATTGGTCATGGGCTTCATAAAGGCGTGTACTTGGACGTGCAAATAGGGGAGGCATTGTTTTGTTTCTAGCGTGAGCAAATGGGATGATTAACGAAGTTGCTGTAAATATATTGGGCACTTTTATGTGAACAGTTTGGCAACGTGATACTAGGCAATTGAATAGAATAGGAAGAAAACAAAAGTAAGGTTGGACGGTTGAATCAGGATGTTGGATTTTCAACGAAAAGAAATAGTAAAATAAAGGGTCAGTATGGTTTTTTTTTAAATCGAAAATAAGGGTGGGACCGGCACGTTTCCATTGAAGCAGAAATATGGGTACTATAAGAAGAAGAAAAGAACGTTAAGTCTTTGTGTTTGAAACGAAATACAATGAGCGGTGCTGAAGGGTAAACAGACGTGAACGAGGCAACTGGAAACAACATGGGTACTGTAGCATGAAGGGTCCAACATGGATTTATGTGTTGACAAAGCAAAACGTGGGGTCACTAAGTGGTTGGCATGAAGTTGGGTTCGTTGTTTCTGGAACTGGAATTTCAAATCCATGTTAGCAGGAAACAAGGATGATCTGGCTTTTGACATGGCGGAAGGACACTTCGAACTTGGGCAAAAAAATTCTGGAAAACAAAAGCCAACGTGCTTGACTGAAAACAAGTGGAAAATCGGGCTTCTTACTGGGAACGAGATATTCGAAGAAACAAAATCAAAGTGGACGGACACTACCCAATGGAACTGACTGGAAGTCCATCGGAGCTCGTTACAATTTATAGCGAAATAAATTGTCCGTCTGTATCAAGCGATGGTTATCGTTATTAACGATGATCGTCCAATGTGAGTAAAACTCACTAACTCTCCTCAATTTATATTTCAATATAAATTGTACTTTATTTATTGACTCCTGTATATTGATTGTTTAACTGGATTGTTAAATAGATTTGATTGAAAACGTAGTTATAGTTAATCTATGTATTGTTAATCAAATATGGTTCTGTACAGCAGGATATTTCATTTCAAAATGAAATATGATATATATTATACTGTGTAACATCTGTGGATGCAGGGAGACAGGTTGGAGGAATCCGACTGGATTCCTCAACCATTATTTTACTGTTTTCATATATTGTGTTATATGATGTGTTATATAACCTGTTCTGGATTATGTGTGTTAGAATGATATTAATCATTGTTATTCGATATTTTACATATCATAAGAAACCCTGAGTTGTGAAATGGAATATTTCAATGTATATTGAAATAAAGGAATTTTATAAAATCACAGGATTTTATAAAAGGAAATTATTTATAAAACGAACACGGTTTTATAAAAGGAAAGTATTTATAAAACGAATAGAGTTTTATAAAAGGGAAAAATGTTGATAAAACAAATAGAATAGGAAAAAGGAATATTTCAATGTATATCGAAATAAAGGAGTTTTATAAAATCAACCGATTTTATAAAAAGGAAACAATTTGAAAATAGAGTATTTATAAAACGAACACGGTTTTATAAAAGGAAATTATTTATAAAACGAACACGGTTTTATAAAAGGAAGTATTTATAAAACAAATAGAGTTTTATAAAAGGGATATTTATTCAGAAAATAAATAGAATTGAAAAGGAAAATATTTATTTAGAAAATAAATAGAATAAAGGAATATTTATTTAGAAGATAAATAAAAAGTTATAAATAGGAAATATTTGTAACGGTAAATAGAAGTTATAAATAGGAAATATTTGTAACGGTAGATAGAAGTTATAAATAGGAATTATTTGTAACGGTAATTAGAAGTTATAAATAGGAAATATTTGTAACGGTAATTAGAAGTTATAAAAAAGGGAATAGTTGTAACAGAAAATAAACGTTATAGAAAGGAAATTGACGAGATAAAAAGAGATAATCAAATAGAGTTAAATCGAATTTAGTATTCGAAGGAGCTAATCAAATTAGTTATTTGAAAGAGTTTATTGAATATTAGTTATTCAATTAGAGATAATCAAATAAAGTTAATCGATTAGAGATAATCAAATAAAAGTTAATCGAATTAGTCGAAGTAAGTTAATCGACTATTAGTTAGTCGAATTTTGGTTAAGCAAATAAGTGTAAATCGACTATTAGTTAGTCGAAGATTAGTTAATCGAATATGAGTTAAACAAATAGGATTAATTGAATTAGAGTTAATCGAATCAGGGTTAATTGAATATTAGTTATTCAATTAGAGTCGATCGAATATAGTTATTCGAGATAGAGATAAAACAGACATAGTTAATTAGGGTAAGTACCATTTAGCACGACTTCTAGCGTAATTCGCAGGGCTGCAGATAGCCTACGGCGGTCGGATGTTTCCTGAGGGAATCAGGCGTAACCATTGTGATCGCTGCGATCTAGAGTCAAGCGAATGGAGTTAATCGAATATTAGTTATTTGAAATAGAGTTAGTTCAATAGAGTTAATCGATTAGAATAATCAACTGGGGTTAATCGATTAGAGTTAAAACAGACATTGTTATTAAGGATGAAGTTAAATCGAATATTAGTTATTCGGAATAGAGTTAATTCAGTAGAGTTAATCAAATAAGAGTTTAGTAGTAAGAGTAAAGAAAAATAGAGTTATTCGAATATTAGTTGTTCGAATAAGAGTTAAATAAAAAGGAGTTAATCAAATAGGGTTATTCGAATATTAGTTATTCGAATAGGAGTAATGAAATAGAGTTAAACAAATTAGAGTTAATCGAATATTAGTTGTTCGAGATAAGAGTTAATTAAATAGAATTAACCGGAAAGAGATAATCGAATATAATCTATTCGAAATGAGTTAATCGAATATAAGTTATTCGAAGAGAGTTTATCGAATATTAGTTATTCGAAGAAGAGTTAATCAAATAGAGATTACTCGAAAGGGAGTTATATGGCTAATTCGATTATATCGAATTCGGGGAAAGTATTATTTACTTTCCGGTTTTTAAATCAGGATTTATTTATATATAAATAAATTAGTTGTTAGATAAATTAATCAAAGTAAGAAATAAATGTTAGACTTATAAGTTAGATATTTCAGAAGTAAAATTTATAACGTTAGGGTGATAATAAATGTTTTCATAAAGGAAGCAGATTCGTAATCTGAATCCGAGAATTTGCGTAAGCAAATGGTTTTAGAAATTGAAGTGATGAGCTTTATCTATCGCAAGGTTAAGATCGTTGTTCAGTTAAGGTCTGAGAGGTAATTATACCCCAACTTGATTGACTGCGAAATTGACTAAGGAATAGTTGAAGTTCGATAACAAAGGATGATTAGTAATGCAGTTAAGTAATAAATGACTTATGGATTTAGTAGTCGTAACGATGTTTCATACAGGGTTAGTTGAAATCCATATAAATGAGTTTCGGAAACGTTTTCCAAATATAAATCAAAGATGTTTTCTAAGTGTAGAAATAAGGAAATATGAATATATATATATATATTCGATGATTGGAACGATAATTCCATTTGGAATTAAGATCGTTGTTTGTACACCGACATGTTTTCATTTGATAGTTAAATCACAGACTATCGAAGTTTTGACCATTTTTCATTGTAAATATGGAGAGACCGGTTGGATTATTATCCGAAGAACCACTCCATATTGACATAAGCGTTGTGATCAAATACGATGAAGATAATTGAAGACGGTGTTATGCAAGGGCTGTCCTGTTTACAGAATAGTGCCTTCGGTTTCGTTCAGTCCCAGAACGAACGTATATGGACGAATGTCTGACAGAATATTTCCAGTAATCGAATGAGTTGGACTGTAAAAATATATACGGTGGCCAACGGATTTATTCCCTTCGCATAAAATCCAGAAACTATTTGTATAAACCCAACTAATGATTTACGGATCTGAAAATGTGGCATTTAAAGTGATCGTGTTATCAATGAAATGGAAAGTAAGTGTAGCTTCTAGCCTCACATCCGGTAAATGACAAAAATCGGGCAGGCAGCATGGTTAAGTCAGTCGCTCCGAAGTAGGGTGTATAATCACCTATCTAGAGAATATTCATTTGCTTCTTAAATTTATCAATGCTGTCCCTTATATATTTACGGGAACGGTTGCTGATCCCAACCGTTGGTGATGTACATTCGATACACTCAAGCGAAATGAGTGGTCGGTCATGTGTGGCTGAGTTACAAGATGTTCTTGTTGAACTCCAGTGTATCGTTCCTAGAGTACACTGATCGGAAGGTGGTTCCATACCTTGTCATAGTTGGAAATCCAATCATCCAATACGCACCCGCGGTTTTGATTGTATACTATATATGTAGAACGTGAGATGAAAGCGTTTCTGCTAGATTGATATCTAATTGTATTTAGACATTATTATAATATCAGTGATACTGCTTTTCAAAGATGTTGGATTCTCACAAGGGAAAAACCCGTTCCATATTCACGGCGTGGTCTTATGAGATATCATATACCTATTAAAATGATTTGAGTTTACTCACACCAGTCCATGACTGACCCGGAGTTTATTTATTTTGTTTCCCTAAACTCTTGGGTACCTAAATTTGTACAGGCAGTCAAGTAGTCGGGATTTACAGATATACTGGAAAAGCTTGGAGCAGGAGGCTTCAGGATCATATAGCTATAGTTATTTCCGCTGTGTTGTAAGTGTTGTACTCTGCAATATTATTGTATACATATACTGTTTGTATTTCAAAAGTATGTTATATTTTATTCGTTCCGCTGTGAGATTCGTGTTACTCTGATGATGATGATCTTCTTCTTCTTCTATTCTAATAGTTCTACCTTATCTATTCTCACCCTCTATCTTCTTTCTATTAGTTTCTTGAATTTCCAGTGCAATTTGGGGTTGGACTTGTGTTATTTAGTCAGCTCAAATTGGACCGGATTTTCGGGTCAATACAGTGTGATGGGAATTGATTCTTATAATGGCTTCATTTTTATAAAAAGCATTGCGATGTTTAAAAGAATTATTTGTTTTTAAAGCACTGGTAATCAGATGGAGTAAACCCGTTCCACGAAAGTGGCGTGATCCTGAGATTGGCCATATTTTAAATGTGTTGAGTAGATTTCTCATACCAGTCCCATGACTGACTCGTAGTTTGTTCCACTTTCAAACTCGGGTGCCCCTTTTTCTACACGGGCAGCCTCGTATTCAGGTTTTAGCTGGCTTTCTCTGGATAGCTGGAGCTGAAGATGGATTCTATCATTTATCTCTTTTTATGCTGTTCAGCTCCTATTGTACATATTATGTTTGTTTTCGCTGTAGACATTTATGTATAGCTGAACTGTATTTGTACTAAGTATGATCCTGTATACCGTGTAACTCTGATGATTACGTTTATCCAGTATATTCTATTGTTCATTATCTTGTGTATTTATTTATTTCTGTTCTGCTGTTATTTGTTTATGTGCTATGTTCCAAAGATTACCCATGCCGCCGTCAGTACAGGGTTCGGGGTCGTCTCACATAGAATAAAAATCACATTTTTATCTAATAATAATAAAAAAATCATATTGTTATATAGTGAAAAATCAAATCTTTATATGCTTCTAATAATTCTAGCCTTTTCTTTATATAAAAATTTAGTCTTTCATCTTTTTATCACTATTATATATTTTTAAAAACCCTATCTTTATTACTATGTTTTTTTTCTTCTGATTTTAAACTAGTGCTTATATATATAAAAATTCATTTACTTCTAATTTCAAAATTAAAGTAAATTAAATAAACAAGAAAACTCAATGGTGCTCTTACTGTTTAACTGCTCCGTCGAAAACAGCGGCCCCTAGGGCTTGAATTCTCGTCGCCATCGCCAGATCGGAAGGGGATCGAGGTGCGCCTCCTGCTTCGCCGTCGAGAGGTCCACCTGCGCCACCAACCTGGGGGAACTCGCTGACTCCGACGCCTCAGTTTTCGTGCTCGAACGGAATGGGTTGAAGCCCAAACTCCTCGCAATACACTCGACGTTAATTCACGAAACCACCATGGATGTGAAACTAGTAGAAATCTATTCGATTTCCGCTTTGATTTCATATAGTGTTTCCTTCTTGATCGAAAGAAAAGAGGGACAAAAGAATTAGGCCATTTCGTTCGTTCGTTTTGAACGAGAACGACGGTTTAAGAGCGTTGACCACTCTGGGAAGAAATAAAGGGGTTTGAACTAGTGGGAGGTATAAAAGGTTATATATTTATTATTTGATTCTATTTTATTCAAATTTTACTTGTTTCATATCACGAACTCAAAATCAAACCCAACGACAGTCGCCCCTAGCTAATTACCCTCATTCCGAACACAGTGGGATATGTCCGGTAAGCTGATTCGACTTTTACGATTAGTTTTGATTTAAATTAAAATATAAATCATTATATTGAATTTTAAACGTATATTTCAATTTACTGGGTCACATACTGACTCTAAAAATTATAAAAAATTATTTCTAGCTTTGTATTGACAATACGGTCCTAAAAAACCGATTTCGTCAAATTCTTAGACCGTTTGAAAAATGGCTATTTTCTGGTCGATCGAAATTGATTGAAACTGTTCAAACACGTTTAACTTCGCCATGCTCACATATTGATTTCAAAAATTATGAATTTTGAAACCTAGTAATAATTTGACATCACGGATCCAACAAAAGTGGTTTCGTCGAAAACCGAGGTCATTTGCAAAATGGCTATTTTTAAGGGCCAGAATTCTATAGCGATTATTCTGAATTTTCAACTGGGCATAACTTTTTATCTCCGCTATAAAATTTCAATTTTTCGGATTCGTTGGAAAGATATTCTCAAGTAGATTCTAATATTTTTTGTTTCGCTAAAATCCGGTTTATTTTGAATCTTGCACATTCATTCGAACTTTGAAATCGAAATATCATACTACTGCACCATTTTCAATGACTTTTATATTTAAAAATAATTTTTTATATTCTAACGTCGATTCAAATAAATCTATACGTTCTAATTCTATTCAAAATAAATTTCTCGTCGTTATTATTTAAAAAATCATTTTAAATATTCAAAATTCACTAAAATTGCCAAAATAAAAATTTTAAATTGGCTCAGATTTCCGGGTTATTACAAGCGCAATGCTAAATATAGAACAATGGAGCTGTTATAAGACTCAATCCCCATCACATAATGCAACGCAAGCCAGAGGATAGAGTTTTTACCTTATAGCAGCCCAAAATGCTTGGTACGTGAAATTTCATCTTTTATTATTACTATAAGTGTATAGTGTCAAAACAATTTCAATCTGTGAACCAAGGCAAGGGATCATCCTTAGCGCTTCGAGACAATCTAGCCCATGTCTCATGAACAGGTGCAGCTGTCCCATGGATCATTAGGGCCGGTCCACCCAATGTGGATTATAACGCCTGAACTCTACGTTTCCCCGCTCTATAAGGCGTAAATGAGCCAAATGAATCCATCGGTCCCGGATCGACCGATATAACCGAGGCGCCTCGCAATCCATCACCCACATAAGTAAAATGTATTGGCGTGTAAAACGCAAAACACCACTCCTAGCTAGAAGGAAACGCATTCCCTCCCTGAGGTCCTCTCCCATTCCTGGTTCACACCAGGGTGTGAGGCTCGCGAACTAACGCTACACAAAGCTACGCTGTGTTAAAGCCATGCTTTGATCATCCACCACAAGACTCTGCTTTTCCAGAGAAGCCTTGATCATTTGCATATCAGCATGCCACATAGGCAATTCATGCCATGCAACCGATGTATATCAATCATACAGAATGAAATCCGATGTCAGACACACATCCATTTACAAGTCCGTTCTGGGTCTGAACGAAACCGGAGGCACATTATACCTCGCATATCCATTGATCTCCTAGTACGTCTGGATGATCACCAACTGATTCCCTCCTCTTGGGTGTACAGCCCAATCAAGATCATCAGTAATTCTCCAAATGATGTGAAGACCTCCCGTCTTCAACCACCGTCTTCATCATTGACTTATCGTCGATTTAGTTATTCAGAATGGGATAAACCCGGCATTTCCAAACAACTCGCGTATATAATAAACTAGTGCTACACCAACACAACATATGCCTCATTCCAATCCAAAATATTCTTTTATTCAAATATTCTTATATTTAGGGAAAGGTTCCCACTAATTTTATCAAAGATAAATTCTTTAAATTTATCCTTTAATCTTCTTTTGGATTTCAATCCAAACCAAATTATGGTTTATCCAAACCAGTCAAGATTAGCGATCCTTACCGAAGTAATCATTTATTAAATTTCCTAACCCCAACCTATTCATCCCATGAAGTAAAACTGGTAATACTTCGTATCTAACACTGCGATGTTATCGGTAAATTCAATTACCATTTCACGTTTAAATCTAATTAAAGATTTAACTATCGCTTGGAGCAAAACTGGTGAAACTCCATTCTCGATCATTTCTTGAATTTGATAATTTTAATTATCAAATTCACCTTTCAATCTATTTAAAGATTCATTAAAACTATAATTCAGTTTTAATTTCCAAAAATCATTATTTAATGATTATTCAAATCCAGAAAATAAATCCTGTCTTTAACTGGGTTAAAGAATTATTGTCATCTAAAACACAGCTCGCGATAAACCCAAAATCACATTCCATTAATTATGGAATATTCATGGAAAACAGATCAATATATATAATCGATATAAACTTCCATATCCGACTAATAATATAAATGGAATAATGGCAAAGCCTTTCAAATTCCAGATATATTAACAGTTTTCCTCCATAGAAATTCACTTCGATTATTACCAAATCGAATTCCGTTCCATTCCAATTTATTTTATTAAATTGGAAAACTTTACTTTGGAAAATCTCCTTTAAATCTTAACAAAAGATTTATAAATTCCAAATAACATTTCAATGTAAATCGGGTTAAAGAACGAATGTTGTTAAAACACAGTTCACAACGAACCCAATTCACATTTCATTAATTATCGGGTTAAAGAACAAGTGTTATTTAAAACACCGTTCACGATAAACCCAAAAATCAATTCCAATTCAATTCCAATTCAATATCATTTAATTGTTATAATTCATAAATCTAAATAAAAAGATTTAATCTTTTTCTCAACTAGGTTTAAGAACAGTGTTAATGAAGACAGCATTCACGACAAACCCAAATCCCATTTGTTATTAAATAAAAGGCTCTGAATAGAAAATATATCGGCTTATATTCAACATCAAATTCTACGGCCAACAAATATTATATTGGAAATAACGATAAAAATATATCTTTCAAATTTCCATAACATTATCAGTATAATCACGAAATCCCGTATCGAAATATTCCGAAGGCAATTTCGATTCAAATCCTTTTCCAATATATGTGTTGGAAATTCTAGTTCTTTTTAAAACCATTTCGAATCCAATTTATTTATTTTAAAAATAAATGAATTATAATTCTAGTTCGAAACTAGTTCATTTCGATAAAAATCTATTTTTATCCTTTCAAATACGGAATTTTTCATCCCAATTCTTTCCAAATCATTTATTATGATTTTACACTAATTATTGATATTTTTAATAAATTTATCAAGGCCTGTATAGTCGATTTCCATAAACGGCATCGAACTGCACTTATAGCAACCTTTTCCAAAATTGATTTGAACATAGTTCCAAATCCAACCGTTAGATTTCAAATCTCTAAAATTCTTTGGAAAGCTCTTTTCTATGTGAACCCAACGGTTCCAGTTTTAAGAGAATCTGACGGTCGGATCTCCCGTAATGTCCATTCGAAGTCAATGGTCGAAATTCGCAAACTGCCGCAGCGCGGCGCATTCTTTTTAGGCCATTAAATAAATATATTTCGTCTATTTCCTTTCAAAACATATTTTATAAATCGTTTTAAATTCGTTTCCAAAACGGTTTCAACTTCATATTCAATTTCAAATCAAAATTGAATATTCCATATCATTAACATATAACTGATAATATTTTCAAACATCAGATTTTGAAATCATTTCATTTTCGATATTCATTATAGAAATGAATAAAATCGATATAAATATCGTTCACATCAAAATGGCGATAATCTAATCAACATGGCTTTATATATTTAAATATATTTGTGTCCATCCCAAATCGGACATCAAAATCAAATTTTGATTCTTTTTTGAATATCATTTGAAAATATTCGTTATTTTAAAATAATTGTTATTTTAAAATAATCGTTATTTTATAATATTCATTCTTTCTGTACTGGAATCAGACACAATCAATTACCATATAATTTGACTATATGGATTTCACACAACAAATGTGTATAACAACAATGAAAACAACAACCCATCATCCAGAGTGCATTCTACACTGTATAAGCATCAAATATAAATATTTAACGCTTATAACAACCTGTCAATCAATCGATCGACATATAGTGTAACACCCCGCCTCCGCTAGGGTCACTCGCAAAGGAATGCACTAGCTTTAGAGGGGCATTGTTGGTAAACATGCACAGAAATATCACAAGACAGAACATATAAAATAGCGGAAATAAAATCAAACTTTCATAACATGAATAAATAAGGTCTAAAGCCTTTTACATCAGAGTACATCAAAACCTGTCTTGCAATAGTAAAGAAGCATAAAGACATTTTCATAAATTATTCCCCAAGTAAAAACAGTAAAGTAGCCATTAGCCAAGAAAAGTCCAAGCCATCCATGATGACCTTCAAGCAGAAGAAGTCCGAACTAAACAACAGTATTTCCTCCCTGTAACCTGGGGGGGGGGGGGGAAACGGAAGAAAAGAGGCGAAACAAAACGGGTCAGTCAAAAAGACTGAGTACGCCCTATCTACTATTAGCATAAAAACTAGTAAAGTTAACTGACATGAGAAACTGAGATGAACATAAGCATGATAACAAGATAGATAAGCTAAATCAAAATAACAGGATGAACTACTGAACTCAGATAAACTAAGGTGTCATGATAAATTACGATGTCAAGATAAAACAAGGTATCACATCGTCAGGTTTCTATCAAGTATAATATCCCCAAGATATCTGTCACGTATAACGCCCCGTGATATCTATCCTGTATTTTAGCTCTGCACCTACCGTACTAGTATCCCCACCGTGTCATGTGTTAACCAAGAATGACCCTCACTCAAAAGTCGTGTAATGGTCCATGTTAACCTAATATATCGCATATAGGTTACTCAACTTGTATGTTTTATTCCATGTAAATGTTCAGTCCCTTGCCGTAGACCATACGGGCTTTCCCATGAGATTCTATATTACTTTAACATAGTTCCATGATCCTTAAGATCGGTTTGGACTATTACCCTAAACCTAGCTAGGGTCTTCCAACATGAATTATTGTTTGTACAACTAGGACTTATGCTACCTAGGGCTGCTAGGGATTATGCTTACCTATTGCACGTTTTCGTATCTCGGTTTGGGTTCAACCACCTAGGGCCACTAGGGATTACGCTAACCGCCAACCACGCCCTTTTTCCCATGCATTCATCGTGAATTGCTTTTCCATGACTGTATGCACATGTATCACATCGTGCCATCCGAGTCCTATCACAGGGCAAATCAAGAAATACAGGACTCGGTCGGGAGCTTTCGATTTATCTGCCGATGCAGATGCTAAGGTCTGTTTTTCTTATACGTGGCTATGGTCCCACGAGACCACTCCCTCAACTAGTGAAAGACAAGACAGGATAAATCCTGTATGAGAACACAACACTGGCCAACCCACATCCAAGCCTTACCGCAACCATAATTAGATAGCAATTATGGTCTTTTGGGTGTTCTCTGCCTTTCCGTACGTACACGCTTGACCAAAGATGGTAGGTAGCCTGACGAAATGCTATCTAGGGTACGACCGTGTATCGTCGACTATTCCCTATCCATCCCCGTCTTTAGGTCGCTCGTATAGCAACCAAGGCATACTCTTGGTTCTTCTAACGCAGACCTTAACCTCTCATGAGCCTAGTATAATCACCTGGCAGCTCATAGAGGGATACCAAGAATATCCTCATGTTCCCCGAAGCCGCTGCTTCGTTACCCAGTTCGCTGGAGCCTTTATCTAAATCAGATACTTGCTCCTACTCGTATACTTAAACGATGACCTACCGTATCAGGTTACTCATCTATCTATGAACTGGTCTAAATTTCCTTGACTAAGAATCATTACTTAGTTATTCTTCAACTAAGGTTTACCACTTAGCATTGTTCCCGTTATCCTTGTTAACTACGGTTATCCACCTAATCCTCAGAACTAGGGTTTACATAATGGATTAAGTGTCACTTAAGTTCATGACTTAACCCGTCTACAAATCCTGTCAAAATTGGCTAAGTATCCAAGTTCAAGGCTTAACCCTACAAACCGTGCTCAAGTTGGTTAAGTATATTAAGCAATTCATGACTTAACCTCGTCCAATTATCATTCTAGATTGGTTAAGTATATATTAACTTTACCCTATCAATTTACTTAGTCAAATCGGTCAAGTGTATTCAAGCGATTCGTGACTTAGCCTTATTATGTTTTCACGTTATATTGGTTAAGTATTGGTTAACTTAACCACAATAAATTAACGAGTTAGATTGGATAAGTATAGGTCACTTAACCACATCAATTCATCATGTTTAGATTAGTTAAGTGTTTAACTTAACCCCATTAAACTACCAAGTGGGATTAATTAAGTCTAGGCTAACTTAACCCCATCCGATTTCCATGTTTAGACTAGTTGAGTCTAATCTTAACCCCTTCGTTAACCGTATTTTTCGGTTAAGCGTCATTAAGAAAACTTACTTAACCTTACCAAGTTATCGCGTTGGATTGATTAAGTGTTGGTTAACTTAACCCCATCCACTAGTCATATAAAAATGGTTAAGTGTCATTAGGCAAATCAAGTTACTTAACCTACCCAACCTTGTCATGTTTTGTTAAGTATCATTAGCCTAATCAAATTACTTAACCCATTTGTCCATGTCATATTTGGTTAAGAGTCATTAATCAAATTAACTTAACCCTATCATGTGGCATTAATTACTTAATGCACCTTCACCTCTCACATTAGACTTTGTTGTGGTTACTAGTTAAGCCGGTCAGTTCCGGGTAGCTTTACACCACAACTTGGTCTAACCTCGGGTTCAAGCACAACATGACCAACTTCTCACATTGGGTCCTATTGTTTGCAACTACTAGTTAGGCCGGTCGGTTCCGGGTAGTTTTACGTTGCAAACTCAACCCAACCTCGAGTTGGCCACACTTATATTATCTAAGTGTCATGTCCATCATGTTTCCCAAAACATGTTACAAGTTTTCAAGCATTTGGGTAGACCTAACTTAATAGGTAAATTCCCAAAGGGTAGACCTAACTTAATAGGTAAATTCCCAAGCTTATGTTTTTATGCATACTTACATGTCAACTTCCATGTTATATTTCAAGTCATGTTTTCAAGTTGTATTTTCATGTCATTAGAAATTACCCATAACATAACCCAACGCTTTTAAACTCGCATATACGTTCGCGACAACGTAATGGATTAAAAGAAGAGACTTGGCAAAGGCATGACAAAAATGGATATTAAGCCACAAGTTAATCATGGTGGCAAATGAGGCACAAATGTGTTCATTAACTTGCATGTTACATTCTTAAGCCTCAAAACATGCATAAACCCAAACTTGGCACATAAGCGAATCATGGTGACAAAAGATATGGAATGATGACTAGTAACTCGCATATATCATCATATAAGGGTTATGACTTCATATGCAAGTTGACATAAAGGTTATGAGGGTTCTCATGTTGCCTAATGCAACATTTCAACATAAAGGTTGTAGCTTTTAGCTCACAAGATCAAGATAATGACTTCATAAACTTGCATGACATGATAGCATGTATCATACTCAATGATCAAACCCAAACTTGCAACATGAACATTTAACTTCATAGTTAATATCTAAGAGTAAGGAAAGGGCTTACATTGCTATGAAGGCACAAAAGATATGACAAAGCCATTATGCAATCAAATAGACCCAAAATGCAAGCTCTAACATAAAAACCCTTGAGCCAAAATGATCAAAACCCTTGCTTTATGATGCAAAGATAGAAACTTGACTTGAATGCAAGCTAATGACACTCATACAAGCTTGAAAACACTTGTATGCATGGAAAATCTCTCATAGAAACCATTTAGAAATTTTATGAAGAGAGTGGAGGCCATGAGAGGTAAAATTTTGCCATAGTTTAGTTGCATGAATGAATAATGAGGATTTAGGATAGGTTAGGGTCTTATTTATAGATTAGGCAAGTGTTTTAGGCCATAGGATTAAACCTAGATTCAATCCAAGCCATCAAAGCATGTCTTGGGGAAGAAGTCAAGTGTAGGAACCATCTAGGGCCTTTAGATTAAAGATGAACCATGAGAACCATCCAAATGCAAAATCTGCATTTGAGCGAATCGGCCCACGGGTTGACAGCCAAACACCCTGGATTAACCCCCAGTCGACCCAGCGGGCTAGGGTCGACCTCAAAAATCGGCCGGTTCGGTTATTCCCCGCTCCCAATTCGCTGTTTTGAACATTTTTGCATATTTATTTATTTAATTTTCAATTATATATATATATATCAATATATATATATATATTTCTCTGCGCAACCCATTTCACTTAATTAAGTATACTTTAATTTGGGAATTTTTCGTGAAACTTCGCGAGGCCATATCTTGGTCATACGGACTCCGATTTTCGAAAACTCGGACTCTATTTCGCGTATTTTTCCGAGACGAACGCAATGGCATAGCCCGTTTCCCTTGATTCAGATGTTACAGTTTAATTCTGCCTCCATTTATGTTATAACAGGTTATTGAAAATACGGGTTGTTACATATAGCTAATTATTGGGAATAGTGTATGCCCAATTTCATCCCGATACCTGTGTGGGGTTTCAAACAATCAAACACAGGGTTTATTTGTGCAGTTGGGCGATGTGTAAAATTTATCGTCCCAACCAATATCAGTCAAATCAGTGTACATAAACAAATCGTCTGACTTGTAAATGAATATTTATTTTATTCACATACATGTTAAAAATTATATTTTTAACAATAAAACATTCATTTGGTTCATTTACACAATAAAAATAATATTTTTATTGTTCTAATATATTTTAGAAAAGTTCGGCAGCATAACGGCGCGATACTAGAAACAGGATAAGGCCTAGCCTTATCCCAAGTATAATAATGGCCCGCGCCATACACATACCGATCATATCGATTCATTGCACCCAAACAACCAAATTATACCAATAATCCAATCAACTACACAACCAAACAAACAAGTTATCCACAGTCTATGGACGACGGGGAACAGTTCACATATGTATAGGATCTAAATTAACCGTGGAGGGAGGGGGTGGTGAATAGGGTTTATCGCAGATTTTCACAGAACAATTAAATAATCACAGCACAGATAAATGCGTAAAATAAATAACACACAGATATACCCAGCTTTAGCAAAACCCTGCCTACTGCTACATTCCCCAAGGTTTCTACTAGGAGTTAAAACAATCTCTACGCTTACAATCCCCTGTAAACTAGCGACACTCGCTCCTAACTGTTTTTAACCCTACGCTCAAAACCCTGCACTGGTTTTTATCCGAAAAACCAGATTTCCCCGAATTACAAACCCTGTAATTCGTCTCACTAGTTTTGAAGACAAACTAGTAAACTCTGATTTATTACAACTTGAATCTGAAGACGAATAAAAAAAACAAATTTAAAACCCTTAAGAGTTAAAATAAATTCGTCATCCTCCTTTTAAAAAACTTGGCTGGCCTCTTTTATTTTACCTAGCCCCTTGTTTTCTTTGACCCGATCTCCTTTGCTTTAGAAAAAAAAATGGCGGGGGTGGCTTTGCTCCTAGGGTTTCTTCAATCCTCCCCCAAATCAATGCGCTTGAGTGAAGGAGTGCGATTCTCTAATGTTCGACTTCGATGTTGCTTTCAGATGCTTCGATTTGAATCCAAGTTGTTTGCTTGTTCTCTGGTATGATTTTTAATTAGAATTTCTCTTTGATTATGCTTGAACTTGGATGGATTGCCTATGATGAATCGGTGGTTATTTATAGGATTAAAATCCTAAATATATGCTCTGATTTCGTGTTAGACTCGGTTTGATCTTTAAGTAATTTTTGGGCTTTTGCAAACGGCTTTTAATTGTTCTTGATCTTCTGGAAATTTCTTCAATTTGAATATTGTGGAGTAACTTGCGTTTAACCTGTATACTTTAAACTTGAATTTCCTGCTTTAAATCAATCCCTTGATTTTTGGAACTTTGCGAGAATTTTGGCATTTAAATCTTCCTTATATATTTCGTATATACTCCAAGAATTTAAACTCTGACTTTTTGATGCTTCCTGAATATTTTAAAAAAAGATTGAAAGGATACTATATTTGATTTTGTATTTGTTGTCATATCCTTGTCAATGTGCTTCTGCATATGCCTGTGTTCCCATGTGGTCTTATGCTTGACATGCTGTTTTGTTTTTCTGTCTCGAATAAAAACTGATACTACACTTTGATTATGCCACCGAGTAGACTTGTGCTTGTGACTTGATTAATTCAACTCCCATTGAACAAATGCTTCTGATTTGAACTAATATTGTACTTGATATTTTTGCCTCGACCTTGGTTTGCTGCCTTGATATTCCTTTGAACAATACTTGAACTTGCCAGATAATTTTAAACTGATAAGGATGAATATAATATTTGATCAATTTGGCATAATTTTATTTGTACTAGAACTTGCCAGTTATCATTCTTCTGCTTTGAATTTGAACTGATATTGTACTTCTTGTTGGTCTGTTGCTGCTCGAGTAGTTTGTTGCCATTTCCTGTATGGATTTTGTACCACTTTTGTAATACCATTGAACCTTTAATACTTCTGCTTGCTCGAACACTGGTAATACTTGTATTCGAGCTACTGCACTTTTGTCTTGAGTTATTTTCATATTTGATTTGGTCATTGAATTTGATTTTAACTGATAATAGCAGTTTCTATCTTGATCATCCCTTAGGATGCTTGCACTGCTCGACTTGCCATGATTTCTGGTTGCATCTGTTGTATTGATACTTGTTGTTTTGAACATGTATGTTGAGTCTTGCTGAAGCATTAGTTCACCATGTCCAATAACAGATTTGTACACATTTGTCCTTCCTTTCACTATTATTTTTCCATTTTTGAATACTGATCTTATAGAACATGCCTTCATGCTGAAATATGTGCACTCCATTTGCTATGTACTTGAACTCTCATACATTAACTTGCTTTCTTGTATTTTTGATTACATACATGTACACACAAACGGCTGCTCTGCATCTTTAAATTATGCTGACTTGACTTAAGTGCCATCATGTATGTTGTTGCTCCTCTTACTTGTGCCTGCTTGCTCTATGAATATTGTTGCTTCAATCTGACTTGGAACTGAGATGTATCATACTTGTATCACCACTATGCTGTTTCATCCATGCACCTTGTATATGCTTGCATTAGTTACCTTGAACCTGTTTTGTTGCTGTGTCCTTTACTATCATGTATCACCAATGCTTCACACTCTCATATAACCTGATTTTCTTCACCATGTCATGCTGAAATGAATTTGCCATTCCATGCATTGCTAGTCTGAACTCTTGCTTGTTTGCCATGCTGAAAACATGCTTTCCATGTTGTACTACTGATCTCGACCATTTGTCTATTTGATTTGAACCATGCTGAGATGAACCCATGCTCCAATGCTTGACCCACCTGTATATTTGTTGATGTCTTGCATAATGGACCATTGTTGTGCCATGTTGCATCGTCCATTCATGTTGTACTTGTCCATTGAATTGATACTACACTTGTGTTGTTGCTAAAAAAATGGTATTTTTTTTAAATGATAAACACAGTTTCTGCCTTGATTTGCACTTTTGGCTCGGCCATTTGCACACTGATTTGCATTGAGTCGAGAAGGTCCACGTGGCTACTCCTCAGTTGCACACTGATTTTCAAGGCAGTGCACACGTGTATACTTGCAGCCATCAGACGAGTTTTTCTGTCCCTGCATATCAAACAAAGTCTAGAAAAATGTTGAGAAACACACCGTAATTCTGAGGCAAATAAAATTTAAAAAATAAATTTGTATTTGTTTGTATTGAATTTTATTTTTGTTGCAGTGTACTGTGTGTGTTCTTCTGTTTTGAAAGGTATGAAGATGGACTGACTAAAGGCCGTGAAGCGGAAGATTGAAGATGAAGACAAGAACAGTTGTTAGTGTGTGTCTGTATTTGAAATGTTAACTGAGTGATAGTGTCAATGTATAAAAGTGATTGTATAAGTAATGAATGAACTATAATGAGGAGCTGTGAAAGAATTGTACTGATTGTATGTGATAAACAGATTTGGTTGAATAAAATATTATTTTATTGTGTTCAATTCAATCTGTCTGTTTTTATTTGAATTCTTTCATGTGTGATGTGTCATGTTGAAATATTCAAACATATTTGAGTGAATTTGTAAATAGTGGAGTTATAAATAGTTGTACTGTTTGAATATTTGAAATACAATATTTAATTTAAATAAAATGCTGTATGAATATATTAATGAGTGTACAGTTGTATTCTATTTAAATATAAATATTATATTCCTGTCTGTGATGTATATATATAATAGTACGATAACGAACACATTTAAAATAATATTTATTTGGTTGTTATCATCAAACAAAAATCATATAATTGTGTATAAAACACTGTTACAACAATCTCCCTCTTTTGATGATGACAAACAAATAAAAGATTTTGAATGTGTTTGAATGTGAAATATATTACTCCCCCTATTTGTATGCTCTCCCTACAACTGAACTTCCCCTATATATGTGGAAAATATTAAAGATGAAATCCAATTGACCATTCTCCCTCTAGAAATTTTAATTTCCAACTTTAAAATATTTTTGAATTAAATACTCATCAATCAAAATCTTGACCATTCTCCCCCTTTTGTTATCATCAAAAGATAATAGAGATCGAAATAGTGATGAATATAGACTAAAAATATATATTCAGATTAAGAGAGAGAATACATATCGCAAATCCCATTTAATCAAACAAAAATCATAATAATCTTTTAAATCAGAAGAAAAACTTCACTTTCAGAATGGATTTACGATGGATTTTATTGAATAAGGAGAGTTCTATAAAAAAAATGAATATATGAATATGAATTTTAAAGATTTAAAAATGCTCAAATTGTGTTAAGCACTTTCTAACCACACATAACCCAAAGGTCTTTTAAATGGAGTTAGTAGTAACTTAACTTTATCCTCTCTAATGAATTCCATCCATGCATAGCCCAAAGGTCTTTTAAGTGAGAATGAAAGCACATAGAGATTAAGGTAATTCACCCACACATAACCGCGAGGACTTTTAAATGGGAGTGAATACCAAGGATAATTTATTTATTTATTTATTATTTTATTTTTAATTCCAAGAATAATTAGAACTCCCCAAATTAAATAAAACCATGATAAATGACAGAAATATGGTAGATATAGAAGATGGTCATGAAATAAGCTCTAATTCAAAGATATTATAAAATCTGTCCAATCATCATGAGAATTAAAATAATATCTCCTCTAGTTATGAATTATACCATAGTCACAACTCATCATAGTTTCATAAGTCTATCAATAATTTTGATGAGAATCAAAACAGTTAAAATTAATCAATAATTTCAATTTTTGAATAAATAATCAAAAATAATTTTAAAATTGAAAATATCATTTTCAAGAGGAGTTTTTGAAAATATTAATGCAAGTTTGAAAATCAGTTTCAAAAATCAATCAGTAGAATATGAAATTATCTAATTTTTCTAATGTTGATTGTTCCTAGACAATTTTGAAAGAACTTTTATATTTAATTCAAATTTTCTATGGAATTTTAAAGATATTTAATTACTAATTTTTCAACTCAACGTCTAATCACTAAATCAAATCAATTTCCTTATCAGAGCAGCACAAGATCATTTTCGAAGCGAGAATCATGAGTGAAATTTTCAGAGAATTTTTAGACAAACACAAGAAACATTCAACGATCAAATCTAAGATAATTATTTGGGATCACAAAAAAAATCAAAATTTTCATAATCTAGGAAATTCAACAATCTACAATGAATGATTTCAAAATCAGCCAAGTAAAAATAAACTAAATGGAAAATAAACTATGGCTAAGGAAAATAAAAGAAATAAAAACTAAAAAGGAAAATAAACTAAAAGGAATTAAAATAAAAGTACGAGTTTAGAGATCATACCGGACTTACCATAATCAACGTGATCCAATGAATCTCCAACTCTGAATCTATGGCTAAGGAACTCCAAATATTTCGATATATGAATCAATTTGAATTTCATCTCACTTAAGCACAGTTGTTCCTTAGCCTCCTATGGTACCTAAATGTTTATATGATCGAGTGGTCTAACAAAAGTTGTTTTACCACTCTTATCTTCGTTTACACGTTTTGGTACCCAAACCCGTTTATATAACAATCCATTACTATTCACTAGCGTACCCTTTGGAACCCAAATTTGTTTAGATTTGTTTAAATTTATTTTGTTATTTTTTGGAATATGAACAAATTTAAATGAATTGTTTTTAAACGAGTTATCAATTTGTTTATGATTTAAAAACCTTTTGAAATTATTAAATTTCAAAAATTCGTTAATTTTCAAAATCACATTTTCTTTTTCAAGGGCTTTGAAATTTTCTTTTATTTCAAATAATTCATTTTGAAAAGTCGTACAATTATTGCATTTGAGATTTTTGATTTTCTCGGTTTCAATTTCAAGCTCATTTAAAATCGATTCAGTTTTCAATAAACTCTTTTTCTCTAAAAATCCATATTTGGAATTTTTAGCCTTTTTAAACTTATCCAACTCTTTTTGCAAAAAATCATTTTTTGTTTTTAGTTCAATCTCGTTTATTTTTAGAAACACAATTCCTTTTTCAAGCTTTTGAAATTTTTCATTAAGATGAACTAAATTATTTTCCAAATCGAATTTTTTTTTTGCAATTTGAGTTTTCAATCTTTTTAATGTTTTCAAGTTTTAGTTCCAAATCATGATTTTTATTGCTCAACTCAACATTTTCGGATTTTAAATTTTTATTTGTCAGTTTGAGATTCTCAACAGTTTTAGTTAATTTATCACAAAGAAAAATTAACATTTTAAAAGGAAATTCATCGTGGTCGCCATATGTTGAGTCTTCATCATTGTCATCATCTGATCCATCTTCTGTAAATCCTGTTATGCATATTTCAGAAACTGAGTTGGCAATCGGGGGTTTTGAGCTATTGTTGTCTTTTCTTCCATACAATGTGTCGAGAGTTTTCCAGATTTCCTGTGCAATTAAACAATGACAGATATGGTTATACTGATCGTCGTTAATATAAGAATATAAAATGTGAGTAGCACGAGAGTTAATTATAATATCATTCTTACCAACCATATCAAACCCATTTTTAATAATATCCCAACATCTAGTATTAACAGATTTTAAATAAAATTCCATTTTTAATTTCCAATTTAAAAAATCCGTTCCATCAAAACAGTTGGGGTTATACTGGAAAAATTCTCGCTAGATTGACAACTAGAAAACTCACCCTTAGGGAAATCCATGACCCTAGAGTTATTTAAAAATAAAAAATACCTGCTCTGATACCACTTGTAGGATCAAAATTAACCCTAGAGGGGGGGTGAATAGGGTTTATGGTAGATTTTCACAGAATAATTAAATAATCATAGTACAGATAATTGCAGAAAATAAATAACACACAGATATACCCAGCTTCGGCAAAACCCTGCCTACTGCTGCATTCCCCAAGGTTTCTACTAGGAGTTAAAACAATCTCTATGCTTACAATCCCCTGTAAACTCGCGGCACTCGCTCCCAACTGTTTTTAACCCTACGCTCAAAACCCCGCACTGGTTTTTATCCCCAAAACCATATTTCCCCGAATTACAAACCTTGTAATTCGTCTCACTAGTTTTGAGGACAAACTAGTAAACTCTGATTTGATTACAACTTGAATCTGAAGACGAATAAAAAAACAAATTTAAAAACAAATTTAAAACCCTTAGGAGTTAAAATAAATGGGTCATCCTCCTTTTAAAAAACTTGGCCTGCCTCGTTTATTTTGCCTAGCCCCTTGTTTTCTTTGACCCGATCTCCTTTGCTTTAGAAAAAAAATGGCGGCGGTGGCTTTGCTCCTAGGGTTTCTTCAATCCTCCCCCAAATCTCTGCACTTGAGTGAAGGAGTGTGATTCTCTGATGTTCGACTTCGATGTTGCTTCCAGATGCTTCGATTTGAATCTAAGTTGTTTGCTTGTTCTCTGGTATGATTTTTAATTAGAATTTCTCTTTGATTGTGCTTGAACTTGGATTGATTGCCTATGATGAATCGGTGGTTATTTATAGGATTAAAATCTTAAATATATGCTCTGATTTCGTGTAAGACTCGGTTTGATCTTTGAGTAATTTTTGGGCTTTTGCAAACGGCTTTTAATTGTTCTTGATCTTCTGGAAATTTCTTCGATTTGAATATTGTGGAGTAACTTGCGTTTAACCTGTATACTTTAAACTTGAATTTCCTTCTTTAAATCAATCCCTTGATTTCTGGAACTTTGCGAGAGTTTTGGCATTTAAATCTTCCTTATATATTTCATATATACTCCAAGAATTTAAACTATGACTTCTTGATGCTTCCTGAATATTTAAAAAAAAAATGAAAGGATACTATATTTGATTTTGTATTTGTTGCCATATCCTTGTCAATGTGCTTCTGCATATGCTTGTGTTCCCATGTGGTCTTATGCTTGACATGCTGTTTTATTCCTCTGTCGCGAATAAAATCAGATACTACACTTTGATTATGCCTCCGAGCAGACTTGTGCTTGTGACTTGTTTAATTCAACTCCCATTGAATAGATGCTTCTTATTTGAACTGATATTGTACTTAATATTTTTGCCTCGACCTTGGTTTGCTGCCTTGATCTTCCTTTGAACAATACTTGAACTTGCCAGATAATTTTAAACTGATAAGGATGAATATAATATTTGATCAATTTGGCATAATTTCTTTTGTACTAGAACTTGCCAGTTATCATTCTTCTGCTTTGAATTTGAACTGATATTGTACTTCTTGTTGGTCGGTTGTTGCTCAAGTAGTTTGTTGCCATTTCCTGTATGGATTTTGTACCACTTTTGTAATACCATTGAACCTTTAAAACTTCTGCTTGCTCGAACACAGGTAATACTTGTTTTCGAGCTGCTGCACTTTTGTCTTGAGTTATTTTCATATTTGATTTGGTCATTGAATTTGATTTTAACTGATAAGAGCAGTTTCTATCTTGATCATCCCTTAGGATGCTTGCACTGCTCGACTTGCCATGATTTCTGGTTGCATCTGTTGTATTGATACTTGTTGTTTTGAACATGTATGTTGAGTCTTGCTGAAGCATTAGTTCACTATGTCCAATAATAGATTTGTACACATTTGTCCTTCCAGTCACTATTATTTTTCCATTTTTGAATACTGATTTTATAGAACATGCCTTCATGCTGAAATATGTGCACTCCATTTGCTATGTACTTGAACTCTCATACATTAACTTGCTTTCTTGTATGCTTGATCACATACATGTACACACAAACTGCTGCTCTGCATGTTTAAATTATGCTGACTTGACTTAAGTACAATCATGTATGTTGTTGCTCCTCTTACTTGTGCATGCTTGCTCGATATTGCTGCTTCAATCTGACTTGGAACTGAGATGTATCATACTTGTATCACCACTATGCTGTTTCATCCATGCACCTTGTATATGCTTGCATTAGTTACCTTGATTCTATTTTGTTGCTGTGTCCTTTACTATCATGTATCACCAATGCTTCACACTCTCATATAACCTGATTTGCTTCACCATGTCATGCTGAAATGAATTTGCCATTCCATGCATTGCTAGTCTGTACTTTTGCTTGTTTGCCATGTTGAAAACATGCTTTCCATGCTGTACTACTACTGATCTCGACCATTTGCCTATTTGATTTGAACCATGCTGAGATGAACCCATGCTCCAATGCTTGACCCACCTGTATATTTGTTAATGTCCTGCATAATGGACCATTGCTATGCCATGTTGCATCGGCCATTCATGTTGTACTTGTCCATTGAATTGATACTTCACTTGTGCTTTTGCTAAAAAAATGGTATTTTTTTTAAATGATAAAGACAGTTTCTACCTTGATTTGCACTTTTGGCTTGACCATTTGCACACTGATTTGCACTGAGTCGAGAAGGTCCACGTGGCTACTCCTCAGTTGCACACTGATTAGGGAGGCAATGCACACGTGTATACACGTGTGTACATGCATCCATCAGACGAGTTTTTCTGTCCCTGCATATCAAACAAAGTCTAGAAAAATGATGAGAAACACACCGTAATTCTGAGGCAAATAAATTTTAAAAAATAAATTTTTATTTGTTTGTATTGAATTTTATTTTTGTTGCAGTCTACTGTGTTTGTTCTTCTGTATTGACAGGTATGAAGACGGACTGACTAAAGGTTGTGAAGCAGAAGATTGAATATGAAGAGAAGAACAGTTGTTAGTGTGTGTCTGTATTTGAAATGTTAACTGAGTGATAGTGTCAATGTATAAAAGTGATTGTATAAGTAATGAATGAACTGTAATAAGGAGCTGTGAAAGAATTGTACTGATTGTATGTGATAAACAGATTTGGTTGAAATAAAATATATTTTATTGTGTTCAATTCAATCTATCTGTTTTTATTTGAATTCTTTCATGTGTGATGTGTCATGTTGAAATATTCAAACATATTTGAGTGAATTTGTAAATAGTGGAGTTATAAATAGTTGTACTGTTTGAATATTTGAAATACAATATTTAATTTAAATAAAATACTGCATGAATATATGAATGAGTGTACAGTCGTATTCTATTTAAATATAAATATTATATTCCTGTCTGTGATGTACATATATAACAGTACGATAACAAACACATTTAAAATAATATTTATTTGGTTGTTATCATCAAACAAAAATCATTTAATTGCGTGTACAACACTGTTATATACAAAAATATGCAGTTATAAAATAAATAATTGTATAAGAAAAATTATAGCGAGGAGTTCTCACCTTGGGGTTCGACTCCATCAGTCTTTCTTTATGAACTATTTGTATTTTTCTGAAATTCCAATGCATCCTTTTCACGCTGTTCATATATAAAATCACATTTTTATCGCTTCATTCCAATAAAAATAAAAATCATATTTTTATTCTACTTCATATATTTTTACAGTGCTTCTTTGTATATAGAAATTATATTTTTATATCTCTACTTCCTATATAAAGATCAAATTTTTATATCGCTACAACATTATAAAAATTATATTTTTATAGCGCTTTATACATAATAAAAATTGTATTTTTATATCGCCTTTCAAACAATAAAAATCATATTTTATTTGAAATCCATATGTGTAAAAATTGTATTTTTAATTCACTATAATACATATAAAAATCAAATCTTTTTGATGTAGTAAAATCAAATCTTTTTTGCTATTTATAAATATAAAAATCAGATTTTTATTTGTTGTAAAAATTATATTTTTATAGATTATCTTTCCATAAAAAAATCACCTTTTTATTTCAGTATTATATAAAATAAATAAATAGACAAACTAAAATAAAAATCAATTTACCTTTCTTTTGCCGGGGGGGGGGGGGGTTCTGCCATCGACGCAAGGGGGGACTGCTTGTGGTGCGGTCGGAGGATGGTCAGGGGGTCGGGCATGGGCCCAGGGGGTGCAGTGGTTTGTCTTCAGGAGGTGGCATGTTTCGATCAGGGGTTAAGGAGTTTGTGGCTTGCGATACAAGGAGAGGGGGGGTTTTGACGGACTGGAGAGAGGAGGGGGGATCAACATCGGCCGACGATGGATGGGGTGGAGGTGATGCGGAGGGCGGAGGCGATGCACCAGTGGTGGGTAGAGGGGCGCCAATTTTTTTTTTTGGGATCGATAGTTCTGATAGGAGAATAGTAAAGAGGGGGGGGGGGGTTTAAGTGAAAAAATATGGTTCTATATATTTTTTATTTTCAAAAAGGTTGACTTTTCATTAGAACTTTAAATCAAACCCAATGACTATTGCACCTAGCTAAATACCCCCATTCCGAACACAATGGGATATGTATCGCAAGCCAGTTCGGTTGTTACGATCAGTTTTGATCAAATTTAAAATATAATTCCTTATATTGAATTTTAAACGTACATTTTAATTTACCGCACCACATACTAATTCGAAAAATTCTTGAAAAATTATTTCTAGCTTCGTATTGATGATTCAGTCCTAACAAAACTAATTCATCAAATTTGAAGATAGTTTGAAAAATGGCCATTTTCTGGTCGATCCAAATTGACTGAAACTGTTAAAGCAAGTTTTCTTTCGCCATGCTCACATATTGATTTCAAAAATTATGGAAATTTGAATCTAGCAATAATTTGACATTCCGGTTCCAACAAAAGTGGTTTCATCGAAAACTGAGGTCGTTTGCAAAATGGCTATTTTTAAGGGCCAAACTTCCATAGCGACTATTCTGAATTTTCAATTGAACATAACTTTTTATTCCCATTATGAAATTTCAATTTTTCTGATTCGTTGCGAAGATATTCTCAAATAGATTCAAATATTTTTGGTTTTGCTAAAATCCGGTATATTTTGAATCCTGTGCATTCATTTGAAATTTGAAATCGAATTTTTAAACTACCGCGCCATTTCTAATTCCTTCTATAATTAAAAATAAATATTTATATTCTAATGTCGATTCAAATAAATATATTCATTCTAATTCTATTCAAAATAAATTTCTCGACGTTATTATTTAAAATAAATCATTTTAAATATCCAAAATTCATTAAAATTGCCAAAATAAATTTTTTAAATTGGTTCGGATTCCCGGGTTATTACAAAATCAAACCCAATGACTGTCACCCCAGCTAAATACCCTCTTCCGGACACAATGGAATTTGTTTCATAAGCCCATTCGACTGTTTCAGTCAGTTTTTCTTCAAATTAAAATATAAAACTTTCAAATATGGATTTGAACATACATTTTAATTTGTTGGTCCCACATACTGAATCTAAAAATTACAGAAAAATTATATTTGGCATTGTTTTGTCGATATTGTCCCAACAAATTAATTTCGTCGAATTTGGAGACTATTTGAAAAATGGACTTTTTCTGGTCGATCCAATTCAAACAGAAATTACCAAACGCGTTTTCCTTTGCCATGCTCACATATTAATTCCTAAAATTATGAAAATTGGAATCTAGCAATAATTTGACATTCCGGATCCAACAAAAGTGGTTTGGTCGAAAACGGAGGTCGTTTGCAAAATGTCTATTTTTATAGGCTATATTTATTCCATTGCGACCATTCTGAATATTCAACTGGCCATAACTTTTGATTCCCGCTATGAAATTTTGATTTTTCAAATTCGTTAGAAATATATTTTTAAACAGATTTAAATATTATTGGTTTCACTAAAATCTAGTTTATTTTGAATCATGTACATTAAGTCAAAGTTCAAAGTTGAATTTTCAAACTGTTGCGCTATTTCTAACTCCTTTTAAAATTAAAATAAATATTTATGTTCTAACTTCGATTCAAATAAATATATACGTTCTAATTCTATTCAAAATAAATTTATTGTTGTTATTATTTAAAATAAATCATTTAAATATTCAAAATTCATTAAAATTGCCAAAATAAAATTTTTAATTAGTTCTTATTTTCCGGGTTATTACAATCTCATCCACTTAAAATCTTTTCGTCCTCGAAAAGGAACGGAGTTGAAAGTTGTTTAACTAACCAACTCTACTTTCATTATTTTAATTATGGCTTAAGCTCTTCAACTTTTTAGTTTCTAAAAACTTTTCAAATTCGTCAAAAATTTGGCTAACACCCTAAATTTTTGAAAAATTTCGCCATAACCTCCTTTGTACGGAGAGCGATTGGGAAATTTATTGGGTCGTATTAGGCACCCAATAAATCCTATAAAGCATACACATATTTATAGTGATATAACTTTGTGTCCAAAGGGGAGTGTGTATAGATCATTACTCCAGAGAATAAATTCTCATCACACTATAAATAGTTTTTGTGCCTTAATGACTAGAGAGACGTGATTATTGTCAACACCAGACCCGTGCGAGATTTTTATTAATCTAGCAATTTACCTTACATTTTATATAGTCCATATTAGTCTTCGGTTCAACTTGTAATATAGTCATTGCCATACAAACCTCTCGCTTGTATGGTAAGTCTTCAACCTCGTCACACAAGCTCCAAGTACTTATGTGGTATATGATACAGTATGCTATCTTCACACTGTTTGCCATGTAGTGTAGTTCAAAATTAATGGTTACTATCCTATGGCGACGTTTATAATCTCAAACAGAACAACCAGCACTCTGCATCTAATGGCATTCATAGGAGTTGATATATAAATAAAATTGCGCATCCAACTCATTAAGGATTACCTATTTGTCGGGCACGCAAATAAATTCTTTACTCAACAGCAAATCCATTTACCTGTTCAAACATATATAATGTACATGCATGTATTTCAGTCAATTTTCAAATTAGTTCAATATTTGATTCAATTTGCATAAATTTACCCTTCATTCTCTTATTGATTTGATTAATTATCATTCCAATATTTTGATTATTCAAGTTCATAATCACACAACAGAAAGAGCAATCAATTTGTTGATTAATTTTTCAAAAAGTTTAATAATTAATTTATATACTCTTATAAAATCATATTTTCTAAGATTAGACTATATAATTAAAAAAAACATCCATGAAAAGGAAACAACAACAAAGTAGAAAACAATGCGGAAATGCAAAATACCTTAAATGTACCTTGCACCAGAGTTAATCAAAGATATCTACTCTGCAATTGGGATAAGCTTGCTTAATGCTCTCCTCAGTTTCCCAAGTACAGTCTCGCGGATCTCCACTCCATTACACTTTGACTAAGTGAACCTTCTTGTTCCTCAACTCTTTAGTTTCTTTGCCAATAATCTTTATCGGCCCTCTTCTCGCTGCCAATTCTGGAGTGATTTCCAAATCTTGTTGCGCGGCTTCTTCCACGACCAAGTCTGGATCATGTACACGCTTTCGAAGTTGAGATACGTGAAATACATCATGAACTCCAGGCAACCAATCTAGTAATTGAACCCTATACGCAAGAGTTCCAATCCGTTCGAGCACAGGAAATGGACCAATAAATCTAGGCACCAACTTCCCTGTTTTGCCAAATCGGACTACTCCTCTCATCGGAGAAACTTGTAGATACACATAGTCACCAACAACAAATGCTAAATCTCTTCTTCTCGAGTCTGCATAGCTATTCTGTTGGCTTTGGGCTGCTTATAGTTGCTTCTTAATGAAATCGATTTTGTCTGAAGATTCACGAATCATATTGGGTCCCAACACAAGTTTATTACCGTGTTCTACCCAACATGCGGGAGATCTACACGATCGACCACACAGTGCTTCGAATGGTGACATTTTCAAGCTTGTTGATAGTTTTTGTTGTATGAGAACTCAGCCAAATGCAAGTGATCTTCCCATGATCCGCCAATGTCAATAATACAAGCCCACAATAAATCTTCTAAAATACGATTCACCCTCTCAGTTTGGCCATCTGTTTGAGGATGATATGCAGTGCTCAGGTTCATTTTTGTTCCCAATTATGCTTGGAATGTTTCCCATAATTTACCAGCAAAAATCAGGTCTCTATCACTGACTATACCGATGGGGACTGCATGAAGTTTAACAATTTCTTTGAAATAAATCTGTGCCAGACTATGAGCGGTTCAATTTGATCTGACAGGTATAAAATGGGAGTCTTCTTGATACGATCTACGATCACCCATATATTGTCGTTTCCTTTCCTCATTCTAGGAAAACCATCTATGAAATCCATAGAAATTTGTTCCCACTTCCAATTTGGAATTTGCAATAATCTAGCCAGTTTCTATTAATCGCTCCTGACTTGTTGACAAGTAGAACACCTGCTAACATATAAAGTAATGTTTCTTTTCATAGATCTCCACCATAAGGTGCGTTTGATATCATTATACATTTTACTCACTCCTGGATGGATACTAAGTTCGGATTTGTGACACTCATCTAGTACTTCTCCCCGGATTTCAGGAATGTTTGGAACACAAATTCGGCCTTTTAAACTCAGAATCCCATCGTTGTCAATTTGGAAACTCGAGGGTTCGCCTTTCCGAATTCTCTCTCTGATCGTCTGAATGAAGTGATCATCCTTCTGAAGAGAAGATATTTTATCAGTCAATGTAGGCGTAATTACAAGATTGGCGATGATCACATCCTTCCTGCTGAGCGCATCAGCCACAACATTGACTTTCCCCGGAGTATACAAAATATCGAGATCGTATGCCGCGAGAAATTCTAGCCAACATTGCTGCCTCAGATTCAGATCTTTCGGTGAATAAATACGTCAATGATTGATGATCGGTATATAGTTCGAACTTCTCACCCAATAGATATTGTTTCCATATTTTCCGAGCAAACACGGCGGCTAACAACTCAAGATCATCAGTAACTTATCTCTTTTCATGCGGCTTCAACTGACGGCTAGCATAAACGACTACTTGGCCTCTTTCCATTAATACCGCACCAAGAACTCCAATAGAAGCATCCGTCCAGACCGTCAAATCCTGATTGCTATCGATAATTGTCAATACTGGAGCAGTAGTCAATCTTAATTTCAGTTCTTGGAAAGATGTATCAAATTCTGGAGTCCATTTAAACCTTGAATGTTTCTTAGTAAGTTGTGTCATTGGACCGGATAGCTTCGAAAAATCCTTAACGAATTTCATATAATAACTAGGCAATCCCAGAAAACTTCGGACTTCTGTGGGAGTACTAGGCTGTTTCCAATCTTGAATAGCAGTGATTTTGCTTGGATCAACATAAATTCCTTCCTTTGATACAACGTGACCAAGGAACTTCACTTCTTCTTGCCAGAATATACATTTGGAAAATTTGGCTTTTAAAACATTCTTTCTCAGAATCTCTAACACTTGATCCAAATGTTTTGCATGCTCGTTCTCTGACTTAGAGAAGATTAATATGTCATCAATGAAAACCAATACGAATTTATTCAATACTTCTCTGAATACTTTGTTCATTAGATCGACAAAATAAGCTAGAGCGTTACATAAGCTGAACGGCATTACTAACTACTCATAGAATAAGTCTGGACCTCTGAATGCTGTCAGAGGAACACATTCCTAGGCAATACGAAGTTGATGGAAACCTGTAGCTAGGTCCATTCGTGAAAATACTTGCACGCCGTTCAATCGATCCAACAAATCATCATTTCGCGGCATTGGATATTTATTCTTTAATGTCTGCTTATTCAAGTCACGATAATCCACGCATATCGGAGAGTACCGTCTGACTTTGGGACAAACACCACTGCTGCTCCCTAATCAGAGAAACTAGGCCTGATCAGACCCTTCCATACAAGCTGTCGAGTTTGATTGTCTAATTCTTCTTTTTCCTTCGAAGTCATTCTTCGAATAGAATGCACTACTAGCCTTACATTCGGAATTAAAGTGATTTTGAAATCTATTTCTCTACGCGGAGGTAAGCTAACAACTTCTTCGAACACTTCCGCATAATTCTTGACGACGAGAATATTTTCTATGACGACCGGAATATTCTCTGTGATGACAGGGAAATTTTCTATTTGAGCACGAGAAACATCTAGAGCTGACCAAAATCCCTTTTGTACCCGAATTGGGACCTTAACATAGTATGGTTATATAGCTCCCTAATTTAGTCTTTGCCTTAACAACTCTCTCGTTGCATTTAACTTTAGCTTCATATTTGGTTAACCAATCCAATCCTAAAATAAGATCAAATTCGGTAAAATTCATGACGATTGAGATGGTAGGGAACCGATAACAGGAAAAAGAGACAGGCACCCCACAAATCCAACTAAGATTGAGGGAACCCCCAATCGGATTATGGACAATGTTGGGATCTTCTAGATTTTTCAATTTTAAATCCAGCTTCTTAACCACATTACTTACGATAAAACTTCCCGACGCGCTTGTGTCACACAGTACTTTAACTGGAATATTTTTGACAGTAAGCGTGCCTTCTAAAACATCTGGCCTTCCCTGTCTAGCTGAGGGTGCTGAAGTTTCTGCTGCTTCATTTACATGTACCTTTTCAGATTTCTTTAGTAGCTGGAAATCCTTCGCAAGATGGCTAATCTGATGGCATTGATTGCATTTAATATTCTCTTGAAACTTGTTCTTGGATTTAAACTCATTCTTTCTTCGTTTCTTTAAGGGTCCCAATTTATCGCCAAATTCCCTTTCTAATTACAGTTAGAGCAGGTGGCAGTTATTATTGGTTCTTTCTCAGATTTAACCCTTTTCCTATTGGCTTAGGCTTCTTACTGACCCCTAACGTCGTACTTGCCTCAGGCTGTATACTTGTCTCTGGGCTTTCAGTTTCAAATTTCCTTTTGTTGCTAGAACTACATTCCTCTTCGTCGTCCAAAATACCTTGCTTATCTAGATCTTCATACTGGTAAGCCATGTATGTCATTTCAGAAAAAGGAAGCTTCACATGTGCGGTTACACTACTTCGATACTTTATTTGAAGCCCATTAATAAAACTTAGATTCTTCCTCTTTGGATTTTTAATTAGATGCGGGGCAAAATGAGAAAGTTCATTGAATTTCTTATGATATTCCGGAATGGTCATATCTCCTTGTATCAGATAGTAGAATTCATCATATAGCCGATCGGTTGCTTCTGGAGGAATAAATCTTTCATTGATTTTTTTTTTAAATCTATCCCAGCTAATATTACCTTCTGGATTATCCTTAATAAAAGTTTCCCACCAGATTAAGGCTTCGTCTTTGAGTGCCCAAGATGCCAGTAATCTTTTCTGATCATGTCTCAGCTTTGAACCTTCAAAAATTCTCTCAGTAGAGTGCATCCATGCTTGTGTTTCAATGATGGATTCTTTTCCCAAGAATGGTACTCCACCCATATTTCGAAACTTCTTTAATAGAGCTTCAATATCTAACTCTGACCTACCTCTTCTACTTCTGCCACTCATTTTCTACGATGTCTGCAAATAGCAGACAAAGTGTCAAGCCAACAGAAATGGTATTTTAGACAATAAAGGCATATACTTGAATGTAAATGTGTCTATTGGGGTGTATTTTTCTCTGCTATACTCATTCAAGGATATTACTGATCCTCTCTATATTGAGTAATCCATCTTAGAACACTACTCATTTTATTTCTGACGAGTTCGTTTATATGTTATATTCCTAAGCTAAGATAAACCAAGCTCTGATACCACGTGTGAGGACCGCAAACTCCCGTTCCACGGTGGCAAGGGTAATCTTTGGAATATAACACATAAACAGTAACAGCAGAACAGAAATATATCATTACACCAGATAATGTACAATAAATAACATCTGGAACAAATATAATCATCAGAGTTACACAGTATATCAGGATCATACTTGGTACAAAATACAGTTTCAGCTTTACATAAAATGTCAACAGCGGAATCAAACATAATATACATAACAAAAGATGAACAACAAAAATAGAAATGATAAAACCCATCTTCAGCTCCATAGCTTGCCAGAATGAGCCAGCTAAAACCTGTACACAAGGCTGCCCGTGTAGAAAATAGGGCACCCGAGTTTGCAAGTGAAACAAACTACGAGTCGGACATAGGACTTGTATGAGAAATATACTTAAATTATTTTATAATAAGGCCAATCAGAGGACCACGCCGCTAACACGGAACGGGTTTACTCCATTGGATTGCCAGTGCTTGAAACAAGTAAATCATTTAAACATTGCAATGCTTTTTATAAAAATGAAGCCATTATAAGACTCAGGTCCCATCACACAATGCAACGCAAACCAGAGGATAGAGTTTTACCTTATAATGGCCAAAATATGCTTGATACGTTTAAAACAAAAGCATTTGATATTATTACTAGTGTTTATATGTTTCAAAAACAATTTCAATCATAAGTATCAATCATAGGCGACATGGGTACCATATATCATGTCGCCATATATAGGTTTACAATCAAAACCGCACGATGTCATATTTGGAAATTGGATTTCCATCATGAACCAAGGCAAGGGATCGTCGTAACCGCTTTGAGACGCTCTAGCCTGTGTCTCAAGATCAGAACGCATCGACCCTTGAAGCGACCGGGCCGGTCCACATGGAGTGGATTTGTAACAACCCGCTAATTCGAAGATTTTAGATTTAAATATTTTATTTTAAATATATCATCGTATCTTATGTGCCACACAAAATGTCGTTTTTCACAAACGATAAAATTAGGATTCGGGACCACTTCCATTGAGTCTAGATCATCGTTTACGACCTTTTTGACTATAAGCATCGATACCTTTTGAGTTGGGCGAATTTGGTCGTTTTCATTGAGTGTATGACCAAAATATCACTTTACACATAAGAATGAATTTGGATTCGAAACCACTTCCATCGAGTTCAAAACGTCGTTTAGGTGTTTGAAGACTATAAGGTTCGTTATGTTCCGAGTTTCGGAAAATTGGGACTTTAGGCTTGGGCTTGGTTAGCTAAACCTAGCTCACTCCACATAACCAAATCAGCCACTCTTCCTCTCATTGATTCCAAACACACAAAGAAAATAGAAAATGGGGAGGGGAATGGAAAATAGAAATTACCTAAGGTAGGGCTTTCAACCTAGAGCTCAATTCCTGTGCAAATCCAATTCTATGACACGGGTAAGCTTCTCTATCCTCTTCTCTATCTTTATAGTTCATCAATTTTGGGTTATTGCTCTTGCTTTAAAAACATATATTCCCTTATGTATGTTCATGTGGTGATTTAGGAGGAGCTAATGAAGAAAGATGGGTTCTTTGCTTGAATTGGAGCTTATTCTTCGTCGTTTGAAACCTAGGTGAGTTCTTTGATGAACTAGCATCTATGCCTCAAGCTTTGGTGCTTGTACAAGTGTAATTTAGTGTTCATATTTGTTTGCATGTACTAGTGAATTGGTTATGTTAGTGTAACTTAGTCGATTTCATATGTTTACGTTCCATTGTGTTGAAATTATAAATAGGATTGTTTACACGATCTTATGCATATGTTTTGAGTTGATTTGGTGATGTTGTGAAGCTCCATTGTCCCCCGACAAAGTTCTAAGATTTCACAAGTCGCTAGAATCGCTTTTGTAGGCTTTGAATTGGAATTCAGTTCATATTTGAATATATAATCAAAATCACTACAACCTTATGTATATATGTTTATGCATGTGAATGTGTGTATATGCATGTTGTTTTTGTGCTTTAGAGAGTGTATTCTAGCCCTTTAAACATTTAGAATCAATGCGGAAGCTCTAGGATCGTTCAAAAATCGATTGCATATCATTACCTAGGCAAAATGTAATATTTGGCCTGGACAGACATCTGCTGCATCGCTTCAGACATTCGACCGACGCAACAGACGTCTATAGAACTCTCTGGAATGAACATAATTATTGGCTTCAGCTCAGACATCTGTTGCACCGCATCAGACGTCTGACCGACACAACAGACGTCTGTAGAACTTTCTGTAAGTACAATAACAGTAACTTTTTGCATCTGCTCAAACGTCCGACCACGCAAAAACAAACGTCTGTCAAAGGGCAGAAATTGTTATTTTTCAAACGATCATAACTTTCTCATACGATGTCATAAATTTGCAAACTCAGGTGTATTGGAATAACAATGATGAACACTACAACCTAAAAGTGATGATTTTGAATTTATGAATCTTTTGATTAAGATTTAATGGAATTTTCTAAAGAGAGGTTTTCCAATCTAATAAACTAAATTGGAATTGATTTCAATACTCTTGTTAATATCACTCGTGCAATTAAAATGCGAATAATTGAGTCGATATCCTTCGAGTCCATTCCGATATAGTTTAAAACATTCGGGTGCTAGTTTGGGATTTGGATTTGTTCGTTGATCGAAATTACAATCGATATCCCTTTTATTTCCTATATGTTGTTGTAATGTGAATTACGCATTATCGATCACCTTGGTGATTGTACCTTGATCTGTGGCACCTGTTTTGTGATAAATTGTCATTGTCTTGTGCCCTTGTTTTCTTTTGCTCCAACGTGGTTTCTAATCGTTTCCTAATGTTATAAAATCCACTAATGAGCTATATATTTATTCGATTTATCCAATTTATATTTGATGATTTATGATTTGGATTTATGTCATTATGACGTGAATCCCCATGATCGATTTGCCTCGGCAATCTTACCATCGTTTACTGTCACTTCGAATTATAAGCGGGTTTATATATTATTAATGGGCCACGAACCCTTCTGCGGATTCCAATCTATTGGTGTGTACGGATCCTCTTTACTCGGTCGGATGAGAAATCTAGTTTATTTACCTTAGTAAAACTAAGGACTATGACCCCTTATACGTTTACTTCGGCGAATAAGTCTTAGACTCGTGCGTTCGAACAAGTGTGGTGATTTTATCTGTTTTGAGTATGAACCAACAACGAGTTCGTCAATATTCGAGAATAGCGAGTGGTAATGGGACATTTAGCTATTTTCTTATATTAACTGTCTCGATGTAATCTATACTCACCCGGACCAATGTGAACTTGTATGATTTTTGTTTTGTGGTCCTCGACCGCCCTAGTGGGATTTACGATTCTTGGATTTCACTTCTGGGCTTTGGTCCAACAGTTATGATTTATGTTTTGTGGTCCTCGATCGCCCTAGTGGGACTTACGATTCTTGGATTTCACTTCAGGGACTTCGGTCCAACCTTTATGATTTATGTTTTTTGGTCCTCGATCTCCCTAGTGGGATTTACGATTCTTTGATTTCACTTTTGGGACATCGGTCCAACATTTATGATTTATGTTTTTGTGGTCCTCGATCGCCCTAGTGGGATTTTCAATTCTTGGATTTCACTTCTTGGAGTTCGGTCCAACTTTCTATGGTTTATGTATTTTCCTTCTCCGGGGTCATGACCCGACTTCGTGGGGAGCTTCGGCTCAAACATATGTGTTCACTACCTAGAGATCGTTTCTCATTTGTGACAGGCCTCTTTATGATGTTTTCTGGATTCTTGATTACTTTGATGCGATGCGCGTTAATTTGATTTATGTTTGGCATTTATTTTTCAATTCTGGATTCGTGATTACTTTGATGCGATGCGCGTCAATTTGATTTAGGTTTGGCATTCCTCTGTCATTTCCTGTTATGTGCTATTATTTGAATGTTGCACTCAACATTAGCTAGGAGATTATTCAGAGATATTTGTGTGTTGACATTCCATTGTCATTTCCATGTTTCATATTTATTTATGATTAGATCTTATTACTAGAATCATGTCATGCTACGTTATGTCTCTCATTATCTCAGTTTATTTGATCAGTACAGCTAGTGTAACGACCCGGATTTTCAACGACTTTGGTTATCGACATAAGCTCGATGTCGATAACCAAAACATCGAAAAATCCTGGTAATTAGTGAAAGAAATTAGAGGGTGAGAAAAGATAAGATAGAAACTTAGAATAGAAGAAAAAGAAGAACACAACATCAGAGTAACACGAATCTCACAGCGGAACGAATAACATATAATATATATAACATAACTTGAAATATACATCTGTACTTGAATATATATCAATATCAAAGTACATCACTTACAACACAGCGGAAATAACTATAGCTATATGATCCTGAAGCCTCCTGCTCCAGCTCTTCAACTATATCTGTAAATCCCGACTACTTGACTGCCCATACAAATTTAGGCACCCAAGAGTTTAGGGAAGACAACAAAATAAACTCCGGGTCAGTCATGGGACTGGTATGAGTAAACAGTTTAAAAACAGTTCAAGCAGGTAATCGACATCTCATAAGACCACGCCGTATAACGGAACGGGTTTTTCCCTTATGAGAATCCAAATTATCTTTATATCAAAAACCTTTTGATATTATAATAATGTCTATCAACACAATATAATAATCATCTAGCAGAAACGCTTTCATCTCACGTTCTACATATATAGTATACAATCAAAACCGCAAGCACGTATTGGGTAATGGATTTCCAACTATGACAAGGTATGGAACCACCTTTCGCTCGTGTACCTCTAGAGAGGAATACACTGGGTTCAATAAGAACATCTTGCAACCCGGCCACACATGACCGACCACTCATTTCGTTTGAGCGTATCGAATGTATATCACCAACGGTTGGGATCAACAACCGTTTCCCGAATGGGACAGCATCAACAATAGATTTTTAGAAGTAAATGAAACTCTAGATCAGGTGATTATACACCCTACTTCACTACGACCGACTTAGCCATGCTGCCTGCCCGATTTCTGTCATTTACCGGATGATGAGGCTAGAAGCTACGCTTTATCATCATACCAGATTCACTTTGAATGCCACATCATCAAATCCATCAAATCACCGATTGACGTCCTCAACAATACATTATGTGTTAGCTAAAGAAGTTTCCTTCTTCGCTTCCACTCTTGGTACGGTTGGAGAAATCAATATATGTGATCGTTTGGAAATATTCTGTCAGACATCCGTCCATACAAGTCATCCAGGAACAAGATGAACCGAAGGCACTACTCTGTAAACAGGATAGCCCTTGCATAACTCCGTCTTCAATTTCCTTTGGCATATATGATTCGCAACGCTTATGCCAATACAGAGTGGTTCTTTGGATAATAATCCAACCGGTCTCTCCATATTAACAACGTTAAAATGGTCAAAACTTCGATAGTCTGTGATTTAACTATCGAATAAAAACAAGTGTGCAAACAATGATATTATTCCCAAATGGAAATTTATATCGATCAAACATCATTTAACATTTATATCCTTAGTTCATTTTTCATCTCTTGTTTCCCTATATTCAACATTTTGCTATTTTCTAAATTTAGAAAATATATGTTATTACCATTGGAAAACATTTCCATTTCTTGTTTTCTTTATTTGAAAACATTTGTGGTTTCTTATTTGGAAAACATTTCCAAAGCTTCTTCCTCGGACTTAGACAGATGTTTAAACAAACCATCGCGATGCCAACTCAAACCATTTCCTTTACTGCCGAACCTTAACTATTCCTTAGTTAAAACGAAGCCAATCAAGTTGGGGTAGAATTACCTCTCAGACCATAACTAAACAACATTTCTAACTTTGAAATAGGCAAAGTTCACTTTATATTCCTTTTACTAACTTCCTTACTTAACCCTCCTTCGAATAGTTATATTCGATTGACTCTTTTCACTTAACTCTATTCGATTAACCCTTATCAATTAACTCTATTGGACTAACACTATTGGATTAACTCTATTTAACTAACACTATTGATTTACTCATTTCACTTAACTCCTTTCGAATAAACTATATTCGATAAATCCTTTTTCTTTCTTCGAATAAACTATATTCGATTAGCTCCTTTTACTTTCTATTCGAATAACTATATTCGATTAACTCATTTTACTTTCTTCTCTAATCGATTAACTAACATCGATTAACTCCTTTTTAACTTTATTCTCTAATCGATTAACTAACATTGATTAACTCCTTTTAACTTTATTCTCTAATCGATTAACTAACATCGATTAACTCCTTTTAACTTTATTCTCTAATCGATTAACTAACATCGATTAACTCCTTTTTAACTTTATTCTCTAATCGATTAACTAACATCGATTAACTCCTTTTCGAATAAACTATTCATTTATAAAGATTTACTTTTAGTAACAGTTCTTCACTTTACAAATGATTTCCCTTATTATAAAACTCTATTCGTTTTAAAACATTTTTCCCTTTTTATTTACTTTCGAAATATTTCCTTTTATAAAATCTGTTGATTTTATAAAATCTCTTTATTTCAATATACATTGAAATAAATTCTTTTTACATCCCAGGGTCTTTTATGATATTTAAAATATCGAATAAAAATGATCAGCATCATTTCAACACACATAATCCATAACAGATTATATAACACATCATATATCACAATATATGAAAACAGTAAAATAAATGTTGAGGAATCCAGTTGGATTCCTCCAACCTGTTTCCCTGCATCACAGATGTTAAACAATATAGATAACATCACTTTCAGTTCTATATGATACATTCTGTTAAACAGAATCAATATAGAAATTTAACTAACTGACTAGCAGTTTAATCAAAACAGTCAACACACAGTCAATCAGCCAATATCTAACAGTTCTAAAAATACAACATGAAATTATAAACTGTTCAGAGTTAGTGAGATTTACTCACATTGGACGATCATCATTAATAACGATAACCATCTCTTGATTCAGGCGGAAATTTTTTTTTGTTATAAATTGTAACGGACGCCAATTCACTTTCCGTCAGCTCCATCGGGTATTGTCCGTCCATACGATCCCATCGGATCTAACCGCTTGAAATTCTGATAATATATGGCGAAGATATGATATTTACAAGCTAACACATTTTTAAATTAAAAATAAAAGTTAATTATTTTATACTGGGCTTAACTTTAAATTCGTCGGCCCATCCTGTTGTTACCCGCTCCATTCTAATCTTCTTCCTCCAAACACACTACACACTCCAGTACCACTCAAAACCGCAGAAAAAACCCAAAGTGCCATTGCCCAAAACATTTGTTCACCGATTTACTTCCTCACCATAGTATAAATCAAACAAAGAAAAATACCATACCATCTTTTTTTCAAAAAAACGCTTCACCCCTTTTGTTTTCAAATCCATCGATTTCTGTTTCCATCCCTTTACTGCCACTAACCCAACTTTCACGCATTTGAACTCATTTAAATTATGCCGAGCCATAACCGATTTACAGAGGAACCCCACTATTTTTCCTCCATCTCCTTCAATGTCTACTTCCTCAACAAACAAACGTGAGTTCCTGTTGTTTATTCCTCCAGGGCCGCATGTATTATTACAGTATTACCTCAACTCAAAACTCCCCTTCCAGTATTTTGTTCCACCGACTTCAATACTTCACAAACAAAGAAACATCAAACATCTTCATTATTAAAATCTCATGTAATACCAACCTGCATCCACTTCAAAACTCCACCCAGTTCATGGTTTGCCCCTTCATCACTCCACCATGCTCACGTCAGTGCCAAACTTCATTCGCACCAATTCTGTTCGTGCTTAACACTGATCGGGATAAAGTGGTTTTAACTATACAACAGTGGTTCGTTTGTTTGTTTCAGTTCTGTCTTGCTCCACCATTTTCCTTGTGTTTCACCCTTACTTCACGGCTTCCCAAGTGAACACCACCGTCCGCACCACTTCGCTCTAGTTTGAATACATACACACGCATAAGTTTCAACACTATCCCAGCCGTAACACCTTCCTCTCATTTTCTTCCGAACAATACCGTACATGTCCTCTGTGCCTTGAACGCAACGCACCCTCCATCATATGTGCTCACAACAGCAGGCTCGCAACCAGGGTACTACACACATATATTTGTTTAAAATTTTAAAGAGGAGTTTGAAATTTGTGTGAATTTCTTGTGTGAAGAAATGGATTCGATTTACATTCTGAAGCCATTTGAACTCGGTTGTGGTTAAATTGAAGCAAAGAAAATGAACGCAGATGTCACTGTGTATTTATAAGCTTTTGAAACCTTAGGTGCCGAGGAACGAACGTGTAAAAACTATGGAGCACACACTTGTTTGGACTTGGGTCAATCCACGATGGAGAGATTTGGCTGAGGACGTGCTCTCGTTTCATCAAAATGAAAAAAAGAAAAGTTTAGTACAGGGAATATTCTCGGAATATTCTTTCGTTAATTCATTTCACGTTTAAAACTAACACAAATAAATCTTTAAATTGAGATCTAATACCTTTTCCTAGCATAAAAAGATATTCCGGATCCAATGGGACAGGTTTCGTCGAATTCCGACACCGTTTGCGAAAACCCTTTAGAAAATATAGATGAAAAACACCGAGCATTAATTCCTTAAAATTACAGAAAAAATCCTAAAAATACGAGGCCTTGACGTTTCGCTAGACCTCTTCCTAAGGTTTCGTATGAAACTTGTTTCGTTGAATTTCGAGTTCGTTTGACCAGTTAGCCATTCAGTTTAGTTTGTTTCAAGTTAAAAACATAGTGTACCGTACTATGAAATATCCCGTTCACGTAGGGACTGCTATGGATAGAAAAAAGATACCATTTAATTGAGTGACGTGCTCTGGTCCCAAAAATGTAATAATACCGGTAGATGGACTCATATTGTGAAACCCCGAAATGTCGATACAGGGTGCCAAATACTCCAAATAAAAAGTTCCTTATTTAATTAATTAAAAATTACAGTAAAATTCTAAAAATTAAATTATCACTGTTTCCTAAAAGAACCTTCTCTAAATTCAAACCCGATCTCTAGTTATATCGAATAAACCGTTACGGTCGATAAACGATCCTATAGCGACTATTCTGAAATTTGATTTTGACATATCTCAAAATCTATACGACGAAATCCTGATTTTTCTCTTCCACTAGCAAGATATACTCCACCAGCTCTGTACGTTTCTTGTTTCACAGACTTCCGATTTAAAATGAGCCCTGTACATTCAATTGAAGTTCGAAGCGCCAATTTACGAATTGCAGCACCATTTCGAGCTTGATTATAATTATAATATAATTATACGTTCAAACTGTCGTTCAAATAATATATTCGTTATTCTAATTCAATTCTAAACTGAATTAAATATCACAGATGATCCGATTCACACCATATCGCCATTTCAGCCAATTCTGATTATTTCAGAATTTAATATATTATTTAATTTATTATTTTAAATTAAATATTTACCATTATTTAATTCCAGGACCATTAAATCCCTTTAATCACCTTATAAATAATTAACTAAATTAATTATAATACCTCTGCTAATGCGGGTCATTACAATCTTTCCCACTTAAAATAATTTCGTCCTCGAAATTGCTAAGTTAGAAGACGACCCTATCGACTGGTTAGAACAAATATGTTCACTTCTTTAATTTCAGTTTCAACTGAACCAATTTAATTTTAATTAATTTATTAATTAATTCTTATTAACGAAAATTTTCAAAAATCCTGAAAATTTTCTAACTCCTTAACTTTTCAAAAAAATTCGCCAGCACCTCCTTTGTACTGGTTAATAGTTCAAACTCCAACTTGCCTCTCTGGCCATTTCCAACCCAAAAGAAAATCAAACAGCCAAGCGGCTTGCCAATTCGGCTTATCAAAATCTCATACCGTATGAAATATAAACTTGTACCTTTTTGTCGGGCATATCAATTCTGTCACTTCCATGTGCTATCGACTCAGCATATACCAATGTTATCCCAATCAAATTCTAGAATCACTTTTATCTCCAACACAACCATTCGTGTTATATCCAAGCTAAATATCGTTTCAACCTCGAGTTTGATTCTCGATTTCAAACTCTTAACTTGGTTACCAAATTCACTTCAAATTCGAATCTCCCAAATCCCATTTGTCTCGATATCATTCTAATTCAATCTCAGTTACCACTTTACTGACTTTACTTTTATTCAAATCTGCTTTCACAAATTTCTGTTAAATTTGTTTTTAATTTAAACAGTCTTTCCCTGGGAGTTTTTAAATAGTTTACTCTTTTCAAAAATCAAATTTTCCTTTTTGAACATGTCACTGAGCCTTTAATTAATATTCTATTAATTAAATCACTTCTCTATTTCTTTATCAATATTTGTTAACCAAATATTTTCAATAACCATATTGGCCTTTTATGTTATTAGGAAAACATTTCCGAATATCGCCTTCCTTTTTTTTCTAAACTTTAGAAAATAGGTGCTATTTATAATTGGAAAATATTCCAATTACTTATCTCTTTTCTGATCTCATTTATTTCTATACTTAGGAAATATCCTTTATTTCTATTTCCAAGTTACACTTATTTGGGTTAAAACGGATGTTGTGTAAAACATCGTTACGACAACCCAAATACTATATTCAACTAACTCTTATTCAACATTGATCTTCGAGCCTGAAATCTTACTATTTATTTGTTAATAATGAAATCAATCAAGTTGGGGTATAACTACCTCTCAGACCTTGACTGAATAACATTTATAACGTCAAAACAGATATGACTACTTACTCGAATAATCAATACCATACAACTACTTACTCACTTTTAAACACGTATACGCTTTCTCTTTTTATTCTTACTGGATTTTACTCCTAGTCTTCCCTTTTGATTATACTATTCTATTTCTAAATTCGTTTCCTTATCGACTTCTATATATATCGATACGTTGATTTCTAACTATCAAATTATCTTAAAAATATTCTAACTCTTTAAATCCTCGGAAAATTCGCCATAACCTCCTTTGTACCAGGAGCATCGGGATATTTCAAATAGCCTCCCATGGCTCTTACCAATCCAAAAGAAAAAGAAAAAGCCAAGTGGCTAGCCGATACGGCGCATAAAATCTCATATATGAATTTAAATACATACCTTTTTGTCAAGCATTCTATTTATATACCTTCTAACACTTCATTCCAAACCTGTCTCACGTATATTTATACCTACCCAATCTATTTTAACTATACCTGATCGTTTTAACTCAATACGTTAATTAATTTGTTAACTAACTTTTTAGTCTATTTCACTTTTATATTTGAACATGATATGTTCAATTATATTTTAACTTATTTATAAACTAATTTGAACTCCTCAAATCCTCAAATTACGCTTCATATTCAATTTCGAATATAAATCCTCAAATCCTCTTTGAATGCTATATTCAAATTCCATTTGAATTTTATTTGAATCCTATATTCAAATTCCTTTTTAACTCTATTTGAATTTTCCTAATTAAAATTCTATTTGAATTTCATATATTTAAACTTCTTTAAATTTCTATATTCAATTTGAATTACGAATATTCAAATCCCTTTTCAAATCCTTTATTCAATTTCTATGTCACTTCTCTTATTCAAATTCTATCCGATTTCTCATATGTCAAATTCTATTCGATTTCTCATATGTCAAATTCTATTCGATTTCTCATATGTCAAATTCTATTCGATTTCTCATATGTCAAATTCTATTCGATTTCTCATATGTCAAATTCTATTCGATTTCTCATATGTCAAATTCTATTCGATTTCTCATATGTCAAATTCTATTCGATTTCTCTATTCGAATTTCCTCTATTCAAATTCTATATCACTTCCATTGAATTTCATATATTCAAACTCCCTTTGAATTTCTATATTCAAATCCCCTTTGAATTTTCTTATTTAAATTATATCTTTGAACTTCCTTTATTCAAATTCCTTTAAATAAGTCTCGATTTCAATTCCTTTTGAAATCGATATTTCTACCTCTGGAAAATAGATTTCCCTTTTAATTTCACACTTGTATTTTTATTTCTGAATTATCCAATGATAATTCTCTTCACTTCATTTATAAACTTCGTTTATATAGGAACTTCTCGTTTTATTTCTTTTAAAACGAGTTAATATTTCAAATCTATTTAAAAATTCAAATTCTATATTTGAAATCCCATTTTGAAATTCAACACAACTTGTTTTTCTCAAAACAAATTCAAAACAGTATCTCTGGTAGTAATTCGTCACTTACAACTCGAAAATGAACACTGATGATGCAGCTGTCATCATCAGAATCTATTTTCCAGCGATCGAAGTGAGTTCAATACTATAAAACCATTTCTAAACATTTCCACTTTGAAATTCATTTCAAAATACAATTCACACTGCTTATAAAACAATTTAAAATCTCCCAGGATCTTAAATTTTCCTTATTTTTAATCCCAATCCATTTACATACACTTATCCAATTTTCCAGAATTTTAATTCAATTTCTGGTTAAAAATTCAGATTTAACTCATCTGATTTCACGTATTTCACTATATGAATTCTGATTGGTTATTTACATAACCATTTTACTTATAATCTTACTCGATTATAATAACAACCAATATATCCAATATATATTCAAAATATAATTTGGGCAAAATTATTTCGTTTACCCTCTTTCAAAACATACCATGATGGTTCATCGTATTCAAGTGTTTACAAAATCCCTACCGATACAGTGGATCAAACTGATCGACCAGAACTCATAAACAACTCAACCAATGAATCTCCACAATATAAAAATTACTTTTATATCAATAACAAATACGTTCACTCGTATATATACACTCAAACTCAATCTAGGGTATTACTAACCCTATCTCTACCGAGTCACGCTACAGAGCCAAGTTAATCAATTAACCTTCTGCTATGATACCAACTGTAATGACCCGGATTTTCAACGACTTTGGTTATCGACATAAGCTCGATGTCAATAACCAAAACATCGAAAAATCCTGGTAATTAGTGAAAGAAATTAGAGGGTGAGAAAAGATAAGATAGAAACTTAGAATAGATGAAGAAGAAGAACACCACATCAGAGTAACACGAATCTCACAGCGGAACGAATAACATATAATATATATAACATAACTTGAAATATACATCTGTACTTGAATATATATCAATATCAAAGTACATCACTTACAACACAGCGGAAATAACTATAGCAATAGGATCCTGAAGCCTCCTGCTCCAGCTCTTCAACTATATCTGTAAATCCCGACTACTTGACTGACCATACAAATTTAGGCACCCAAGAGTTTAGGGAAGACAACAAAATAAACTCCGGGTCAGTCATGGGATTGGTATGAGTAAACAGTTTAAAAACAGTTCAAGTAGGTAATCGACATCTCATAAGACCACACCGTATAACGGAACGGGTTTTTCCCTTATGAGAATCCAAATTATCTTTATATCAAAAAGCTTTTGATATTATAATAATGTCTATCAACACAATATAATAATCATCTAGCAGAAACGCTTTCATCTCACGTTCTACATATATAGTATAAAATCAAAACCGCAAGCACGTATTGGGTAATGGATTTCCAACTATGACAAGGGATGGAACCACCTTTCGCTCGTGTACCTCTAGAGAGGAATACACTGGGTTCAACAAGAACATCTTGCAACCCGGCCACACATGACCGACCACTCATTTCGCTTGAGCGTATCGAATGTATATCACCAACGGTTGGGATCAGCAACCGTTTCCCGAATGGGACAGCATCAACAATAGATTTTTAGAAGTTAATGAAACTCTAGATCAGGTGATTATACACCCTACTTCGGTACGACCGACTTAGCCATGCTGCCTGCCCGATTTCTGTCATTTACCGGATGATGAGGCTAGAAGCTACGTGTAACACCCCGTATTTTCTATAAACATAAGAGTTAAAAATCAAGGTATAATTAATTTTTAGGAGAAGAAATAAGGGAAACGGGTTGCGCCATTGTGTTCGTCTCGGAAAAATACGCGAAATAGAGTCCGAATTTGCGTAAATCGGAGTCCGTATGAAGAAGATATGGACGAACGAAGTTAGGCAGAAAAACCGGAAACAGGCCAGAATACACTGGCGCACTTGTGAAGTGCGCCAGTACAAAAATACACTGGCGCACCTGCCAAGTGCGCCCATACAAATCCAGCACCGAATTCTGGAGTGTTCTGAGGTGACGTGTCTTCTTTTGAGTGGCTGGATGATGTGTATTCGAGCTGTGCGATTCTGATGACTTCTGGACTGATCTGAAGGCTCTAAATCACCCTATCCTCCTATAAATACATCCCTAACCTAACCTAAGTCTCTAACACAATTCTCTAGCCTCCATTGCTCTCTTCTTCTAATTAAAAATAAAAATGGCGTCGCTACTCTGGTAGAATCAAAACTAGAAGTCAATCAACATCATCCTAAATTCAAATTAGAGATTAAAGCTTCTGCAACAATTCTGCAATAACTAAAGTTCTTTCTTTAATCCAACCAAGGCAAGTACAGTTATTTTCCGCTATAAACGTTAATTATAATTTTGATATGTTTTTAATTCTGAATCTGAGATTGTATATATATTCTCTTCTGTCAGATCTGTTTTTCTGTGACTGTTCTGTATCCCTTTTCTTCTTTTCTGTTTCTATAGCCAGGCTACCACGAGCCTGTGCCTAATCTCATAAGAGATGAACGTATGAACGCAAATTTTGGGATGAATGATGCGAAATTTGACAAGACTGAATTGAATGTATGACTTTAGGTCTGAGGCATAAAATATATTGGACATGTGACTTGGGATTGGATGCATAAATTTGACTATGAACATATAATTTATATATGTTGTATGCATAGTGTATGTTGTAATTTAGATCTGTAATTAATTAGAAAGAAGATGAGCATATGTTGTAAACTAGATTTGGATCTATGCATATTCTATGATAGAAGAAAAGAGGAACCATTGTATGATTACATATGATTTGAGACTTTGGACAAAATGCATATAAAAGTCAAGATCTGATTTTTTTTTTAGAAGATATGATTTAAAGATTTAGATTGTTGGGTATATTTTGCATAATGATTCATGACTTAATAAGAAGAAGGATATGGAAACGTAGGTGTAAAAGATTTACATTAATTAGGATCTCTACTATTGTTATTACACCTAAATAGGGAATTTTGCGTATATGGCATGCATTGTAATTAATGATCATATTTGGTATAATTTATATGTGAATCTGCTGTATAAGGTTAGTTTAACAAAAATTGGAACATATGTTATAGGGTAAATTATGTCCATATTCTGCGCTATGTAAATGTATGCAAACATGGAAGTATATGATCTTATTGTGAATCATGACAATTATGTAGGCATATGAATTTAGGCCAATTTATGATTATGCAAGGCATGTAAATAGAACCTTTAGAAATATTAAATTTGCTAAATCTGCTAATTTGCCAAGTTGCCTAAACTGCTAGTTTTATTATATTGCCTAGACTGCTAATTAGATTGAAGTGCCTAATCTGTTAAATTTGTCGGTTGAAATGCCTAACCTGTTATATGCCAAAATCTGCTAAGTTGCTAAATCTGTTAAATCCGTTAAGTCATATAAAATCTGTTATCTGCTAAAATCTGTTATCTGCTGTGTTGATATAATCATCATGTTATTGATATAATCTGAATTGGCATATATATTGGGCGTGCGCATAAACGGTAAATTATTAATTAATTGGCCGCAAAGATAAACGTGACTAACTCGAGGTTAGAATGAGTTTGCGGCGTAATTCTGCCCGGAACCGCCCGGCACATCCAGTGGCCGCAAACAATAGGTTCTAATGTGAGAAGTTAGTCATAACCTGCTTAAGACACGAGGTTAGGTCTGGCTTGTGGCAGAAGTCTGCCCGGAACCGCCCGGCCCATCCAGCGGCCACAAGCTAGCGACCTAATGTGAGAGGTCTGGGCATTAATAATTAATTAATGCAAATCTAAGATAAGAATGACGTCTAAAACGTATTGGGGGAAAATAGGGTTAAACCAACTGGATTAATAGGTGTAGTAAACCCGTCCATGAATCTGTAGGCCCAATACAAAGTTAGACAAATCTGAAAAATCTGTACATCTGATCTGTTAGTCTGAAAACTTGTTAACATAATCTGTGAACTAGTAAATCTGAATTCTGTATGTCTGAACTTGTAAACAAGTTAATCTGAGATCTGTTAGTCTGGGGACACAAGGTTAGGAGGGGAATTACTTGTGTCATCTGTTGTTTGGGACCCATATTAGTCAGTAACCCTTTCTGGTATCAAAACTTTGACCCAACAGTAGGTAGGGTCCGAGCACGCTTACTGAACTAATTATAAGTGGTTCATTCTGATAATGGCGAGGGGTGTTGATGGTGCGTTCCAACCGGGTCATGTGCGTGCATGGATCCCGGTCTGCCTCTGAGGATGTAAGACGCCGTGACATCTGTAAATAGGTCTGTGCCAATTGGTTGTCACTTTAGGGAGTGATACACCCTACTGTGGGGCCGACACAGGATATTTATGTATTAGGGAGCCGATCGCTTGGGGTAGGGTTTTAGGGTACACTTAGTTCTGTCTGTTTCTGTTGGTACCGTCTGTTTCTGTTGGGTGCTAACACCTGTCTGGTTCTGCGTGGTACCGTCTGTTCGGGTGGTAAAGGCCCATTACTAGTGTACACCTAATTCTACATTCTGTTTCCGTAGGGATTAATCTGTTTCTGCTTCTGTCTTTTTCTGATCGGGTAGTAAAGGCCCATTATTAGCATCCTTTTCTGTTAAATTATTCTGTACCCGTTTCCGTTTCAGTTTAGACATTAGGGTGACACCTAATTCTGCTATACTAGTATTAGTGCAGAGAAGTGTAAAACAATAGTTTATGTCATTCTGTTTTTCTGTTATATCTGCTACACCTGTTACAGTTATCTCACATCCAGTTTTATGTTCATATCATATTATTATTATCTGTTCATATGCTGAAAGTCACTGGACTTGCCAGACTTTTTGTCTGACCCTTGTTGTTTCGCCTCCTTTCTTCCGTTTCCCCCCCCCAGGTTATCCAAGGAGGGAATACTTTAGCTTGATCCGGATTTCTCTTTGCTTGAAGTGCTTAAAGTATGGCTTGGCTCTGTATAGCTTCCGTTCCATGGGGATTATGATTTTAAAACATGCATTTTGAAGGCTTTTGTACAAGACTGATATTTGTACTTGAATTCTGAGATTTGAAAGGATGTAACCATATTGATTTCTGTTTCTACTGTAATAAAGTTAAAAATTTTCAAGTACTGTTTTATCTGTCTTGCAAGTTTCTGTTCTGTTTACTAAAATGCTCCACCAAAGTTAAGGCATTCCCTTTGTGAGTGACCTTAACGGAGGTGGGGTGTTACACTTGGTATCAGAGCTGAAGGTTACCAGATTTGATAAAAAGTTTTGAAAACTATTTTCAAAAAGGATTTAAAAAGGAAGTATTTTCAAAGGTAAAGCTTATTTTTGAAAAATAAAATAAATAATCCCTCAAAGCCATATAACTTTCTTTCGATTCTTTGTTTCGAGTTCCTTCCTCTTTCCCTTTTTGAATCTCTTCCTCCGCGTATAGATGCTTTTTCTAAGATATGTAAGGACTTCCGTGCGATGGGAGGAAAACCGCTTTATGGGACTGAGACGTTGTCGGGGCTAGAAGTTGGCTGAACGAAGTGGAGGACTTTTTGGTACCTTTGAAGATAGATGATGGGAGGAAGGTTCAACCAGCTGCTTGGTTAATGAAGGATGAAGCTTCAATTTGGTGGAAGGTCACGAATGGAGAACGTACATGGGAGACATGGATAGGACACACGATAAGAAAGTGGATCCAAAGAAGGGCACTTGCTTCAACTGTGGTGAGATAGGACACTTCACTAGGGACTGCCCGAAGAAACGAGGACAAGGGAAGAGGGCAGGACCAACTGCTGGAGGGAAGGCGAACACTTTCGAGGCTAGTGGATAGGATAGGATTAGGATAACTTTCTGTAGGGGGTTTAATTTCTTTATCTGATTTTTGAAATAAAACTCATTCTGATTCTGGCATTTTGATTCTGTAATCGATACTCTGCACTTTAATACTAGTATTGTTTTTGATTCCGCTGTAGACTCAAACCCATAAAGATTATGACTCATCTGCTTGTGATAAATTGGGGTTTGAGGGATATCTGTGTTAGGCGTCAAGTATGACGCATACATTCTGAGTTTTCGTGGGGTATGATTTTATCATGCTTAGCTTCCTAAGAATCATTAGGGAACCTGATCTGTACCATTAGTCTATAAATATCTAAATGCTTTTGATAGGATTTCCAGTTTTGACATTGTCTAAAGAAGGTAATCCTCTGGGTGTCAATTTAATGTTGGTTTCGGTCTTTGGGGCCGATACTTAGGACCCATGTCTAATGGGAACCAAATTTTCGTTCTATTTGTACTCGCTTCCATCATTCGACTGTATCCTATCGATCAAATCTTCGAACTTTAGGTAGAAACTAATGGGTGTAAACATGTGTTTGAGACATGTTATGTTTGATGGTTGCAAGTGGATGCAAGTGGTTGCTAGTGGTTGCCCGTGGATGCATATACACACACTAGGCACTAGATCGGCTCGAAAACACTCTCATACTGCATATGGATGGGTGAGCATTTTTCAATTCTTGTGGATGCAAAATGATTGATTCAGCACATGGATGTTGCATTTGAGTGAATGATTGTGCACTCATATAGAAATAATATATATCATTAGAATTCTATTGCATACATGTTGGACTCATGGCACTGACATAATTCGCATTAAGGAGGTCAACTGAATCAGTAGACCGCCTGATCTTTGCATTAGATAAGGAACATATACACACACTTTTGCATATGTTCATACAACATTAGAAGTTTTCTAAGGACAATGGATGCTTATGGATGATGGTTGAGTAGATGGGTGATTGGATGGTAGGACACATTCTTCTTAACTTGAAGATTTCGGGGACGAAATCCTCTAAGGAGGGGAGAATGTAACACCCCGCATTTTCTTTAAAAATAAGAGTTAAAAATCAAGGTATAATTAATTTTTTGGAGAAGAAATAAGGGAAACGGGTTGCGCCATTGTGTTCGTCTCGGAAAAATACGCGAAATAGAGTCCGAATTTGCGTAAATCGGAGTCCGTATGAAGAAGATATGGACGAACGAAGTTAGGCAGAAAAACCGGAAACAGGCCAGAATACACTGGCGCACTTGTGAAGTGCGCCAGTACAAAAATACACTGGCGCACCTGCCAAGTGCGCCCATACAAATCCAGCACCGAATTCTGGAGTGTTCTGAGGTGACGTGTCTTCTTTTGAGTGGCTGGATGATGTGTATTCGAGCTGTGCGATTCTGATGACTTCTGGACTGATCTGAAGGCTCTAAATCACCCATCCTCCTATAAATACATCCCTAACCTAACCTAAGTCTCTAACACAATTCTCTAGCCTCCATTGCTCTCTTCTTCTAATTAAAAATAAAAATGGCGTCGCTAATCTGCTAGAATCAAAACTAGAAGTCAATCAACATCATCCTAAATTCAAATTAGAGATTAAAGCTTCTGCAACAATTCTGCAATAACTAAAGTTCTTTCTTTAATCCAACCAAGGCAAGTACAGTTATTTTCCGCTATAAACGTTAATTATAATTTTGATATGTTTTTAATTCTGAATCTGAGATTGTATATATATTCTCTTCTGTCAGATCTGTTTTTCTGTGACTGTTCTGTATCCCTTTTCTTCTTTTCTGTTTCTATAGCCAGGCTACCACGAGCCTGTGCCTAATCTCATAAGAGATGAACGTATGAACGCAAATTTTGGGATGAATGATGCGAAATTTGACAAGACTGAATTGAATGTATGACTTTAGGTCTGAGGCATAAAATATATTGGACATGTGACTTGGGATTGGATGCATAAATTTGACTATGAACATATAATTTATATATGTTGTATGCATAGTGTATGTTGTAATTTAGATCTGTAATTAATTAGAAAGAAGATGAGCATATGTTGTAAACTAGATTTGGATCTATGCATATTCTATGATAGAAGAAAAGAGGAACCATTGTATGATTACATATGATTTGAGACTTTGGACAAAATGCATATAAAAGTCAAGATCTGATTTTTTTTAGAAGATATGATTTAAAGATTTAGATTGTTGGGTATATTTTGCATAATGATTCATGACTTAATAAGAAGAAGGATATGGAAACGTAGGTGTAAAAGATTTACATTAATTAGGATCTCTACTATTGTGATTACACCTAAATAGGGAATTTTGCGTATATGGCATGCATTGTAATTAATGATCATATTTGGTATAATTTATATGTGAATCTGCTGTATAAGGTTAGTTTAACAAAAATTGGAACATATGTTATAGGGTAAATTATGTCCATATTCTGCGCTATGTAAATGTATGCAAACATGGAAGTATATGATCTTATTGTGAATCATGACAATTATGTAGGCATATGAATTTAGGCCAATTTATGATTAGGCAAGGCATGTAAATAGAACCTTTAGAAATATTAAATTTGCTAAATCTGCTAATTTGCCAAGTTGCCTAAACTGCTAGTTTTATTATATTGCCTAGACTGCTAATTAGATTGAAGTGCCTAATCTGTTAAATTTGTCGGTTGAAATGCCTAACCTGTTATATGCCAAAATCTGCTAAGTTGCTAAATCTGTTAAATCCGTTAAGTCATATAAAATCTGTTATCTGCTAAAATCTGTTATCTGCTGTGTTGATATAATCATCATGTTATTGATATAATCTGAATTGGCATATATATTGGGCGTGCGCATAAACGGTAAATTATTAATTAATTGGCCGCAAAGATAAACGTGACTAACTCGAGGTTAGAATGAGTTTGCGGCGTAATTCTGCCCGGAACCGCCCGGCACATCCAGTGGCCGCAAACAATAGGTTCTAATGTGAGAAGTTAGTCATAACCTGCTTAAGACACGAGGTTAGGTCTGGCTTGTGGCAGAAGTCTGCCCGGAACCGCCCGGCCCATCCAGCGGCCACAAGATAGCGACCTAATGTGAGAGGTCTGGGCATTAATAATTAATTAATGCAAATCTAAGATAAGAATGACGTCTAAAATGTATTGGGGGAAAATAGGGTTAAACCAACTGGATTAATAGGTGTAGTAAACCCGTCCATGAATCTGTAGGCCCAATACAAAGTTAGACAAATCTGAAAAATCTGTACATCTGATCTGTTAGTCTGAAAACTTGTTAACTTAATCTGTGAACTAGTAAATCTGAATTCTGTATGTCTGAACTTGTAAACAAGTTAATCTGAGATCTGTTAGTCTGGGGACACAAGGTTAGGAGGGGAATTACTTGTGTCATCTGTTGTTTGGGACCCATATTAGTCAGTAACCCTTTCTGGTATCAAAACTTTGACCCAACAGTAGGTAGGGTCCGGGCACGCTTACTGAACTAATTATAAGTGGTTCATTCTGATAATGGCGAGGGGTGTTGATGGTGCGTTCCAACCGGGTCATGTGCGTGCATGGATCCCGGTCTGCCTCTGAGGATGTAAGACGCCGTGACATCTGTAAATAGGTCTGTGCCAATTGGTTGTCACTTTAGGGAGTGATACACCCTACTGTGGGGCCGACACAGGATATTTATGTATTAGGGAGCCGATCGCTTGGGGTAGGGTTTTAGGGTACACTTAGTTCTGTCTGTTTCTGTTGGTACCGTCTGTTTCTGTTGGGTGGTAACACCTGTCTGGTTCTGCGTGGTACCGTCTGTTCGGGTGGTAAAGGCCCATTACTAGTGTACACCTAATTCTACATTCTGTTTCCGTAGGGATTAATCTGTTTCTGCTTCTGTCTGTTTCTGATCGGGTAGTAAAGGCCCATTATTAGCATCCTGTTTCTGTTAAATTATTCTGTACCCGTTTCCGTTTCAGTTTAGACATTAGGGTGACACCTAATTCTGCTATACTAGTATTAGTGCAGAGAAGTGTAAAACAATAGTTTATGTCATTCTGTTTTTCTGTTATATCTGCTACACCTGTTACAGTTATCTCACATCCAGTTTTATGTTCATATCATATTATTATTATCTGTTCATATGCTGAAAGTCACTGGACTTGCCAGACTTTTTGTCTGACCCTTGTTGTTTCGCCTCCTTTCTTCCGTTTCCCCCCCAGGTTATCCAAGGAGGGAATACTTTAGCTTGATCCGGATTTCTCTTTGCTTGAAGTGCTTAAAGTATGGCTTGGCTGTGTATAGCTTCCGTTCCATGGGGATTATGATTTTAAAACATGCATTTTGAAGGCTTTTGTACAAGACTGATATTTGTACTTGAATTCTGAGATTTGAAAGGATGTAACCATATTGATTTCTGTTTCTACTGTAATAAAGTTAAAAAATTTCAAGTACTGTTTTATCTGTCTTGCAAGTTTCTGTTCTGTTTACTAAAATGCTCCACCAAAGTTAAGGCATTCCCTTTGTGAGTGACCTTAACGGAGGGGGGGTGTTACACTACGCTTTATCATCATACCAGATTCACTTTGAATGCCACATCATCAAATCCATCAAATCACCGATTGACATCCTCAACAATACATTATGTGTTAGCTAAAGAAGTTTACTTCTCCGCTTCCACTCTTGGTACAGTTGGAGAAATCAATATATTTGATCGTCTGGAAATATTCTGTCAGACATCCGTCCATACAAGTCATCCAGGAACAGGATGAACCGAAGGCACTACTCTGTAAACAGGATAGCCCTTGCATAACTCCGTCTTCAATTTCGTTTGGAATATATGATTCGCAACGCTTATGCCAATACAGAGTGGTTCTTTGGATAATAATCCAACCGGTCTCTCCATATTAACAACGTTAAAATGGTCAAAACTTCGATAGTCTGTGATTTAACTATCGAATAAAAACAAGTGTGCAAACAACGATATTATTCCCAAATGGAAATTTATATCGATCAAACATCATTTAACATTTATATCCTTAGTTCATTTTTCATCTCCTGTTTCCCTATATTCAACATTTTGCTATTTTCTAAATTTAGAAAATATATGTTATTACCATTGGAAAACATTTCCATTTCTTGTTTTCTTTATTTGAAAACATTTCTGGTTTCTTATTTGGAAAACATTTCCAAAGCTTCTTCCTTGGACTTAGACAGATGTTTAAACAAACCATCGCGATGCCAACTCAAACCATTTCCTTTACTGCCGAACCTTAACTATTCCTTAGTTAAAACGAAGCCAATCAAATTGGGGTAGAACTACCTCTCAGACCTTAACTGAACAACATTTCTAACTTTGAAATAGGCAAAGTTCACTTTATATTCCTTTTACTAACTTCCTTACTTAACCCTCCTTCGAATAGCTATATTCGATTGACTCTTTTCACTTCACTCTATTCGATTAACCCTTATCAATTAACTCTATTGGACTAACACTATTGGATTAACTCTATTTAACTAACGCTATTGATTTACTCATTTCACTTAACTCCTTTCGAATAAACTATATTCGATAACTCCTTTTTCTTTCTTCGAATAAACTATATTCGATTAGCTCCTTTTACTTTCTATTCGAATAACTATATTCGATTAACTCATTTTACTTTCTTCTCTAATCGATTAACTAACATCGATTAACTCCTTTTTAACTTTATTCTCTAATCGATTAACTAGCATTGATTAACTCCTTTTAACTTTATTCTCTAATCGATTAACTAACATCGATTAACTCCTTTTAACTTTATTCCCTAATCGATTAACTAACATCGATTAACTCCTTTTTAACTTTATTCTCTAATCGATTAACTAACATCGATTAACTCCTTTTCGAATAAACTATTCATTTATAAAGATTTACTTTTAGTAACAGTTCTTCACTTTACAAATGATTTCCCTTTTTATAAAACTCTATTCGTTTTAAAACATTTTTCCCTTTTTATTTACTTTCGAAATATTTCCTTTTATAAAATATGTTGATTTTATAAAATCTCTTTATTTCAATATACATTGAGATAAATTCTTTTTACATCCCGGGGTCTTTTATGATATTTAAAATATCGAATAAAAATGATCAACATCATTTCAACACACATAATCCATAACAGATTATATAACACATCATATATCACAATATATGAGAACAGTAAAATAAATGTTGAGGAATCCAGTTGGATTCCTCCAACCTGTTTCCCTGCATCACAGATGTTAAACAATATAGATAACATCACTTTCAGTTCTATATGATACATTCTGTTAAACAGAATCAATATAGAAATTTAACTAACTGACTAGCAGTTTAATCAAAACAGTCAACACACAGTCAATCAGCCAATATCTAACAGTTCTAAAAATACAACATGAAATTATAAACTGTTCAGAGTTAGTGAGATTTACTCACATTGGACGATCATCGTTAATAACGATAACCATCTCTTGATTCAGACGGACAATTTATTTTGTTATAAATTGTAACGGACGCCAATTCACTTTCCGTCAGCTCCATCGGGTAGTGTCCGTCCATACGATCCCATCGGATCTAACCGCTCGAAATTTTGATAATATATGGCGAAGATATGATATTTATAAGCTAACACATTTTTAAATTAAAAATAAAAGTTAATTATTTTATACTGGGCTTAACTTTAAATTCGTCAGCCCATCCTGTTGTTACCCGCTCCATTCTAATCTTCTTCCTCCAAACACACTACACACTCCATTACCACCCAAAACCGCAAAAAAACCCAAAGTGCCATTGCCCAAAACATTTGTTCACCGATTTACTTCCTCACCATAGTATAAATCGAACAAAGAAAAATACCATACCATCTTTTTTTCAAAAAAACGCTTCACCCCTTTTGTTTTCAAAACCATCGATTTCTGTTTCCATCCCTTTACTGCCACTAACCCAACTTTCACGCATTTGAACTCATTTAAATTATGCCAAGCCATAACCGATTTACAGAGGAACCCCACTATTTTTCCTCCATCTCCTTCAATGTCTACTTCCTCAACAAACAAACGTGAGTTCCTGTTGTTTATTCCTCCAGGGCTGCATGTATTATTACAATATTACCTCATCTGAAAAACTCCCCTTCCAGTATTTTGTTCCACCGACTTCAATATTTCACAAACAAAGAAACATCAAACATCTTCATTATTCAAATCTCATGTAATACCAACCTGCATCCACTTCAACACTCCACCTAGTTCACGGTTTGCCCCTTCATCACTCCACCATGCTCACGTCAGTGCCAAACTTCATTCGCACCAATTCTGTTCGTGCTTAACACTGATCGGGATAAAGTGGTTTTAACTATACAACAGTGGTTCGTTTGTTTGTTTCAGTTCTGTCTTGCTCCACCATTTTCCTTGTGTTTCACCCTTACTTCACGGCTTCCTAAGTGTACACCACCGTCCGCACTACTTCGCTCTAGTTTGAATACATACACACGCATAAGTTTCAACACTATCCCAGCCGTAAAACCTTCCTCTCATTTTCTTCCAAACAATACCGTACATGTCCTATGTGCCTTGAACGCAACGCACCCTCCATCATATGTGCTCACAACAGCAGGCTCGCAACCAGGGTACAACACACATATATTTGTTTAAAATTTTAAAGAGGAGTTTGAAATTTGTGTGAATTTCTTGTGTGAAGAAATGGTTTCGATTTACATTCTGAAGCCATTTGAACTCGGTTGTGGTTAAATTGAAGCAAAGAAAATGAACGCAGATATCATTGTGTATTTATAAGCTTTTGAAACCTTAGGTGCTAAGGAACGAACGTGTAAAAACTATGGAGCACACACTTGTTTGGACTTGGGTCAATCCACGATGGAGAGATTTGGGTGAGGACGTGCTCTCGTTTCGTCAAAATGAAAAAAGGAAAAGTTTAGTACAGGGAATATTCTCGGAATATTCTTTAGTTAATTCGTTTCACGTTTAAAACTAACACAAATAATTCTTTAAATTGAGATCTAATACCTTTTCCTAGCATAAAAAGATATTCCAGATCCAATGGGACAGGTTTCGTCGAATTCCGACACCGTTTGCGAAAACCCTTTAGAAAATATAGATGAAAAACACCGAGCATTAATTCCTTAAAATTACAGAAAAAATCCTAAAAATACGATGCCTTGACATTTCACTAGACCTCTTCCTAAGGTTTCGTATGAAACTTGTTTCGTTGAATTTCGAGTTCGTTTGACCAGTTAGCCATTCAGTTTAGTTTGTTTCAAGTTAAAAACATAGTGTACCGTACTATGAAATATCCTGTTCACGTAGGGACTGCTATGGACAGAAAAAAAGATACCATTTAAATGAGTGACGTGCTCTGGTCCCAAAAATGTAATAATACCGGTAGATGGACTCATATTGTGAAACCCTGAAATGTCGATACTGGGTGCCAAATACTCCAAATAAAAAGTTCCTTATTTAATTAATTAAAAATTACAGTAAAATTCTAAAAATTAAATTATCACTGTTTCCTAAAAGAACCTTCTCTAAATTCAAACCCGATCTCTAGTTATATCGAATAAACCGTTACGGTCGATAAACGATTCTATAGCAACTATTCTGAAATTTGATTTTGACATATCTCAAAATCTATACGACGAAATCCTGATTTTTCTCTTCCACTAGCAAGATATACTCCACCAGCTCTGTACGTTTCTTGTTTCACAGAAATCCGATTTAAAACGAGCCCTGTACATTCAATTGAAGTTCGAATCGCCAATTTACGAATTGCAGCACCATTTCGAGCTTGATTATAATTATAATATAATTATACGTTCAGACTGTCGTTCAAATAATATATTCGTTATTCTAATTCAATTCTAAACTGAATTAAATATCACAGATGATCCGATTCACACCATATCGCCATTTCAGCCAATTCTGATTATTTCAGAATTTAATATATTATTTAATTTATTATTTTAAATTAAATATTTACCATTATTTAATTCCACGACCATTAAATCCCTTTAATCACCTTATAAATAATTAAATAAATTAATTATAATACCTCTGCTAATGCGGGCCATTACAGCTAGACTGATCCGTTTATTATTTATTTTCTTATAAATAATACTCGGGTCATGCCAAGTCATTTTAGGTGTCCTTTGGGTATCATCGCAAGATTGATCTTCCGCTTTCAGCTTGCTACTCTGTCTTTGCAGCTTATGTATTTTTGTACCTATGACATTATCTATCTTTGTGTACATATTCCTTTATTTAGATCATGGTACATGTATTATATTCTTTTGGTATTCATGGATCTTCGTTGACCACGAGCTTATTGTACACATTCCCGGTTTATTCATATCTATTCCGCCTTTGTGATATGTTTATTCTGTGTCTGGCTTTGAGATACATACCATATATTTTGTTGTTGTCTATTTTATATTGCTTTCCGGATTATTTATAGCCATTGTGTAGTTGCCCTATGTGCCGAATGGTCATGTCGAAATTTTAATTGGTACCAGAATTCGATGTGCATTCCATACATGTAGTAATAATACAATCGGTCGCTCTTCACTAACCTCATTCTCCGCTATGGTCTACGTCATTTCTCTGAAATGAATTGGCCGATAGTGGTTATAGAGGTGGGGGGCCACTATTGGCAGATCCACTTTCCAGAACAGTGTAAGATAGTATGACGATGGTATTATCTTAAGCCTCTCTTGGGAATCGTGCTTTAGGGTTTTAGTTAGAGTCTTAAGACCTGTCATAGCTTATCTTCCTATACAATTCCATTTTGATTGGATTCGCGTCATTTGAATTCAACTTGAGACTAACTTTTTCCTCCTTCTTTTTCCTTAAAGAAGCGAAATAGTTTGTCGTAGCCGTGCGAGTGTCGGTTCACCTAGTGTACCTCCTACGGAGGGGTGTTTGGGTATCTAGTGACCTATTTTTAGTCTTTTAGAAAAGTTATCGACTCGTCCCTTCGGGTTGATTTCTATAGTCCATCTAGGGCTTGTGTGCTCCAGTGGTTCTTTTGTTTCATTCTTTGAATCGAGTTGCTAACCCATGTCCGTCTTTGTATAAATTACGTTATTAAAACGTAAATTTCAAGTTGTCGATCGCTTTGGTAATCATATCTTGACATTGTCAAGACTACCAAAATCATATGATAAATTTAGTTAAACGCCTTAGTAAACATGAGTACTATGGACCCTTGTGTTTGCTTTGGCGGATAATTACCGGACTTGTGCATTTGAAAATTATTGTGTATCACACTTATCTTGTTGATCATTTATGATCCTTGTAAGTGATTAATCATTCGATATCTTACCCGCGCGTCGTTACGCACGTCGTAAGCATCTTTGATCATGATATTTCTTGATTTTTAGTTAAGATTGTTTTGTACGTCGTTACGTACCTAGCACGGTCTATTGATCACTTATCGGTCGGTATGGAGATCACCAAGCCTTTAGGCTAAAACAACTCATTTGTTACCTCATAGTGCCGGTGTGAGTCACCAAGCATTTGTGCTAAATTAACTCAACAAATGTATTGTTGCGTTCCAAACTCAAGATCAAGAATTAGGGAAAGCATCCCGCTTCTTCTTATCCCTCTTCTTAAGTCAAGGTACGTGTCATCAATTCCTTAATGTCATTTACGTTGTTCAGAGATTATTTTATTTATGTTCTTTTGATATACGATGATCATGTTCTTCATTATCAAAATATATCATTTGTGTTTTTTTTGTAAGATGACAAAGGACTTTTTTTCCTTTATGCCATCCCAAATTATTTATTGAATTTTTATATTTTTGTGAGATCTGCATGAACATTAGAAATTGTGAGGACTTTCTTGTGTTAACTTGTCAATCGGGTGCGTTAAGGATCTCGAACGAGATATGGGACGCCATGTTGTAGTTCGGAATTCCTAAACACCACTATGTAGCAATCTGACATTCGAAATGATTCCTAAAATTAAAATTCTCCTTATAAGTTAATCAAAATAATAATATTTTGGGTTTTTGCGTTTTTTCGCAATCGTTTGTTATTTTTCTAGATAGTTTATTTCTAGATATCCTTGGAGCAATTCCAAGAATTTGATGGTTCAAGATTTTTAATTAGAAATTATCTTGAATCTTTTCTTTGAGTAAATTAAATAACTCTAGGAATAACCCAAAAAGTTATTTATTTATGTCTCTTGTTTCTAGATTTCAGATCTTTGATTTTCGAGAATTCTTAGTGATTGAGAATCTTGCCTAATTCTTAATCCTTATTTTGATTTGCTAAAGAGAATTTAGTATTCTTGTGATTCCATGGGTCTTCTTATTTTCTCTAGTGAATGATCACTCGAGAGAATGGGATTTCCCATTTGGGAGGGAAAAATTGAGTTTTTGCGATCTGCGGCGAACTCAATAATTCCTTTCTTAGAATCTATGATCTAGTCGATCATCCAGAAGTGCTATAGTCAATTCACTTACGGAATTTGCCTTGTGTTGTTCTTAGAAATGAATATCGAAAGAATGAGCTCTTTTGATATTCCTCCTTTGTTTGTTTGAATCATTTGGATTGACAATTGTCTTCGCACGTTTGTTAACCCTTGTCAATCAATTTTTTGGGGATTATGACCTCTTTGGTTTAATCTCATCTGGTTATAGAAGTTGTCTATTACTTCTTTGATTAATTGCTGATGTTTTCGCGATTTGAGATTTTTAGCGGAAAATTATCTTAAATCATGTTGTTCCAAAGTGGTAAGTTGTCCACTACTTATCCATCAACTTCTCGATGTTTCTGATTTTCTAAAATCGATACTCAAGTTTCTGAATATTGGGAATTTCGTACAATTCCTAATGAATCGTCTTTATGGTTGCTAAATGAGATTTAGTACCTAGTTAGAAATCGATTTCCCCGAGTAGTTCGTTGGTATTCCTTTGCCAATATTTGTTTATCAGTTTTTAGCTCATTGGTATTCCATCACCAACCTTGAATCGTTGATATTTGAATTGATTATTCCTTCGAGAATTGCTCTCCTTAGCTAAATTCGTTGGAATCTCTGTGTTGTGCTTTCATTGGTGTTAGCCACCTTGTCGCAAGACTAAAAGTGCTGAAGTTCGGTGTTCGCTACATCGTCGTGATTGAGTTTTGGGAATGGAATAGTCAACCACCGTAATTTCCCATCTCATATCCTAAGAGAAATATTTACTATTGATATTTGGCGTCTTTAGGACGCAATCCAATTGCTTCTTGAAATTCCAAATTAGATTCGCTTGTTTTTTGTGCATTCTATCGATTCTCATTCCCTTGAGAATCATACTAAGAAAGGCGAGTCTATTTGAATTCATAGCGCTTATGAAGTTTTCTGGAATTATTTTACCCGTTTGGAATGACTACCTTCATGGATAATGGAGTTCGAGATTGAACTCTAGTTTTTATGATCTCGCGAGACGAAATTGGGATCTCACCTAGCCGTTGGTGTGATCTTTTCATTTCATGTCGATTCTTGTAGTACCACTTCATGGTGTAATTTTTGGTTGTTACCTATTACTTCATTCTTAAGGAATTGCAGGACGCAATTCTTTTAAGGGGCCGTTCATTCGACGATTTTAGATTTAAATATTTTATTTAAATATATTGTCGTATCTTATGTGTCACACAAAATGTTGTTTTTCACAAATGATAAAATTAGGATTCGGGACCACTTCCATTGAGTCTGGATCATTGTTTACGACCATTTTGACTACAAGAATCAATACCTTTTGAGTTGGGCGTATTTGGTCATTTTCATTGAGTGTATGAACCAAATATCACTTTACACATACGAATGAATTTGGACTCGAAACCACTTCCATCGAGTTCAAAACGTCGTGTAGGTATTCGAAGACTATAAGGTTCGATATGTTCCGAGTTTCGGAAAATTGGGACTTTGGGCTTGGGCTTGGTTACCTAAACCTAGCTCACTCCATATAACCAAATCAGCCCCTCTTCCTCTCATTGATTCCAAATGCTCAAAGAAAATAGAAAATGGGGAGGGAAATGGGAAATAGAAATTCCCTAAGCTAGGGCTTTCAATCTAGAGCTCAATTCTTGTGCAAATCCAATTATATGACATGGGTAAGCTTCTCTATCCTCTTCTATGTCTTCATACTACATCAATATCGGGTTTTTGCTCTTCTCCTAAAAACATATATTCCCTTATGTATGTTCATGAGGTGATTTAGAAGTAGCTAATGAAGAAAGATGTGTTCTTTGCTTGAGTTGGAGCTTGTTCTTCGTCATTTGAAACCAAGGTGAGTTCTTTGATGAACTCACATCTATGCCTCAAGCCATGGTTCTTGTACATGTGTATAATTTAGTGTTCATGTTTGTTTGCATGTGCTAGTGAATTGGTTATGTTAGTGTAACTTAGCCGATTTCATATGTTTATGTTCCATTGTGTTGAAATTATAAGCAGGATTGTTTACACGATCTTATGCATATGTTTTGAGTTGATTTGGTGATGTTGTGAAGCTCCGTTGTCCCCCGACAAAGTTCTAAGTCTTCACAAGTCGCTTGAATCGCTTTTGTAGGCTTTGATTTGGAATTCAGTTCATCTTTGAATATATAATCAAAATCACTGCAACCTTATGTATATATGTTTATGCATGTGAATGGGTGTATATGCATGTTGTTTTTGTGCTTTAGAGAGTGTATGCAAGCCCTCTAAATGTTTAGAATCAATGCGGGAGGTCTGGGATCGTTCGCAAATCGATTGCATATCATTACCTAGGCAAAACGTAATATTTGGCTCAGGACATACGTCTGTTGCATCGCTTCAGACGTCTGACTGACGCAACAGACGTCTATAGAACTCTCTGGAAAGAACATAATTATTGGCTTCAGCTCAGATGTCTGTTGCACCGCTTCAGACGTCTGACCGACGCAACAGATGTGTGTAGAACTCTCTGTAAATACAATAACATTTTGCAACTGCTCAGACGTATGACCGATGCAAAAACAGACGTCTGTCAAAGGGCAGAAATTGTTAATTTTCAAACGATCATAACTTTCTCATACAATGTCATAAATTCGCAAACTCAAGTGCATTGGAATCACAACAACGAACACTACAACCTGAAATTGAGGATTTTGAATTTATAAATCTTTTGATTAAGATTTAATGGATCTTTCTAAAGAGAGGTTTTCCAATCTGATAAACTAAATTGGAATTGATTTCAATACTCTTGTTAATATCATTTGCGCAATTAAAATGCGAATTATTGAGTCGATATCCTTCGAGTCCATTCCGATATAGTTTAAAACATTCAGTTGCTAGTTTGGGATTTCGATTTGTTCGTTGATCGAAATTACAATCGCTATCCCTTTGATTTCCTTCATGTTGTTGTAATATGAATTACGCATTATCGATCACGTTGGTGATTGTACCTTGATCCGTGGCACCGTTTTTTGTGATAAATTGTCATTGTTTCATGCCCTTGTTTTCTGTTGCTCCAATGTGGTTTCTACTCGTTTCCTAACGTTATAAAAACCACTAACGAGCTATATATTTATTCGATTTATCGAATTTATATTTGATGATTTATGGTTTGGATTTATGTCATTATGACGTGAGTCCCCTTGATCGATTTTCCTCGGCAATCGTACCATTGTTTAATGTCACTTTGAATTATAAGAGGGTTTATATATTATTAATGGACCATGAACCCTTTTACGGATTCCAATCTATTAGTGTGTACGGATCGTCTTTACTCGGTCGGATGAGAAATCTAGTTTATTTACCTTAGCAAAACCGAGTACTATGACCCCTTATATGTTTACTTCGGCGAATAACTCTTGGACTCGTGCGTTCGAACATGTATGGTGATTTTCTCTGTTTTGAGTATGAACCATCAACGGGTTCGTCAATATTCGAGAATAGCAAGTGGTTATGGGACATTTAGCTATTTTCTTATATTAACTATCTCGATGTAATTTATACTCAACCGGATCGATATGAAATTATATGATTTATGTTTTGTGGTCCTCGATCGCCCTATTGGGATTTACGATTCTTGGATTTCAATTCTGGGACTTCGGTCTAATCTTTATTATTTATGTTTTGCGGTCCTCGATCGCCCTGTTGGGATTTACGATTCTTGGATTTCACTTCAGGAACTTCGATCCAACCTTTATGATATATGTTTTGTGGTCCTCGATCGCCCAAGTGGGATTTACGATTCTTAGATTTCACTTCTGGGACTTCGGTCTAACATTTATAATTTATGTTTTTGTCATCCTCGATCGCCCTAGTGGGATTTACGATTCTTGGATTTCAATTCTGGGACTTCGGTCCAATTTTCTATGATTTATGTATTTTCCTTCTCCAGGGTCACGACCTAGCTTCGTGGGGAGCTTTGTCTCAAACATATGGGTCCATTACCTAGATATCGTTTCTCATTTGTGACAGGCCTCTTTATGATGTTTTCTGGATACTTGATTACTTTGATGCGATGCGCGGTTATTTGATTTATGTTTGGCATTTATTTGTCAATTCTGGATTCGTGATTACTTTGATGCAATGCGCGTCAATTTGATTTATGTTTGGCATTCCTCTGTCATTTCCTAATGTGTGCCATTATTTGAATGTTGCATTCTACATTAGCTAGGAGATTATTCATAGATATTTGTGTGACTGACATTCCATTGTCATTTCTTGATTGTGTTGACATGCCATGTTTCATATTTATTTATGATTAGATCTTATTACTAGAATCATGTCATCCTGCGTTATGTATCTTATTATCTCGGTTTATTTGATAAGTACAGCTGGACTGATCCGTTTATTGTTTATTTTCTTATAAATAATACTCGGGTCAGGCCGAGTCATTTTAGGTGCTCCTTTGGGTCTCATCGCAGGATTGATCTTTCGCTTTCAGCTTGCTACTCTGTCTCTGCAGCTTTATGTACTTTTATGCATATGACATTATCTATCGTTGTGTACATATTCCTTTATTTAGATCATGGTACATGTATCATATTCTTTTGGGATTCATGGATCTTTGTTGACCACGAGCTTATTGTACACATTCCTGGTTTGTTCATATTTATTCCTCTTTTGTGATATGATTATTCTGTGTCTGGCTTTGAGTTAAATACCATATTTTTTGTTGTTGTCTATTTTATACTACTTTCCGGATTATTTATAGCCGTTGTGTAGTTGCCCTATGTGCCGAATGGTCATGTCGAAATTTTAATTGGTATCAGAATTTGATGTGCATTCCTCACATGGAGTAATCATACAATTGGTCGCTCTTCACAAACCTCATTCTCCGCTATGGTCTACGACATTTCTCCGAAATGAACTGGACGATAGTGGGTATAGAGGTGGGGCACTACTGGATTAAAATGCCTGATCACTGCGTTTCCCCGCCCTATAGGGCGCGAAACTGGCCAGTATATCTACCAAACCATCCATGGGCACTGTAGTGACCGATATAACCGAGGCGCCTCGCTTTCCATCATCCACATAAGTAAAACATCAGGGCATGCAAAACCCTAACACCACTCCTAGCTAGAAGGAAACGCATGTCCTTCCTGAGGTCCTCTCCCGTTTCTGGTTCATACTGGGGTGTGAGGCTCGCGAACTAATGCTATAAACAAAGCAATTCTATATTAAAGTCCTGCTTTGATCATCAACTACAAGACTCTGCTTTTCAACAAAAACCTTGTTCACTGCATCTCAGCATGCCACGTTGTCAATCTACAACATCAGACACACATCCATTTTCAAGTCCGTTCTGGGTCTGAACGAAACCAAAGGCACCTTATTCCTCGTCCCATATGTCCAATACAGACTCTGCTTTTCAACAAAAGCCTTGTTCACTACATCTCAACTTGCCACGTTGTCAATCTACAATGGCAGACACAAATCCATTTACAAGTCCATTCTGGGTCTGAACGAAACCAGAGGCACCTTATTCCTCATCCCATATGTCTAATACAGGAGCGGGGCCCTTGCACATCCGAACGATCAACAAGTACGTCCGGACAACCACCCTTATAACCCTTTCTGGGCAGCAACTCCCATCAAAGACATCAATAGCCATCCATTCGATGTGAAGATCATCGGTCTTGCAACATCTTCATATCTTCGACTTCTAATCGTCGTCCAATTATTTGAAATGAGAATTAACTTGGCCTTTTCAAATAATTCATATATATTTAGAATTTCAAATCAATTATTTCCATGTTTAAATTATTTGACATCCATAATTCTGTTCATTAGTATAATTTTCCTACCAAACACATTCAACCATCAAATATCCAATAAACCGAGTAAATTCGGTTTATTTCCATTCCATATCGTTTATAATATTTTATAATGATTTATCACTGTTTTTATTTATTTAAAAATAGCCGATTTATTTAAATGACGCTTCAGGCCATAACGCGGCCATGGCGCTGTTTTTCTTCAGATTTAATTTACACATATATGAAAAATCTAACCATTGAATCTTTACAAATTTTATATCATTGGAAAGATATTTTCCAAGCGGACCCAACGGTTTCAGTTTTGGGAAAATCCAATGGTCGGATCTTCCTGTACAATCATTTAAAGTTACGATTTCAAAATACAAACAACAGCATCGTTATTCATTTTAATTTAATTTATACTTATATATATAAATATAATTCATGCTAGCGCTGTTTTTATTTAGATTTGAATTAAACATTTCACACAATCTAACCGTTGGATCTTACAAAGATATTTTCAAACCAAACCCAGTAGTTTCGGTTTCGGGGAAATTCGATGGTCGGATTTCTCGGTATAATCATTTAAAATCACGATTCCAAAACACGAACTGCATTGTTGTTATTCGTGTTATTTTAATTATATTTATATGTATATATATATAATCTGTTCTTCGATTTCCAAATCATTTTCATTTCATATGCGTGGTAAAAATAATATTTTTAGCCAACAAATATTTTTTCAACACATGACTATTTTTAACACTTCATACATATAATAAAAATGTGATTATTATTGTTAAAACAATTTATTTCAAACATGAATATTTTTAGCGATTCGTATATATAATAAAAATGTGACTTTTATTGTTAAAATAATTTATTTCAAACATGAATATTTTTAGCGATTCATATATATAATAAAAATGTGATTTTTATTATTAAAACAATTTATTTCAAACATGAATATATTTCAACACATTAATATTTCAGAAAATTCTGGCAGCATAACGGTAGGGGGTTTAAAACCGGCACCATCCCGAGTACGGCTCCTCGCACTACCTTAGGCCTTGCGGTGTTCCCTAAGGGGCTTATTCCTATGATTTAAATATTTCGATAACTTTCATATCATAATGAATATTTTTCCACAAACAATTCTGATTTTGTTTCATTCCAACAACCACAAACAACCACATCAACCATTCGCATTTATCAACCAAATTTCACGTCAACCAAAATCAAAACAATCGCAACCAATATTTATCGTCCATGGATTGTGGACGAGGCGAGTGTGTATATATATACGTATATCAGTATATTTCAATTTCATTTCAATTTCATTTCAACTCCATTCAATGCACATATGATTTTTACAACGTATATATAACTTATACATTGCACTTATAATTTATACAACGCTTATACATGAGGTATACAATGCTTATATAACTTATACATCGATTATATAATTTATACATCGCTATTCCATTCAAATTTAGATTTAGAAATCTCACTTTGGGTTCCACTCCTCCAAATATTGTAGGAAGCTCCAAAAATTCTCCGGTCTCTTCTAGAATGTAGAGAACGTCCAGACGAGTCCACACTCTCAGGCCGTATACCTTTCCACCCATGTTCAGAACTAGGTTTGAATCTTTCTTCCGATCTGTTGCGCTAGGGGTCGATCGGGTTATGCCACACCGTAGAGCTTGGAACTAGCTTTCCGGTGCCAGTGGTTAGGTGGAGCTCGATGGTCAGATGGTGGCTCGGCGGCGCTTCCAACCCGTCGACTTTGAGGCATTGGATCGAAGGAGATACACGACGATGGAGGACCAAAGTTATATGCATTCGAAGATCAAAGTATCCTCTATGAAAATCTCAGAAGATTCGATAGTATTTAATGAGTGGTTTGAGAATAATTTAGGGGAGATGGAACTGGTGATTTCCATCGTTCGAACCATTACTAGCGGCGCGGGTTTGAGAGGGGTGAGGGTTTGGAGAAAATTCCTGATTGGTCCTTTTATATTTATTTTATTTTTAATTCATTTATTCCAAAAATATCCATCACTCCATACGTACTCCAAATCAAACCCAACGACTGTCGCCCCTAGCTAAATAACCCTATTCTGAACACAATGGAATATGTTTCGTAAGACCATTCAACTGTTTCAGTCAGTTTTTCTTCAAATTAAAATATAAAACATTCAAATATGGATTTGAATGTCCATTTTAATTTGCCGGGCCCACATACTGATTCTAAAAATTACAGAAAAAATATATCTGGCTTTGTTTTGTTGATATGGTCCCAACAAAATTAATTTTTTCGATTTGGAGACCGTATTAAAAATGGACTTTTTCTGGTCGATCCAATTCAAATAGAAATTACCAAACACGTTTTCCTTTTTCCATGCTCATATATTAATTCCAAAAATTATGAAAATTGGATTCTAGCAATAATTTGACATTCCGGATCCAACAAAAGTCGTTTTGTCAAAAACAGAGGTCATTTGCATAATGTCTATTTTTACGGGCTATATTTATTCCATAGCGACTATTTCGAATGTTCAACTGGCCACAACTTTTGATTCCGCTATGAACTTTCGATTTTTCAGTTTCGTTAGAAAGATATTTTTAAACAAATTTAAATATTTTTGGTTTCACTAAAATCCGGTTTATTTTGAATCATGTACATTCAGCCAATGTTTAAAGTTGATTTTTCAAATTGCCGTGCTATTTCTAACTCCTTTTAAAATTAAAAGTAAATATTTATATTCTAACTTCGATTCAAATAAATATATACATTCTAATTCTACTCAAAATAAATTTCTTTTCGTTATTGTTTAAAATAAATCATTTTAAATATTCAAAATTCCCTAAAATTGCCAAAATAAAAATTTTAAATTGGTTCTAATTTTCCGGGTTGTTACAGATGTCTAGTTTGAATCATATTTGATATGAAATGAATTTGATTTCTTTAGCGACTTAAATGTGAATTTAAATATGTATAAAGTTTTCATAGAATTGATTTTATAAATCGTTTGGTTTGGAATTGGGAAATTTGTTGAATTGATTTATAAGAATAGTTTTAAATCTTATAAATTGTTTGAATTGAATATAAGGCTTCGACTCAAATTTTAAGTAATGGATTTGAATAGTTCGATTTGAGTTAAGATATTATATGATTTTGTTTAAAAGTTGAAACATAAGATTTCGATTCGAATTATATAAACTAGATTTGAACCTTAGTGATCGGATTTTCGAATTGACTTAATTGAATCCATATAAAGGAAAATTATATTATATGAATTGTAAAATTTATAAATAACGATTTGGAATCGCATGAATTGAAAATGCTTTGTTTAAATTTAAATGTAAGTTTTGACTTGAATCGTATAGTTTGAACTCAAACCAAATGTTGTTTTTTGAATCAACGTAAAACCAAATTGTTGAATAGTTTGAAACTGAAATTTTCGAATATAAATCGAACTAAAATATTCTCGAAGTTAAATAGTATTGGGTTATACTATATTACGAGACCTTTACAATATGATTTCTAAATCGATTCGATTTAAGTGATTTAACCGAATGGGTTCCGAATTTTATACACTCGAAATTAGATATTTAATTTTGAATTCAAATTGGATTATGAGATTTCGTCTAAACTATTTTATAAAATAATTTATAAAATAATGGCCACGGTGTGAAAAATGTAAATTATTGGCTGTTAAAGAGACAGGGATCAGCTATTGTCATACTCTCTACCAATACCGAAAATCACTTTAACAACTGCGTACGCGGTGGAGTTCCAGAATGAAGGGGTTGATTTGGAGAATGACTTTATTTTGTATTTCATATTAATTACGAGACCCTGACTACCTTGAGTCAGCTTGATGTGACTAAAAATGGAGCTACGCAGAGACCAAGTGAGGTCATACCTCCTATCAAGCACGCTTCTTCGATATTATTCTATTACAGTTGAGATTCGATTTGGGCCCTTTTGATTATGGGAGTGTGTTTCGAGGTGGTTGTAGTAGCTACTATGCGTTACCACAAGTCCGGCTCTGCAAACGGTGAATCCACCTTGGACTTCCTTGCATGCCTTGTCACATGCCTTATACGAGCCCATTGAGATTTTGTTTTGTATTGTTTTATATGGAGTGCCCTCTGATATCCCTCCAGTTTACGGAGGAAATACGGTATCGTATATACTATGGGAATATATAAACGATGTAAGGGTAATCATGGTAATCCCTCTTACGCTATTTTGATATTTTTACTTTACTGATAGACACTATTGTATATAAAATATTATATTATATAGTATTAGTTTGATGGATCCTTGGCGGATGGTGATCCCAAGCATCGTTTAAGTTACTGATTGCATTTCATCGAACATTTCATTTGAGTTGATTTTCTTCTATGAGAATATTAGTCCTGATCCGACTTGTTTTGTTTTGCAGTATTGCTTGGGTCAGATCGAGTATATCAGTTTTCGAGATTCACCTTTGGAGTTTGGAGCTTATGTTGGATTTTGCTCACCTATTTCTATCTCTTGATCAGTTATTCTAGTTATTTCTGTCATTTTCTCTCAGATTTTTATCATTTATTTATTGTATTAGACTTCCGTTGTATTAGTTAAGTAAATATGATGTAAAATTTAATTAGTAGCTTCATGAACTACTGTTGTATCTTGTATTTTTCCACTGCAAGGTATTATATTGCTCTGTATCTGTGTCTGCGATCTGTGATTTATTCTATTTACCCCGGAAGCTAATAACAATATGTTGTTTTGGATGTTTCGAGTTGACATGTTTTGTCGATTCGGCACAGTCAAAATGGCGAGTCGTTACATGTGGTGTCAGAGCTTTGGTTTATCAAAGATTTAGCCTACGGTGTAAAAAATCATTAAAGATAGGGTAGCGATACCCTAGAATGAGTGGAATCAGTCGTAGGATCCTTCTTGAGAGGGAGATTATTTTGAAAGTATAAATTGTTTTAAAATGGATGTAAAAGTTTTAAAACAAATATTTTTGAATATAAAATTTCGTTTAATATTTGAATCCTTTTGTTTGAAATTTTATTTCCATTTGAATCCATCTTCCTTCGTAGATCCTCTCTGATTAGGTTCTTTTACTCTTTCAGCTTTAAACTCGAGTTTTACAACTTATCCTTGTCCCTAACAAGATAAGAAGTAGAAGGAGAATATAAATCTTCTTGCGAGTTCTTTCTTTTAAATATTGGTTTGAAATTGGTATTTTGAAAGGTATTATAATATAAGATCTTCTTGATGCAATATTTAATTTTGATATCGATTTATGGAAGATGTATATTTGCAAATAACATTTTGTTTGGTAATACCAATATTTTGAAAGGATTTGATGTTTATATTTTATATAAGATTTAAATATGTAGATTTTGTAAGAAAATGATTTTATCGTAATTGAAATCTATAATGGTATTTATGTATGTATATATATAGGAATTTATAAATTCAAATTGGTTTATAAAGATTATAATTTATGATGTATATATATGTTAACTTATGAAATTAAAATAGTTTTGTAGGTTTGAATATTGATAACATGTATTTTAAATTATTTTGGTATAATATGTAATAATATTGATATGTATTTGATTTAACAATAATATCACTAGTTTATTTATTAAGAACTGAGTGGAATTTTAGTAAATAAATAAGTGGGGGAGAGATATAATTTTCCCTACTCATTTTATTGTAATAACCCGGAAATCTGGGCCAGTTTAAAATTTTTATTTTGGCAATTTTAGCGAATTTTGATTATTTAAAATGGATTATTTTGAATATAATTCGAACGTATATATTCGTTTGAATCGACGATAGAATATAAATATTTTATTATATATATAAAAGGAATTGAAAATGGCGCGGTAGTTCGATAATTCGATTTCAAAATTCAAATGAACATACCGGGTGCAAAATAAACCGGATTTTAGTGAAACCAAAAATAATTGAATCTAATTGAGAATATCTTTCCAGCGAATCAGAAAAATCAAAATTTCATAGCGGGAAACAAAAGATATGTCCAGTTGAAAATTCTGAACAGTCGCTATGGAATTCAGGCCCTTAAAAATGGAAATTTTGCAAACGACCTCGGATTTCGACGAAACCACTTTTGTTGGGTCCATGATGTCAAATTATTGCTAGATTCCAAATTTCGTAATTTTTCGAATCAATATGTGAGCGTGGCAAAGGAAAACGCGTTTGACCAGTTTTAGTTGATTTTAATCAACTGGAAAATGGTCATTTTTCAAACGATCTCAGAATTCGATGAAACTAGTTTTGTTAGGACCGTATCGTCAATACGAAGCTAGAAAATATTTTTCGGGAATTTTTCTAGTTAGTATGTGGCCTCGGTAAATTGAAATGTGCGTTCAAATTCAATATATAGAGTTATATGTTGATTTTGCGAAAACAGATCGTAACGATCGAATCAGCTTATGATGCATATCCCATTGTGTTCGGAATGGGGGTAATTAGCTACGGACGACAGTCGTTAGGTCTCGTTTCGAGTCAAGATGAAAAGTCAACTTTATCGGAAAAATAATAATAAAAAATATATTTAAATAAACCCTTACCCTCCCTTCCCCATCCATTTTCAGATAACGAAAAAAAAGGGTTATGCCCTAATCGACGGAATCGCGCCTCCTGGCGGAAGAAGCCGCCACCGCCGGAGCTGGCATCTTCCCCCTCCACCGCCGCTTCATCTCTCTCTCCTCTCCACCCTTGTTTCTCTCTCCTCTAAAAGGAAGACCAACGCCAACGCCAAGAAAAACCCCGCCCAAATCGCGCCGCTGCCACTGCTTGGGTCCCGCCGCCGCCACCTGGATCCTAACCACCACCTCCAGGCTGCGAGCTCCCCCACGCAGCGCCTTTGACCGCCACTTCGACGCTGTAGCGAGCCCCCACCCCTCCTATAACCAACGCGAGTTTTTATTATTATTATTATTAGTATTTTTCTTGATTTTAATTTCAGTTTTATTATAAGTACATAGTTAATTAAAAACTGAATTTTTATTGTTAATAAAAACTGATTTGATATAGTTATTAAAACTGATTTTGAAATGATAAAGATTCAATTTTGAAATGAATAAAAATATGATTTTTATATATTGAATAGCGAAGTAAAAATCTGATTTTTATATATTGAATAGCGAAGTAAAAATATGATTTTTATATATTGAATAGCGAAGTACAAATATGATTTTTATATATTGAATAGCGAAGTAAAAATATGATTTTTATATATTGAATAGCGAAGAAAAAAATTCGATTTTTATATATTGAATTGCAAAGTAAAATTTTCGATTTTTACATATGTAGAGAATACGGGAAGAGAAAGTGACAAGAGGCAAGAACGGCGAAGATTTCTGCATAAGAAGAGTCGTGGGATTGGATTGGCTAATCTGTGAGAACTTCTCACCTTTTAATTTTATATTTCTAGTTGAAATATATACTAGAATGCAGACGGTGTTTAGTAGCACCCGACACCCGTCGTCCACAGACCATGGACGGCTTGTATGCTTGTTTGTTTGATTTTGATGTGTAGTTGATTGTGTGATGTGATGTGAAATGAAATAAAATATTTTATAGAGGAAAATATTTTATAGTTAAAAATAGAATTTTTAACGTGTATATGAAATGAAATAAAAATAAATAGATCGGACGATTTGTTTATATACACACATTTGACTGATATTGATTGGGACGATAAATTTTACACATCGCCCAACTGCACAAATAAAATCTGAGTTTGATTGTTTGAAACCCCACATGGGTATTGGGATGATATTGGACGTACACTAATCCCGATTGTTTAGTTGTATGTCGATTGATTGATTGACAGACTGTTATAAGCGTTGAATATTTATATTTGATGCTTATACAGTGTAGAATGCACTTTGGATGATGGTTGATTGTTCACCGTTGTTATTGTATACATGTGTTGTAGAAAATCCATAAAATCAACATTATATGGTAATTGATTGGGCCTCATTCCATATTTGAAATAGACATATTTGAAATAGAAATATTTGAAATAGAAATATTTGAAAATAGAAATATATGAAGCCGCGTTGATAGATTGACGCCATTTTGATGTGAACGATATTTATATCGATTTTATTCAAATTGAAGTGAATAATTGAATTGATTTGAAATTCGAATTTAATTGAATTGATTTGAAATTCGAAATATACTGAAATGGTTTGAAATTCGAATAGGATTGAAACAGAATTGAAATCGTTTTGAAATGAATTCGAATAGGATTGAAATTGAATATAAATGAATTCGAATTGAAATTGAATAGAAATGAAAACGAACTGAAATTGAATTCAAAATCGATTTGAATTGAAATCAATTTGAAATGAATTTAAAACGAATTTGCAAGGGAAAATGCAATTTTGATTTGAAATTGAATATGAAGTTGAAACCGTTTTGAAAATGAATTTAAAACGATTTATAAAGCACGTTTTGAATTGAAATCGATGAAGTATATTATATATATATATATATATATATATATATATTATATATATATATATATATAATATAATGGCCTGAATAGAATGAGCCGCGCCGCGGCAGTTCGTGAATTTCGACCATTGACTTCGAACGGATATTGCAGGAGATCCGACCGTTGGATTCTCCTAAAACCGGAACCGTTGGGTTCGTATCAAAAAGAGCTTTCTAACGAATATTAGAAATTAGAAATCTAACAGTTGGATTTGGAATTGTGTCCAAATCAAATTTGGAAAAGGTCGCTGTAATTGCAGTTCGATGGCCGTTGATGGAAATTGACTGTACAGGCCTTGATAAAATTATTAAAAATAGTAATAATTTGTGTAAAATCATAAGAAATGATTTGTGAAGAATTGGGATGAAAAACTCCATATTTGAAAAGATAAAGATAGTTTTTTATCGAAATGAACTGATTTTGAACTAGAATAGTAATTTATTTATTTTTAAAATAAATAAGGTGAGTTTGAAATGGTTTTGAAATATAACCAGAATTTCCAATAATTGAATTGGAATGGATTTGAATCGAAATTGTCTTTGGAATATTTCGATGTTGGATTTCGTGATTATACAGATGTTGTTATGGAAATTTGAAAGATAATTATATATCGTTGTTTCCAATACGATATTTGTTGGTCGTAGAATTTGATATTGAATATAAGCCGATATATTTTCTATTCAGAGCCTTGTATTTAATATCAAATGTGATTTGGGTTTGTCGTGAATGGTGTCTTCATCAACACTGTTCTTAAGCCCAATTGAGAAAAGAGTAAATCTTTTTATTTAGATTTAATGAAGTGTACCAAATAAGTAATATTTAATTGGAATTGAATTGGTATTAATTTTGGGTTTATCGTGAATAGTGTTTTAAATAACACTTGTTCTTTAACCCGATAATTAATGGAATGTGATTTTGGGGTTTATCGTGAACCGTGTTTTAAATGACATTGATTCTTTAACCCAGTTAAAGATTAAAACTAAGTGGAGTTTTAATGAATCTTTAATTAGATTGAAAAAATCGAGAATGGAGTATCACCAGTTTTACTCCAGGCGATAGTTAAATCTTTAATTAGATTTGAACGTGAAATGGTAATTGAATTTACCGATAACACCGTGGTGTTAGATATGATGTAACAACCCGCAAAAATCAGAACCAATTTAAAATTTTTATTTTATAAAATTTTAATGAATTTTGACAATATAAAATAATTTATTTAAATAATAATGATTAAAAATTTATTTTAATTGAAGTTAAATTTTAATCGATTGAGAAATAGTCATTTTTAAAAAAGTCTCAGAATTCGACGAAATAAATTTTGTTAGAACCGTTTTGACTTAAGAAAGCCAAAAATATTTTTTCTGGATTTTTCTGAGTTAATTTGTGTCCCCGGTAAAATTATTTGTACGGAAAAATTAGAAATAAAGGACTTAAATTTTAAAAATGCAAAACGGAGGCCTAGATGACAGTTTGGGCTGATGAGTCATATCCAGATAAGTTCGGAATGGGGGCTAAATGGTAGGAACGACAGTCGTTGGGCCTAAATCGGAGTTCGGACCAAAACGGGCTTAAACGGGCTAATTAAATAATAATTGGATAAACCTAATAAAATAATATTATAAAGGGATCGGCTTCTTCTTCCCCAACCCGTCATTTTTCCAGCCGCACAAACCCATCATGGCCGAAACTTCTCTCCTCCCTATCTCCCAAACCACTAAGAATTAGACCATGCCGTAGTGAAACTTTTTGAAGCGCTTTTCTTCCTCTTTCTTCTCCAACAAATCTCACATCAAACCGTTGCCCGTAGCTCTCGATTCACCTCCGCAAAGTTCGGCCAAACATGCCGCCGCCGCACCTCCTCCTTGCAGCCGCACCCCTTCATCTTCCCGGTGAAGATACCCCTCTCGTATCTCTTCAATCTCCCGCAAACCGTTCTTAAAACCGTCGACTACAGCTCCCGAAATCCGCATTTAAAGTTTTGAACAATTCTGAAAATTAAGGTATAATTATTTCAGATTTTGTCACGCTTTGTAGCGTCGCTGTGTCAGTTGTTAAAGGGCTGAATTTTGATTTTTCATATGAACTTGTATTTGAATCATTTCAGATCCGAAATCGTTTTGAATACAAACACAAGACCTGATCAAAATTGACAATCCATTTCAGATCCGGCCTAGGTGAGAATTTATTTTTATTTAAATTTAATTAATTTAATTACTATTATTATTATTATGGCGTTGTGTGAAATTGAAAGTCAAACACAATTGAATTTGCGATGAAATGTTGCCATGTGATGGATTCAAATTGTTGTGATGCTATGATTGTAGATCCATTATGTTTATTCATAGATCTGTTAATTTTAAACATAGATCGGTAGGAAAAAATAGATTTTTCCTCGTTTAAATTTGTTGAAGTATGCCTTGTGGATATGAATCATATACAAATCTATCATCATATACGTCGTTATGCAATTCACATTATTTAAACCTGAATTAAAGTAGGAAATTCGCATCGTCGTGAAATTTACATCGTTATGCAATTTACATTATTTTTGTTGTGAATTAAAGAAGGAAGATTTACATTTTTATATGATTATTTTTAAATGTAAAATTGAACGATGAAAATAAAAAGACGATCTTTTTATATTTAAAATAAAAAGACAATCTTTTTATATTGAAAACAAAAAAATGAAATTCTGACGATAGAAATAAAAAGACGATCTTTTTATATTTAAAATAAAAAGAAAATCTTTTTATATTGAAAAGGAAAAGATGAAATTTTGACGATAGGAGTAAAAAGACGATCTTTTTATATTTAAAATAAAGAAGTTATTATTCTTACATTGTAAAATAGAAAAGATTATATCTTTACATTGTGAAATATAAAAAGATGATATTTTTACATTTTACATAAAAAAAAGATGTTTTTACATTGTATGAAATAAAACATATTTTATTATGGAATTTATGAGTGAATTTCCACAGCATGAAATAAATAACATTTTTATATGTTATTTATGAATAAATTTTCATCGCATGAAATAAATAACATTTTTATATGTTATTTATGAATGAATATACAATGCATGAAATAAATAATATTTTTATACATAATTTATGAATAAATTTTCATCGCATGAAATTAATAACATTTTTATATGTTATTTATGAATGATTTTTCATCGTATGAAATAAATAACATTTTTATATGTATTTATGAATGAATCACACCGTATGAAATAAATTACATTTTTTGTATGTTATTTATGAATGAATTTCCACCGTATGAATAAAATTACATTTTTATACGTAATTAAAAAGGTGAATTTACTTTGCATAACAAAAGTTACATTTTTATATGTAATTTATATATGAATTTGCACCTATGACAAAAATTGCATTTTTCTATGATATAAAAATGTAAATTTACATTGCATGATTAAAATTACATTTTTCAATGTAATTTAGAGATGAAAAATAACGGTATAATGAAAATTACATTTTTACATGTAATTAAAATGTGAATTTGCACTGTAGGATAAAAACTACATTTTTAGATGTAATTTAAATATGAATTTATGTCGTATGATAGGAATTACATTTTTCTATGTAATTAAAATATGAATTCCCATCGCATAATAAAGATTACATTTTTCTATGTAATTTAGATGTGAATTAGAACGATAAAATAAAAATGATATTTTTCTATGTAATTTATATATGAGTTATGACGGTATGATAAAAATTAAATTTTTCAATGAAATTAAAATATGAATTTGTATTGTATTATGAAAATTACATTTCTTTATGTAATTGGGACATGAATTTGTAATGTAAAATAAAAATTACATTTTTTACAATGTAATAAAGAAGTAAGATTCACGAATAAATTAAAAATTACATTTTTATGTAATGAGATAAGAGAATTTGCATCGTGAATTAAAAAGTTACATTTTATGTAATTAGAAATCAGGATTTGCATTGTAAATTAAGAATTACACTTTTATATGTAACTAGAAATTTGAGAATTCGCATGATATGGAAAATTACATTCTTATGTAATTAAAAGACGTGAAATTCGCATCGCATATACAATGCAATTATTTACATTCTCTTATGTAAATAAAAAGAATAGAATTTAGAAAAATATATTATTTACATTTTCTTATGTAAGTAAAAAGAATGAAATTTGAAATTTCAATTATTTACATTTTCTTATGTAAGTAAAAATAATGGAATTTGAAATTTCAATTATTTACATTTTCTTATGTAAGTAAAAAGAATGGAATTTGAAATTACAATTATTTACATTTTCTTATGTAAATAAGAAGAATGGAATTTAGAAATACACATATTTACATTCCCTATTGTAAATGAAAAAGAACAAAATAATGTGAATCCTTTTATTTACATTTTCTATTGTAAATGAAAAAGAACAAAATAATGTGAATCCTTTTATTTACATTTTCTATTGTAAAGAAAAAGAACAAAATTGTGTGAACCATTTTATTTACATTTTCTATTGTAAAGAAAAAGTAAAAGAGAGTTATATTTCTTATTTGCATTTTTAGGTGCAAATAAAGCATAGAAAGAAAATTATACTTTTATTTGTCATTGTTTTGTTAAATAAAAGTAAAAGAGTTAAAAAGACATTTTATTTACCATTGTTTTGTTAAATAAAAGTACAAGATATAAAAGAACATTTTTATTAACATTGTTTTGTCAAATAAAAAGACAAATACATGAGACACACTTTTATTTGTGTTTTATGTACAAATAAAAGTACAAGATTAGAAATACACTTTTATCTACCCTGTATTTGTTGAAATAGAATTGCTAACAAAATGAGTGTATCACTTTACTCATCTTTGTTGAAAACAGAAATTATGTGAAAATATAAGAATCACTTTTATTTGCATAATATACAGTAGAATTTATACGCAAATATAAAATCCAATTTTTATTTGCAAAACTTGCATTGGAATTTATATTCTAATATACAATTGTATTGTTGGTCAAAATATACACTGAAAAGTATTGTTAAGAAACTTCATACAAATAAAGAATAATGGAATTTATATTCCATTTGTCATCCGCAATAAAGCTATATAAATAAATTACTGTTTATGTGACTTTAGAAGTATATAGGGAAGTCATACGAGTAAAATATATTTTACTCGATATAAGTGACATGTTTAGTGAAATTGAAATTGGTTAAACCTATTAACCAATTCTGTATTTATTTATTTATATGAACTGTTGTTGGCTGAAAACCCCACACGGGTATTGGGACGATACTTGACTGAAACAAATCCCAATGTTTAATTATATGTCTATCGATTGATTGACAGGCTGCGATGAGCGTTATTGTTTCATTTTAATGCTCACACAGTTGACATTGTCACTCTGGTTGTTAATGGATGGATTGAGGATTATTTCCTGTTATTACCCTATACATGAAATGTATGAAACCCATATGACCCAAATTATATGGTATATGGTTGAGTCGCATTCCAATGCAGAATTTCTTTTTAAATAAAGAATTTTTATATAATAAAAGGATTTTTGCAAAATAAAAGGTTTTGTATTATAAAGAAAATTTTACATTCAGAATCTTTTATATATAGAATATTTCATTGATTATTTTAAAATATGTTTTTTTATATAGTAATGAATTAATATCTTTAGGATAAACCTTTTATTTAAGATTATTAGATCTTAACAATTATGTTTGGTGATTGATATGTGAATTGGATTTGCAGTGGACGATGTTTTAAATAACATTTATCCTTTAATCCAATTTACATTGAAATTACTATTTGAAATTTATAAATCTATTTTATAAATTTTAAAGAAGGTTTTCTAAAATCAGACTTTTCCAAATTAATATATTAAATTGGAATTAAGTGGAAATTCGATTGATAATAATCGAGATGGGCTTCTGTAAAAGAAAACCGATATTATATATGGAATTTAAGAGGCTTTGCCGTTATTCCATTTATAATATTAGTCCGATACAGAAATTATAACGATTATTTGTTGATTTGATTTCTGTAGAAATTCCATATTTTGAAAATTGGTTTTGGGTTTATCGTGAACTGTGTTTTAAATGACAATAGTTCTTTAATCCAATTTAAGACAAGATTGGCTTATTAAAATTAATAATCTTGTAATAATGATTTTTGTATTAAAAATCAAAATTGGAATATTAATAAATCTTTTTAGAAAGATTAAAATGTAATTTATTTTATCTTTGATAAAATTAATGAGAACCTTTTAACATAAATAATAATTTTTATTTAAAAGGGTATTCAAAGTTGGAATGTGGCGTATGGTTGGTTTTAATTACAAATACGCGAGTTATTCAGAAAGACCGGGTCTAACCCATTCTGAATAATCATCACGACGATCAAGAGTCGAATATGAAGACGGTGACTGAAGACCTGAGAACTTCACATCGTTTGGTTGATGATGACCGATATCTTGAATTGGGACTGATCCCCCAAGGCAAGGTAAAAAGTAACGATCTTCCAAACGTACGGGAGATCGACGGATACGTTGTTTCGTTCAGACCCAGAACGGACTTGTAAATGGATAGCATGCCTGACATTGAAATTTGTTTCATGTAATTAAATCGGTTTTTATTTAATATATAAATGCATGGTGGCGGAGGATTTATTCTCTTGTTTAACACCCTTTTGTATGTTACATAATTACCGATCGCATGATATGAGTTGTTGATGTGGTATGCCAATTTGCACTTGATCAAGGCTTATTGTTGCAAAGCAGAGCCTTGTGGTTGATGATCAAAGCACAACCTATTTAGGCATAGCTTTGTGTATATCGTGACTTCGCGAGCCTCACAGCCCGGTAGAGTCTAAAACGGGAGAAGAGAACGCAGGGAGTGCACACGTTTCTCTCTAGCTAGAGTGGTGCCAGGGACCTACCAGCGCTGGCATTTATTCATTGTGGTTGTTGGATTTTTCGAGGCCTCGGTTTATGCGGTCGCCACTGGCCATATTATAGGTCCAAAAGGACCGGGGAACGTGTGTTCAGGCTTTTCTAATCCACAAAAGTAAGTGTGGACCGGCCCTGCAGGATCCAAGGGTTGGTCAGAGTACCAATCCTGGGGCATTTGCTAGAGTGTCTCGAATCGGTAAGGATCTCCTCCCTAGCCTTGACTCAGATGGAAACCCAAATTTCCAATACGACATCACGCGGTTTTGATTGTATACATATATATGGCGACATAGTGGGATGGGGCACTCATGCCGTCTAGGATTGATACATTTACTTTGATGTATTTCAAATTGGTTGCACACTATTATTATATAATACCGTGTTTAACGTATCAAGCATCTTTTGATCATTATAAGGTAAAACCCTATCCTCCGGTTTGCGTGACATTATGTGATGGGACCTGGGTCTTATAATGGTTTCATTTTTCAAAAAGACATTGCGTTATTCTACGATTTACTTTACTTTATGCACTGGCAATCTATAGGAGAAAACCCATTCCACGAAAGTGGCGTGGTCCTGTGATTAGCCTTATTATATTATATAGGTTAAGTAGAATTCTCACACCAGTCCCATGACTGACCTGTAGTTTGTCCACTGGCAAACTCGGGTGCCCATATTTTCCACACGGGCAGTCGAGTAGCTATTTTTGTAGATATATTAAGCAGAATTCTGGGTTGAAGCTTAAAGCTGTGTCCAGAGATAGAGAGTCTTCCGCTGTGTTTCTTCCGCTGCAATATATTTTAATTATTGTAACTTATTCTTCCGCTGTTTTTTTATATTCAATGTACTCTGATATTCTGTACTCTGATGTAACATTATATGATATGTTATAAAAGTTTTCTGTTGTTGTTTTAATATGTTGTATTCCCAAAGTTAAAGTATTCATAGACTTTCACTTTTTGGGTCAGACCTGTGTGGTTTATGGTCGATTCAAAGGGTGGGAATTTGCGGGTCTTTACAGTTGGTATCAGAGCTCTGGTTAGCTCAAATCTTTGGGGTACAACTCATTAGAACTGAATAGAAGACTCATCAGAGATTGGATTAGTAATGTCCAATAAGAATACTCATTAGAGATAGGGTCAGCAGTATCCTAGAATGAGTGAACACGTTCGAGATGGGGTTAATAATGCCCTAGAACGAGTTAAGAGTTACGAATTTATAATTAACGTATTTTTTGATATTTATAACCTATTCTTTGAAATATGATTTTTATATATATTTTGAAAAGATAATCAACCATTAAAATTTAAAATTAAGATAGTTAATTTTACAATTTTTAGCTACGTTCCTTTTCGAGGACGAAAAGTTTTTAAGTGGGGGCGATTGTAACAACCCGCAAAAATCAGAACCAATTAAAAAAATTTATTTTAGAAAATTTTAATGAATTTTGACAATATAAAATAATTTATTTAAATAATAATGATTAAAAATTTATTTTAATTGAAGTTAAATTTTAATCGACTGAAAAATAGCCATTTTTCAAAAAGTCTCAGAATTCGATGAAATAAATTTTGTTAGAACCGTATTGACATAAGAAAGCCAAAAATATTTTTTCTGGATTTTTCAGAGTTAATTTGTGTCCCCGGTAAAATTATTTGTACGGAAAAATTAGAAATAAAGGACTTAAATTTTAAAAATGCAAAACGGAGGCCTAGATGACAGTTTGGGCTGATGAGACATATCCAGATGAGTTCGGAATGGGGGCTAAATGGTAGGAACGACAGTCGTTGGGCCTAAATCGGAGTTTGGACCAAAACGGGCTTAAACGGGCTAATTAAATAATAATTGGATTAACCTAATAAAATAATATTATAAAGGGATCGGCTTCTTCTTCCCCAACCCGTCATTTTTCCAGCCGCACAAACCCATCATGGCCGAAACTTCTCTCCTCCCTATCTCATAAACCACTAAGAATTAGACCATGCCGTAGTGAAACTTTTTGAAGCTCTTTTCTTCCTCTTTCTTCTCCAACAAATCTCACATCAAACCGTTGCCCGTAGCTCTCGATTCACCTCCGCAAAGTTCGGCCAAACATGCCGCCGCACCTCCTCCTTGCAGCCGCACCCCTTCATCTTCTCGGTGAAGATACCCCTCTCGTAGCTCTTCAATCTCCCGCAAACCGTTCGTAAAACCGTCGACTACAGCTCCCGAAACCGCATTTAAAGTTTTGAACAATTCTGAAAATTAAGGTATAATTATTTCAGATTTTGTCACGCTTTGTAGCGTCGCTGTGTCAGTTGTTAAAGGGCTGAATTTTGATTTTTCATATGAACTTGTATTTGAATCATTTCAGATCCGAAATCGTTTTGAATACAAACACAAGACCTGATCAAAATTGACAATCCATTTCAGATCCGGCCTAGGTGAGAATTTATTTTTATTTAAATTTAATTAATTTAATTACTATTATTATTATTATGGCGTTGTGTGAAATTGAAAGTCAAACACAATTGAATTTGCGATGAAATGTTTCCATGTGATGGATTCAAATTGTTGTGATGCTATGATTGTAGATCCATTATGTTTATTCATAGATCTGTTAATTTTAAACATAGATCGGTAGGAAAAATTAGATTTTTCCTCGTTTAAATTTGTTGAAGTATGCCTTGTGGATATGAATCATATACAAATCTATCATCATATACGTCGTTATGCAATTCACATTATTTTAACGTGAATTAAAGTAGGAAATTCGCATCGTCGTGAAATTTACATCGTTATGCAATTTACATTATTTTTGTTGTGAATTAAAGAAGGAAGATTTACATTTTTATATGATTATTTTAAAATGTAAAATTGAACGATGAAAATAAAAAGACGATCTTTTTATATTTAAAATAAAAAGACAATCTTTTTATATTGAAAACAAAAAAATGAAATTCTGACGATAGAAATAAAAAGACGTTCTTTTTATATTTAAAATAAAAAGACAATCTTTTTATATTGAAAAGGAAAAGATGAAATTTTGACGATAGGAGTAAAAAGACGATCTTTTTATATTTAAAATAAAGAAGTTATTATTCTTACATTGTAAAATAGAAAAGATTATATTTTTACATTATGAAATATAAAAAGATGATATTTTTACATTGTACATAAAAAAAAAGATGTTTTTACATTGTATGAAATAAAACATATTTTATTATGGAATTTATGAGTGAATTTCCACAGCATGAAATAAATAACATTTTTATATGTTATTTATGAATAAATTTTCATCGCATGAAATAAATAACATTTTTATATGTTATTTATGAATGAATATACATTGCATGAAATAAATAATATTTTTATACATAATTTATGAATAAATTTTCATCGCATGAAATAAATAACATTTTTATATGTTATTTATGAATGATTTTTCATCGTATGAAATAAATACCTTTTTATATGTATTTATGAATGAATTCACACCGTATGAAATAAATTACATTTTTTGTATGTTATTTATGAATGAATTTCCACTGTATGAATAAAATTACATTTTTATACGTAATTAAAAAGATGAATTTACTTTGCATAACAAAAATTACATTTTTATATGTAATTTATATATGAATTTGCACCGTATGACAAAAATTGCATTTTTCTATGATATAAAAATGTAAATTTACATTGCATGATTAAAATTACATTTTTCAATGTAATTTAGAGATGAAAAATAACGGTAGAATGAAAATTACATTTTTACATGTAATTAAAATGTGAATTTGCACTGTAGGATAAAAACTACATTTTTAGATGTAATTTAAATATGAATTTATGTCGTATGATAGGAATTACATTTTTCTATGTAATTAAAATATGAATTCCCATCGCATAATAAAGATTACATTTTTCTATGTAATTTAGATGTGAATTAGAACGATAAAATAAAAATGACATTTTTCTATGTAATTTATATATGAGTTATGATGGTATGATAAAAATTATATTTTTCAATGAAATTAAAATATGAATTTGTATTGTATTATGAAAATTACATTTCTTTATGTAATTGGGACATGAATTTGTAAAATAAAAATTACATTTTTTATAATGTAATAAAGAAGTAAGATTCACGAATAAATTAAAAATTACATTTTTATGTAATGAGATATGAGAATTTGCATCGTGAATTAAAAAGTTACATTTTATGTAATTAGAAATCAGGATTTGCATTGTAAATTAAGAATTACACTTTTATATGTAACTAGAAATTTGAGAATTCGCATGATATGGAAAATTACATTCTTATGTAATTAAAAGACGTGAAATTCGCATCGCATATACAATGCAATTATTTACATTCTCTTATGTAAATAAAAAGAATAGAATTTAGAAAAATATATTATTTACATTTTCTTATGTAAGTAAAAAGAATGGAATTTGAAATTTCAATTATTTACATTTTATTATGTAAGTAAAAAGAATGGAATTTGAAATTACAATTATTTACATTTTCTTATGTAAATAAGAAGAATGGAATTTAGAAATACACATATTTACATTCCCTATTGTAAATGAAAAAGAACAAAATAATGTGAATCCTTTTATTTACATTTTCTATTGTAAATGAAAAAGAACAAAATAATGTGAATCCTTTTATTTACATTTTCTATTGTAAATGAAAAAGAACAAAATAATGTGAATCCTTTTATTTACATTTTCTATTGTAAAGAAAAAGAACAAAATTGTGTGAACCATTTTATTTACATTTTCTATTGTAAAGAAAAAGTAAAAAGAGAGTTATATTTCTTATTTGCATTTTTAGATGCAAATAAAGCATAGAAAGAAAATTATACTTTTATTTGTCATTGTTTTGTTAAATAAAAGTAAAAGAGTTAAAAAGACATTTTATTTACCATTGTTTTGTTAAATAAAAGTACAAGATATAAAAGAACATTTTTATTAACATTGTTTTGTCAAATAAAAAGACAAATACATGAGACACACTTTTATTTGTGTTTTATGTACAAATAAAAGTACAAGATTAGAAATACACTTTTATCTACCCTGTATTTGTTGAAATAGAATTGCTAACAAAATGAGTGTATCACTTTACTCATCTTTGTTGAAAACAGAAATTATGTGAAAATATAAGAATCACTTTTATTTGCATAATATACAGTAGAATTTATACGTAAATATAAAATCCAATTTTTATTTGCAAAACTTGCATTGGAATTTATATTCTAATATACAATTGTATTGTTGGTCAAAATATACACTGAAAAGTATTGTTAAGAAACTTCATACAAATAAAGAATAATGGAATTTATATTCCATTTGTCATCCGCAATAAAGCTATATAAATAAATTACTGTTTATGTGACTTTAGAAGTATATAGGGAAGTCATACGAGTAAAATATATTTTACTCAATATAAGTGACATGTTTAGTGAAATTGAAATTGGTTAAACCTATTAACCAATTCTGTATTTATTTATTTATATGAACTGTTGTTGGCTGAAAACCCCACACGGGTATTGGGACGATACTTGACTGAAACAAATCCCAATGTTTAATTATATGTCTATCGATTGATTGACAGGCTACGATGAGCTTTATTGTTTCATTTTAATGCTCACACAGTTGACATTGTCACTCTGGTTGTTAATGGATGGATTGAGGATTATTTCCTGTTATTGCCCTATACATGAAATGTATGAAACCCATATGACCCAAATTATATGGTACATGGTTGAGTCGCATTCCAATGCAGAATTTCTTTTTAAATAAAGAATTTTTATATAATAAAAGGATTTTTGTAAAATAAAAGATTTTGTATTATAAAGAATATTTTACATTCAGAATCTTTTATATATAGAATATTTTATTGATTATTTTAAAATATGTTTTTTTATATAGTAATGAATTAATATCTTTAGGATAAACCTTTTATTTAAGATTATTAGATCTTAACAATTATGTTTGGTGATTGATATGTGAATTGGATTTGCAGTGGACGATGTTTTAAATAACATTTGTCCTTTAATCCAATTTACATTGAAATTACTATTTGAAATTTATAAATCTATTTTATAAATTTAAAAGAAGATTTTCTAAAATCAGACTTTTCCAAATTAATATATTAAATTGGAATTAAGTGGAAATTCGATTGATAATAATCGAGATGGGCTTCTGTAAAAGAAAACCGGTATTATATATGGAATTTAAGAGGCTTTGTCGTTATTCCATTTATAATATTAGTCCGATACAGAAATTATAACGATTATTTGTTGATTTGATTTCTGTAGAAATTCCATATTTTGAAAATTGGTTTTGGGTTTATCGTGAACTGTGTTTTAAATGACAATAGTTCTTTAATCCAATTTAAGACAAGATTGGCTTATTAAAATTAATAATCTTGTAATAATGATTTTTGTATTAAAAATCAAAATTGGAATATTAATAAATCTTTTTAGAAAGATTAAAATGTAACTTATTTTATCTTTGATAAAATTAATGAGAACCTTTTAACATAAATAATAATTTTTATTTAAAAGGATATTCAAAGTTGGAATGTGGCGTATGGTTGGTTTTAATTACAAATACGCGAGTTATTCTGAAAGACCGGGTCTAACCCATTCTGAATAATCATCACGACGATCAAGAGTCGAAGATGAAGACGTTGACTGAAGACCTGAGAACTTCACATCGTTTGGTTGATGATGACCGATATCTTGAATTGGGACTTATCCCCCAAGGCAAGGTAAAAAGTGATGATCTTCCAGACGTACGAGAGATCGACGGATACGTTGTTTCGTTCAGACCCAGAATGGACTTGTAAATGGATAGCATGCCTGACATTGAAATTTATTTCATGTAATTAAATCGGTTTTTATTTAATATATAAATGCATGGTGGCGGAGGATTTATTCTCTTGTTTAACACCCTTTTGTATGTTAAATAATTACCAATCGCATGATATGAGTTGTTGATGTGGTATGCCAAGTTGCACTTGATCAAGGCTTATTCTTGCAAAGCAGAGCCTTGTGGTTGATGATCAAAGCACAGCCTATTTAGGCATAGCTTTGTGTATATCGTGACTTCGCGAGCCTCACAGCCCTGTAGAGTCTAAAACGGGAGAAGGGAACGCAGGGAGTGCACACGTTTCTCTCTAGCTAGAGTGGTGTCAGGGACCTACCAGCGCTGGCATTTATTCATTGTGGTTGTTGGATTTTTCAAGGCCTCGGTTTATGCGGTCGCCACTGGCCGTATTATAGGTCCAAAAGGACCGGGGAACGTGTGTTCAGGCATTTCTAATCCACAAAAGTAAGTGTGGACCGGCCCTGCAGGATCCAAGGGTTGGACAGAGTACCAATCCTGGGGCATTTGCTAGAGTGTCTCGAATCAGTAAGGATCTCCTCCCTAGCCTTGACTCAGATGGAAACCCAAATTTCCAATACGACATCACGCGATTTTGATTGTATACCTATATATGGCGACATAGTGGGATGGGGCACCCATTCCGTCTAGGATTGATACATTTACTTTGATGTATTTCAAATTGGTTGCACAATATTATTATATAATACCGTGTTTATCGTATCAAGCATCTGTTGATCATTATAAGGTAAAACCCTATCCTCCGGTTTGCGTGACATTGTGTGATGGGACCTAGGTCTTATAATGGTTTCATTTTTCAAAAAGACATTGTGTTATTCTACGATTTACTTTACTTTATGCACTGGCAATCTATTGGAGAAAACCCGTTCCGCGAAAGTGGCGTGGTCCTGTGATTAGCCTTATTATATTATATAGGTTAAGTAGAATTCTCACACCAGTCCCATGACTGACCTGTAGTTTGTCCACTGGCAAACTCGGGTGCCCATATTTTCCACACGGGCAGTCGAGTAGCTATTTTTGCAGATATATTTAGCAGGATTCTGGGTTGAAGCTTAAAGCTGTGTCCAGAGATAGAGAGTCTTCCGCTGTGTTTCTTCCGCTGCAATATATTTTAATTATTGTAACTTATTCTTCCGCTGTTTTTTTATTCAATGTACTCTGATATTTTGTACTCTGATGTAACATTATATGATATGTTATAAAAGTCTTCTGTTGTTGTTTTAATATGTTGTATTCCCAAAGTTAAAGTATTCGTAGACTTTCACTTTTTGGGTCAGACCTGTGTGGTTTATGGTCGATTCAAAGGGTGGGAATTTGTGGGTCTTTACATATGAAGTATGACCAGTTTTACTTCATGGGATGAATAGGTTGGGATTGGGAAACTAAAATAAATGATTACTTCGGTGTGGTTCGCTAATCCCGACTAGTTTGAATTGATATTCAAAGGAGGTTAAAGAATAAATTTAAAGAATTTATCTTTGATAAAATTAATGGGAACCTTTCCCAAAATATAAGAATATTTGAATAAAAGAATATTCTGAATTGGAAAGAGGCGTATGTTGTGTTTGTGTAACACGTGTTTATTATATATATACGCGAGTTGTTCTGAAAGACCGGGTTTATCCCATTCTGAATAACTGATTCGACGTGGTGTCGAAGATGAAGATGGTGGTTGAAGACCGGAGGTATTCACGTCGTTTGGATAATTACTGATGGTCTTGATTAGGCTGTACACCCAAGAAGATGGAAACAGCTGGTGATCGTCCAGACGTACTTGGAGATCGATGGATATGCGGGGTACTAGGTGCCTCCGGTTTCGTTCAGACCCAGAATGGACATGTAAATGGACTGTGTGTCTGACATTGGATTTTAGTCTGTGTGATTGATTTCTATTAAATATATATCTGTTTGGCAGCGGAGAATTTATTCTCTTGCTTAACGCCCATCTCTGAGACGTACGAGCTCAGGGGTTATATATTGATGGATATCAATCGCATGGAGTGAATTGCCTGTGTGGCATGCCTAACTGGAAATTGATCAAGGCTTCTGTTGAAAAGCAAAGTCTTGTGGATGATGATCAAAGCAAGGCCTGTGTGGCATAGCTTTGTGTAGCATTGATTCGCGAGCCTCGCACCCCGGTTGTGAACCAAAAACGGGAGAAGGACCTCAGGGAGGGCATGCGTTTCTTTCTAGCTTGGGTGGTGTCAGTGACCTACTAGCCCTGACATTTATATACTTTTCACCTGTGTGGTTGTTGCTGTTGCGAGGCGCCTCGGTTTGATCGGACGATCCGGGTCCGATGGAGTCATTCGTTGGCTCATTTACGCCCCAAAGGGCGGGGAAACGTAGTGTTCAGGCATAATAATCCACATCGGTGGACCGACCCTGACGATCCAAAGGGTTGATGCGTTCTGATCCTGAGGCTCGGGCTAAAGAGTCTCGAATTGGTTGAGGACTATCTTTTGCCTCGGTTCATAGATGGAAATCCAATTTCCAAATACGTGACATTTGCGGTTTTATTTGTAGAGCCTAGTATGGCGACCTGATATATGGTACCCACGCCGTCTATGATTGATATTTATGATTTGAAGTTGTTTTATACACTATGCACTTATAATAGTATCAAATGATTTGTTTTAACGTATCAAGCATTCTTGGCTATTATAAGGTTAAAACCCTATCCTCCGGCTTGCGTTGCATTGTGTGATGGGAACTGGGTCTTATAATAGCTTCATTTTTCCTTATTTAGCATTGCGCTGTTTGTTTTATGCACTGGTATTCTTAGGAGGAAACCCGTTCCGTGTTATACGGCGTGGTCCCTTGATTTACCTAACTTTAAAATAAAGATTTGCAACTGTTTTAGTTCTCACACTAGTCACATGACTGACCTGGAGTTTATTGTTTTAACCTAAACTCTGGGTGCCCTTATTTTGACACGGGCAGCTAGTAGTTTTGGTTTTGTAGATTTATATTCACAGGATCCTGGTTTACTGCTGGAATGATATCCGTAAAGCTTTGTATCCGTATATCTCCTTCAGTTGTGTATTGTATTATTTTCCGCTGCTAGGTATTTTTAATTTAAATCTCTGATATTTCTGTGTAATATTCATTTTTACTCTGTATATTCTTGTAATCTAATGTATTGTTGTAATAACAATGAAATGTTCTTCCGTCTGCGTTCTATTTTGTCGTGTTCTCAAAACAATTCGTTCATTCTCTTTCTCTTCGGAGACCGGGGAAGTACAGGTCATTTCATTTTTTTAATGATTTGATATATATTATTTATAATATATGATTTGGAAATTTGATATATATATATATACTGTTAAATATAAAAGGTCTTGAGTATTTACTTTAACGTCAAATTTGGCCTATCAAATACTTAATGATTTGATTATATGTCTGATCAACGTATATGTTAAATCCTATGTGTATTAGATAGAAATAGAGTCACGCTCTAGTCGCTTGAAAATGATTCTGGTGATGACTACGGCATCATCGATATCTATTTTTAGGTTTCGAAAGTGTGATAGATACATATATCGAAAATCGAGACGTCGAGTGAATACTTAAAACCATTTTGAAATGTTTGAAAATATTTTAACTTTTGATATATATATATATATATATTTCAAATTATATATATTTATGTATGAGAATAAACATGAACCATTGGTTTAAATATATTAATTATTTAATTACTATTTCCCTACCTCGTTCCTTTTCGGGGACGAAAAGGTTTGAGTGGGAGAGATTGTAAAGACCGGTATTTTTAGTGTATTTTTTTATTATATTTAATTTAATTTTTTTTGTTTTATTTATTTAAAACTCCATTTGTTTGTATTTTACTGAATAACTATTTTTATTATGATTTAAAACATATTTATTTTGGATTTTGTACACAAAATTAATTTGATTTCGATTTAAATGTTATTTATGATACAAATCAACATTTGCTACTTTAGATCTTATTTATTTATTTTATTTTATGGTGTTTATTTATTTGAATTTGAATTTGTTTCTTAAGATTTTAATTTAAATATTAAATTTGTATTATTATATATTTCGTTTGCAATATTGATAAAATATATCTTTGGTCTAATTTCAATATATTTCTCTTGTTTATCAGCTATTTGTCGCATTCAATTCTATGTTATTTCAAACCGTTCATTTTACTTGCAAATGTTCGTTCATTTTCTATATTCCAATGTTCGTTATTTATTTTCAAACCCGTTCGTTAAAACTGTTCGCTATATATATATAATTTATTTATTGTTCGTTACATATATTTTAAAAGAAAATCGTTCGTTATATATATACGCATATTATGTTTTCAAAACCGTTCTGTGCCTCTTTAAAATTTGAAACGTTGATAAGGTAACCTTTCGTTCCTTTTTCAAGCCGCTCATTCCTTTTTCAAGATATCCGTTCAAAAGTTTGATAATTTCCAAAGCCCATTCATAGCTGGTCCGAGGTTACTAGCTTATAAATGTATATATATATATATATATATATATAAGGTAATATCATGCTTTATTTCCTTTCCCGTACTTCTTTGAACTATTCCACCGCAGTTCTCAGTTTCATTCTCTTTACATTCCTGATGCTCCTATTTTTCTTCTTCACGGAGCAATATACGAACTGATTTTCATTCCCATACACCGCTCTAATCTTTCTATGGACAGTCTAAGCCGCCGAGCCTTCTTGAACCACTATCCCAATGACCAAGCTGACAAGCCTCTCCGCCACTACCTTCGAACTCCGCCTGTCATCCTCCGATTGAACCCGCACTGCCCCTGAACCCGTGAACCGCTCAACTTCTCCGCCTTTCACAGTTATGCCTTAAGACCCATCCACACAACGCCGTTAAGTTGTGCTCCACCTGACAACCGAAACCCCTGAAGTCGCTGCAACGTCGTACCCTACTTCCCGACTGTGACCCCAACCGACCCAATGTATGCATTTGTATAACTTTTGTGTGAATAGAAGTGTGTTTGTGTGGGATGTGTTATTGCATTGTGTGCGTGAAATGGTGTTAGTGTATGGGTTCGTGTGTGTGTGCCTGAATGTGTGTTTGCGTGAGTTTGTTTAAATGGTGAGTGAGTGTGTGTGCTGTGTAAATGGTGAGTGAGTACCTATGTACGCATGCGTGTTATATATGTATTGGGTTTTCATATATTTATATATATACAATATGTTGAGTTGTTTTGAAACTTATTGATTTGAAATATATATTAAGGTTTATCGTATGTGTATATACAGAAATACATAATATTTTGTAATAATTTCGTTATATTTGATTTTGTATCGAATGTAGTGTTGAGTTCCAAAACCCGTCCCAAAAACCCGATAACCGTACCAATCCATCGACATTTCCCTAACCTCCTCTCATAAAAATAAAATAAAATATATTGAGTTGAACCATTTTGAATCGTTCCTGGTAGTCGCCATTTTATTCTGCATCAATCTGTTTCCCATCTCCATTCCTGTGCCACGAAAGGTGAGTTTATCTCACACTTGGCTTACATTTTTCATGGATGTTAGATCAATAATGAACTGTTATATGAAACGTATAGGATTGTTGATAGAAATTGTTTATTTGACATACATGCACATTTCATATGCGACACGATATATTCATACGACATGTAGTTGCACTGATGATATATATGTTGTGATTATTGCTATGTGACCGTTGTTTGTAATTGTTGATACCTCTAGTTCAGGAAAAATCACTAAGGGTTGAAATGATACATACCCGAACAGACATTAGAGTAGGGAAAAATCGTTATGGGTTGAAATGATAGACCAAAATGATTTTTACTAAATTTGGGATCGTGGGTTGAAATGGTAGACCCGTAGAAATTTTATAAACTACGGGTTAAAATGATAAATATCTGTATCACTTGACCATAAGGTAGATACCTATATATGGACACCATTGGTCATATTTTCGAAGTATTTTGATTTGGGAATTTGATTTTAAAACAACTTAAGATTTATATTTTTTTATATATTTATATTTTAAATATTTTGAATTTTATAATTTTGAATTATATGTTTTAAAATGATTTTTATAAGTAAATATAGATTTAAATATTTATTTAAGATTTACTTATAACTTTATTCATTTTAAACTATATAATTAAATTATATAAGTATTTTAAAGTTTTTATATTATTGTAAATAATTTATTTAAACCTATTTCTATATTATTTTATCCTATATATGTTTATAATTTATATTCTAACTAATTTTAGAATTTTATAAACTTATATATATTTTCAAAGTTAAATTTCTTTTATATATATATTATAAACTTTAATATTAAACTCAGGTTGGATAAGTTAGATTTTGCGATTTAAATTCGAAGTTTATAGATTTAAATTTATATAATGATATTTGAATAACGAACGAACTCATATTAAGTTATGGATTCGAATTGACACGAACTTTTAGTAGATATGAATTTGAACTAGGTAAAATTGAAATGAATTCGAATTCGAACTGGTTTGAACATATAAGAGATAAACTTGAATTGTGAACTTGTTTTGAAATTGAATTTCTTAATTAAGGATAAATTTTTAATCAACTGAATGCGAATTTGAATTGGATTTAAAATATGAAATTATATAGGAAATAAAATTGAATTTTTAAATTAATGTCTAGTTTGAATCACATTTGATATGAAATGAATTCGATTTCTTTAGCGACTAAAATGTGAATTTAGATATATATAATTTTTTTATAGAATTGATTTTATAAATCGTTTGATTTTGAATTGGGAAATTTAATGAATTGATTTATAAGAATAGTTTTAAATATTATTAATTGTTTGAATTGAATATAAGGCCTCGACTCAAATTTTAAGTAATGAATTTGAATAGTTCGATTTGAGTTATGATATTATATGATTTTGTTTAAATTGAAACATAAGATTTCGATTTGAATTATATAAACTAGATTTGAACCTAAGTGATCGGATTTTCTAATTGACTAAATTGAATCCATATAAAGGAAAATTAGATTATACGAATTGTAAAATTTATAAATATTTATAATCGTATGACTTGAATATACTTTGTTTAAATTAAAATGTAAGTTTTGACTTGAATCGTATAGTTTGAACTCGAACCAAATGTTGATTTTTGAATCGACGTAAAACAAAATTGTTGAATAGTTTGAAACTTGAATTTTTGAATATAAATCGAACTAAAATATCCTCGAAGTTAAATAGTATTGGGTTATACTATATTACGAGACATTTACGATATGATTTCTAAAGCAATTCAGTTTAAGAGATTTAAGTGAATGAGTTTCAAATTTTATATACTCGAAGTTAGATATTTAATTTTGAATTCAATTTCGATTATGAGATTTTGTATAAACTATTTTATAAAGTGACTTATAAAATAATGGCCACGGTGTGAAAAATGTAAACGATTGGTTATTAAAGAGACTTGGATCGGCTATTGTCATACTCTTTGCCAATATCGAAAACCACTTTAACAACTGTGTACACGGTGGAGTTCCAAAATGAAGGGGATGATTTGGCGAACGACTCTATTTTTTGTACTAATTACGAGACCCTGGCTACCTTGAGTCAGCTTGATGTGACTAAACCAGGAGCTATGCAGAGACCAAGTGAGGTCAAACCTCCTATCAAGCATGCTTCTTCCATATTATTCTATTATTTTTAAGATTCGATTTGGGCCCTTTTGATTATGGGAGTGTGTTTCGAGGTAGGCGGTAGTAGCTGTTATGTGTTACCACCAGTCCGGCTCTGCAAATGGTGAATCCACCCCGACATTCCTTGTGTGCCTTGTCACATGCCTTATATGAGCCCATTGAGACTTTGTTTTGTACTGTTTTATATGGAGTTCCCTCTAATAGCCCTTCTATTTACGGAGGAATTACGATACTGTATATACTATGGGAATATGTAAATGGTGTAAGAGTAATCATGGTAATCCCGCTTACGCTATTTTGATATTTTTACTTTACTGTCAGACACTATTGTATATAGCGTATTATATTATATAGTATTAGTTTGACGCATCCTTAGAGGATGGTGATCCCAAACATCCTTTAAGTTACTGATTGCATTTCATCGAACATTCATTTCAGTTGATTTACTTCTATGAGTACATTAGTCCTGATTCGATTTGTTTTGTTTTGCTTTATTGCTCAGGTCAGATCGAGTATATCAGTTTTCGAGATTCACCTTTGGAGTTTGGAGCTAATGTTGAATTTCGCTCACATATTTCTACCTGTTGATCAGTTGTTCCAGTTATTTCTATCATTTTGTTTCAGATTTTTATCATTTATTTATTGTATTAGATTTTTGCTGTATTATTTATGTAAACTCTGATGTAAAACTTATTTAGTAGCTTCATGAAATACTATTGTATTTTGTATTTTTCTGCTGTGAGGTAATATATTGCTCTGTATCTGTTTCTATGATCTGTGATTTTGTGAATTATTCTATTTATCCCAGAAGCTAATAACGATTTGTTGTTTTGGACGTTTTAGGTTGACATGTTTTGTTGGTTCAGCACGGTCAAAATGGCGGGTCGTTACAAAATCTGACAGCGGAAGGAGAAAATGTAATAATTAATAACGGCTCACGAAGGTGTCAAAACATATATTTGATTATATATTACAACAATTATCAGAGTTAACCATCATAAACATATAAATATTTACGGCGGAATAATAATAATAATATGTCTATCATGCTCCATCTTCATCTCCATAACGTCGTCTTCAATAACTGAAAACTCAGGCTGACCCGAGCATAAATGAAAAGACAAAAATACTCGGATCAGAACTAAAATATTCTCAGATTAGTAAAATCAATTTCATGTGATAATATGAGTGTAATAACTTAAGAGATATTACGGGAAATTCCATCTCTTAAGGATTTGTTAATATAGATACAATATAATATAATATGCTATTATAATAGTGTCTATGGTTAAATATAAAATATTAAAATAGTGTAAGATGGATTACCATTATTACCCTTACACCGTTTATACCATTGTCGTACAGTTTGCATATATAACACCTGTATGTCGACGGATGGGGATGCACCGTGATACGTCAACATTAAATCAAAATCGTATTGGCTCAATCAGGATAATATGACAAGGCACACGAGGAATGCCAATAGTATGAATATACTAATTGCACGCCGGACTGGTGGCAACGCGTAGCCGCGACTACCGCCAACCTCGGACAACACCCCCAAATCACAGATGCGCATCAAATCAAATCAATCAAATCAGGGGACTATAGTAATAAAGAAAGAAGTGCTGCCGATGGAGGTAGCTAACTCCCTTGGTCATGGTATAGCCCTGTTTTAGTCATTTTAATTATGACCTGAAGGTCAAGGACATCCATCATCGATCTCTTTCTTCAGATCCAGTAATCGCCTCCAAATCAACCTATTTCATTCTGGAACTCTACCGCGTACACAGTTGTTACAATGGTTTTCGGTATTGCCAGAGAGTATGACAATATCTGATCCCGGTCTCATTAACAACTAATCGTTTACATTTTTCACACCGGTCAGTTCTCTTACATTTCAAAGGGGTTCATACTTCATATCAAAATACCATATTTTCTTAAAAACATTTCAATAGTTGAAATACAATATTTCATAAATAAATCTCCACTTAAAACCAAACTTAAATGTTGAAACAATTCCAGCTTTTAAAATAATTTGAATATTTAATTAGCTAAAAAATATGTATATATTTAAATAGCTTAGATATATAATTGAAATCCTTTGAAACTAAATATTTTTATATTTAAAATGGAATTTCAAATTTAGTAAAATCTATCAGTAAAATAATAATATAGTTTGTAAAATAAATAGTTAAATATTAAAATAGTTAATTTAAAATAAATAATAAAATAAAATAGTTATAAGGTAAATAGTTTATAAAGAAAATTTTTATTATAAAATAAAATAGTTTATAACATGGATTAAAATTACTATAGTTGGAATTAGAATCGTATCTTCAAAATTTAACCAAACAGGAAATCGTATTTCGGTTTCAAATCAATTCGACCAAATTTTGATATCTTAATTTAGAAGGATTTGACTTCCCATTCGTATTCAATTTGATTCAACAGTTCGATTTCAAACAATTTGTTTTAAAAATTCGATTTAATAATTGAAATTCAATTATAATTCTTATTTGAATTATTCGTTTATAAAATCTCGAGTTCACAATTTAAATATTACTATAAATCAAGTTAATTTAAAGTAATATCAAAGATAGATAAACAATTCAATTTTGATAAATTTATTTCATATTCAATTTAGTTTAACATTAGTTATCCACATTTACGAACTCTATTAAAATTGAAAATTTTAATTTCAAAGCTCAAAGTCCAAATTTGAAGAAAATTGATTAATAATGTCAATTATTTTGTCTTTAAAATAATATTCCAAATTCAAGATTAAAAACAATTTTTATTTAACCAACCGGTGTCCGTATATAATTTTCTATCTGTAACGACCCGAAAAGTTCAGATCCTGATTATCGATACTGACACATTCTCTGTATCATGTATCGACTAATCAACCATCAGGATTTAACAGATCATTAATAGAAAGAAGTTAGGGGTGAGAAATTGGCAGAAAGAAAGTTAGAATAGAAGAAAAAGTATAACTGAACACAACAGAATCAGAGTATAACGAATCTCACAGCTGAACTGAATATATTATATAACATCTTGAAATACAAAACTGTATTTACTTGCATACATCATCAGATACAAATCATACATAACACAGTGGAAATAAACTCGATATATCTAATGTTGAAGACCCTGCTCCAAGCTCCTTCAAGTGAATCTGTAAAATCCTGAAACCACTTGACTGCCCATACAAATTTAGGCACCCAAGAGTTTAGGGAAAACACAGAAAAATAAACTCTTGGCCAGTCATGGGACTGGTGTGAGTAAACGATTTTAAATAGCTTGCTTTTAAAGTTTGAAAATCCTTTCAGAAGAAAGGATAATCGTAAGACCTAATCCACACATAAGTACAGACGGTTTTTACCTTACGATAATCTAAAACATTTTGAAATCATATATATATATATATATATATATTGATATTATAATAGTGTTTAAATACGAATAAATAGCAATCTAATAGAACGCTTGCATCTCACGCTCTACATATATTGTATTCAATCAAAACCACAGGCGCTTATTGGAGATTGGATTCCGACTGTGACAAGGTATGGAACCACCTATCGATTGTGTATCTCTAGAGGCGAATACACTGGGTTCAACAAGAACGTCTTGCAACCCGGCCCACACATGACCGACCACTCATTTAGCTTGAGTGTATCGAATGTATATCACCAACGATTGGGATCAGCAACCGTTTCCTGAAATGGACAGCATCGGATAGAATAAAGAAGGAAATGGAATTTCTCTAGATAGGTGATTATATACCCTAATGGGAGCGACCCACATAGCCGTGCTGCCTGCCCAATTTTTGTCATTTCCCGGTTGGTGAGGCTTGAGGTTAGAATTTACTTTTTGAACATGTCACCACCATTTACTTTGAATGCTACATTGTCAAATCCACCAAATCACTAATTGATGTCCACAAATATACTCTGGATGTAAAAGAAGTGCCCTTCTTTGCCACCAACTCTGTATATTTGTAAAAATTAACGTACGTGGTTTTTAGGAAATACTTTGTTGGACATTCGTCCATACAAGTCATCCAGGAACAGGATGAATCGAAGGTACTCTCCTTCTGCATCCAATATAGGAATCACCCCATGGATTAGTAGCGAATAGTCCTTGCAAATTCGTAGATTTCAATCACAGAAAATTTACAAGTTATAATAACTGTGGTGGCCACCAGAGAATTTAAACAAGTAATTCTTCCGGTCATGAAAATCTATGGTCTTCGAATTCTTTAAATCGTATAATCGGCCCTGCAAATTAGTTTAAGCATCGTAAAGTTAGTTCGAAGTGGTTTAGGGTCCAGTTCGCATCCCGGTCTCTGCAAACTAACTCATAGCCAATGTTATTTGGTAGTCGGTGTTTTAACTATCAAACTTAAATAGTGCAGACAAATAAAGCAATTTATTCAAATTTAATTTACATGACTTATCCAGCAAAATGAATTTACTTGTACAATCCTATTTCTGGTTTCAAAACAGAGAGAGATATAGATTATTTATTTCCATAAAACGTGTTAACGTTTTATTCGATTGGTCACTACATAATATGACAAATAATTAACAATATCCAATCAGTACAGTACCGTCTATTAGTGATGATTCAATATTTCAAATTCAAACTAACTATAGTATGAAATATTTTGATTTAGGTAAAACCACTATTTTTTTAATATTATATTTCTCCAACATTTTCCAGAAATTTTATTTAAATTTAAATGTTGTAGAACTCGTTCTATAAACTATATATATATATATACAGATTTATGGAGATTTAAAATTTATGACTACAACTTGTAATTCTATTTCACCATCGCAAAATCAATACGATAGCTTTCATATCCATTCTGTTGTATTATTTTAAAACAAATAAATTGGTTTAAATTATAAATTCGGAACCTCAAATTTTAACAACCCCATTGGTTCCATGCTAATTCGCCGATCAGTATTCTTCCTTCCCTTTATACATACTCCTGTATGTATATTATTTATTTTTATATACATATAAATTGGAATTTTTAGCATTTATAAATAACATTGTTATTTATTTCTAGCCCATCTCGGCCCAATAGCCTGTACACTACCTGGTCCGGTGCGATTCCATCATCTCCCAAGGTCTCTATTTTTCCAACATATAGCCATGCGTTCATGGATCCACATATGACAATTTTGAGCATAAATGTATACATACTTTTTCCTGTGCACTATCATCAATTGGCACATGATTTGGCTACAGCAAAACAAGGATTTATATAGTCTGATCCTCTTGCCTTCGTGTTTTCCTTTCCTCCCCTTCTCTGTTCTCTCATCCTCCTGTTATACTCTTTCTCATGTACATTGCTACCCCGTGCACATGCACAACAATTCCACCACCATTCCGACCTTCTGATCATCACCACAAACCCCGATGCAAGCCTTACATCTGTCTCCTCTAGCGAAAACCACTTTACACCATTGTGCCAAAATCTCACGCTTCAACCAAAGCATCAAAATAACTTACGTCCACCGAAACACTTCGCACCACTGCCATGCTCGACCATTCCACCTGAAACTTCACCACAAGCTCATCGATGACCACTCTTACTGGTCCCCCTTTGTGTAACAATTGGGAATTTCACTCGATCCGAATCGATCGCTAAACCAACCAAGACTGTTCGAAACCCCTGATCGTAACGAGAACACGACAAATTGGAACGCAAACAGAAGAACATTTCATTGTATATTACAACAATTCCATCAGAATACAAGAATATACAGAGTACGAATAAATATTACATAGAAAATATCAGAGATTTAAATTACATTTAAATACATCGCAGTGGAAAAATATTACAATACACAACTGAAAGAGATATACGGATACAGAGCTTTCCGGATATCGTTCCAGCCGCAAATCAGGATCCTGTGAATATAAATCTGCAAAACCAAAACTACTAGCTGCCGTGTCAAAATAAGGGCACCCAGAGTTTAAGTTAAAACAATAAACTCCAGGTCAATCATGTGACTGGTGTGAGAACTAAAACAGTTATTAATCTTTATTTTAAAGTTAGGTAAATCAAGGGACCACGCCGTATAACATGGAACGGGTTTCCTCCCAAGAATACCAGCGCATAAAACAACAACGCAATGCTAAATAAAGAACAATGAAGCTATTATAAGACCCAGATCCCATCACACAATGCAACGCAATCCGGAGGATAGGGTTTTACCTTATAATAGCCAAAGAATGCTGGATATGCTAAATTTCATCTTCTATTATTACTATAAGTGTATAGTGTCAAAACAATTTCAATCATAAGTATCAATCATAGACGGCATAAGTGCCCCATACCACTATGTCGCCATATATAGGTATACAATAAAAACCGCACGATGTCGTGTTTGGAAATTAGATTTCCACCTATGAACCAAGGAAAAAGATAGTCCTCACCGATTCGAGACTGTCTAGCCCGAGTCTCAGGCAGGTACTCATTCAAGCCTTTGGATCATCAGGGTCGGTCCACCGATGTGGATTAAAATGCCTGAACACTGTGTTTCCCCGCCCTTTGGGGCGTAAATGAGTCCTATGACTCCATCGGCTCCACATAGTCACCGATATATCTGAGGTGCCCCGCAATCCAACAACCACATAAGTCAAACTCATCAGGGCGTGTAAAACCACTGACGCCACTTCTAGCCAGAAGGAAACGCATGCCCTCCCTGAGGTCCTCCCCCGTTTTTGGTTCACACCGGGGTGTGATGCTCGCGAATCAACGCCACACAAAGCTATGCCACTAAGGCCGTGCTTTGATCATCAACCACAAGACTCTGCTTTTCAGCAGAAGCCTTGATTATTTGCATCTTAGCATGCCACACAGGCAAACCACTCCATGCAACCAATATCCATCAATCACACAAAATGATATCCAATGTCAGACACACAGTCCATTTACAAGTCCGTTCTGGGTCTGAACGAAACTGGAGGCACCTTGTACCTCGCATATCCATTTATCTCCAAGTACGTCTGGACGTTCACCAACTGATTCCCTCCTCTTGGGTGTACAGCCCAATCAAGATCATCAGTAATTATCCAAACAATGTGAAGACCTCCGGTCTTCAACCACCGTCTTCATCCTCGACACATCGTCGAATCATTTATTCAGAATGGGATAAACCCGGTCTTTCTGAATAACTCACGTATATAATAAACAAGTGTTACACAAACACAACATACGCCTCATTCGAATTCAGAATATTCTTTTATTATAATACTCTTATACTTTGGGAAAGGTTCCCATTAATTTTATCAAAGATAAATTCTTTAAATTTATTCTTTAGTCTTCTTTTGAATATCAATTCAAACCAAATTATGGTTTATCCAAACTAGTCGGGATTAATGAACCTTACCGAAGTAATCACTTGTTAAATTTCCCAGCCCCCACCTATTCATCCCATGAAGTAAAATGGGTCATACTTCATATCCAACACCACGGTGTTATCGATAAATTCAATTACCATTTCACTTTCAAATCTAATTAAAGATTTAACTATCGCCTGGAGCAAAACTGGTGAAACTCCATTCTCGATCATTTCAATCTAATTAAAGATTCATTAAAACTCCACTTGGTTTTAATATTCCCAAAAATCATTATTAATGATTATTTAACTTGGGAAATCATATCCTGTCTTTAACTGGGTTCAAGAACTAATGTCATTTAAAACACGGTTCACGATAAACCCAAAATCACATTCTATTCCATCAGCCTTTAACCGTAAATTAGCAAGTCAACAATTCCCTAAGTAATAACTCAGAAGGCCGAAACCAACATCAGATCAATACCCAAGAAACCATTCAACTTAGCTAATCTCCAGTTAGTTTCTGATTTTCTTAACACCGTTGGGTCTAAGAACATTATTATTAAAGATACCATTCACGTCAACCCAAAATCACATTCCATTTAAAATGGAATCTTCATGGAAAACAAATCGATATATATAATCGATATAAGCTTCCATATCCGACTAATAATATAAATGGAATAACGGCAAGGCCTTTTAAATTCCAGATATATTAGTTGTCTTCTTCCGCAGAAATTCACTTCAATTATTACCAAATCGAATTCCATTCCATTCCAAGTTATTTTATTAAATTGGAATACTTTACCTTGGAAAATCTCCTTTAAATATTATCAAAAAGATTTATAAATTCCAAATCCCATTTCACTGTAAATCAGGTTAAAGAACAAGTGTTATTTAAAACACTGTTCATGATAAAGCCAAAAAATGAATTCAAATTATATTATTGGAAATTCTAATTACTTTTAAAACCCTTTCAAATCCAATTTATTTATTTCAAAAATAAATGGATTATAATTCTAGATCAAAACTAGTTCATTTCGATAAAAATCTGTTTTTATCTTTTCCAATATGGAGTTTTTCATCCTAATTCTTTCCAAATCATTTCTTATGATTTTACACAAATTATTACTATTTCTAATAATTTTATCAAGGCCCGTACATTCGATTTCCATCAACGGCCATCGAACTGCACTTACAACGACCTTTTCCAAATTTGATTTGGGCATAATTCCAAATCCAACCGTTAGATTTCTAATCTCTAATATTCGTTAGAAAGCTCTTTTCGATATGAAGCCAAAGGTTCCTGTTTTAGGAGAATCCGACAGTCGGATCTCTCGCAATTTCTATTCGAAGTAATTGGTCGAAATTCGCGAACTACCGCAGCACGGCGCATTCTCTTCAGGCCATTACATATATATATAATACATATGTTATATATATTTCATTGATTTCCTTTTAAAACGTGTTTTATAAATCGATTTAAATTCGTTTTCAAAGCGATTTCAACTTCATATTCAATTTCTAATCAAAATTGAATATTCCATATCATTAATCTATAAATGATAATATTCTCAAAACGTTATATTTTGAAATCACTTCCTTTTCTATATTCATTATAAAAATGAATAAAATCGATATAAATATCGTTCATGTCTGAATGGCGTCAATCTAATCAACATGGCTTTATATACTTCAATAACTTCGTTATTCTATTCAACAAATGAATATTTTCTTCAACACATGAATATATATTTTATTCAACACACAAATATTCTTTTATTCAACACATGAAATTTCTTTTATTCAATACATGAATTTTATTTTATTCAACACATGAATAAATTCTTTATTTTCCAAATTGGAATGAGGTCCAATCAATTACCATATAATGTTAATTATATGGATTCTATAACGATCCTTATTTTTGGTCATCAAATATTTAATTTAATTTATTATTTTAAATATTATATTTGGAATATTAATGTGTTTTAGTATTGAGTTCGTTGTTCAAAATGAATTTTTACCGTTATATTTTATTTATAATTTAAAAACAAGCTTGAAAATGGTGTGCAGTTCGTAATATTTGGTTTTGAACTTCAACTGAGAATACAGGAGCCGATATAAGTCGGATTTCTGTGAAACGAGAAACGTTGAAACCGTATTGATGATAGTCTTCATATAAAAGAGAAAAATTCAGATTTCGCGTCATATATTGTAAGTTATGGCTAAATCAAATTTTGAAATAGTCGCTGTGAAAATCGTTATTTAAATATCGGCCTTTAAAATGGCCATTTAGCAAACGTACTCAGATTCCGACGAAATCTGTTTCATTGGAACCGTATCGTTAAATTATAACATGGTGTTGAATGGCGTGGCAAACCGATGTCGTATGTGGCCACGGTAGCCGTAAACGCCCGTTCAATTTCTATAGCGCGCAATTAATTAAATAAAGGGTTATTTGGGTATAACTTGAACAGACGATCGAATTAGGCCGCGAAACCAGTTCCATTGAGTTCGTAGCGTCGATTAGAGTCAGGATAGGTATATAGTTTGTTATTTTTAGAGACAGGGTAATTTGGTACCCGAAAGGGCATTACGGTGCGCGTAAAAATAGCCTACTGGGGAAACAGTCTCAAAATGCAACGAAACTGGTGTCGTTGGGTTCGTATCGAAGAATTATTATAGGATTGCTAGGTTTCAAGTTGATTTGATTTATCTGGTGATCGTGGAAAAATTAAACGCGTGTTTATTTCTGGTTTTATATAGGAAATTTTTTCATATGACCTCAGATTTCGACGGAACTTATCCCATTGGATCCGGAATACCTTTTTACATTCAGATTAGTTTTTTTTATCAGAAAACAAAGATCAATTATAGTGGTTTTATAGCGTTACTTCACCGAGAAGTTTCGTTATATTATTATATTAATATTTTAACCATATATATATATATACATAACCTTATGTTAAACAGTAGCGTCGCTTTCTAGGACAAATTATATTTTATGTTACCTTAGCCGCCACACTTCCCCTTATCCGTGGGAGCCAAGCCACTTTAAATAAAAAAATGTTTTTTTTTTCACCGTGGGAAGCACGTATTCCTCTTCTTTTTATATTGCACAGCTCTTCTGCTCCAAAATCAAACAGCTTCTCTTTCATTTACTTTCGTTCTCATTCTTGTTTCTGAAATCGCAAGCCTCCCAATATTATATATATATAAAAGAAAAAAAAAGCAAGCAAAGAAGAACAAGAAAGAAGGCGGTGAAGGACCGTGAGCCGTAGCAACAAATGTGGGAGGAGATTGCATGAAGTTTACATGGGATGGAAATAACGTGAGGGGAAGAATATGAAAATGAAAGGAAGGAAGTGGGAGAGCGTATGGAAGGAATAGGAAAGGGGAGTTGGCGCAGGAAGGATGGAGGTGAGTATGGGATGCTTCAGTAGTGGTTTGCCATTTTCGGCAATGGACAGTTCAAAAAATAAGGGACCAATGTAAAGAAAGAAGAGAGGAGCAGGGGAGTTTGAAGGCAGAACAGTGCGGTTTCATGCGGGGAGTTCGGTTGGGTACTAGAGCGAATGGAAGCAATGAAGTAGAAGAAAAAAAAAAGGAAAAAAAAAGAGAAAAAATGTTAGAAGTGGGTAGGATATAAGGACGTGTGGAAGTGGGAATTGGAAATTAGCAGCAGCACGTGGAGGATGATAATATGGAACGAAAGACTATATATACAAGGCACCCTATTGAAACAAAGCAAGAAAGCAGATCAAGTTGTACGCGGGTGAGTCCTAATTAATTTATAATATATTTAAGTTTAAAGTTTAATTTAAATTGTTTAACTTGTAATACTAATAGTGTGCACATACGTTATCAGAATCAGTAAAAAAAACGGTAGCGTTAGAGTCATCTTGTCAAGCACTTCAATCTGGAGCTGATTTGGTTAGAATTGATAGCCACTGGATCTTGTTAATTAAATTAAACACTGTTTAATTTAATTAAAACAAACCGTTGGAACGACGGACATCAAGGTGAGTTAAACTCACTCGGTTATTTCCCATTTATATTTTATACAAATTGGGTTTTTTTTTTAATTTTGTGTGCTCTGTTTGTTATGATTTACTGTTCGCTAGTTTATATTTATTTATTTAACTGATGAACCATCGTTTAATTTCAGTGAAATACAATCGTTATACTAACGATTAGTTCCAATAAAGGTAACCTACCTTGTTGGTCACGTTTATAAACGTGTTTAATGGTCTGAAATTGTTTGAACTGATTGAATTGATTGGTTGATTAATCGATGTTAAATAGTTGTTGCTTACTATATAGAAATTATCAGTTGAATGGAATGATCTCGTTTGTGATAACCATTTGTATACAGGGAAGAACAGGTTGGAGGAATCCAACCAGATTCCTCGAATATATTATTTATTTTCATGTTATCATATATGAACTATCGTGATTGGCTTGTTGAATAATTAATACGGATTTAAATATTGGGTGAATAAATATAAATGGAATATTTATATTAAGTTATTAATTTAATAATCAATATCGATTTAATATCGAATATATTAAAGTTTCAAAATACGAAATCGATAAATAACTGAATATGAAGTTAAGACTAAATTGAAAACAATTCAGATAATTTATAGGGATTTCAATTTATATAGAATTCGAAAAGAATAATTTATTTTCGCAGAATTTAAATGGTTTGAAATTTAATTTATATTGGTTTAAATTAATATCTTCTACAGATGATCGAATCAGACTTCGTGACCTATCCCAGTGGGTTCGGAACAAGGGTATTACCCTTGGAATGCCACTTGTTGGGTTCAGAAAGGAGTTCAGGAAAATAGGATATTTTAATTAAAGGATACAGTGCATAAACAAATTAAAATAAAATAACTAGTTTGTGGACACAATCAAAACCCGTGCTCCCTTATTATCCACAAACGATCAAAACCCGTGCTCCCTTATTATCCACAAACAAATACAAAACCCGTGCTCTCCTATTATCCACAAAACAAAAATCAGAAAATCAAATTAAAGGGGGCCGCTCTATTCAGAATCAAATCGAAAGCCACCTCCATCTTCAGTTTCAAAACTCCTCAACAAATTAAAAACCGAATACCGAAATCGAGACTGACGGTGCATGATGACGAGGTAGAGATGCCCGAAAAAGGAGGTGTTAGTTGCGACGGAGTGGTCTGGAGACCAGATTTGTGGAAGCAGGGATCGTGTTGTTTGAAACTCAACACCAGGCAAAGTCGCGATGGAAGAGAGGGTCATCGCGGTCAGTCAAAGGCAACGAGATTTGGGAGATGAAGGTGAATCTGGTCGGTGCGATGGAGTTGAGCTCTGGTGACCGAAATGGATCTGACGTCGATATGTTTAACATCGAAGTGAAGACATGGGATAGCGACAAACTAGCGGTTCACTGGTGATGAATTCTAGTGGTTCGCTGGTGATGAAAAGGTATTGTTTAGGCTTTGAAATCCAATTAGATAAATTAAATTAGTTAAATATTGAATAATGCAAATTCAAATGGATGGAAATATATAACGGGGATGGGATATGTTTGCAGTTGAGGCTATTGTCTTGTACAGGGTTGTTGGGTTGATAGCTGTTAGGTTTGACACTGTATGCCATAAGGGACGATGAACGGAGGTGCGAGATTTTTGAGAATGGATGTCACCATTTTGCAAGGAAGGGCAACGCGATTTTTAGAGAAAAAGGGATTGGAAAATTTGCAGTGAGATTTTAGCAATGGTTTAGGTAAATTAAAGTTTTATTTAAATTTGTTAATAACCTTTCGAATTTTTAATGTAGCATTTAAATTTTATAAACATGATACCTCATTCAATCTAGGTCATAATCCGATGCGATCAGTTGTTCGGACTCGTAACAATGTCATCTTTGCAATGGAATTTGGTTAAAGCAGTTTGGTGCAAATGGAGATTTTTAATTAAATTAAACATTTGGTTTAATTCAATTAAAAACGAATTTCTATCCCGACAACAAAATAACAATCAATGTGAGTAAATCTCACTCACCTCTTGTTTAGAATAATTTTTATTTGTTAAAAATAATTGTTGCTGCTTGTTTGAATGCTGTTTGGTTGATTTAAATATATATAGTTATTTAGACTTAACTATTATATATATATATATATATATTGGGTTGATGATTGGATCTTTCCCGCAGTCTCATTAGCGGATGCCCGCGGTACCATTAGCGGATGATTACCCTATAAGCCCTACGCTATGATAGTGGATGACCTTCTATACCGCGATATCCTGCCTCGAAGCTGGACGGGTATTACTATGTTGACTAACGTCTGTGGATGCAAGAAAACAGGTTGGAGGAATCCAACAGGATTCCTCAAAAATATATTATCTGTTTGTTATTTGTTTGATTTCATATATATTCATATATGATGTGTTAAAAATCAAATGATTGAAAATTGGTTGATTTGATTGTTTAAAATATCACTGGGCTAAGTGATAATTTATTAAAAATATCCTGAAGGGGATAATTGAGATTTAAAAGGGAAATTCTATTTTTCTAAAATAGAATTTGAATTTTTAAATAGATTTGAAATATAAATTTGTTTTTAAAAATAAAACAAGTAGTTCCTTTATAAACGAAGTTTATAAATAGTTCTTTTGTAAACGAAGTTATAAACGAAGTGAAAAGAATTATCATTGGATAATTCAGAAATAAAAATATAAGTGTGAAATTGAAAAGGAAAATCTATTTTCCAAAAAGTAGAAATATCGATTTCAAAAGGAATTGAAATCAAGACTTGTTTAAATTGAAATAGAAGCTGAATAAGAGAATTGAGAAAGAATTTGAATATAGTATTCAAATGGAATTTAAACTATAGGATTTGAATATAGTATTCAAATGGAATTTGAATAAAGGATTTGAAATGGAATTTGAATAAAGGATATGAAATGGGATTTGAATAAGGGAATTTAAAAATGAGAATTTGAACTAAGAGAAATTCAAATAGAACTTGAATGGAGAATTTGAATTCAATTAGATAATAAGCAAGTTAAAATATATTTGAACATGTCGTGTTCAAATATAAAAGTGAAATAGACTAAAGGGCCAATTAACGAATTAATTAACAAATTGAGTTAAAAATGATTGGTATAGTTAAAATAGATTGGGCAGGTATAGATACAGGAGACAGGTTTGGAATAAAGTATAGAAGTGAAATAAATAGAATTCTCGACAAAAAATACGTGTTTAATTTCCATATGAGAATTTATGCGCTGTATCGGCTAGCCGCTTGGCTTTTCTTTTTCTTTTTGGATTGGTAAGGGCCATGTGAGGCTATTTGAAATATCCCGATGCTCCCGGTACAAAGGAGGTTATGGCGAATTTTTCCGGGAATTTAAGGAGTTAGAATATTTTTAAGATAATTTGATAGTTATAAATCTATATATCAATATATATAGAAGTCGATAAGGAAACAAACTTAGAAATAAGATAGTATAATCAAAAAGGAAGTATAAGAATAAAATCTCGTAAGTATAGAAAGAGAAAGTGTATATGTGTTTAAAAGTGAAGAAGTAGTTGTATGGTATTGATTATTCGAGTAAGTAGCCATATCTGTTTTGACGTTATAAATGTTATTCAGTCAAGGCCTGAGAGGTAATTATACCCCAACTTGTTTGATTTCATTTTTTACGAATAAATAGTAATATTTCAGGCTCGAAGATCAATGTTGGATAGGAGTTAGTTGAATATAGTATTTGGGTTGTCGTAACGATGTTCTACACAGTATCTGTTTTGACCCAAATAAGTGTAAGTATAGAAATAAACGAGATCGGAAAAGAGATAAGTAATTGGAATATTTTCCAATTATAAATAGCATATATTTTCTAAAGTTTAGAAAATAAAGGAAGGCGATATCCGGAAATGTTTTCCAAATAGCGTAAAAGGCCAATATGGTTATTGAAAGTATTTGTTTAACAAATATTGATAAAGAAATAGAGAAGTGATTTAATTAATGGAATATTAATTAAGGGCTTAGTGATTGTTGGATGTTTGGAAGAATACTTGTTTTCTTCGATAGTTATATCATCGATTATCGAAACACTTGTTTTTATTCGATAGTTAAATCACAGACTATCGAAGTTTTGACCATCGTTGTCAATATGGAGAGACCGGTTGGATTATTATCCAAAGAACCACTCTGTATTGGCAGTAGCGTTGCGAATCAGATTATATAAAGATAATCGAAGACGGAAAAGCATGCAAGGACTTTTTCTATTAATAGAAATTGTGCCTTCGGTTCATCCTGTTCCTGGGTGACTCGTATGGATGAATGTCTGACAGAGTATTTCCAGAAAGGTCATGTACACTGATTTCTTCAACCGTACCAAGAGTGGAAGTGGAGAAGGAAACTTCTTTAGCTAACACGTAATGTACTGTTGTAGACGTCAATTAGTGATTGTCGATGGATCTGACAATGTGGCATTCAAAGTGAATCTGATGTGATGATAAAGCGTAACCTCAAGCCTCATCAACCGGGAAATGACAGAAATTGGGCAGGCAGCATGGCTATGTAGGTCGCAACTATTAGGGTGTATAATCACCTGATCTAGAGCTTCATTTACTTCTAAAAATCTATTGTCTATGCTGTCCCATTCGGGAAACGGTTGCTGATCCCAACCGTTGGTGATATACATTCGATACACTCAAGCCAAATGAGTGGTCGGTCATGTGTGGCTGAGTTGCAAGATGTTATTGTTGAACTCGGTGTATTCTCCTCTAGAGATATACTAGCTGAAGGTGGTTCCATACCTTGTCATAGTTGGAATTTCATTACCCAATACGTGCTTGCGGTTTTGATTGTATATTATATATGTGGAACGTGAGATGCAAACGTTCCACTAAATTGTTATTTACTTGATTTAGACATTATTATAATATCAAAAGAGTTTTGATATAAAGATTATCGTTCCTTTCAAAGGGATTTTGAAAGTTAAATCAAGTGTATGGATTTTCATAATGGAAAAACCCGTTTCGTGTTATACGGCGTGGTCTTATGAGATATCATTTAGTTTTCTGAAACTGTTTTAAACTGTTTACTCATACCAGTCCCATTACTGACCCGGAGTTTATTTTGTTTTGTTCTACCTAAACTCTTGGGTGCCTAAATTGGTACGGGCAGTCAAGTAGTTCAGGATTTTTCAGATATATCTAAAGGAGCTTGGAGCAGGAGGCTTCAGCGTTATCTAATTATAGTGTTGTTCCGCTGTGTTGTAAGTGTTGTACTCTGATAAGTGTATGTTATACAGTTTAGATTTTGTATTTCAAAGATATGATATATTATATTTTGTTCCGCTGTGATGTGAGATTCTGTGTTGTTATTTCTGGTCTTCCTCTATCTCTTTCTTCTAAAAAAATGTTTCGTATTTTCGTGATATTTGGGTTGGACGTATGATGTATATAGTCAACTCGGATGTTGCGGCTCTGCGGGTCATTACAGTGGTATCAGAGCTTAGGTTGAGCGAATACCTAGGCTTTGCGTAATGTGCTCATTAGAGATAGGATCAGTAGTATCCTAGAGTGAGTTGAGTGTATATATATATATATATATATACGAGAGAGCGTATTTGTTATTTGATATAAAAGCTGTTTTATATTGTGTTGACTAGTCTGTTGAGTGAATTATGGATTCTGATCGAATCGTGGGACGCCATGATGTTGATAGGAGTTTATAAACACTTGAACAGAAGATTGGACACGATATTGTTTTAAATAGTTGAGTTGATTGTTAGGATTATAATCAAGTTAGATTATAAAAACTGAAATAGTTATATATATAACCAATGGAATTTGTATATGAAATCAAATATACAAATGAGATAAATTGAAATTGAATTCAAACCAAAATTCAGAATTCAAAATCCTGGGAGTTTGGAAAATATCATTCTAAATGAATGTCAAGTAATATAGCACTGAACTCATTCAGTGGCTAGGAAATAATTCTGATGATGGTCGCAACATCATCAGTGTTCATTTTCGAGTTTCTAAGTGATGAATTGCTGCCTTAGAAAAGTTTTTGATGGAAAATTTGTTTGTAAAGAAAACAAGTTGTTTGAAAAATCAAATGTTTTGAATTTGAGATGGATATAAATATATGTATATATTTATATTACTTCAAAGGAATTTTGAAATGGGAATTGGAATATAGAAATTCAAATGGAGTTTGAATTTAGAAATTCAAACGGCGTTTGAATATAGTAATTTAAAGGTAATTCAAATATAGAATTTGAATAAGAGAAATCGAATAGAATTGAATAATGGGGTTTGAAAAGAGAATTTAAAGGAGTTTGAATATTAGAATTCAAAAGGATTTAAATAGAAATTGTAACAACCCGGATTTTTACAACGTGCTAGGACAAGAATCAAGGCAGAATTTAATGATAAAATCTGAATCAAGGGAAATGGGTTGTGCCATTGGGTTCGTCTCGGAAAAATACGCGAAATAGAGTCTGAGTTTTCGAAAATCGGAGTCCGTATGACCAAGTTATGGCCTGTTAAAGTTTTCAGAAAATTTCAATTTCACAAAACAGTTCAAATTTGAATTCAGAATTCAAATTCAGCCAAGCAGGACGGGCGGGACAATTCCCGCCATCCTTAAGTCGACTGGGGAGTCGACTTGGGAGTCGACACACCCCAGGTGGTGTCGACTGCCCAGTCGACACCCCTGTCGACTTGGGTGGTCGGCCAGTTGGCCTGGGTGTGCCTGACTTGTTCCTCAAGACATGCTCTTGGGTCTGGTCTATTGGCCTGTGACGGGTTTTGAGGGTTCAGATATATCCTAGGGTTAATCTAAAGGCCTAAACTACTCCTAATCTCTATAAAAACACTCTAGGACCTAACCTAAATCACTAAAATTCATTCTAGCAACTAAGTGCTGCCAAAATCTATCTTGATCACGGCCTCCATCTCCAACTCCAAGGGCTTATGCATTCAAATCGGATCCAAATCAAAGGTGCTAGCTTGCTACATCAAGGGAGTGGATCAACGTTGCTACGCAAATTTCATGACGATTCTTCAACAAAGGAGCCACCTTTCTTGGTCAAGACGATCCATGATCTTTCCCTAAGCCTCGCTATGTAAGTTCTAGCTACTTGTAGATTCTAACGGTGGTTCTAATGTGACATGGAATAAAGTGCGATGAAACATAAGTGCGCTAGTCTATGTGAACCTAATTTTGCCCCTTTTCAATGATCTATGACCTTGGGCTAAGTTTTAGCGACTTAATCATGCCACTCATGTTATGTTTAACCTAGTTTATCTTGCAAGTTTGAATCTTTATCTATGGAATGTTGACATGAACCTTTGGGAACCATTTGACTTGTGAAACATTGGCAAAGACTTGACTTTGGGGCTTATGCATGTAAATGAACCCAAACCCCTTATGTTATCATGCATGTTTGTGGCCAAATTCCCTTATGATACTATGCATGTTTGTGGCCAAATTTCCTTATGATACTATGCATGTTTGTGGCCAAATTTCCTTATGATACTATGCATATTTGTGGCCAAATTCCCTTATGATACTATGCATGTTTGTGGCCAAATTTCCTTATGATACTATGCATGTTTATGGCCAAATTCCCTTATGATACTATGCATGTTTGAGGCCAAAAACCCCTTATGATGCTATGCATATTTTGAGGCCAAACCCCTTATGATACCATGCATGTTTGTGGCCAATCCCTTTTTAATATCGTGCATGTTTTGAGGCCAATATGTAGCATAGTATCCTTACTATGTTGACTCGCTTTTACTTGGGTTGGAAACACGATTTGGGGTAGGTTAGACAAGCGTGATTACGACATGATAATTTGACATGGGATTTCATGAAAATATGACACTCATGATACACCTAAACGTGGGCATGACATGTGGGGGTAGACATGGGACTTGAAACTAGACACGTATGGGTTGTAAGTGTAACATGACACTAGACCAAACATGAAAGTGGCCAACTCGAGGTTAGGTTGAGTTTGTAGCATAAATCTACCCGGACCCGCCCGGCGTAACTAGTGGCTACAAACAATAGGACTCAATGTGAGTAGTTGGTCACATAGCACTTAAAACCCGAGGTTAGACTAGGTTGTGGTGTAAATCTACCCGGACCCGCCCGACTTAACTAGTAACCACAACAAGGTCTAATGTGAGAGGTTAAAAGTGCATTAATTTAATTAATGCCACATGATAAGGTTAAGTAAATTTGATTAATGACACTTAACTGATATGACTTGAATGGGTAGGTTAAGTTAAACCGGACATGATCTCTTAATGACACTTAACCATATAAGACAATTAGGGGATGGGGTTAAGTAATTTACACTTAACTAATCCGACTTGGTAATTAGATGGGTTTAAGTAACTTAGACTTAACTAATCTAAACACGATAATTAGATGGGGTTTAGTAACCTACACTTAACTAATCTAAACACGGTAATTCGATGGGGTTAAGTTAAACACTTAACCAATTTAAACTTGGTAATTCAATGAGGTTAAGTGACCAATACTTATCCAACTTAACATGATAATTTAATGGGGTTAAGTTACTTATACTTAACCAATTATACATGATGATTTGATTAGGTTAAGTAACCTATACTTAACCAATCTAATATGCGGACCTGATAGGGTCAAGTCACAAGAACTTTTAAATAAACATAACCATTGTAATATGATTAGTGCATGGGGTTAAGCTAACCCATACTTAACCAATCCGACTCGATAATCTGATGGGATTAAGATAATCTATGCTTAATCAATCTAACACGATAATCTGATAGGGTTAAGATAAACAAGTACTTGACAAATTTGACTTGATGATTGAATAGGGCTAAGTCCTGAGCTTCTTGGTATACTTAACCGACTTGTAGGGCTAGGTCTTGGACTTGTATGCCTAGCCAAATCTTGACATGATTCATAGGCAGGTTAAGTCATGAACTTAAACGACAATACTTAACCCATTAGACAAGACCCTAGTTCAGGGGACTAGGTGGAAAGCCGGGATTAACAAGGATAACGGGAAAAGAAGCTAAGTGGTAAACCTTAGTTAAGGATAACTACGTAATAATTCTTAGCCAAGGACATGGGACTAGTTCATAAATAGATGAGTAACCTGATACGGTAGGTCATCGCTTAGTATACGAGGAGGAGCAACTTATCTGACTTGGATAAAAAGCTCCAGCGAGCTGGGTGACGAAGCGGTAGCTTCGGGGGACGTGAGGATACTCTTGGTATCCCTCTGAGAGGTGGCAGATGGTCCATGAAACCTGGCCTCACAGAGGTTAAGGTCTGCAGTAGAAGAGCCAAGAGAATGCCTTGGTTGCTATGCGAGCGACCTAAAGACTGGGATGGATTAGCGTGGAGTCGACGATACTTGTTTTTGCCCTGGATAGCACGTCGCCGACTACCTACCATCTTTAGTCAATTGTGTACGAACGGAAAGGCAGAGAACTCCCAACAGACCATGTTCTTGCTATCGAGTCATGGGTGAGGTTGGCCCATAGGAAAGTGGGGCTATAGTGGGGCCGGGATGTAGTTCTCATACATGATTTTTCTTGGATTGCCTTTTGGTAGTTGAGGGAGGGGTCACGTAGGACCATAGCCACGGATTCAAAAACAGACCTTGATATCTGCATCGGCAGATGACTTAAAGCTCCCGACCGAGTTCCGTATTTCTTGATTGCCCTGGCACGGAACTCGGATGGCACATTGAGATACATGGGCGTCTAGACATGGAAAACGATTCGCGATACATACGTGGGATAAAGGGCGCGGTTGACGGGTGGCATAATCCCTAGTGGCCCTAGGTGGCTTGAATCCAAACCAAGACACGGAAACGTTCATTAGGTAGCATAATCCCTAGTGGTCCTAGGTGGCATAAACCCTAAGTGAACACGTGATAGTTCATGGTAAGAAAACATAACCAGATCAAGGGTAGCAGTCCAAAACAACTTCAAGGATAAAACGGTACTACGTTGAGGTGGTATAGATTTACATGGGAAAGCCTGTACGGCCTACAGCAAAGGACTGAACTTATACATGGAAAGAAACATACGAGTTGGAAAAACCTACATATGCTATATATTAGGTTGACATGGACCATTACATGACATTGGGCAAGGGACATTCATAGTTAACACATGACGCGGGTTGGGATACTAGTACGAGAGGTGCAGAGCAAATATACATGATAGATACCGTGGGATGTTATACATGATAGATACCTTGTGATAGTATACTTGATAGAAACCTGACGAAGTGATACCTTGATTTATCTTGACACCGTAGTTTATCATGATACCTTAGTTTATCTTGCTACAGTAGTTCATCCAGTTATCTTGGTTAAGCTTATCTATCTTGTCGTCATCCTTATGTTTACTTTCAGTTTATGTATGTCATGTTACCTTTACCTGTTTTTATGCTGGAAGTAGATAGGACTTACCAGTCTTTATGACTGACCCCGTTTTCTTTCGCCTCTTTGTCTTCCGTTCCCCCCCCCCCCAGGTTTTCAGGGAGGAAACACTGTTATTTAGTTCGGACTTCCTCTGCTTGAAGGTCATCATGCATGGCTTGGACTTTTCTTGGCTATGGCTACCTTACTGTTTTATTTGGGGAATAATTTATGAAAAGGTTTTATGCTTCTTTACTATTGCAAGACAGGTTTTGATGTATTCTCATGTAAAAAGGCTTTAGACCTTATTTTATAAGGTAATGAAATTTGTTTTACTTCCGCTGCTTTATATATATGTTATGTCTTGTAATATTTCTGTGCATGTTTACCTCGATAATGCTTCACCAAACCTAGTGCATTCCCTTTGTGAGTGACCGTAGCGGAGGTGGGGTGTTACATTTGGTATCAGAGCAGAAGGTTACTAGACTGGGAAAAAGTTTTGAAAACCTTCTGAAAACTATTTGAGAAACCGTTTACAAAGAAGCATCTTTCAAGAAAAGTTTTTTTAAAAGGCTATTCCCCAAAAGCCATTAGCACTATCTTTTGTTTCCTTGATTGAATCTCTTTTCCTTTCTTTCCTCCATCTGTAGCCACAGTAGTTTTAACTGCGACTAATCCTTGTCTAGCTACGTAAATGTTTTCCCGTGCGATGGAGGAAGTTCTCGAGAGACCTGTTACCGAAGTTATAAGAAGGGATAATAAGAGCAAGGATAAAGGACACGAGATTAAGAATAAGCAACTCGTTGGTATGGCTTGACCTACAAAGGAAGATAAGGACAAGATTAGCGAGAGGGCAATTGTATGCTCTCATTCCTAGCGTACCTAAGAGGAATGGTACCGTTTCTGTTAAAGGCTTAGCCTTTCTTTTCTATCGTCCCGTCTAGACTTTGTTTTGATCATCGCATCATTTAAGTCTGCCTCGATGGTTAAGTCTCTGCACCTTAGTACTAGCATGGTAGAAGATCCCACTTTAGTCCCAAAAATCTGGTTGGAGAGTCGGTCCATTTATTCATGACTTGTTTGGATTTGAGAACGTCTATGCCAAGTGTTGAGATTAGAAGCAATGCTTCTATTGTTGAGCTATGGATGGATTCTAGGGATGAAGTGGTGATCCAGTAAGGGATGCCATTCTCGGTTTTGAAAGGAGGATAGTTAAACTCTTAACTGACCTTGGTAATACCCTCGTAGTCTCGTGTAACCTTTTGGGTTCTGTCATGATTAGTTACCTAGAATCTCTTAATGCATTTATCGGAAATCTCTGATCCAATCGAGTAACGTCCGCCAATAAGACGGATGGTTCATTCTGCTTGAGCATGGGTTATAGGAATCACCCTAGTAAGTGCACGTGGTAACATGGATTGACATCGGTAAACGAGATCCAGAATTCACTAGTGAATTTTGGAGAGCTTGCATGAGTACGCAGATATGGTTGAGCCAAGTATACTAGGGAAAGAATAAGTGAAAGTGGAACGAGAGGCGATAGTGAAATGAGTTCCAACTCATACCTTGGAAATAGGAATCAAGGAGCTACGAAATCATGAAGTCAAAGGCGGTCAAGGCACAATGGAATTAATCTCAAGGAAACGCGGCTTAGACGCGCGCATCATTTCTCTTTTTAAGAGTATATCTTTGATCCTTGGTTCACCTGTAGAGCTTACTTGCATGCTATCGCTTGGTGGATATCCTCTCGGTCCTGTTTCTGTTACAAACCCCGTAAGGAGTTTGTCTTGTTTATCTCCTCGATCTTATCTTGGGAACCTTAGATAGAACTCTATGGATGTAAACATGTATTTGAAACATGTTATGATTGATATGGTTGCAAATGGTTGCAAGTGGTTGCTCGTGGATGCGCGAATACACATTAGATACTAGATTGACGCGGTCACGTTTCATGTTGCATATGCACGAGTATTTATACTTGTTTATGGATGAAATTGAATGTGTTGTCATGCGGATGTTGCATATGAATGTATGTGCACACATATAGTGTTTATATGACTAGGACTATTTGCATACATGTTGGACGCATGGCACTAAACATATTTTGCATTAGAAAGATCATTCAGGCCTGATCATTAGCATTAGCTAAGGAGCATATACACACACTTTCCGCATTTATTCATAAAGCATTAGGACTCTTTTAAGGACCATGGTTGCCTGTGGATGATGTTTTGAGTAGATGGATGATGGATGGTAGGATACGTTCTTCCTAACTTGGAGATTTTGGGGACGAAATCCTTTAAGTTGGGGGGAATGTAACAACCCGGATTTTTACAACATGCTAGGACAAGAATCAAGGCAGAATTTAATGATAAAATCTGAATCAAGGGAAACGGGCTGTGCCATTGCGTTCGTCTCAGAAAAATACGCGAAATAGAGTCCGAGTTTTCGAAAATCGGAGTCCGTATGACCAAGTTATGGCTCGTCAGAGTTTTCAGAAAATTTCAAGTTCAAAAAATAGTTCAAATTTGAATTCAGAATTCAAATTCAGCCAAGCAGGACGGGCGGGAAAATTCCCGCCATCCCCAAGTCGACTGTGGAGTCGACTTGGGAGTCGACACACCCCAGGTGGTGTCGACTGCCCAGTCGACACCCCTGTCGACTTGGGTGGTCGGTCAGTTGGCCTGGGTGTGCCTGACTTGTTCCTCAAGACATGCTCTTGGGTCTGGTCTATTGGCCTGTGATGGGTTTTGAGGGTTTAGATCTACCCTAGGGTTAATCTAAGGGCCTAAACTACTCCTAATCTCTATAAAAACACCCTAGGACCTTACCTAAATCACTAAAAATCATTCTAGCAACTAAGTGCTGCCAAAATCTATCTTAATCATGGCCTCCATCTCCAACTCCAAGGGCTTATGCATTCAAATCGGATCCAAATCAAAGATGCTAGCTTGCTACATCAAATCAAGGGAGTGGATCAATGTTGCTACGCAAATTTCATGATGATTATTCAACAAAGGAGCCACCTTTCTTGGTCAAGACGATCCATGATCTTTCCCTAAGCCTCGCTATGTAAGTTCTAGCTACTTGTAGATTCTAACGGTGGTTCTAATGTGACATGGAATAAAGTGCGATGAAACATAAGTGCGCTAGTCTATGTGAACCTAATTTTGCCCCTTTTCAATGATCTATGACCTTGGGCTAAGTTTTAGCGACTTAATCATGCCACTCATGTTATGTTTAACCTAGTTTATCTTGCAAGTTTGAATCTTTATCTATGGAATGTTAACATGAACCTTTGGGAACCATTTGACTTGTGAAACATTGGCAAAGACTTGACTTTGGGGCTTATGCATGTAAATGAACCCAAACCCCTTATGTTATCATGCATGATTGTGGCCAAATTCCCTTATGATACTATGCATGTTTGTGGCCAAATTTCCTTATGATACTATGCATGTTTGTGGCCAAATTTCCTTATGATACTATTCATGTTTGTGGCCAAATTTCCTTATGATACTATGCATGTTTGTGGCCAAATTCCCTTATGATACTATGCATGTTTGAGGCCTAAAACCCCTTATGATGCTATGCATATTTTGAGACCAAACCCCTTATGATACCATGCATGTTTGTGGCCAATCCCTTTTTAATATCGTGTATGTTTTGAGGCCAATATGTAGCATAGTATCCTTACTATGTTGACTCGCTTTTACTTGGGTTGGAAACACGATTTGGGGTAGGTTAGACAAGCATGATTACGACATGATAATTTGACATGGGATTTCATGAAAATATGACACTCATGATACACCTAAACGTGGGCATGACATGTGGGGTAGATATGGGACTTGAAACTAGACACGTATGGGTTGTAAGTGTCACATGACACTAGACCAAACATGAAAGTGGCCAACTCGAGGTTGGGTTGAGTTTGTAGCATAAATCTACCCGGACTCGCCCGGCTTAACTAGTGGCTACAAACAATAGGACTCAATGTGAGTAGTTGGTCACATAGCACTTAAAACCGAGGTTAGACTAGGTTGTGGTGTAAATCTACCCGGACCTGCCCGGCTTAACTAGTAACCACAACAAGGTCTAATGTGAGAGGTTAAAAGTGCATTAATTTAATTAATGCCACATGATAAGGTTAAGTAAATTTGATTAATGACACTTAACCGATATGACATGAATGGGTAGGTTAAGTTAAACCGGATTTGATCTCTTAATGACACTTAACCATATAAGACAATTAGGGGATGGGGTTAAGTAATTTACACTTAACTAATCCGACTTGGTAATTAGATGGGGTTAAGTAACTTAGACTTAACTAATCTAAACACGGTAATTACATAGGGTTAAGTAACCTACACTTAACTAATCTAAACACGGTAATTCGATGGGGTTATGTTAAACACTTAACCAATCTAAACTTGGTAATTCAATGAGGTTAAGTGACCAATACTTATCCAACTTAACATGATAATTTAATGGGGTTAAGTAACTTATACTTAACCAATTATACATGATGATTTGATGAGGTTAAGTAACCTATACTTAACCAATCTAATATGCGGACCTGATAGGGTCAAGTCACAAGACCTTTTAAATAAACTTAACCATTGTAATACAATTAGTGCATGGGGTTAAGCTAACCCATACTTAACCAATCCGACTCGATAATCTGATGGGATTAAGATAATTTATGCTTAATCAATCTAACACGATAATCGATAGGGTTAAGATAAACAAGTACTTGACCAATTTGACTTGATGATTGAATAGGGCTAAGTCATTAGCTTCTTGGTATACTTAACCGACTTGTAGGGCTAGGTCTTGGACTTGTATACCTAGCCAAATCTTGACATGATTCGTAGGCAGGTTAAGTCATGAACTTAAACGACAATACCTAACCCATTAGACAAAACCCTAGTTCAGGGGACTAGGTGGAATGCCGGGATTAACAAGGATAACGGGAAAAGAAGCTAAGTGGTAAACCTTAGTTAAGGATAACTATGTAATAACTCTTAGCCAAGGACATGGGACTAGTTCATAAATAGATGAGTAACCTGATACGGTAGGTCATCGCTTAGTATACGAGGAGGAGCAACTTATCTGACTTGGATAAAAAGCTCCAGCGAGATGGGTGACGAAGCGGTAGCTTCGGGGGATGTGAGGGTACTCTTGGTATCCCTCTGTGAGGTGGCAGATGGTCCATGAAACCTGGCCTCACAAAGGTTAAGGTCTGCGGTAGAAGAGCCAAGAGTATGCCTTGGTTGCTATGCGAGCGACCTAAAGACTGGGATGGATTAGCGTGGAGTCGAAGATACTTGTTTTTCCCCTGGATAGCACGTCGCCGACTACCTACCAACTTTAGTCAATCGTGTACGAACGGAAAGGCAGAGAACTCCCAACAGACCATGTTCTTGCTATCGAGTCATGGGTGAGGTTGGCCCATAGGAAAGTGGGGCTATAGTGGGGCCGGGATGTAGTTCTCATACATGATTTTTCTTGGATTACCTTTCAATAGTTGAGGGAGGGGTCACGTGGGACCATAGCCACGGATTCAAAAACAGACCTTGATATCTGCATCGGTAGATGACTTAAAGCTCCCGACCGAGTTCCGTATTTCTTGATTGCCCTGGCACGGAACTCGGATGGCACATTGAGATACATGTGCGTCTAGACATGGAAAACGATTCGCGATACATACGTGGGATAAAGGGCGCGGTTGACGGGTGGCAAAATCCCTAGTGGCCCTAGGTGGCTTGAACCCAAACCGAGACACGGAAACGTTCATTAGGTAGCATAATCCCTAGTGGTCCTAGGTGGCATAAATCCTAAGTGAACACGCGATAGTTCATGGTAAGAAAACATAACCAGATCAAGGGTACCAGTCCAAAACAACTTCAAGGATAAAACGGTACTACGTTGAGGTGGTATAGATTTACATGGGAAAGCCTGTACGGCCTACAGCAAAGGACTGAACTTATACATGGAAAGAAACATACGAGTTGGAAAAACCTACATATGCTATATATTAGGTTGACATGGACCATTACATGACATTGGGCAAGGGACATTCATAGTTAACACATGACGCGGGTTGGGATACTAGTACGAGAGGTGCAGAGCAAATATACATGATAGATACCGTGGGATGTTATACATGATAGATACCTTGTGATAGTATACTTGATAGAAACCTGACGATGTGATACCTTGATTTATCTTGACACCGTAGTTTATCATGATACCTTAGTTTATCTTGCTACAGTAGTTCATCCAGTTATCTTGGTTAAGCTTATCTATCTTGTCGTCATCCTTATGTTTACTTTCAGTTTATGTATGTCATGTTACCTTTACCTGTTTTTATGCTGGAAGTAGATAGGACTTACCAGTCTTTATGACTGACCCCGTTTTCTTTCGCCTCTTTGTCTTCCGTTCCCCCCCCCCCAGGTTTTCAGGGAGGAAACACTGTTATTTAGTTCGGACTTCCTCTGCTTGAAGGTCATCATGCATGGCTTGGACTTTTCTTGGCTATGGCTACCTTACTGTTTTATTTGGGGAATAATTTATGAAAAGGTTTTATGCTTCTTTACTATTGCAAGACAGGTTTTGATGTATTCTCATGTAAAAAGGCTTTAGACCTTATTTTATAAGGTAATGAAATTTGTTTTACTTCCGCTGCTTTATATATATGTTATGTCTTGTAATATTTCTGTGCATGTTTACCTCGATAATGCTTCACCAAACCTAGTGCATTCCCTTTGTGAGTGACCGTAGCGGAAGTGGGGTGTTACATTTGGTATCAGAGCAGAAGGTTACTAGACTGGGAAAAAGTTTTGAAAACCTTCTGAAAACTATTTGAGAAACTGTTTACAAAGAAGCATCTTTCAAGAAAAGTTTTTTTAAAAGGCTATTCCCCAAAAGCCATTAGCACTATCTTTTGTTTCCTTGATTGAATCTCTTTTCCTTTCTTTCCTCCATCTGTAGCCACAGTAGTTTTAACTGCGACTAATCCTTGTCTAGCTACGTAAATGTTTTCCCGTGCGATGGAGGAAGTTCTCGAGAGACCTGTTACCGAAGTTATAAGAAGGGATAATAAGAGCAAGGATAAAGGACACGAGATTAAGAATAAGCAACTCGTTGGTATGGCTTGACCTACAAAGGAAGATAAGGACAAGATTAGCGAGAGGGCAATTGTATGCTCTCATTCCTAGCGTACCTAAGAGGAATGGTACCGTTTCTGTTAAAGGCTTAGCCTTTCGTTTCTATCGTCCCGTCTAGACTTTGTTTTGATCATCGCATCATTTAAGTCTGCCTCGATGGTTAAGTCTCTGCACCTTAGTACTAGCATGGTAGAAGATCCCACTTTAGTCCCAAAAATCTGGTTGGAGAGTCGGTCCATTTATTCATGACTTGTTTGGATTTGAGAACGTCTATGCCAAGTGTTGAGATTAGAAGCAATGCTTCTATTGTTGAGCTATGGATGGATTCTAGGGATGAAGTGGTGATCCAGTAAGGGATGCCATTCTCGGTTTTGAAAGGAGGATAGTTAAACTCTTAACTGACCTTGGTAATACCCTCGTAGTCTCGTGTAACCTTTTGGGTTCTGTCATGATTAGTTACCTAGAATCTCTTAATGCATTTATCGGAAATCTCTGATCCAATCGAGTAACGTCCGCCAATAAGACGGATGGTTCATTCTGCTTGAGCATGGGTTATAGGAATCACCCTAGTAAGTGCACGTGGTAACATGGATTGACATCGGTAAACGAGATCCAGAATTCACTAGTGAATTTTGGAGAGCTTGCATGAGTACGCAGATATGGTTGAGCCAAGTATACTAGGGAAAGAATAAGTGAAAGTGGAACGAGAGGCGATAGTGAAATGAGTTCCAACTCATACCTTGGAAATAGGAATCAAGGAGCTACGAAATCATGAAGTCAAAGGCGGTCAAGGCACAATGGAATTAATCTCAAGGAAACGCGGCTTAGACGCGCGCATCATTTCTCTTTTTAAGAGTATATCTTTGATCCTTGGTTCACCTGTAGAGCTTACTTGCATGCTATCGCTTGGTGGATATCCTCTCGGTCCTGTTTCTGTTACAAACCCCGTAAGGAGTTTGTCTTGTTTATCTCCTCGATCTTATCTTGGGAACCTTAGATAGAACTCTATGGATGTAAACATGTATTTGAAACATGTTATGATTGATATGGTTGCAAATGGTTGCAAGTGGTTGCTCGTGGATGCGCGAATACACATTAGATACTAGATTGACGCGGTCACGTTTCATGTTGCATATGCACGAGTATTTATACTTGTTTATGGATGAAATTGAATGTGTTGTCATGCGGATGTTGCATATGAATGTATGTGCACACATATAGTGTTTATATGACTAGGACTATTTGCATACATGTTGGACGCATGGCACTAAACATATTTTGCATTAGAAAGATCATTCAGGCCTGATCATTAGCATTAGCTAAGGAGCATATACACACACTTTCCGCATGTATTCATAAAGCATTAGGACTCTTTTAAGGACCATGGTTGCCTGTGGATGATGTTTTGAGTAGATGGATGATGGATGGTAGGATACGTTCTTCCTAACTTGGAGATTTTGGGGACGAAATCCTTTAAGTTGGGGGGAATGTAACAACCCGGATTTTTACAACATGCTAGGACAAGAATCAAGGCAGAATTTAATGATAAAATCTGAATCAAGGGAAACGGGCTGTGCCATTGCGTTCGTCTCAGAAAAATACGCGAAATAGAGTCCGAGTTTTCGAAAATCGGAGTCCGTATGACCAAGTTATGGCTCGTCAGAGTTTTCAGAAAATTTCAAGTTCAAAAAATAGTTCAAATTTGAATTCAGAATTCAAATTCAGCCAAGCAGGACGGGCGGGAAAATTCCCGCCATCCCCAAGTCGACTGGGGAGTCGACTTGGGAGTCGACACACCCCAGGTGGTGTCGACTGCCCAGTCGACACCCCTGTCGACTTGGGTGGTCGGTCAGTTGGCCTGGGTGTGCCTGACTTGTTCCTCAAGACATGCTCTTGGGTCTGGTCTATTGGTCTGTGATGGGTTTTGATGGTTTAGATCTACCCTAGGGTTAATCTAAGGGCCTAAACTACTCCTAATCTCTATAAAAACACCCTAGGACCTTACCTAAATCACTAAAAATCATTCTAGCAACTAAGTGCTGCCAAAATCTATCTTGATCATGGCCTCCATCTCCAACTCCAAGGGCTTATGCATTCAAATCGGATCCAAATCAAAGGTGCTAGCTTGCTACATCAAATCAAGGGAGTGGATCAATGTTGCTACGCAAATTTCATGACGATTCTTCAACAAAGGAACCACCTTTCTTGGTCAAGACGATCCATGATCTTTCCCTAAGCCTCGCTATGTAAGTTCTAGCTACTTGTAGATTCTAACGGTGGTTCTAATGTGACATGGAATAAAGTGCGATGAAACATAAGTGCGCTAGTCTATGTGAACCTAATTTTGCCCCTTTTCAATGATCTATGACCTTGGGCTAAGTTTTAGCGACTTAATCATGCCACTCATGTTATGTTTAACCTAGTTTATCTTGCAAGTTTGAATCTTTATCTATGGAATGTTAACATGAACCTTTGGGAACCATTTGACTTGTGAAACATTGGCAAAGACTTGACTTTGGGGCTTATGCATGTAAATGAACCCAAACCCCTTATGTTATCATGCATGATTGTGGCCAAATTCCCTTATGATACTATGCATGTTTGTGGCCAAATTTCCTTATGATACTATGCATGTTTGTGGCCAAATTTCCTTATGATACTATTCATGTTTGTGGCCAAATTTCCTTATGATACTATGCATGTTTGTGGCCAAATTCCCTTATGATACTATGCATGTTTGAGGCCTAAAACCCCTTATGATGCTATGCATATTTTGAGACCAAACCCCTTATGATACCATGCATGTTTGTGGCCAATCCCTTTTTAATATCGTGTATGTTTTGAGGCCAATATGTAGCATAGTATCCTTACTATGTTGACTCGCTTTTACTTGGGTTGGAAACACGATTTGGGGTAGGTTAGACAAGCATGATTACGACATGATAATTTGACATGGGATTTCATGAAAATATGACACTCATGATACACCTAAACGTGGGCATGACATGTGGGGTAGATATGGGACTTGAAACTAGACACGTATGGGTTGTAAGTGTCACATGACACTAGACCAAACATGAAAGTGGCCAACTCGAGGTTGGGTTGAGTTTGTAGCATAAATCTACCCGGACTCGCCCGGCTTAACTAGTGGCTACAAACAATAGGACTCAATGTGAGTAGTTGGTCACATAGCACTTAAAACCGAGGTTAGACTAGGTTGTGGTGTAAATCTACCCGGACCTGCCCGGCTTAACTAGTAACCACAACAAGGTCTAATGTGAGAGGTTAAAAGTGCATTAATTTAATTAATGCCACATGATAAGGTTAAGTAAATTTGATTAATGACACTTAACCGATATGACATGAATGGGTAGGTTAAGTTAAACCGGATTTGATCTCTTAATGACACTTAACCATATAAGACAATTAGGGGATGGGGTTAAGTAATTTACACTTAACTAATCCGACTTGGTAATTAGATGGGGTTAAGTAACTTAGACTTAACTAATCTAAACACGGTAATTAGATGGGGTTAAGTAACCTACACTTAACTAATCTAAACACGGTAATTCGATGGGGTTATGTTAAACACTTAACCAATCTAAACTTGGTAATTCAATGAGGTTAAGTGACCAATACTTATCCAACTTAACATGATAATTTAATGGGGTTAAGTAACTTATACTTAACCAATTATACATGATGATTTGATGAGGTTAAGTAACCTATACTTAACCAATCTAATATGCGGACCTGATAGGGTCAAGTCACAAGACCTTTTAAATAAACTTAACCATTGTAATACAATTAGTGCATGGGGTTAAGCTAACCCATACTTAACCAATCCGACTCGATAATCTGATGGGATTAAGATAATCTATGCTTAATCAATCTAACACGATAATCTGATAGGGTTAAGATAAACAAGTACTTGACCAATTTGACTTGATGATTGAATAGGGCTAAGTCATTATCTTCTTGGTATACTTAACCGACTTGTAGGGCTAGGTCTTGGACTTGTATACCTAGCCAAATCTTGACATGATTCGTAGGCAGGTTAAGTCATGAACTTAAACGACAATACCTAACCCATTAGACAAAACCCTAGTTCAGGGGACTAGGTGGAATGCCGGGATTAACAAGGATAACGGGAAAAGAAGCTAAGTGGTAAACCTTAGTTAAGGATAACTATGTAATAACTCTTAGCCAAGGACATGGGACTAGTTCATAAATAGATGAGTAACCTGATACGGTAGGTCATCGCTTAGTATACGAGGAGGAGCAACTTATCTGACTTGGATAAAAAGCTCCAGCGAGCTGGGTGACGAAGCGGTAGCTTCGGGGGATGTGAGGGTACTCTTGGTATCCCTCTGTGAGGTGGCAGATGGTCCATGAAACCTGGCCTCACAGAGGTTAAGGTCTGCGGTAGAAGAGCCAAGAGTATGCCTTGGTTGCTATGCGAGCGACCTAAAGACTGGGATGGATTAGCGTGGAGTCGAAGATACTTGTTTTTCCCCTGGATAGCACGTCGCCGACTACCTACCAACTTTAGTCAATCGTGTACGAACGGAAAGGCAGAGAACTCCCAACAGACCATGTTCTTGCTATCGAGTCATGGGTGAGGTTGGCCCATAGGAAAGTGGGGCTATAGTGGGGCCGGGATGTAGTTCTCATACATGATTTTTCTTGGATTACCTTTCAATAGTTGAGGGAGGGGTCACGTGGGACCATAGCCACGGATTCAAAAACAGACCTTGATATCTGCATCGGTAGATGACTTAAAGCTCCCGACCGAGTTCCGTATTTCTTGATTGCCCTGGCACGGAACTCGGATGGCACATTGAGATACATGTGCGTCTAGACATGGAAAACGATTCGCGATACATACGTGGGATAAAGGGCGCGGTTGACGGGTGGCAAAATCCCTAGTGGCCCTAGGTGGCTTGAACCCAAACCGAGACACGGAAACGTTCATTAGGTAGCATAATCCCTAGTGGTCCTAGGTGGCATAAATCCTAAGTGAACACGCGATAGTTCATGGTAAGAAAACATAACCAGATCAAGGGTAGCAGTCCAAAACAACTTCAAGGATAAAACGGTACTACGTTGAGGTGGTATAGATTTACATAGGAAAGCCTGTACGGCCTACAGCAAAGGACTGAACTTATACATGGAAAGAAACATACGAGTTGGAAAAACCTACATATGCTATATATTAGGTTGACATGGACCATTACATGACATTGGGCAAGGGACATTCATAGTTAACACATGACGCGGGTTGGGATACTAGTACGAGAGGTGCAGAGCAAATATACATGATAGATACCGTGGGATGTTATACATGATAGATACCTTGTGATAGTATACTTGATAGAAACCTGACGATGTGATACCTTGATTTATCTTGACACCGTAGTTTATCATGATACCTTAGTTTATCTTGCTACAGTAGTTCATCCAGTTATCTTGGTTAAGCTTATCTATCTTGTCGTCATCCTTATGTTTACTTTCAGTTTATGTATGTCATGTTACCTTTACCTGTTTTTATGCTGGAAGTAGATAGGACTTACCAGTCTTTATGACTGACCCCGTTTTCTTTCGCCTCTTTGTCTTCCGTTCTCCCCCCCCCCCCCCCCAGGTTTTCAGGGAGGAAACACTGTTATTTAGTTCGGACTTCCTCTGCTTGAAGGTCATCATGCATGGCTTGGACTTTTCTTGGCTATGGCTACCTTACTGTTTTATTTGGGGAATAATTTATGAAAAGGTTTTATGCTTCTTCACTATTGCAAGACAGGTTTTGATGTATTCTCATGTAAAAAGGCTTTAGACCTTATTTTATAAGGTAATGAAATTTGTTTTACTTCCGCTGCTTTATATATATATTCTGTCTTGTAATATTCCTGTGCATGTTTACCTCGATAATGCTTCACCAAACCTAGTGCATTCCCTTTGTGAGTGACCCTAGCGGAGGTGGGGTGTTACAGAAATTGAATAAAGGATTTGAAAGGGAATTTGAATATTTGTAATTCAAATTGAATATAGAAATTCAAATAAAGTTTGAAATAGAATTTAAATATCAAAAGTGAAACGGAATTTGAATATATATATATATATATAATTCAAATAGAAGTGAAATAGAATTTGAATTCAAAGGAATTCAAATGAGTTTGAATAAAGAAATTCAATTGGAATTTGAATATTGCAAATATAATGGAAATTCAAATACAGAGTTTGAATAAAGAAATTCAAATGGAATTTGAATATTGTGAATATATAGGATTTGAATATTAGAAGTGAAATAGATTGGGAATATTATGAAATGGATTTGATATATATTTAAAATATATCAGAATGGAGTTGAATTTATTATAAACAAAGTTAAAACGTTTATGTTATAAATATAATTAAAACGAGCTCACCATAGCGCGACAGTTCGTAAATTTGCTATTCGAACTTCAATTTAGTATACAGAACTCAATTGAAGTCGGAATTCTTTAAAACAAGAATCATCGGGACCGGTTGAACAATAGTTTTCTAATGAAAGAGAAAAATCTGGATTTTGTCATATAGATTTTGAGTTATATCAAAATCAAATTTTTAGAAAAGCAGCGCCAGAACCATTATAAAACCATAACGGTTTAATTAAATAAATAAAAGGATTTTTAGGAAATAAAATCCGAACTGGCATTAGAAAAATCCCGACTGGTGATATAAAATAAATATGAACTCCAGTGAAGTAAGTGAAATGATTTTTAAGACAAAAATCATATTTTAAATGGTTAAATAGAATTAACTAAATTGGAGAATAATTAGTTAAAGGAAATTTGAATCAAAATTGGGTTTTTGGATAAGTGAAAGAGATTGAGAATTTATATTCGAAATAGAATATATAACTGGAGTTGAAAATATAATCAGATTAGTTTATAATTAAGTTGACATATATTTGAACAAGTTATATTCAAATAAAAAGAGTGAAATAGGCAAAACGGTTAATTAGCAACTAGTTAATGGGAATTTGAATGATTGAAATTAAATTTAACTTAAGTAAGTTAAATGGATCGAAACGAATAAATTGAGTAAAATCAATGTGAATGAAATATGAATTGGGTGTGAATAAAGGAAAAACCAAAAGAATATAAAGGAAATATATTTGTAAAACAAATACAAAGGAAGTTATGTGCAAACAAATAGAAGGAGAAATATTTGTAAATACATTTACAAATAGAATTTAGAAGGGAATATTTGTAAAACATTTACAAATATATAAAATGGAAATATTTATTTATATAAAATAAATAGAATGTTATAGGTGAGATATTCATTTGTTAAATAAATAGAAATTAATCAAAGGAATATTTAGAAGATGAATAGAAAATGGAAATCTGTTTTTAACAGGTAAATAGAAAAGATTAATTTATAAATAATAGTTTATAAATTAAATAAAATATTTATCATTCGATAAATGGGGATGTATAAGACTGAACTTATATAGAGAAGAGATATTGGCTTTTAACACCGATAGTTTTAAATAGAAGGGGTACACAACACCTGTATAAGTGAAGTAAAGTTATGAAAAGAACATTTATAAAGTGAAGAACCGTTACTAAAAGTAAATCTTTATAAATGAATAAATGTTATCCAATAGGAGTTATTCGAATAAGAAAAGTCGATTAGAGTTAGAAATAATCGATTAGAGTTAGGATAAATCGATTAGAGTAAGAATTAACCAGTTAGGGTTAATATGTAGAGTTAATTGTATATTTGTTATTCAATTAGAATTTATCGAATATTTGTTATTCAAATTAAGAGTTAACCAGATAGAGTAAATTGAACATAGTTAATCGAATTAGGATTTAATTGAATGTTAGTTATTCAATTAAAGTTGATCGAATATAGTTATGGAGATAGAGTTAGTCAAAACATAGTTACTCAGGATAAGTTGCCATTTCGTACGACTGCTAGCGTAATTCGCAGGGCTGCAGATAGCCAAGGGCGGTCGGATGTTTCCTGGGGGAATCAGGCGTAACCATTGTGATCGCTGCGATCTAGAGTCAAGCGAATGGAGTTAAATCAAATATTAGTTTTTCGAATAGAGTTAAAGGAGTTATCGAATATTAGTTATTCGAATAAAATTAAAGGAGTTATCGAATATTAGTTATTCAAATAGAATTAAAGGAGTTAATCGAATATAGTTTATTCGAATAGAGTAAAATGAGTTATCGAATATAGCTTATTCGGAAGGAGTTAAGAAAAAATAGCTAATCCAATAGAGTTAATTGATAAGAGTAAATTGCATAGAGTAAATCGAATATAGTTTATTCGAAGAAAGGTTTTCGAATCTAGTTATTTGAAAGAGAGATTATCGAATATAGTTATTCTAAGGGAGGAGTTATCGAATAGGGATTTATTCGAAAGAGAGTTACGTAAAGAAGTTTGAAATGTTGAGTATCAACATAAATAATATTGAAAAGATAAATGGGTTCGTAGCACTTTTTCTACCTTAGCAATTTCGAGGACGAAATTATTTTAAGTGGGGAAGAATGTAATGACCCGGATATTCCGGCGGTTAGATTTGAATATTTAATACGGATTTAAATATTGGGTGAATAAATATAAATGGAATATTTATATTAAGTTATTAATTTAATAATCAATATCAATTTAATATCGAATATATTAAAGTTTCAAAATACGAAATCGATAAATAGCTAAATATGAAGTTAAGACTAAATTTAAAACAATTCAGATAATTTATAGGGATTTCAATTTATATAGAATTCGATAAGAATAATTTATTTTCGCATAATTTAAATGGTTTGAAATTTAATTTATATTGGGTTAAATTAATATCTTCTACAGATGATCGAATCAAACTTCGTGACCTATCCCAGTGGGTTCGGAACAGGAGTATTACCCTAGGAATGCCACTTGTTGGGTTCAGAAAGGAGTTCAGAAAAATAGGATATTTTAATTAAAGGATATGGTGCATAAACAAATTAAAATTAAAACAAAATAACTAGTTTGTGGACACAATCAAAACCCGTGCTCCCTTATTATCCACAAACAATCAAAACCCGTGCTCCCTTATTATCCACAAACAAATACAAAACCCGTGCTCTCTTATTATACACAAAACAAAAATCAGAAAATCAAATTAAAGGGGGCCGCTCTATTCAGAATCAAATCGAAAGCCACCTCCCTCTTCAATTTCAAAACTCCTCAACAAATTAAAAACCGAATACCAAAATCGAGACTGACGGTGCTCGATGACGAGGTAGAGATGCCCGAAAAAGGAGGTGTTAGTTGCGACGGAGTGGTCTGGAGACCAGATTTGTGGAAGCAGGGATCGTGTTGTCTGAAACTCAACACCAGGCAAAGTCGCGATGGAAGAGAGGGTCGTCGGGGTTAGTCAAAGGCAACGAGATTTGGGAGATGAAGGTGAATCTGGTGGGTGCGATGGAGTTGAGTTCTGGTGACCGAAATGGATCTGACGTCGATATGTTTAACATCGAAGTGAGGACATGGGGATAGAGACAGACTAGCGGTTCACTGGTGATGAATTCTAGTGGTTTGGTGGTGATGAAAAGGTACTGTTTAGGCTTTGAAATCCAATTCGATAAATTTAATTAGTTATATATTGAATAATGCAAATTCAAATGGATGGAAATATATAACGGGGATGGGATATGTTTACAGTTGAGGCTACTGTCTTGTACAGGGTTGTTGGGTTGATAGCTGTTAGGTTTGGCACTGTATGTCATAAGGGACGATGAACGGAGGTGCGAGATTTTTGAGAATGGATGTCACCATTTTGCAAGGAAGGGCAACGCGATTTTTAGAGAAAAAGGGATTGGAAAATTTGCAGTGAGATTTTAGCAATGGTTTAGGTAAATTAAAGTTTTAATTAAATTTGTTAATAACCTTTCTAATTTTTAATGTAGCATTTAAATTTTATAAACATGATACCTCATTCAATCTAGGTCATAATCCGATGCGATCAGTTGTTCGGACTCGTAACAATGTCATCTCCGCAATGGAATTTGGTTAAAGCAGTTGGTGCAAATGGAGATTTTTAAGTAAATTAAACATTTGGTTTAATTCAATTAAAAACGAATTTCTATCCCGACAACAAAATAACAATCAATGTGAGTAAATCTCACTCACCTCTTGTTTAGAATTATTTTTATTTGTTAAAAATAATTGTTGTTGCTTGTTTGAATGCTGTTTGGTTGATTTAAATATATATAGTTATTTAGGCTTAACTATTACATATATATATTGGGTTGATGATTGGATCTTTCCCGCAGTCTCATTAGCAGATGCCCGCGATACCATTAGCGGATGATTACCCTATACGCCCCACACTATGATAGTGGATGACCTTCTATACCGCGATATCCTGCATCGAAGCAGGATGGGTAATACTATGTTGACTAACGTCTGTGGATGCAGGAAAACAGGTTGGAAGAATCCAACAGGATTCCTCAAAAATATATTATCTGTTTGTTGTTTGTTTGATTTCATATATATTCATATATGATGTGTTCAAAATCAAATGATTGAAAATTGGTTGATTTAATTGTTTAAAATATCACTGGGCTAAGTGATAATTTATTAAAAATATCCTGAAAGGGATAATTGAGATTTAAAAGGGAAATTCTATTTTTCTAAAATAGAATTTGAATTTTTAAATAGATTTGAAATATAAATTTGTTTTGAAAAATAAAACAAGTAGTTCCTTTATAAACGAAGTTTATAAATAGTTCTTTTATAAACTAAGTTATAAATGAAGTGAAAAGAATTATCATTAGATAATTCATAAATAAAAATACAAGTGTGAAATTGAAAAGGAAAATCTATTTTCCAAAAAGTAGAAATAACGATTTCAAAAGGAATTGAAATAAAGACTTGTTTAAATTGAAATAGAAGTTGAATAAGAGAATTGAGAAAGAATTTGAATATAGTATTCAAATGGAATTTAAACTATAGGATTTGAATACAATATTCAAATGGAATTTGAATAAAGGATTTGAAATGGAATTTGAATAAAGGATTTGAAATGCAATTTGAATAAAGAATTTGAAATGGAATTTGAATAAGGGGATTTAAAAATGAGAATTTGAATTAAGAGAAATTCAAATAGAACTTGAATGGAGAATTTGAATTCAATCAGTTAATAAGCAAGTTAAAATATATTTGAACATGTCGTGTTCAAATATAAAAGTGAAATAGACTAAAGGGCCAATTAACGAATTAACTAACAAATTGAGTTAAAAATGATTGGTATAGTTAAAATAGATTGGGCAGGTATAGATACAGGAGACAGGTTTGGAATAAAGTATAGAAGTGAAATAAATAGAATGCTCAACAAAAAGGTACATGTTTAATTTCCACATGAGATTTTATGCGCCGTATCGGCTAGCCGCTTGGCTTTTCTTTTTCTTTTTGGATTGGTTAGGGCCATGGGAGGCCATTTGAAATATCCCGATGCTCCCGGTACAAAGGAGGTTATGGCGAATTTTTCCGGGAATTTAAGGAGTAAGAATATTTTTAAGATAATTTGATAGTTATAAATCTATATATCAATATATATAGAAGTCGATAAGGAAACAAACTTAGAAATAAGATAGTATAATCAAAAAGGAAGTATAAGAATAAAATCTCGTAAGTATAGAAAGAAAAAGTGTATATGTGTTTAAAAGTGAAGAAGTAGTTGTATGGTATTGATTATTCGAGTAAGTAGTCATATCTGTTTTGACGTTATAAATGTTATTCAGTCAAGGCCTGAGATGTAATTATACCCCAACTTGTTTGATTTCATTTTTTACGAATAAATAGTAAGATTTCAGGCTCGAAGATCAATGTTGGATAAGAGTTAGTTGAATATAGTATTTGGGTTGTTGTAACGATGTTTTACACAACATCTGTTTTGACCCAAATAAGTGTAAGTATAGAAATAAACGAGATCGGAAAAGAGATAAGTAATTGGAATATTTTCCAATTATAAATAGCATATATTTTCTAAAGTTTAGAAAATAAAGGAAGGCGATATCCGGAAATGTTTTCCAAATAGCGTAAAATGCCAATATGGTTATTGAAAATATTTGGTTAACAAATATTGATAAAGAAATAGAGAAGTGATTTAATTAATGGAATATTAATTAAGGTTTAGTGATTGTTGGATGTTTGCACGAACACTTGTTTTCTTCGATAGTTAAATCATCGACTATCGAAACACTTGTTTTTATTCGATAGTTAAATCACAGACTATCGAAGTTTTGACCATCGTTGTCAATATGGAGAGACCGGTTGGATTATTATCCAAAGAACCACTCTGTATTGGCAGTAGCATTGCGAATCAGATTATATAAAGATAATCGAAGACGGAAAAGCATTCATCCTGTTCCTGGGTGACTCGTATGGATGAATGTCTGACAGAGTATTTCCAGAAAGGTCACGTACATTGATTTCTTCAACCGTACCAAGAGTGGAAGTGGAGAAGGAAACTTCTTTAGCTAACACGTAATGTACTGTTGTAGACGTCAATTAGTGATTGTCGATGGATCTGACAATGTGGCATTCAAAGTGAATCTGATGTGATGATAAAGCGTAACCTCAAGCCTCATCAACCGGGAAATGACAGAAATCGGGCAGGCAGCATGGCTATGTAGGTCGCACCTATTAGGGTGTATAATCACCTGATCTAGAGATTCATTTACTTCTAAAAATCTATTGTCGATGCTATCCCATTCGGGAAACGGTTGCTGATCCCAACCGTTGGTGATATACATTCGATATATTCAAGCCAAATGAGTGGTCGGTCATGTGTGGCTGAGTTGCAAGATGTTCTTGTTGAACTCGGTGTATTCTCCTCTAGGGATATACCAGCGGAAGGTGGTTCCATACCTTGTCATAGTTGGAATTTCATTACCCAATACGTGCTTGCGGTTTTGATTGTATATTATATATGTGGAACGTGAGATGCAAATGTTCCACTAAATTGTTATTTACTTGATTTAGACATTATTATAATATCAAAAGAGTTTTGATATAAAGATTATCGTTCCTTTCAAAGGGATTTTGAAAGTTAAATCAAGTGTCTGGATTTTCATAAGGGAAAAACCCGTTCCGTGTTATACGGCGTGGTCTTATGAGATTTCATTTAGTTTTCTGAAACTGTTTTAAACTGTTTACTCATACCAGTCCCATGACTGACCTGGAGTTTATTTTGTTTTGTTCTACCTAAATTCTTGGGTGCCTAAATTTGTATGGGCAGTCAAGTAGTTCAGGATTTTTCAGATATATCTAAAAGAGCTTGGAGTAGGAGGCTTCAGCGTTATCTAGTTATAGTGTTGTTCCGCTGTGTTGTAAGTGTTGTACTCTGATAAGTGTATATTATACAGTTAAGATTTTGTATTTCAAAGATATGATATATTATATTTTGTTCCGCTGCGATGTGAGATTCTGTGTTGTTATTTCTGGTCTTCTTCTATTTCTTTCTTCTAAAAAAAATGTTTCGTATTTTCGTGATATTTGGGTTGGACATATGATGTATATAGTCAACTCGGATGTTGCGGCTCTACGGGTCATTACAGAAAGTCAACATGTGTTGTGTTTTAACCAATGGGCTATATTGGTTGAGTAATCGGCAGTAAATGGCCTAAAATAAATCATTTAGTTTATATTGATTCACCGTCAGGTGAGTCGATAGAGATGAAGTTATAAAATTTATTTTATAAATAAATATTGATTTTGGAATACACAAATTAAATAAAAAACTTATTTAAAAGGAAATAAATATTTATATTTACAATCAATTGTAAATTGATTTTTATAAAGTCAGACTGATGTTAATCAGATTTGTAAAGGTGAGAATAAGAAAGTTAACATAACGATCAAATTTGGATAAATATGTTGTTGAGAAACAATTTAATGGAATTATTTGAATTAATTAATTATATTATTAATTAATTTGAAGAGAAAATGAATTGGCATTGATTAATAAGATAATCGTGTTTTGAGTAAATAAATTGACTCTTTAGTTAGATTGATTTCTAAATTAGTATGTTTTGAATAGAAAATAGTTTAAATGAATATTTTTAGATTATAATAAGATTTTTAAAAAGAGATTTACTAGTTATTTTAGTGAATAAAGGAATTAACTACCTATGTAGTTAATGGTTGAAAAAAGTCATTATTGTAATTAATAATAATTTAGATAATTACTTTTTAATGGGAATTTATTTAAAAAGTAATCTAAGTTAAAAGAGAATTTTAAAGCAAATATTCTAGCTTAAAATTAATGTTACTTAATTGTTGAATTAGGTAAAAGGAAATTCAGATAAAAGAGTGTGTGGTAAACCAGAGTTATATAAAAGAGATTTGGGGTGTTATGTCGTTAATTCTAAATTAACGTTATTTAAGAATGTGATTAAGTGGGGGGATTGAGATGGGATTTCCAAAGCATGGAAACATTGAATATATGTGAAAGGAGATTGGTGAATGTGAATGTGGTTTAAAATATGGGTCGTAGGATTTGATAACAAAATCCGAATTGTAAAGGAGTTTGGTTAGAGAGGTCGAGTTAAAAGTTGTGTGATATAAGAAGTTATATAATTGAATTGAGAAATGATGGTATTTTAGAAAAGGAGATTTTTAAAAGGATAATAAGGTTTATTAAACTGTGTTTTGAATTAAATCGTTAAATGGAATCTGAATCGATTTAGAATGAAATATTAGGTTTTGGATTACGACTTGTATTTGTCTGAAGATATGAACGTTGTTGGTCAAGGTCTGAGAGGTAATTAGAATACCCCAACTTGATTGACTTCAGGATTATTGGAAGATAATATTAGTTGTAATGATGAAAGAGGCTAGTATGATTTATTATTTCACTAGAGAAATAATAACGCAACATTCTTAGTTGAAATTTTGGAAAATATGTATAACAAGGATTCCAATGTAAAAAGATAATAAAAAGGGCTGCGTGAAACCATAGCGATGCTCTCTAGTTAGAAAGAGAATGTAAGGTCGAGTTTTATATAAAAATAAATATTCCTTATTGTTTCAAGTTATGAAATATATGATTTGTCATAATATCTCTACAAGTAACAAGTTAAAGTGATTTCTCAATATTAGATTAGATGGTAAGGTGGTTGATGTTTTGAAAGAGAAAATATACAATGATTTATGATAGGATTTTCCTATGTATTAAAGATAAATCTGTTTAAAGAATAATCTTACGTATAATAAGAAGCGAGAAACTATATGTATAATATCGAAAGATTTAAGAGTTTTAAATTCACATTTGTTTTCAATTTAAAAGGCCAAGTGATGCTGAATACCGAACCAGTGAACCCATTGAGTTGTCATGTTTGGAACACTGTCTATTTTGATAGTTAAATCACCGACTATAAAATCTGTCCAATACGATTGTTGGTACGGAAAGACCGGGATCAAATTTACATTCGGAAACCATTTCGACCAACAAATACGTGGAGCATTGAAGACCGTAGATTTTCATAAATAGAAGAGTCACTAAAATTCTCTGCCTCGCAAGCGGAGTAAAGCTGTGATTCTGTCATGATTGGAATCTACGGGTTGCAAGGACTTCTCGCTACTGATCCATGGGATGATTCCTATATTGGATGCAGTAGGAGAGTACCTTCGGTTTATCATGTTCCTGGATGACTTGTATGGACGAGTGTCTGACAAAGTATTTCCAGACGGTCACGTATATTGATTTCTTCAACTGTACCAAGAGTGGAAGCGGAGAAGGAAACTTCTTTTAGCTAACACATAATGTATTGTTGAGAACGTCAATCAGTGATTTGATGGATTTGACGACGTGGCATTCGAAGTGAATCTGGTGTGATGATAAAGCGTAGCCTCAAGCCTCATCAATCGGGAAATGACAAAAATCGGGCAGGCAGCATGGCTATGTGGGTCGCTCCCATTAGGGTGTATAATCACCTATCTAGAGAAATTCTTTTTGCTTCTTTAATCTATCGATGCTGTCCCTTTTCGGGAAGACGGTGGGTCCCTCCCAACCGTTGGTGATATACATTCGATATACTCAAGCGAAATGAGTGGTCGGTCATGTGAGGGCCGGGTTACAAGACGTTCTTGTTGAACCCAGTGTATTCGCCTCTAGAGATACATGATCGGCAGTTGGTCCCATACCTTGTCATAGTCGGAATCGAATATCCAATAAGCGCCTGCGGTTTTGATTGTATACTATATATGTGGAGCGTGAGATGCAAGAGTTCCACTAGATTGATATTTACTTGTAATTAGACATTACTATAATATCAGACAAGATATTGGTTTCAAAAATGGTTTGGGTTATCGTAAGGTAAAAACCGTCCGTGTTTATGTATGGATTTGGTCTTATGATTACCCTTTTGCTTTCGAAAGGATTTTAACTTAAAAGTCAAGTTGTGTGATATCTTAATACTGTGCGAGTTTATCTCACTCTGGTTCACCAGACTGACCCGGTGTTCTGTAAATGCTCCGGTTAGCCCGGGTTATACAGGTTCAGGTTATCGAAAGATATGAAGAAACGAGCTGGAAGAGTCCAGACGTATGACACTATTCCGCTGTGTGTTGTATATGGGACAGATTGTTTAACTATCCAAAAATGTTGATATTCTCTGATATTGTAAGTATTTTAAAGCTCTCAATAAAATTATCTCTGTATTATATTTTGTTCCGCTGCGATGTGAGACTCTGTGTTGTGTTGGTTCTTCTTCTTCTATTCTAATATTTCTTTCTTTCTTACCTCACCCTCTGATTTATTTCTAATAACGTCCAGTGTTTTCGGTGTTTGGAAGGTCGGCATGAGTTACGGTAAAGGTATTTATGTCGATTTCCGGGGCCGAAAATCCCCTGGTCGTTACAGATTCCCTACAACACATGTATATAATAACAATGATAAATAATCAACCATCATCCAAAGTGCACCACACAACTGCATAAGCATTAAACATAAATAATTAACACTTACACAGTCCGTCAACCAATCCGTCGACATACTACTAAACAATTGGGATTAGTGTACGTCAATATCATCCGGACACTCGTGTGGGGTTTCAATCAATCAAACACATTTTATTTGTGCAGTTGGGCGATGTGTAAAATTTACCGTCCCAATCTATGTCAGTCAAATGGGTGTACATAAACAAATTGTCCGATTTGTTTATTCAAATTTATTTTATATACACGTTAAAAATTCTATTTTTAACTATGAAATATTTATTTCAACACATGAATATATTTCCATTCATTCCACATCACAATCAATTTTCACCACACAACAAAATCAAACAAGTCGTCCATGGTATGTGGACAACGGGTGTCGGGTGCTGCTAAGCACCGTCTGCATCCTAGTATATATATTCAAACTAGAATTCAAAATAAAAGTGAGGAGTTCTCACCTAGAGCTAAACCAAACGCCTCGACTCTTCATATGTAGGAAATCTTCAACTTGATTCCAATGCAGTCAGTTTCACGAAGTTTATATTAAAAATCACATTTTAATAACTTTGCCATATATATAAAAATCGGATTTTTACTTTCCTACTACATACATAAAGATTCAATTTTTATATGCTATTCACATGAAGAAAAATCTAATCTTTATATCGCTTCTTCCTATATATATTATATTTTTATATATATACTTCTTATATATAGATCGAATTTTTATTTCGCTACAACATATATAAAAATACCGTCTTTCTATATATAAAAATATCGACTTTCCTATATAGAAATATCGAACTTTCTTATTTAAAAATATCGTCATTACTACGATAAAAATATAATCTTTACTATAATAAAAATATAATCTTTACTAAGATAAAAATATAACCTTTACTATGATAAAAATATAATTTTACTACGATATAAATATAATTTTTACTATGATAAAAACATAATCTTTACTATGATAAAAATATATTCTTTACTATAATAAAAATATAATCTTTACTATGATAAAAATATAATCTTTACTATGATAGAAATATAATCTTTACTATGATTAAAATATATTTTTATTACATCTATAATATAAAAATCATATTTTTATTCTTTCTATAATATAAAAATCATATTTTTATTCTTTCTGTAATATAAAAATCAAAATTTTACTCTTTCTATAATATAAAAATCATATTTTTATGCAAAGTGTAAATATATAAAAATCTAATTTTTATCTTTCCTTTCTACATAAAAAAAATCACTTCTTTTATAAATTAAAAATCCCTTCTTTTTATACATTAACCTATGTATATACATACATATATAATTTACAGTTTAAAACGATGTATAATTACTAAATTTATTTCATAAAAAGAAAATCAAATAATAATAAATAAATAAAGAAGCTCACCGTTGTTTTATCGAAGGAGGGGGGTTCATCAATGGCTCAGAAGGAGGTGGCAGCTCTGGAAAGGGGGTACGGTGGAGGTTATTTGGCTTGAAGGGGCCGGTTCATGGTTTTGGACGTTGGATGGAGGCCGAAAATCGGCGGTGGAGGATCCTTGCGGCAAGGGGGGCCCAGGGCGATTGCGGGTGAGGGGGGCGCCAGCTTCGACGGTGGTTATCGCGGGTAAGGGTGGCGTCGGCTTTGACTGCGATGGGTTTTTTATTTTTTTTTATTTAAAATGTCAGGTAGAGAAAATGTGAGGAGAGGGGGGGTTTGACCGGGTGTTGAAGGGAAATGGGCTTGGCCCGTTTTATTTAAATAATTATATTTAATCCAATAAAGTGCAATTTTCGTTCCAACTCAGAATCAAACCCAACGACTATCGCTCCTAACCAATTACCCCTATTCCAAACGCAATGGGATATGTTTCATAAGCCAATTCAACTATTACAACTAGTTTTCATCAAATTCAAAATATAAATCAGCATATATTGAATTTGAAGGTGCATTTCAATTTACCGGGGCCACATATGAACTCTAAAAATTGCAGAAATTTTATTTCTAGCTTCGTACTGACGATATGGTTGTAACAAAACTAATTTCGTCAAATTTGAAGACTGTTTGAAAAATGGCCATTTTCTAGTCATTCCAAATTGACTAAAACTATTAAAACACGTTTTCCTTCGCCACGCTCACATATAGATTCAGAAAATTACGAATTTTGGAACCTAGCAATAACTTGACATCCAAGATCCAACAAAAGTGGTTTCATCGAAAACAAAGGTCGTTTGCTAAATTTTCAATTTTAAGGGCCAAAATTCCATAGCGACTATCCTGAATTTTCAATTGGACATAACTTTTTATTCCCGCTATGAAATTTCAATTTTTCGGATCCGTTAGGAAGATATTCTCAAATAGATTCTAATATTTTTGGTTTGGCTGAAATCCGGTTTATTTTGAATCCGGTACATTCATTTGAACTTTGCAATCGAATTTTCGAACTACTGCACCATTTTCAATTCATTTTATAATTTAAAATAAATATTTATATTCTAACGACGATCTATATAAATATATACATTATAATTCTATTCAAAATAAATTTCTCATCATCATTATTTAAAATAATTCATTTTAAATATTCAAAATTCAATAAAATTGCCAAAATAAAAATTTTAAATTGGCTCAGATTTCCGAGTTATTACAATCTTCCCCACTTAAAAGTTTTCGTCCCCGAAAAGGAACGAAGCTGAATGTTGTTTAACTAATCAACTCAACTTCCAGTATTTTCATTATGGCTTAAGTTCTTCAACTTTTCAGTTTCTAAGAACTTTTCAAATTTTTCAAAAATTTGGCTAACACCCTAAATTTTCGAAAAATTTCGCCATAACCTCCCCTGTACCAGGAGCTTCAGGATATTTCAAATAGCCTCCCATGGCCCTCACCAGTCCAAAAGAAAAAGAAAAAGCCAATCGGCTCATAAAATCATCCAAACCCAAAGAAATACAATAAACATGTACCTATTTGTCGGGCAAATAATTTTATTCTTTTGCTCTAGCCTCCTTGCTATGACCTGTTCACACATATATATGTACATGCATGCATTTCCAAACAATTTTCAATACAGTTCAATATTTGATACAATTTGGCTAAATTTTTCAAAATATCAAACCAATAATCAAACAACACAACCATCAATCAATTAGTTGATTATCTTTTCAAATTCATAACTTTGATATATATACAGAAAATCATATTCTTGACGCCAAGTCACAACAATATATTCTAACTATATTTTGGTCCTCACACCAGTCAATTGGAAATATATAGACATCCCACTTTCGAAACTCGAACGCATATACTGATGATACTATAGTAATCATCAGGATCGTCTCCGGGCGACTACAGTGTGATTCTATATCTATCCAGTATATTAAAACTTCAAATACACGCGGATTAGACGTATATGCAAAATCTTTATATATTGGATTGTCAAAATTCAATACAAATAAATATTCGAATACGTTGAATAGAGTTTAAATTTTCAAAAAAAAAATTGTTTTCATTTAAAAATATACTTTTCACACTCGTTCTAGGATACAATTGATCCCATCTCTAACGAGTTATTCTCATTGGATATTACTAATCCAATCTCTGATGAATTCTTTCGTTTGGTTCTAACGTGTCTTGTTCTCCGAGCTCTTTAAACTAAAGCTCTGATACCAGATGTAACAATTGGGAATGTCCTCGATCCGAATCAATTGCTAAACCGACCATGACCGTTCGAAACCCCTGATCGTAATGAGAACATGATAAATTGGAACGCAAACAGAAGAACATTTCATTGTACATTACAACAATTCCATCAGAATACTAGAATATACAGAGTATGAATAAATATTACACAGAAAATATCAGAGATTTAAATTACATTTAAATACATCACAGCGGAAAAATATTACAATACACAACTAAAAGAGATATATAGATACAGAGCTTTTTGGATATCGTTCTAGCTGCAAATCAGGATCCTGTGAATATAAATCTACAAAACCAAAACTACTAGCTGCCTGTGTCAAAATAAGGGCACCCAGAGTTTAGGTTAAAACAAAAAAATCCAGGTCAGTCATGTGACTGGTGTGAGAACTAAAACAGTTATTAATCTTTATTTTAAAGTTAGGTAAATCAAGGGACCACGTCGTATAACACGGAACTGGTTTCCTCCCAAGAATACTAGTGCATAAAACAACAACGCAATGCTAAATAAAGAACAATGAAGCTATTATAAGACCCAGGTCCCATCACACAATGCAACGCAAGCCGGAGGACAGGGTTTTACCTTATAATAGCCAAAGAATGCTTGATACGCTAAATTTCATCTTTTATTATTACTATAAGTGTATAGTGTCAAAACAATTTCAATCATAAGTATCAATCATAGATGGCATAAGTCCCCCATACCAATATGTCACCATATATAGGTATACGATCTAAACGGCACGATGTCGTATTTGGAAATTGGATTTCCACCTGTGAACTAAGGCAAAAGATAGTCCTCACCGATTCGAGACTGTCTAGCCCGAGTCTCAGGCAAGTACTCAGTCAAGCCTTTGGATCATCAAGGCCGGTCCACCGATGTGGATTAAAATGCCTGAACACTGCGTTTTCTCCCCCTTTGGGGCGTAAATGAGTCCTATAACTTCATTGGCTCCACATAGTCACCGATATATCCGAGGTGCCTCGCAATCCAACAACCACATAAGTCAAACTTGTCACGGCATGTAAAACCACTAACGCCATTTCTAGCTAGAAGGAAATGCATGCCCTTCCTGATGTCCTCTCCCGTTTCTGGTTCACACGGGGGTGTGAGGCTCGCGAATCAACGCTACACAAAGCTAGGCCACACAGGCCGTGTGTGAGGACCCCAAACTTCCGTAGACCGAAAGTAACGATAATCATTTTGGAATACAACATATTTACAACAAAAACAGATCTCAGATAATTATCATAACACATAAACCATTGCAGCGGAAATAAATGTCATCAGCATTTCAGCAGAACATTAGAGTATGCAGTTTTACAAGATCCACTTAGCATAATAGAAGTCTTAACAAAAGAGAAACAAGTCTCAAATGAAAGGAAATAAGTTTCAAATCCCATTACATACATGAAAAGCAAAAGATGGAAATATGTCTCAAAAGCAGAATAAAAGGTGGAGAAAAGGTCTTCTTCGTCTTCCTTCCAAAGCAAGCTCCAACCAGAAAGTTTCACCTAGAAACCTGTCAATTGGCTGCCCGTGTGGAAAGAGGGCACCCGAGTTTGCAAAAGTGAAACAAACTACGAGTCAGTCATGGGACTGGTGTGAGAATTCTTAACTAAATTAACTATCAAGATGGCGAATCTCAGGACCACGCCGCTAACGCGGAATGGGTTTACTCCATTGGATTGCCAGTGCAATATTTTATAAAGTTTATATAAAACAGCGAAATGATTTAGAAAAATGAAATCGTCATAAAACTCAGATCCTATCACACAATGCAATGCACACAGGAGGATAGAGTTTTCCCTTATGATGATCAAACATGCTTAATACGTGAAAAGTAATATTTTAATATTATCCTTAGTGTTTAAGCAGTATTAAAATACTTCAATGTAAATATATCAATCCTAGACGGCATAGTACCTCATCCTACTATGTCGACGTATATAAGTTTACAATCAAAACCGAAATGTCGTGGTATTGGGAATTGGTTTTCTATCATGAAATCGAGGCTAGGGATCGTCCTCTTCCAATTCGAGACACTCTAGCAAATGCCTCAGGATTCCCCGTAGTGAACCATTGGATGCGGTAGGGCCGGTCCCTACCTAACGGTACTGGATTAGTGATGCCTGAACAAACGTTTCCCGGTCCCTTTGGACCTATAATATGACCACTTTCGGCCTATAAAATCCCGAGGTACCTCAATCCAAAATCCACATAAGTAAAATGTCGGGCCGTGTCAAAACCCAAGCACCACTCCTAGCTAGAAAGAAACGTGTGCACTCCCTACGGTCCATATCCCGTTTTTGACTCATACCGGGGTGTGAGGCTCGTGAAGTCACGATATACACAAAGCTATTCCTAACCAGGCTATGCTTTGATCATCAGCCACAAGGCCTGCTTTTCAACAAAGCCTTGATCATTGCATGTTGGCGTACCACATTGACAATTCAATGCCATGCAATCAATAACTATCACTACGTATCAGGGTGTTAAGTAGAGAATAAATTCTCCACCACCAAACAGACATATATTAATAGAAAGCGATTTAATTACATGAAGTGAATTTCAACGTCAGACACGCATCCATTTACAAGTCCGTTCTGGGTCTGAACGAAACCGGAGACACCAAAGAGGTTCTCGCTTATCCGCACGATAAACACACACGTCCGGACAATTACTGCTTCAACCCAGTCCTGGGAGCAAGTCAGTCCAATGTATCAGAAGTCATCGTCCATTCGATGTGAAGATCGCCGATCTTCAACCATCGTCTTCTTACATCTTTGATTAAATCGTCGTTCAATTATTTGAAATGAGTTAAACTCGGCCTTTTCAAATAATTGTCGCATAATTATAGTTTAAAACATTTCCTCTATATTTATAACTATTTATCGCTATTTTTATTTATTAAAAATAGCTCGAAATAAATAAACGATGTTTCGGGTCAATGGGCGGCGTTGGCGCTGCTTTTACCTAAATTTGATTTACACATATCTTAAAATATAACCGTCGGATTTTGATGAAATTCATATCGTTAGAAAGCTCTTCCCAAAGCGGTCTTAACGGTTCCATTTTTGGGAAAATTCAACGGTCGAATCTTTCTATATATTCATTTGAAGTTAGGATTGTCGATACGCGAACTGCCGCGCTCGTTTCGTTTAATTTTATATTTATATATAAACCATTAGGCGATTCCCTTTGTTAAAAAAAAATCCACATCTTTTTTTTATGAAAGTAATACTTTCGTCCGCCAATTCTAATGCGACAAAAATGATGGTTTCAACAATGTATCATTTTATATCAAGTAAAAATGACATATTTGTTCGCTAACTCTAATGCGACCAAAAAAATGATAATTCAACGATGTATATTTTTATATCAAATAGAAATGACATTTTTGTTCGCCAACTCTAATGCGACCAAAAATGATATTTTAAAATGTATAATTTCATATTCAATAAAATGACATTTTTGTTCTCCAACTCTAATGCGACCAAAAATGATATTTTTACGATGTATATTTTTATATCAAACAAAAATGACATTTTTGTTCGCCAATTCTAATGCGACCAAATATGATGATTTAAAATGTATAATTTTATATTCAACAAAATGGCATTTTTTTTCGCCAATTCTAATGCGACCAAAAATGATGATTTAAAATGAATAATTTTATATTCAATAAAATGACATTTTTGTTCGCCCACTCTAATGCGACCAAAATTGATATTTTAATGATGTATATTTTTATATCAAACAAAAATGACATTTTTGTTCGCCAATTCTAATGCGACCAAAAATGATGATTTAAAATGTATAATTTTATATTCAACAAAATGACATTTTTGTTCGCCAATTCTAATGCGACCAAAAATGATGATTTAAAATGTATAATTTTATATTCAATAAAATGACATTTTTGTTCGCCAACTCTAATGCGACCAAAAATGATATTTTAACGATGTATATTTTTATATCAAACAAAAATTACAATTTTGTTCGCTAATTCTAATGCGACCAAAAATGATGATTTAAAATGTATAATTTTATATTCAACAAAATGACATTTTTGTTCGCCAATTCTAATGCGACCAAAAATGATGATTTAAAATGTATAATTTTATATTCAATAAAATGACATTTTTGTTCGCCAACTCTAATGCGACCAAAAATGATATTTTAAAATGTATAATTTCATTAATTATAAAAATGTTCTTTTATCCTATGTGATTTAAAGACATAAAAATGCATTTTTTTATTTTATTTCATTTTAATGACATAAAAGTGAACTTTTTATCCTATCTCATTTTTAATGACATAAAAGTGAACTTTTTATCCTATTTCATTTTTAATGACATAAAAGTGAACTTTTCATGTTTTTATAAAATGTATATATTTTATCTTCTACAATGAAAAATGTAAATTCTTCTATCTTCACTTAGAGAAAGGCAAATCTTATATTTTAAAATAGAAAATGTAAATTTCCTATCTTTCTTTATTACAATAGAAAAATGGAAATTTCCTATTACTTTATTACAATAGAAAAATGTAAATTTCCAATTACACTTTATAACAATGGAAAAATGTAAATTTCCTATTTATTGTTTTTATGTAAATTCTCGTTTTCTCTTTTACATTGAAAAATGTAAATATTTACTTTTCTTTGAAAAATGAAAATGTTCTATTATTTTCCAAAGTTTCAAATTCTTTTCTTTTCCTCCAACACCAAAGTATGTTCATTTCAACTACACAAACATAACGATGAAATTCTGATACATTCCAACTAAATTAACATAACTATGAAATTTTTGGTGTAATCACAATAACGACAACATAACGATGAAATTTTGGTGTCATTACAACTAAATTAACATAACGATAAATTCTGTGTCATTACAACTAAATTAGCATAACGGTGAATTTTGTAATATTATAACTAATGACAACATATGACGGGTGTATATTTTCTATGAATCAAAATAAAAAGTCCCACCTTTATTTTGTGAAATTAAACAAAATATATGAACTTCATTTATTTTATAAATTAGAATAAAAATCAATTCCTTATTTATTATTCAAATCCAACTTTCTTTTATTTTAAAAACAAAGTAAAAAGAAAGTAAAAGATTAAATCTTTATTTATTTTATCTCAAAATAAAAGATCAAATCTTCTTTTATTATACAAAACAAAATAAAAGGCTCAACTTTGTTTTGATTTGATTTAAGGTCAAAAGATCAAAACTTTACTTTATTTTGTTTTCAAAAACAAATGATCAAAACTTTACTTTATTTTGTTTTCAAAAACAAAAGATCAAAACTTTGCTTTATTTTGTTTTCAAAAACAAAAGATTAAAACTTTACTTTCAAAACAAAGATCAAATCTTTATTTTATTTTATTTTATTTCAAAACAAAAGATCAATATTAAGAGAAAGGAATAAAAATAAAAATAAGAACAAAAATAAAGGTGAGAACTTTATTATGATTACATCTGAATTTTTTACAGATCCAAACAGTCAAACTATAATAGGACATCACAACGTATATAATTCAACTATACAACAATCACCACATAACAGATCAGAAATAACATACAATGATTCACTGATCGAAAAGAATTAAAATAAATTATTTAATTATTCAAATTCATAAATCTCACAGTCGTTGAAGATTTTTGGCCAAAATTCAAACTGTTCAGAATCAACTCCAGTCAGTTTAGATGTGTAGGTCTCAGTCACACGATTACATCGCCGTTGAAATCATCGAAATTCGAATTGAAATTAGTTAGATATGATTAATCGAAGTTTTAAAACAATTTAAATAAATTAAATAATAAATTAATCAAGGAAAAACCTTTCTTCCTCAATCAATAATTTCGGCCGATGCTTTTCTATTTCGTTCCCTCCTAGGTCAACAAATTCCGATCGACACTGGTGGCTAGAGGTCGATCAGGACACGCCACGGGGAAGAGGGGGTGTGGCGCTGCCACGCCTGGAAGCGGGACCCACTTGGCGGCGTGGGTGGTGCTGGGCGGCAGTCGATACGGTCGGCCTTTGGGCGATCAGTGCGCGGGCTACGGGCGACGAGGAGGGTGATGGCTGGTACCGATGGAAAGCTCGTGAAGAGAGCTTTGAGGAGGTGTATGGGTTGAAGTCTAAAGGTTGGAGACAGAAGAGAAATTAGGAGGAGAAAGATGGAGCTACGGTAGCCATTGGATTTTGGTAACGGCGGCTACACGATGGAGGAATAGTGCATTAGGGTTTTGGGCTTCCAAATTTTTTATTATTTTTAGTGCATTTTTACAAATAAATCCAAATCCTTCAAACCGTGCTGATTCCAGTCCAAAAAAAGTTGACCCATATTCCGGACCCAATGGGACAGGTCCCGTCAGCCCAAACGTCTGCCTGTGGCCTTTATTATTTAATATTTAATTCCTTTATTAATTTAATTCGTCTGCATAAATAAATTCACCGAGGCCACAAACGGACTCAGAAAAATCCAGAAAAAATATATTTGTCTATGTTATGACGATACGGTCCTAACAAAATTAATTTTGTCGAATACTGACACTGTTTGAAAACTGGTTATTTTTCAGTCGATTAAATTTGACTGTAATCAAGCAAACACATTTTCCTTCGCCACGCTCACATATTAAATCGAAAAATTCTAAAAATTGAAACCTAGCAATAATTCAACATTCCGGTTCCAATGAAAGTGGTTTCGTCGAAAACAGAAATCGTTTGAAAATTGACTATTTTCACTGGCTTTAATATTATTTAAAAATGGAATTTTTTAATTTCTGCCACATTTTTCCACCAAATAATTTAAAATAAAAATTTTAAATTGGTTCGGATTTTCCGGGTCGTTACAATCTCTCCCACTTAAGAATTTTCGTCCTCGAAAAGGAAACAAAGTAAAGTAGGAACCAAGATGGAAAATGTAAATCGGTATAAACGTACCTTAGTACAAGAGTTACTCTGAGATATCCACTCTGCACTTGGGGTAAGCCTTTTTGATGCTATCCTCTGTCTCCCAGGTATAGTCTCTAGGATCCCCACTCCATTGAACCTTGACTAGGTTGATCTTCTTGTTCCTCAAGATTTTGGTTTCTCTGCCAATGATCTTAATCGGGTCCTTTCTCACTGTCAAATTTGGAGCAATATCTAGGACCTGTTGGTTTAGTTCATCCTCAATCAGATCTGGATCGTGCACATGCTTGCGGAGTTGAGACACATGAAATACATCATGCACCCCTGGCAACCAGTCGGGCAGCTGCACTCTATAAGCGAGAGTGCCAATCCTTTCGAGAATAGGGAGTGGACCAATGAATCTCGGTGCCAACTTTCCCGTCTTCTCAAAATGAATCACTCCTCTCAAAGGAGAAATCTTCAAGTATACTCGATCACCCACAGAGAATTCTAGATTCCTTCTTCGCTGGTCTGCATAGCTCTTTTGTCGACTCTGAGCAGTCAACAAGCGCTTCTTAATCAAGTCAACCTTATCCGATGCTTCACGAACCATGTCGGGGCCCAAGACTAGTTGATTGCCTGACTCTACCCAACATGCCAGAGATCTGCACGGCCTGCCATAAAGTAATTCAAACGGTGACATCCCCAGCTTGCTTGGAAGCTATTTTTATAGGAGAATTCCACCAAGTGCAAGTGGTCCTCCATGAACCGCCATAGTCAAGAATGCAAGCACGCAATAGGTCTTCCATAACACGATTCACCCTCTCAGTCTGGCCATTTGTCTGAAGGTGATAGGCAGAGCTCAGACTTAACTTGGTCCCAAGCTCTTCTTGAAAAGCTTCCCATAATTTACTGGTAAATAATGGATCCCGATCACTGACAAAGCTTTTGGGAACCCCATGCAGTCTGACTATCTCTTTAAGATAGAGCTATGCTAAACTTTGAGCTGTTCTATTGGACCGAACATGGATGAAATGGGCAGATTTTGTTAAGTGGTCGAAAATCACCCATATGCTATCGTTGCCTTTTCGGCTTCGGGGCAAGCCATCTATAAAGTCCATAGAAATTTCCTCCCACTTCCAACCAGGAACTCCTAGCAGTTGCAACAAACCTGCCAGTTTCTGTTGATCACTTTTGACTTGCTGACAAGTGGGACATCTAGCAACATAAATAGAAATATCCCTCTTCATTGATTTCCACCAAAAGGTGCGCTTGAGATCATGGTACATTTTGTTTACACCTGGATGGACGCTGATTTTAGATTTGTGGCACTCATCCATCACTTCTCTTTTTAGCTCAGCAATGTCTGGCACACAAATTCGCCCTTGTAATCTAAGGGTCCCGTTATCGTCAATCTGGAAACTTGAGGCTTCGCCTTTACGAACTCGCTCACAAAGCTTCTGAATAAATTCATCGTTCTTCTGAAGAGCAGAGACTTTATCAATTAGAGTAGGAGTGATAATGAGATTGGCGATAATGAGATTGTTGCATTCTGCGTTCTTTCGACTGAGTGCATCGACTACAACGTTGGCTTTTCCCGGAGTATATAGGATATCCAGGTCATATGATGCAAGAAATTCGACCCAGCGCTGCTGCCTCATATTCAAATCTTTTTGGGTAAAAAGGTGCTTCAAGGATTTGTGATCCGTGTAAATTTCAAACTTTTCACCCAAAAGATAATGCCTCCATATTTTAAGAGCAAACACAATGGCCATTAGTTCAAGGTCATGCATAACATAATTCTTCTCATGCGGTTTGAGTTGGCGGCTAGCATATGCGACTACCCTACCTCTTTGCATCAGCACCGCACTAATACCTTAAATAAATAAGGGATAACATGTTAAAATAAGATTTGTCATTAAAGGAAAAATGTTATCTCAGACATGTTAATTTATAAAAGAAACAACCTTGCTTAGAGGCGTCGGTCCAGACCTTCAAATCCTGATTGCCATCTATGATGGTCAACACAGGAGCATTGGTCAACCTCTTCTTTAGCTCTTGGAAAGCTGTCTCACATTCCGGTGTCGACTTGAATTTCGTATGCTTCTTGGTCAGGTTTGTCAATGGACAAGCTACCTTCGAAAAATCTTTGACAAATTTCCGATAATAGCCGACCAGTCCCAAAAAACTTCTGACCTCCGTGGGAGTTCTAGGCTGCTTCCATTCTTGGATGGCTGAGATCTTTCCTGGATCTACTGAGATGCCTTCCTTTGATACAACATGACCGAGGAATTTCACCTCCTCTTGCCAGAATATGCATTTAGAAAATTTTGCTTTCAACACATTTCTTCGCAAAATCTCTATGACTTCTCTCAGATGTTGTTCGTTCTCAGTAGCGGATTTAGAAAAGATAAGGATGTCATCGATGAACACGAGCACAAATTTATTTAAAACATCTCTGAATACTCTATTCATCAAGTCAACAAAATATGCCAGAGCATTACATAGACCGAAGGGCATTACTAGGCATTCATAAAAGATGTCTGGTCCTCTGAAAGCAGTTAAAGGCACACACTCCTCTGCAATGCGAAGTTGATGGAAGCCTGTAGCTAGGTCCATTCTAGAGAATACTCGTGCCCCATGTAGTCGGTCAAGCAAGTCATCAATACGAGGCAGTGGATATTTGTTCTTTAGAGTTTGCTTGTTGGGATCACGGTAGTTTACACGTAGCCTGAGAGTACCGTCTAATTTTGGGACGAACACCACTGCTGCTCCCCATTCTGAGAAGCTGGAACTGATCAGACCCTTCCACAAGAGCTGCTTGGTTTGATTTTTTAGCTCCTCTCTTTATTTTGGCGACATTCTCCGAATGGGATGTACAACAGGCCTTGCATTCGGAGCTAATGGAAGCTGATTTCTCTATGCGGAGGTAGGCCCTCAACTTCTTTGAATATATCAGCGTAATCTTTGACGATAGGGATATCCTCAATAGAAGTAGGGGCAACTTCTAGAGTAGACCAGAATGTTTTCCTGTCGGTGGCTGAGCCATGGTAGGGGATACATACATTACCGAGTTTAGTTTTAACTTTGACAATTTTTTCGGCGCATACTAATTCAGCTTCATATTTTGCTAACCAATCTATACCAAGTATGATGTCATATCCAGAAAACTCCATGATGATCAAATTAAAAGGAAACTGATAGTGAGAATAGGAGATAAGCACTTTACAATACTGATCTAGAATGAGGGAACCTCCTATCGGACTATTAGCTCTAATCAAGTTTTTGAGTTTTCTTGGCTTCAGTTTCAATTTTTTACTTGCATCTTTAGAAATAAAGCTTGTTGCAGCACCATATCAAATAAGACAGTAATAGGGCTGTTCTTAATATTAAGCGTACCTCCTAACACATCGGGTTTATTAGGCCCCTCAGTCGAAGCTGGTGTATCTGCTCCCTCATAAACATGTGCCACCTGAGCATTCCTTAGCAGTGGACAATTCGCCTTAATGTGCCCCTTTTGATGGAAATTGTAGCATTCCCTTTTGTCCTGCGAACTCTGGCCACGATTCTGAGGATTTTGACCACGATTCTGGGAACTCTGACCACAGTTCTGACTAGGGCCTGAATCATTTCTCTTGACCTTTTTAGGAGCTCTACACTCGTAGTCGAAATGTCCAATCTTGCCGCAGTTATAGCAGGTCACCTTGCTCCTATCCCTCTTCTTCCCTTGGGGCTTAGCTGTAGAAGAATTGCTCGCCTCCTGTTTCTTGTTAGCCTGTTCCTTCTGGTTGTTGCTTTGACCTTTCCCTCTATCCTATGGTCCAAACTCGTCATTTTCCTCATAGCGGCACGCCATCTCTACTACTTCATTGAAAGGAAGCTTAATATGGGTAGTGACTTGGTTCAAATATTTCTTGGACAGCCCCTTGATAAATTTCTTATTCTTCTCTACTGGATCTTGAATCAAACTAGGAGCATATCGTGAAAGCTCATCAAACTTCCTCACATACTCAGAAACGGTCATATTCCCTTGCTGTAGGTTAACGAACTGCTCGCGCAGACGCTCTCTAGCTTGTGGGCGTATATACTTCTCATTGAAAAGCTCCTTGAATCTAGCCCAAGACATATTGGCCATGTCATTGTAGATTTTGATCGTATCCCACCAATGCCCTGCTTCCTCATTTAGCTGCCAAACTGCCAGGTAACGCTTTCACTGATCTTCCAGTTCCAAGCCTTCTAGGATCTTTTCGCAATCTTTAAGCCATGCTTCTGCCTGAATCACAGACTCCTGCCCCGTAAAAGGTACACCTCCAAGGTTCTTGAATTTCTTTGACATTCTCTCCAAATCGAAAGGCTGTGGAGGTGGAGGTGGTTCGACTACGACCTATGAATTATGCTGCTCCTGAGTGATGGGTGTCTCGTCTCTAGCTTGCCCTCCAGCTCCTACTCGGGCTCCTCCTCTAGCCCCGCCTCGAGCTCCACCTCGGGTTGTTCTTGCTCTAGTATCCATTTAAATCAGTTTGTACCATCAAGGAAAGAGTCAGACCAACAAAAATGAGAATTTTTAAGAAAAGATGTGATAAGGACAAGATGAAAAGATAATGATGTAATGACTGGTAAATATGTGCTATTCTGTTGTGCTCATCCTAGGACATTACTGCTCCTATCTCTAATGAGCTACTCGTCTTAGAATAATGTGGATTCTATCTAGACGAATTGTTCTAAATATGTTATATTCCGTAGCTAAGGTTAACCTTAGGCTATGATATCAACTGTGAGGACCCCAAACTTCCGTAGACCGAAAGTAAGGATAATCATTTTGGAATACAACATATTTACAACAAAAATAGATCTCAGATAATTATCATAACACATAAACCATTGCAGCGGAAATAAATGTCATCAGCATTTCAGCAGAACATCAGAATATGCAGTTTTACAGGATCCACTTAGCATAATATAAGTCTTAACAAAAGAGAAACAAGTCTCAAATGAAAGGAAATAAGTTTCAAATCCCATTACATACATCAATAGCAAAAGATGGAAAAATGTCTCAAAAGCAGAATAAAATGTGGAGAAAAGGTCTTCTCGTCTTCCTTCCAAAGCAAGCTCCAACCAGAAAGTATCACCTAGAAATCTGTCAATTGGCTGCCCGTGTGGAAAGAGGGCACCCGAGTTTGCAAAAGGGAAACAAACTACGAGTCAGTCATGGGACTGGTGTGAGAACCCTTAACTAAATTAACTATCAAGATGGCGAATCTCAGGACCACGCCGCTAACGCGGAACGGGTTTACTCCATTGGATTTCCAGTGCAATATTTTATAAAGTTTATATAAAACAGCAAAATGACTTTAGAAAAATGAAATCGTCATAAGACTCAGATCCTATCACACAATGCAACGCACACAGGAGGATAGATTTTTCCCTTATGATGATCAAACATGCTTAATACGTGAAAAGTAATATTTTAATATTATCCTTAGTGTTTAAGCTGTATTAAAATACTTCAATGTAAATATATCAATCCTAGACAGCATAGTACCCCATCTTACTATGTCGACGTATACAAGTTTACAATCAAAACCGAAATGTCGTCGTATTGGGAATTGGTTTTCTGTCATGAAATCGAGGCTAGGGATCGTCCTCTTTCGATTCGAGACACTCTAGCAAATGCCTCAGGATACCCCGCAGTAAACCCTTGGATGCGGTAGGGTCGGTCCCTACATAACGGTAGTGGATTAGTTATGCCTGAACACACGTTTCCCGGTCCCTTTGGACCTATAATATGACTACTTCCGGCCTATAAAAACCCGAGGTACCTCAATCCAAAATCCACATAAGTAAAATGCCGGGCCGTGTCAAAACCCAAGCACCACTCCTAGCTAGAAAGAAACGTGTGCACTCCCTACGGTCCATATCCCGTTTTTGATCATACCAGGGTGTGAGGCTCGCGAAGTCACGATATACACAAAGCTATGCCTAACCAGGCTATGCTTTGATCATCAGCCACAAGGCCTGCTTTTCAACAAAGCCTTGATCAATGTATCTTGGCATGCCACATTGACAATTCAATGCCATGCGATCGATAACTATCACTGCGTATCATGGTGTTAAGTAGAGAATAAATTCTCCACCACCAAACAGACATATATTAAAAGAAAGCAATTTAATTACATGAAGTGAATTTCAACGTCAGACACGCATCCATTTACAAGTCCGTTCTGGGTCTGAACGAAACCGGAGACACCAAAGAGGTTCTCGCTTATCCACACAATCAACACACACGTCCGGACAATTACTGCTTCAACCCTGTCCTGGGAGCAAGTCAGTCCAAGGTATCAGAAGTCATCGTCCATTCGATGTGAAGATCGCCGGTCTTCAACCATCGTCTTCTTACATCTTTGATTCAATCGCCGTTCAATTATTTGAAATGAGTTAAACTCGGCCTTTTCAAATAATTGTCGCATAATTATAGTTTAAAATATTTCCTCTATATTTATAACTATTTATCGCAATTTTTATTTATTAAAAATAGCTCGAAATAAATAAACGACGTTTCGGGTCAATGGGCGGCGTTGGCGCTGCTTTTACCAAAATTTGATTTACACATATCTTAAAATCTAACCGTCGGATTTTGATGAAATTCATCTCGTTGGAAAGCACTTCCCAAAGCAGTCGTAACGGTTCCAGTTTTGGGAAAATTCAACGGTCGAATCTTTCTATATGTTCGTTTGAAGTTACGATTGTCGATATGCGAACTGCCGCGCTCGTTTCGTTTAATTTTATATTTTATATTTATATATAAACCATTGGGCATTCCCTTTGTTAAAAAAAATCCATATCTTTTATTCTATGAAAGTAATACTTTCGTTCGCCAATTCTAATGCGACAAAAATGATGGTTTCAACAATGTATCATTTTATATCAAATAAAAATGACATTTTTGTTTGCCAACTCTAATGCGACCAAAAAAATGATAATTCAACGATGTATATTTTTATATCAAATAAAAATGACATTTTTGTTCGCCAACTCTAATGCGACCAAAAATGATATTTTAAAATGTATAATTTCATATTCAATAAAATGACATTTTTGTTCGCCAACTCTAATGCGACCAAAAATAATATTTTAACGATGTATATTTTTATATCAAACAAAAATGACATTTTTGTTCGCCAATTCTAATGCGACCAAAAATGATGATTTAAAATGTATAATTTTATATTCAACAAAATGACATTTTTGTTCTCCAATTCTAATGCGGCCAAAAATGATGATTTAAAATGTATAATTTTATATTCAATAAAATGACATTTTTGTTCGCCAACTCTAATGCGACCAAAAATGATATTTTAACGATTTATATTTTTATATCAAACAAAAATGACATTTTTGTTCGCCAATTCTAATGCGACCAAAAATGATGATTTAAAATGTATAATTTTATATTCAACAAAATGACATTTTTGTTCGCCATTTCTAATGCGACCAAAAATGATGATTTAAAATGTATAATTTTATATTCAATAAAATAACATTTTTGTTCGCCAACTCTAATGCGACCAAAAATGATATTTTAACGATATATTTTTTTATATCAAACAAAAATGACATTTTTGTTCGCCAATTCTAATGCGACCAAAAATGATGATTTAAAATGTATAATTTTATATTCAACAAAATGACATTTTTGTTCGCCAATTCTAATGCGACCAAAAATGATGATTTAAAATGTATAATTTTATATTCAATAAAATGACATTTTTGTTCGCCAACTCTAATGCGACCAAAAATGATATTTTAAAATGTATAATTTCATTAATTATAAAAATGTTCTTTTATCCTATGTGATTTAAAGACATAAAAATGCATTTTTTTATTCTATTTCATTTTAATGACATAAAAGTGAACTTTTTATCCTATCTCATTTTTAATGACATAAAAGTGAACTTTTTATCCTATTTCATTTTTAATGACTTAAAAGTGAACTTTTTATGTTTTTATAAAATGTATATATTTTATCTTCTACAATGAAAAATGTAAATTCTTCTATCTTCTCTTAGAGAAAGGCAAATTTTATATTTTAACATAGAAAAAGTAAATTTCCTATCTTTCTTTATTTCAATAGAAAAATGGAAATTTTCTATTACTTTATTACAATAGAAAAATGTAAATTTCCTATTACATTTTATAACAATGGAAAAATGTAAACTTCCTATTTATTGTTTTTATTTACATATGTAAATTCTCTTTTTCTCTTTTACATTGAAAAACGTAAATATTTATTTTTCTTTGAAAAATGAAAATGTTCTATTATTTTCCAAAGTTTCAAATTCTTTTCTTTTCCTCCCACACCAGAGTATGTTCATTTCAACTACACAGACATAACGATGAAATTTTGATACATTCCAACTAAATTAACATAACTATGAAATTTTTGGTGTCATCACAATAACGATAACATAACGATGAAATTTTGGTGTCATTACAACTAAATTAACATAACGATGAATTTTGTGTCATTACAACTAAATTATCATAACGGTGAATTTTGTGATATTATAACTAGTGACAACATATGATCGGGTGTATATTTTCTATGAATCAAAATGAAAAGTCCCACCTTTATTTTGTGAAATCAAACAAAATATATGAACTTTATTTATTTTATAAATTAGAATAAAAATCAATTCCTTATTTATTATTCAAAATCCAACTTTCTTTTATTTTAAAAACAAAGTAAAAAGAAAGTAAAAGATCAAATCTTTATTTATTTTATCTCAAAATAAAAGATCAAATCTTCTTTTATTATACAAAACAAAATAAAAGGCTCAACTTTGTATTGATTTGATTCAAGGACAAAAGATCAAAACTTTACTTTATTTTGTTTTCAATAACAAAAGATCAAAACTTTACTTTATTTTGTTTTCAAAAACAAAAGATCCAAACTTTACTTTATTTTGTTTTCAAAAACAAAAGATCAAAACTTTACTTTATTTTGTTTTCAAAAACAAAAGATCAAAACTTTACTTTCAAAACAAAGATCAAATCTTTATTATATTTTATTTTATTTCAAAACAAAATGTAACACCCCACCTCCGCCAGGGTGACTCTTGCAAGCACTCTGACTTTGGAGGGGCGTTTGAATCAGGTAAACATGCATAATGATATATCAAGGCAGAACAAGAACATATGTATATATGTAAACAGAGTAAATAACATAGATAAAACAGCGGAAGATTTCAAAACATTTCAAAACAAGTCTGGTACAACATAGCTTTCCAAATAAACAAGTCTAGATAAAACAACATCAACTGAAAAACTGAAATAAATAAGTGCTATCCCCAATTAAGTGGTAACCATAGCTAGCTTCATGTCGAAACCGTACATGAGCTGAAATCCCACAAGCAAGCAATCTGAAATCCAAGCTAAGCTCCAGTATTTCCTCCCTGAGAACCTGGGGGGGGGGACGGAAGAAAAGAGGCGAAAGAAAACAGGTCAGTCAAAAAGACTGAGTAAGCCCTACTACAATCAATGTAAACTGATAAAGTTAACTGGCATGAGCAGCAGGGATGAACATAAGGATAACAATATACTAGCATGATGATTAACTAACAAGGTAGATAAAGGTGTCATCGCATAATCAGGATTAAGGTTTTGCACCACAGGTGTACTAGCAAACTAACATGACTTGAATAAACAAGTATTGATCCCTTGGCCCAAGCTTTGGCCCAATAACATGAAATGACCCTAATACAAGGTCCAACCAAACGGTCTAGTCGATCGGCTCCCTAAGCCTAACTCGTCACGTGTTGGTGTCAATACGGCCCAATCATAATTGTAGTCGAACTGTGCCGGGTCCACCCTTCGGGTGTATCAAGCCCTAGGGTGTCAACCCCTGGACACCATGAACATGAGTGCACAGTCCCGATCTACTGGTACCCGTGCATGTTTTCTCCGGCTACGGACTATGTGCACGACCAGAGTCCGCCCGGAACTACACCGGCGTACCCTCTGCCGTCTCTTTTGGTCACTTACCTCCAGTCCAGTAATCGTGCCCCCACCCTAGCCTAGTCCCTAGGGTCATGATGATACTAACTTGGGATTACTGCTGGAGTGGGCCCCCATTGCTAGGATTTTTCTAGTGGGTTAAGTACGGTTTAACCCTCTTGCTAATCCTGGATTAACTTGGTTAAGTGTAACGATGAGTTCACGACTTAACCCCGATTAATCTACCAAGCCCAAATTGGTTAAGTATTAAGTGGACCATGACTTAACCCTAATCACGAGGCATTAATTAATTTAATGCGCCTTAACCTCTCACATTAGACCTTGTTGTGGTTACTAGTTAAGCCGGGCGGGTCCGGGTAGCTTTACACCACAACTTGGTCTAACCTCGGGTTCAAGGTACAACATGACCAACTTCTCACATTGGGTCCTATTGTTTGTAGCAACTAGTTAAGCCGGTCGGTTCCGGGTAGGTTTACGCTACAAACTCAACCCAACCTCGAGTTGGCCACACTTATCTTTTCTAAGTGTCATGTCCATCATGTTTCCAAAACATGTTACAAGTTTTCAAGCAATTGGGTAGACCTAACTTAATAGGTAAATTCCCAATGGGTAGACATAACTTAATAGGTAAATTCCCAAGCTTATGTTTTATGTCTTTTAAGTTTACCCAACCCCAAACGCAATCCCATCGCTTACATATCGCAATAGCGCATAAAGGATAGAAAGAGGGAACTTGGCATAATCATGACATAAAGGTATTGAAGCCACAAGCTTAACATGGTGGCATATGAAATGTTCATATGTTCATACACTTGCATATTACATTTTAAGCCTCAAAAGCATGCATAAAACCAAACATAGCATATTGGTGATACATGGTGCTAAATGACATGTAGAGATGGCCATAAGTTCGCATTTAGCCTCACATGCAAGTTATCATAAGAGATATGATAACTTACATGTTGCTAAAATGCAACCTTTGGCATAAAGCTTAAAGCTTTATGTTCATAAACCCAAAATAAGCTTGCATAACATGATAGCATGAACAAAATGTTCAACCCAAACTTGCATAACATAACTTGGCAAACTTGCATATAAACTTGCATATCACAACATGATAAACTTGCATATAAACTTGCATATCACAACATGATAAACTTGCATATCATACATTTAACTTTAGAGTTTAAGTATGAAAGTAGAATAGGGCTTACAATGCTTAAGAAGTCACAAAAATATGACAAAGCCCTTATGAAATCAATTAAACCCAAAATGCAAGCAAAACCCTTGAGCCAAAATGATCAAGACTCTTTCTTTATGATGCAAATATATAAACTTGACTTGAATGCAAGCTAATGATGCTCATACAAGTTTGAAAACACTTGTATGCATGGAAAATCACTTAGGAATTTATTTAGGAATTTTATGAAGAGAGTGGAGGCCATGAGAGGATTGATTTTGCCATAGTTTAGTTGTATGAATGAATAATGATGATTTAGGGTAGGTTAGGGTCTTATTTATAGATTAGGCAAGTGTTTTAGGCCATAGGATTAAACCTAGATTCAATCCAAGCCATCAAAGCATTTCTTGGGGAAGAAGTCAAGTGTAGGAACCATCTAGGGCCTTTAGATTAAAGAAGAACCATGAGAACCATTCAAATGCAAAATCTGCATTTGAGCGAATCGGCCCACGGGTTGACAGCCAAACACCCTGGATTAACCCCTAGTCGACCCAGCGAGCTCGGGTCGACCTCAAAAATCGGCCGGTTCGGTTATTCCCCTCTCCTAATTCGCTGTTTTGAACATTTTTGCATATTTATTTAATTTTCAATTATATATATATATATATATATATATATATATTTCTCTGCGCAACTCATTTCACTTAATTAAGTATACTTTAATTTGGGAATTTTTCGTGAAACTTCGCGAGGCCATATCTTGGTCATACGGACTCCGATTTTCGAAAACTCGGACTCTATTTCGCGTATTTTTCCGAGACGAACGCAATGGCATAGCCTGTTTCCCTTGATTCAGATTTTACAGTTTAATTCTGCCTCCATTTATGTTATAACATGTTATTCAAAAATACGGGTTGTTACATTCTTCCCTCCTTAAAGGATTTCGTCCCCGAAATCTCCAAGTTAGGAAGAACGTATCCTACCATCCATCATCCATCTACTCAAAACATCATCCACGAGCAATCGTTGTCCTTAAAAGGTTCTAAATGCTATATAATCATATGCAAAGGTGTGTGTATATGTACTTATCTAATGCGAAAATCAGGAGGTTACTGATTCAGTAAATCCCCTTAATGCAAAATATGTTAGTGAAATGAGTCCATATGTATGCAAATTCCTAACATAATTTATAATCTCTACATGAGTGCACATAACATTCATCCATATGCAACATCCACGTGATAGCATAACAAGTTTTCATCCATGAATAAGCATAAACACTCATGCATATGTGGTATGAAAGTGTGTGAGCCGATCTTAGTGCCTAACGTGTATTATGCATCCACGAGTATCCACTTGCAAACACTTGCAACCACTTGCAACCATCAAGCATAACATGTTTCAAACACATGTTTCATCCAAAGGGTTTCTACCTAAGGTTCTCATGACAAGATTAACACGATAAACTAGATAAACATGGATAGCAAAGAGAAAGATATGCTAACAAAGAAAAGAGATTGAGAGTGTACCCTCAAAAAGGAATGGATAAAGCCCACGCATCTTCTCCTCGGTTTCCCAAGTTGCGTCTTCTTCGGCTTCACCCCATTGAACCTTCACCAATTTGACCTCTCGATTCCTTAGCTTCTTGGTCTCCGTCCCCAAGATACGAATCGGAGCTCTCCTCAAGGTAGCCTCTTTCTCCACTTCTACATCTTTTAGAACACTTGGCTCAACAACCTCTGTTGATTCATGTAAACACTTCCGGAGATGCGAGACATGAAAAACATCGTGTACTCCAGCAAGCTTCTCGGGCAACTTCACTCTATAAGCCATCTTCCCGATCCTCTCTATAATAGGGAATGGTCCAACAAACCTCGGTGCCAACTTCCCAACAGCTCCAAATCGGATCACATTCCGCAAAGGAGAAACCTTCACGAAAACCATATCCCCAACATCAAACTCCAAATCCGTTCTTCGCTTATCAGCATAGGATTTCTGTCGGTCTTGGGCCGCTTTCATCCGTCTCCGAATCAACTCGATCTTCTCGGATGTATCTCTGATCATATCAGGCCCAAGTATAAGCTCATCTGTAGTCTCCCACCAACATGTAGGCGACTTGCACGGCCTCCCATATAAAGCTTCAAATGGTGCCATCCCTATGCTTGCCTGATAACTGTTATTATATGCAAACTCAACAAGAGGAAGACGGTCGTCCCAAGTACCACCAAAATCCAGAATACAAAGCCTCAACAGATCCTCGAGTACCCTATTCACCCTTTCGGTTTGACCGTCCGTCTGTGGGTGATAAGCCGTACTTAGATTCAACCTTGTGCCCATAGCTTCTTGCAAGCTATTCCAGAATTGACTTGTAAAGATTGGGTCACGGTCACTGACTATACTAGAAGGGACTCCATGTAGTCTCACAATCTCACGAAGATATACAGACGCTAGCCAAGATGCGGTCCTCTTGCTCTTCACCGGAATGAAATGAGCACTCTTCGTAAGTCTATCCACAATAATCCAAATGCTCGTATTCCCTTTCCTTGACCTTGGTAGCCCATCGATAAAATCCATGGAAATACTCTCCCACTTCCATAGTGGAACGTCTAGAGGATGCAATAGCCCACCGGGCTTCTTCGACTCGGCCTTAACTTGCTGGCAAATGATACATCTAGAGACAAATTCTGCCACATCCTTCTTCATCCCAGGCCAAAATAAAATGCGCTTCATATCTTTATACATCTTATCTCCGCCCGGATGTATAGTCAACTTAGAGTGATGCGCTTCCTCAAGAACTCTTCTTACTAGATCTTCTACCATTGGAACACATAACCTTCCTTCTCTCCTCAGCCAACCCTTGTCATCAATAGAATATCGAGCGAGATGACTAGACGTCTCTCCTCGAATTAGCTTATCCATAATCTCAACTATCTGAGGGTCTTCTCTCTGCGAAGCCCCAACTTGATCAAGAAGGGTAGGTCTGAGTTCCAGAGATGCTAAAGAACCGGTCATCGACTCAATCGCCAAAGAGAAATCAAAGGTTGCCACATACTCTAAATTCTTCATCTCAACGAATAGAGGACTTAGGGTCAACCTTCTTCTACTCAATGCATCTGCTACCACATTCCCCTTGCCAGGGGTATAAGCTATCTCAAAATCGTAGGACGCCAAGAATTCCATCCATCTTTGTTGCCTCAGATTCATATCCTTCTGAGAAAAGAGATACTTCAATGACTTGTGATCGGTATAAAGCTCAAATCTTTCTCCCAGAAGATAATGGCGCCAAGCCTTGAGTGCATATACTATTGCTGCCAACTCTAAGTCATGAGTGGGATAATTCTTCTCATGCACTTTGAGTTGTCTACCGCCAAAGCATATCACTCTTTCTTCTTGCATAAGAACAGCTCCTAACCCTGTGCCACATGCATCGGTGTATACGGTAAATAACTTCCCTCCATCGGGCAAAGCTAGAACAGGTGCTGATGTGAGAGCTCTCTTGAGCTTCTGAAAAGCAAGCTCGCATTCTATGCTCCAAGCAAAAACTAAATTCTTCTTCGTCAATTTAGTGAGAGGAGCGGATATCTTTGCGAAGTCCTTGATGAACTTCCGGTAAAAACCCGCAAGACCTAGAAAACTTCTCACTTCGGTTGCATTCCTTGGAGTCTTCCAATCCTGAACTGCCACTACCTTAGCGGGATCCACCGCTAAGCCTTGCTTAGATACTATATGCCCAAGGAATCTAACTTCCCTTCTCCAAAAGTGACATTTGGAGAACTTGGCCTTCAACTGATGCGCTCTAAGCGTATCCATCACCTCCATGAGATGCCTTGCGTGCTCTTCCTCATCCTTAGAGAAGATCAGAATATCATCTACGAAGACCACGACAAACTTGTTCAAGAACTCCCTGAACACCCTACTCATCAAGTCCACGAAATATGCGGGTGCATTAGTCAAGACGAACGGCATGACAAGCCATTCGAAGAATCCATCTGGAGTTCTGAACGCAGTCTTGTCTATACTATCTTCAGCTACCCTGAGCTGATGGAACCCCGTAGCAAGATCAAGCTGAGAGAAAACAGAAGCACCGACAAGCTGGTCAAAGAGATCATCAATCCTCGGTAACGGGTGTCTGTTCTTCTTAGTCAGCTTATTCAACTCTCGATAGTCAACGCAAAGTCGGAGAGAACCATCCGCCTTGGTAGCAAATACCACAGGCGCTCCCCATTCAGATATACTTCATCTAATGATGTTCTTCTCAAGCAACTCTTTCACTTGCTTACTTAGCTCCCGCCTTTCACGCGGAGCCATGTGCCGAACGGGCAAAGAAACAGGCTTTGCATTATCCACCAGATAAATGCGGAAATCAATCTCTCGCTTAGGGGGCAACCCCCTAACTTCATCGTAAACATCCGGATACTCTCGAACCACTCTCACAGACTGAAGAGTTTCCATTGACGAGTCGAGTGATTCCAGATAGCACAACATGACGGGAACTCTCGGATCACAAGAAATCTCTAGGGTGTTTCCGAGGCGAGTCACGAGCCTCACAACCCTATGCTCACAATCAAGAATGGCTCCATATCTGGACAGCCAATCCATGCCCAATATCAATCCGTATCCCCTAAAACCAAGAACATAAGCACTTCACAAGAACTCTACACTCAGTGTAGAGATCCTCAAATCCCCACATATCATAGACAAATGGGCGGAACCCCCAATAGGATTTGAGACACAGACGGGATCATCTACCAAGCTAGTACTAAGGTGCAAACTATCAACAAGATCATATGAGATAAAGCTATGCGATGCACCAGAATCAAACAAGGTAAGAACTGGAAAATCAGAAATATATACAAGGCTCTCAACAGAAATACTACCTCGATCGGGAACTGGAGCGACATTGAGAGCATGAACTTGCCCTCCTGAAGGTCCAGCACGCTGAGTCTGACCCTGGCCTTGCCCTTGCTTCCTCGGGCAATCCTTACTGAAATGTCCAGTCTCACCGCAGAAAAAGCATTCACCATTCTTCCTTTTCCTCTTCTTACAATCCTTAATAAGATGCCCAACTGAACCGCAATAATGGCACTTCCCCTTGTTGTTCTTGCCCTTGTTGTTATTGCCCTTGTTGTTGTTCCCCTTGTTGCCTTGACTCTTGTTCTTGTTCTGATTGCCTTGACTGCTCTGACCACTTGGATTACCCTGATTTCCTTTTCCCTGGGAATCAGTCTTCTTGGCTTGAGTATCATTCATCTTGGTTTCTTTCTTGACATCTCCCTGAAGTAACGCCATATCAACCAAACTCTCAAACGTGGCCCCATGGGGAATATGTGACATAGCCAATCCCTGCAACGGCTCATTCAATCCTCTAGCAAAACGAAGAGCCTTCTTCTGAGGAGTATTCACCATATCCAAGCCAAAACGAGCTAACTGATTGAACTTGTTCACATATTCTTTGACAGACATATCTCCTTGTTTCAAAGTTATGAACCTCTCCATTTGCAGATTCTCCTCAGCAGAAGATAGAAACTTAAGCATGAACCTTGCCCTGAAATCGGCCCAAGTCTCAACAGGCCTAGTACCATTGGTGACTTCCCACCAATAAGCGGCTTCATCCTTCATAAGCCAAACCGCCAACAAGAGCTTCCTCTGGTCGTCTATCCCAAAGATAGCAAATAAATCCTCGGTCTCTTTCAACCAATTTCTGGCCTCTACAAAAGTCTCAGTGCCTTGAAAGTTCTTGCCACCCATTGCTTTGAAATCTTTGCAAGTCTTTGCGAAGTCCACTTGAGGATGCTGAGGGGGAGGAGGAAGAGGAACCTCAGCGACAGGAGGAGGAGGAACATTAACCACCGGAGGAGGAGGAGGAGGAACATTAACTACCGGAGGAGGAGGAGGAACATCTGCGGGGCCGGCTTCGGTCGCCCTAGCCTCCAAAAGTCTCCTATACCAAACAGGTACGTGTACTCCCTCCGGAATAGCAAAGTTATCGGCCATACTGAAAACGAAGAAAAAGACAGATTCAGAATGGAGAAAAACGAAGGAATTTTGCTAATGGCTTTTTGGGGAATAGCCTTTAAAATAAACTAGACTTTTCTTTGGAAAATACTTTATACTTGGCTTTGAAAATAGTATTCCAAAAGTTTTCTAAAAACCTTTTTGTTCCTTCTCGTAAACCATATGCTCTGATACCAAATGTAACACCCCACCTCCGCCAGGGTGACTCTTGCAAGCACTCTGACTTTGGAGGGGCGTTTGAATCAGGTAAACATGCATAATGATATATCAAGGCAGAACAAGAACATATGTATATATGTAAACAGAGTAAATAACATAGATAAAACAGCGGAAGATTTCAAAACATTTCAAAACAAGTCTGGTACAACATAGCTTCCAAACAAACAAGTCTAGATAAAACAACATCAACTGAAAAACTGAAATAAATAAGTGCTATCCCCAATTAAGTGGTAACCATAGCTAGCTTCATGTCGAAACCGTACATGAGCTGAAATCCCACAAGCAAGCAATCTGAAATCCAAGCTAAGCTCCAGTATTCCCTCCCTGAGAACCTGGGGGGGGAAACGGAAGAAAAGAGGCGAAAGAAAACAGGTCAGTCAAAAAGACTGAGTAAGCCCTACTACAATCAATGTAAACTGATAAAGTTAACTGGCATGAGCAGCAGGGATGAACATAAGGATAACAATATACTAGCATGATGATTAACTAACAAGGTAGATAAAGGTGTCATCGCATAATCAGGATTAAGGTTTTGCACCACAGGTGTACTAGCAAACTAACATGACTTGAATAAACAAGTATTGATCCCTTGGCCCAAGCTTTGGCCCAATAACATGAAATGACCCTAATACAAGGTCCAACCAAACGGTCTAGTCGATCGGCTCCCTAAGCCTAACTCGTCACGTGTTGGTGTCAATACGGCCCAATCATAATTGTTGTCGAACTGTGCCGGGTCCACCCTTCGGGTGTATCAAGCCCTAGGGTGTCAACCCCTGGACACCATGAACATGAGTGCACAGTCCCGATCTACTGGTACCCGTGCATGTTTTCTCCGGCTACGGACTATGTGCACGACCAGAGTCCGCCCGGAACTACACCGGCGTACCCTCTGCCGTCGCTTTTGGTCACTTACCTCCAGTCCAGTAATCGTGCCCCCACCCTAGCCTAGTCCCTAGGGTCATGATGATACTAACTTGGGATTACTGCTGGAGTGGGCCCCCATTGCTAGGATTTTTCTAGTGGGTTAAGTACGGTTTAACCCTCTTGCTAATCCTGGATTAACTTGGTTAAGTGTAATGATGAGTTCACGACTTAACCCCGATTAATCTACCAAGCCCAAATTGGTTTAGTATTAAGTGGACCATGACTTAACCCTAATCACGAGGCATTAATTAATTTAATGCGCCTTAACCTCTCACATTAGACCTTGTTGTGGTTACTAGTTAAGCCGGGCGGGTCCGGGTAGCTTTACACCACAACTTGGTCTAACCTCGGGTTCAAGGTACAACATGACCATCTTCTCACATTGGGTCCTATTGTTTGTAGCAACTAGTTAAGCCGGTCGGTTCCGGGTAGGTTTACGCTACAAACTCAACCCAACCTCGAGTTGGCCACACTTATCTTTTCTAAGTGTCATGTCCATCATGTTTCCAAAACATGTTACAAGTTTTCAAGCAATTGGGTAGACCTAACTTAATAGGTAAATTCCCAATGGGTAGACCTAACTTAATAGGTAAATTCCCAAGCTTATGTTTTATGTCTTTTAAGTTTACCCAACCCCAAACGCAATCCCATCGCTTACATATCGCAATAGCGCATAAAGGATAGAAAGAGGGAACTTGGCATAATCATGAAATAAAGGTATTGAAGCCACAAGCTTAACATGGTGGCATATGAAATGTTCATATGTTCATACACTTGCATATTACATTTTTAGGCCTCAAAAGCATGCATAAAACCAAACTTAGCATATTGGTGATACATGGTGCTAAATGACATGTAGAGATGGCCATAAGTTCGCATTTAGCCTCACATGCAAGTTATCATAAGAGATATGATAACTTACATGTTGCTAAAATGCAACCTTTGGCATAAAGCTTAAAGCTTTATGTTCATAAACCCAAAATAAGCTTGCATAACATGATAGCATGAACAAAATGTTCAACCCAAACTTGCATAACATAACTTGGCATACTTGCATATAAACTTGCATATCACAACATGATAAACTTGCATATAAACTTGCATATCACAACATGATAAACTTGCATATCATACATTTAACTTTAGAGTTTAAGTATGAAAGTAGAATAGGGCTTACAATGCTTAAGAAGTCACAAAAATATGACAAAGCCCTTATGAAATCAATTAAACCCAAAATGCAAGCAAAACCCTTAAGCCAAAATGATCAAGACTCTTTCTTTATGATGCAAATATATAAACTTGACTTGAATGCAAGCTAATGATGCTCATACAAGTTTGAAAACACTTGTATGCATGGAAAATCACTTAGGAATTTATTTAGGAATTTTATGAAGAGAGTGGAGGCCATGAGAGGATTGATTTTGCCATAGTTTAGTTGTATGAATGAATAATGATGATTTAGGGTAGGTTAGGGTCTTATTTATAGATTAGGCAAGTGTTTTAGGCCATAGGATTAAACCTAGATTCAATCCAAGCCATCAAAGCATGTCTTGGGGAAGAAGTCAAGTGTAGGAACCATCTAGGGCCTTTAGATTAAAGATGAACCATGAGAATCATTCAAATGCAAAATCTGCATTTGAGCGAATCGGCCCACGGGTTGACAGCCAAACACCCTGGATTAACCCCTAGTCGACCCAGCGAGCTCGGGTCGACCTCAAAAATCGGCCGGTTCGGTTATTCCCCTCTCCTAATTCGCTGTTTTGAACATTTTTGCATATTTATTTATTTAATTTTCAATTATATATATATATATATATATATATATATATATATATCAATATATATATATTCCTCTGCGCAACTCATTTCACTTAATTAAGTATACTTTAATTTGGGAATTTTTCGTGAAACTTCGCGAGGCCATATCTTGGTCATACGGACTCCGATTTTCGAAAACTCGGACTCTATTTCGCGTATTTTTCCGAGACGAACGCAATGGCATAGCCTGTTTCCCTTGATTCAGATTTTACAGTTTAATTCTGCCTCCATTTATGTTATAACATGTTATTCAAAAATACGGGTTGTTACACAAAAGATCAATATTAAGAGAAAGGAATAAAAATAAAAATAAGAACAAAAATAAAGGTGAGAACTTTATTATGATTACATCTGAATTTTTTACAGATCCAAACAGTCAAACTATAACATGACATCACAACGAATATAATTCAACTATACAACAATCACCACATAACAGATCAGAAATAACATACAATGATTCACTAATCAAATAGAATTAAAATAAATTATTTAATTATTCAAATTCAGAAATCTCACAGTTGTTGAAGATTTTTCGCCAAAATTCAAACTATTCAGAATCAACTCCAGTTAGTTTAGATGTATAGGTCTCAGTCACACGATTACAACGCCGCTGAAATCATCGAATTTCGAATTGAAATGAGTTAGATATGATTAATCGAAGTTTTAAAACAATTTAAATAAATTAATCAAGGAAAAACCTTTCTTCCTCAATCAATAATTTCGGCCGAAGCTTTTCTATTTCGTTCCCTCCTAGGTCAACAAATTCCGATCGACACAGGTGGCTAGAGGTCGATCAGGACACGCCATGGGGAAGAGGGGGGTGTGGCGCTGCCATGCCTGGAAGCAGGGCCCACTCGGCGGCGTGGGTGGTCCTGGGCGGCAGTCGATACGGTCGGCCTTTGGGCGATCGGTGCGCGGGCTACGGGCGAAGAGGAGGGTGATGGCTGGTACCGATGGAAAGCTCGTGAAGAGAGCTTCGAGGTGGTTTATGGGTAGAAGTCTGAAGGTTGGAGATGGAAGAGAAATTAGGAGGAGAAAGATGGAGCTACGGTAGCCATTGGATTTTGGTGGCGGCGGCTACACGATGGAGGTATAGTGCATTAGGGTTTTGGGCTTCCTATTTTTATATTATTTTTAGTGCATTTTTACAAATAAATCCAAATCTTTCAAACTGTGCTGATTCCAGTCCAAACAAAGTTGACCCTAGCTAATAACCCATATTCCGGACCCAATGGGACAGGTCCCGTCATCCCAAACGGCTGTCTGTGGCCTATATTATTTAATTTAATATTTAATTCCTTTATTAATTTAATTCGTCTGCATAAATAAATTCACCGAGGCCACAAACGGACTTAGAAAAATCCAGAAAAAATATATTTGTCTATGTTATGACGATACGGTCCTAACAAAATTATTTTCGTCGAAATCTGACACTGTTTGAAAAATGGCTATTTTTCAGTCGATTAAATTTGACTGTAATCGACCAAACACATTTTCCTTCGCCACGCTCACATATTAAATCGAAAAATTCTAAAAATTGAAACCTACCAATAATACGACATTCCAGTTCCAATGAAAGTGGTTTCGTCGAAAACAAAGATCGTTTGAAAATTGACTATTTTCGTTGGCTTTAATATTATTTAAAAATGGAATATTTTAATTTCTGCCACATTTTTCCACCAAATAATTTAAAATAAAAATTTAAATTGGTTCGGATTTTCCGGGTCGTTACATCGTGCTTTGATCATCAACCACAAGACTCTGCTTTTCAACAGAAGCCTTGATCATTTGCATCTTAGCATGCCACACAGGCAAACCACTCCAAGCAACCGATATCCATCAATCACACAGAATGATATCCAATGTCAGACACACATTCCATTTACAAGTCCGTTCTGGGTCTGAATGAAACCGAAGGCACCTTGTACCTTGCATATCCATCGATCTCCAAGTACGTCTCGACGATCACCAACTGATTCCCTCCTCTTAGGTGTACAGCCCAATCAAGATCATCAGTAATTATCCAAACGATGTGAAGACCTCCGGTCTTCGACCACCATCTTCTTCCTCGACACATCGTCGAATCAATTATTCAGAATGGGATAAACCTGGTTTTTTTGAATAACTCGCGTGTATAATAAACAAGTGTTACACAAACACAACATACGCCTCATTCCAATTCAGAATATTCTTTTATTCAAATATTCTTATACTTTGGGAAAGGTTCCCATTAATTTTATCAAAGATAAATTCTTTGAATTTATTCTTTAATCTTCTTTTGAATATCAATTCAAACCAAATTATGGTTTATCCAAACTAGTCAGGATTAGCGAACCTTACCGAAGTAATCACTTGTTAAATTTCCCAGCCCCAACCTATTCATCCCATGAAGTAAAACTGGTTATACTTCACATCTAACACCACGGTGTTATCGGTAAATTCAATATCCATTTCACGTTCAAATCTAATTAAAGATTTAACTATCTCCTGGAGCAAAACTGGTGATACTCCATTCTCGATCATTTCAATTTAATTAAAGATTCATTAAAACTCCACTTGGTTTTAATCTTCCCAAAAATCACTATGAATGATTATTTAACTTGGGAAATCATATCCTGTCTTTAACTGGGTTAAAGAACCAATGTCATTTAAAGAACGGTTCACGATAAACCTAAAATCACATTCTATTCCATCAGCCTTTAACCGTAAATTAGCAAGTGAACAGTTCCCTAAGTAACAACCCCGAAGGTCGAAACCAACATCAGATCAATACCCAAGAAACCATTCAACTTAACTAATCTCCAGTTAGTTTCTGATTTTCTTAACTCCGTTGGCTCTAAAAACAGTATTATTAAAGACACCATTCACGACAACCCAAATTCACATTCCATTTACAATGGAATCTTCATGGAAAACAAATCGATATATATAATCGATATAAACTTTCATATCCGACTAATAATATAAATGAAATATTGGCAAAGCCTTTTAAATTCCAGATATATTAGTTGTCTTACTCCATAGAAATTCACTTCGAATATTACCAAATCGAATTCCATTCCATTCCAATTTATTTTATTAAATTGGAAAACTTTACTTTGGAAAATCTGCCTTTAATCTTATGAAAAAGATTTATAAATTCCAAATCCCATTTCACTATAAATTAGGTTAAAGAACGAGTGTAATTTAATACACCATTCACGATAAACCCAAAAAATCAATTCAAATTCTATTATTGGAAATTCTGGTTACTTTTAAAACCCTTTCAAACCCAATTTGTTTATTTCAAAAATAAATGGATTATAATTCTAGTTCAAAACTAGTTCATTTCGATAAAAATCTATTTTTATCTTTTCAAATATGGAGTTTTTCATCCCAATTCTTTCCAAATCATTTCTTATGATTTTACACAAATTATTACTAACTTTAATAATTTTGTCAAGGCCCGTACAGTCGATTTCCATCAACGGCCATCGAACTGCACTTACAACAACCTTTTCCAAATTTGATTTGGACATAATTCCAAATCCAACTGTTAGATTTCAAATCTCTAATATTCGTTTGAAAGCTCTTTTCGATACGAACCCAACGGTTCCGGTTTTTGGAGAATCCGACGGTCGGGTCCCCCGTAATTTCCATTCGAAGTCAATGGTCGAAATTCGCGAACTGCCGCAACGCGACGCGTTCTATTCAGGCCATTATATATATATATATATATATATATTATATTTCGTCGATTCCCTTTTAAAACATACTTCATAAATCGTTTTAAATTCGTTTTCAAAACAATTTCAACTTCATATTCATTTTCTAATCAAAATTGAATATTCCATATCATTAATCTATAAATGATAATATTCTCAAAACGTTATATTTTGAAATCACTTCCTTTTCTATATTCATTATAAAAATGAATAAATTCGATATAAATATAGTTCATGTCAAAATGGCGTCAATCTAATCAACACGGCTTTATATATTTCAATAACTTCGTTATTCTTTTCAACAAATGAATATTTTCTTCAACACATGAATATATATTTTATTCAACACATGAATATTCTTTTATTCAACACATGAAATTTCTTTTATTCAACACATGAATTTATATTTTATTCAACACATGAATTTTCTTTTATTCAACACATGAATATATTCTTTATTTTCCAAATTGGAATGAGGCCCAATCAATTACCATATAATGTTAATTATATGGATTCCCTACAACACATGTATATAATAGCAATGATAAATAATCAACCATCATCCAAAGTGCACCACACAACTAAATTAAGCATTAAATACAAATAATTAACGCTTACACAGTCTGTCAACCAATCGGTCGACATACTACTAAACAATTGGGATTAGTGTACGTCAATATCATCCCAATACCCGTGTGGGGTTTCAATCAATCAAACACATATTTTATTCGTGCAGTTGGGCGATGTGTAAAATTTATTGTCCCAATCTATGTCAGTCAAATGGGTGTACATAAACAAATCATCCGATTTTTTTATTCATATTTATTATATATACACGTTAAAATTATATTTTTAACTATGAAATATTTATTTCAACACATGAATATATATCCATTCATTCCATATCACAATCAATTTTCACCACACAACAAAATCAAACAAGTCGTCCATGGTCTGTGGAAAACGAGTGTCCGGTGCTGCTAAGCACCGTCTGCATCCTAGTATATATTTTAAACTAGAAATCAAAATAAAATTGAGGATTTCTCACCTAGAGCTAAACCAAATGCCACGACTCTTCATATGTAGGAAATCTTCGTCTTGATTCCAACGCAGTCTGTTTCACGAAGTTTATATTAAAAATCACATTTTTATAACTTTGCCATATATATAAAAATCGGATTTTTACTTTCCTACTACATACATAAAGATTCAATTTTTATACGCTGTTCACATAAAGAAAAAACTAATCTTTATATCGCTTCTTCCTATATATAAATTATATTTTTATATATCTACTTCATACATAAAGATCGAATTTTTATTTCGCTACAACATATATAAAAATCCCGTCTTTCTATATATAAAAATATCGACTTTCCTATATAGAAATATCAAATTACTATGATAAAAATATAATCTTAACTATGATAAAAATATAATCTTTACTATGATAAAAATATAACCTTTACTATGATAAAAATATATCTTTACTATGATAAAAATATAATCTTTACTACGATAAAAATATAAACTTAACTATAATAAAAATATAATCTTTACTATGATAAAAATATAATCTTTACTATGATAAAAATATAATCTTTACTATGATAAAAATATATTTTTATTACTTCTACAATATAAAAATCATATTTTTATTCTTTTTATAATATAAAAATCATATTTTTATTCTTTCTATAATATAAAAATCATATTTTTATTCTTTCTATAATATAAAAATCATATTTTTATGCAAAGTATATATATATATATCTAATTTTTATCTTCCCTTTCTACATATAAAAATCACTTCTTTTATAAATTAAAAATCCCTTCTTTTATACATTAACCTATGTATGTATATACATGTATAATTTATAGTTTAAAACAATGTATAATTACTAAATTAATTTCATAAAAAGAAAATCAAATAATAATAAATAATAAAGAAGCTCACCGTTGCTTTATCGAAGAGGGAGGGATTCATCATTAGCTCAGGAGGAGGTGGCGGCTCTGGAAAGGTGGTACGGTGGAGGTTATTTGGCTTGAAGGGGGCGATTTAGGGTTCTGGACGTTGGATGGAGGCCGGTAATCGGTAGTGGAGGATCCTGGCGGCAAGTGGGGGCCCAGGGCGATCGCAGGTGAGGGGGCGCCGGCTTCGACGGTGGTTATCACGGGTAAGGGTGGCGCTGGCTTTGACTGCGATGGGTTTTCTCTTTTTTTTTTTAATGTCAGGTAGAGAAAATGTGAGGAGAGGGGGGGGTTTGACTGAGTGTGGAAGGGAAAAGGGCTTGGCCCGTTTTATTTAAATATTTATATTTAATCCAATAAAGTGCAACTTTTGTTCTAACTCAGAATCAAACCCAACGACTATCGCTCCTAACCAATTACCCCCATTCTGAACGCAATGGGATATGTTTCGTAAGTCAATTCAACTATTATGACTAGTTTTCATTAAATTCAAAATATAAATCAACATATATTGAATTTGAAGGTACATTTCAATTTACCAGGGCCACACACGAACTCTAAAAATTCCAAAAAAATTATTTCTAGCTTCGTATTGACGATACGGTCGTAACAAAACTAATTTCATCAAATTTAAAGACTGATTAAAAATGGCCGTTTTCTGGTCGATCTAAATTGACTAAAACTGTTAAAACATATTTTCCTTTGTCACGTTCACATATTGATTCAGAAAATCATGAATTTTGGAACCTAGTAATAACTTGACATCTCGGATCCAACAAAAGTGGTTTCGTCGAAAACAGAGGTCGTTCGCAAAATTTCCATTTTTAAGGGCCAAAATTCCATAGCGGCTGTCCTGAATTTTCAATTGGACATAACTTTTTATTCCCGCTATGAAATTTCAATTTTTTGGTTTCGTTGGGAAGATATTCTCAAATAGGTTCTAATATTTTTGGTTTTGCTAAAACCCGGTTTATTTTGAATCCTGTGCATTCATTTAAACTTTGAAATCGAATTTTCAAACTATTGTGCCATTTTCAATTCCTTTTATAATTTAAAATAAATATTTATATTCTAACGACGATCTATATAAATATATACGTTCTAATTCTATTCAAAATAAATTTCTCATCGTCATTATTTAAAATAATTCATTTTAAATATTCAAAATTCATTAAAATTGCCAAAATAAATTTTTTAAATTGGCTTAGATTTCTGGGTTATTACACCTGGTGTGCAACCTTGGTTCGCCACCATGGTAATGCAGTCCACCCCTAAACCTAACCTACCAAACACAGTAAAAACACCCTAACTAAATCCAGATTTCCAAAAAAACTACTTGTTTAAAAATTCAACTTATATTTTTCCTTTACTTCTCTACCCTCTCCGCTGCTCCGACCTTACAGCCAACACCCCCAATCAACTACGTCACCTGAATTTGATCGAAGTCCCCATTTAGATGAACCCCAAAATATCCATCAGCTAGACTATTAAAAATTATGAAACCTGTCTTATAAATCATAATATTTACATACAAATTTATTCGTATGTCTGAATTTTAGTTTTATGATGATCGAAAACTGGATTTTTAATACCCATTTGTTGTTTATCTCGTATATTTAAAAATATACTTTAGGAGTTAAAGTAAAAACATTTTTAATATAAAATAGATTCAAATTCGAACCACTTATATGTTGGAATTAGATACTCAAATGTCCTAGAATTTATATTCTAGATTTTTGATTCAAGGCCTTGCCTTTTTATATGATAACAGAACTCAAAACTTCTTGGTTATAGACATATAAAATTTATGTCCAGATCTATTCTAGACTCATTTCTAGATTTTTACATGAAGATACAACATATTCAGATCTATTTATATCCATGTAAGTTTTGTATGACAACCAATAACAAAAAGAGGAAAAGGTTTGATCCTAGTGGTTCACTGTCTTTTGACAGAATGATTTATTCCAAGTTCTACCTACTTTCCTAGTATTACAAAGATACAGACATACCTATTTTTAAATAAATATTACTCACATTAGTTTTTGTATTTATTTCCTTAGCTATACCATTGTTAATTCCTGCATTTGCCTTGATATTTCCTGTATTTTCATTTGTCACTTTCCATGTTCTTTCATTAACACAGTGCATAGCGTGCACGTACACATCCTTGCCACAACCATGCACCGATTATCACCATATATCGCCTCAAGCTTGCGGACTTCCTTAACACTCCTGGTGCGCTAGTCTGTATTTTGATTTGCATGGCACTGCGTTGAATTAGTTAGAAATTTCATTCAAAATTATGGCACTTGAACTTGTGGTGGTGTTCACTCTAAACCCGATTGTTTAGTCAGTGCATCACCAGTGAATGGAAGCTTCCAGTTGTTATAAACCAACTGTTTAAAATACTTTAATGGTCAAAGAGTTTCATGTCCCATTTTACACATATTCATTCATGCACCCTTTTAACTGCCAAGCCAAAGAAACAGAGAACTTCAAGTGTAGTTATTTAATGCATCTCTATTCATTGGAGGGATATCACAACGGTTTTACCTTCCAGTTTTGAAACAATTATAAGTATAAAAATAGATTTTGAAGGGACAGAAATTTAGATTTAACTCATAGTATATATACACACTGTTTTGCAATTTGTTTCTTTAGTTGTTTATACCCCTTTGTCCTAAGCAAAATGGTTTCATATATAAACCCTTTAATCAACTTCAATATCTGAATCGAGCATGATCAGCGAACCTATATGGTTGAATCCACTACATATGTGTATAACAGCAAGGCAATTTAGTTGTTTCCCAACATATGTACCGCTACTATTTGTATTTCAAACCTTTGTTCTAATCTTTATTTTTTATTTTTGTTTTATTATTTTATTTTATTTCCAAATATAACACTTTTAAACAACCAAATGCTTGAAAAAAAGGTGATCAATATAAACACACATCTAGTTTGAGTTTAATAGGTTAAACAGTAAGGAGATTTTTTTTAAGTGTTTACTCATAAGATTACACTATGCTTACTCGCTGTCCAGGTTATGATTTATGCTCAGGTTCTTCAAATTGTTCACAGGGTATGTCCAGTAGCAAATGAATGAGCATGGTATATATGATGTTATATAATGTTATAAGCCCAGTAAAAAATCAATGAACACATACACTCAAATCAAACTATATCTAATTCTGCAATAGAATGAAAGAAAGAAAAATTATTGTTTACTCACCAATCACCATTATTTGTCCACTATCCTTATAATTGTCCATAGCTCTTCCACTTACTTCCAGGTTTCACGTTTGTTAATAGCTTACGGCCTTTTCTATTTTTTCTCCATAGTTTTCATTAGTTTTCCAATGGGCTAGTATACGCATTCATGTGATGTTGTATGTGTATTTATAGGTAGAAATTTCTAGGCTTTGGCTAGGTAGGCTTTTAATGGTAGAGGCATATACAGGGTATGGTTTTCAATAGCGTTAAGTGCAGGGGATGTGTGATTGAATGCAGTATTGTTATGTCCATCAGAAATCAATTCTTATAGGCTAGAAGTGCACAGCTAATTCTAGGTTGATGTACACAGGTGAGTGTACAACCATGTGCAAAAAAAAGGTTTTAAAATGTACACTTTGTGTAGAGTAGAAAGTAGGATGTCTTGGCTGGCTCATTTTTGATGTGGATGGGTGTATGTATGCGTCAGCCTTATAGTGCAATTCAGATTTTGTTTCTAAACAAATTAGCCATGCCATGTTCTTTGTTGCGCTATGATGGACATATGTTGTACTGTACACATTAAAAATCAAACACAACACTTAAGGACAGATGTGTTTACATCTACAGGGTAAACATGCTTGGCTTCTTTTCCCATCTCATTCTAGGCTGGCTCTAATGGTGATAGAATGCTATATGCAATAGTAGCTATGAACATGAAAGTGATGTGTGATTTTACAACACACTAAACGTTTACAAACTTAGTTCCTAAGCAAACAGCCTATTCACGTCAATTTTCTAGCTGTACACCATACACATGTGTATGTGCTTCACATTTTTACAAATCATCCTTAGCATCCAAGGTAAATAAAAACAAATTATCCCTTTTTTCTTATCATATATAAATGCAAATCTTTTATATATGTATATATATTAAAACTATGATCTTCTTAAGTGTATTTAGATGTGGAGTAAAAATGAAATTTTTCTTAATGAATATCTTGTATTGAATGGTCAAATATACTTGTATTTCCTTTTGCATGAGGTAATCCAATAATTTATACAAGTAATACCTTATTATAACTTCGAGTAAATTCACAATTTATCTAGTTCACTTTTTATGTGAAGTAGTTAAATTCCCCCTTTTTATTTTACTTAAGAAATCTATATTCACGTGAGTTTTAAAGAAATAAAATGATAAACATTAATAGTTATTTCATACCCACATTGGTTAAGGATTTTTAAACCCTCAACAAATATATTCGAATGGAATCTATTTGATATCTACCCAAATATATAAATCTCATTTTATTAATTACATTGAATTAGCAATATAATCTACAAATTATAGATTATAGAACTAGTCCAAAAACTGAGTCATTACAATCTACCCCCTTAAAAGAAATTCGTCCCCGAAATTAAAGAGTAACGAGAAGATTCTAGTTATACTAAAAAACATAGACTTATCTCAACACATTCAAGGGTCATCCACTAACCATCACGACAACCAAGGCATCCAGAACACACAAGTTATCTACCAAAATATTTCATATAATACACACGCCCACAATTAGCTATCAATCACTTATTCTTTCAAAATTAGAAATATCGGTTATTACAGCTGGAAAACATTTCCATTCATTACTATTCTTTTACATTCATCACTACTCTTTTACATTCATCAGTCCCTAAACGTAAATCGGAACGAAAATAATCTTCTAAGTATCAACCCCGAAGACAGAAATCTACATCAAATTAATACACAGAAAATTGTTCAACTCAACCAATCTCCGGTCAGATCCCAATTTCTTAACTCCATACCTTAGTTCTCATCAACCCAATTATTATCCCATTTCCATTTATAAAATATCCTTGAATACATTTGGAAAATAAATTCCATTTTTTTCATGAATTTGAATCAATCTCGTTAAAATACCTTTATCTGCTTCAAATTCACTTTTCAAACTTTAATTCAGTTTTATTCAACTTAACTTTACTATTTCAATCTTGTCCCAGTTGAAATTTCCAATTCCAAAATCTTAACTCCTAGTTTTATTTCAATCTAGTTTGAAATTACATGTCTCTATTCCATTTTAAATTCAAAACCTTTGAATTTCTCAAACACTTTTCCTACTTGTCTTATTTGTATATTTCATTCCTTATACAAATTCAGTTTGGTTCATTAATATAACCACTTCAATTTTTATAATCTTATTAGATTATAACATTAACAATCGATGCATCCATACATAATAATAATTTCAAAAAAAATCTTTTTATATAAAAAAAAATATCATTTCGAGTAAAAATATTTCATTTACCCTGCTTTAAAATAATACTATGTCGAATTACTCTATTTAAGAGTTTAGTAACACCTATTGGTACAGGTTTGACTATTGTATCGACCAGAATTCATAAATCACTTGATAAAACAGTTTTTATATCAATTAACAAATACGCGCTCACATAAACACAATCAAACTTAATCTAGGGAGTTACTAGCCCCATCTCTATCGAGTTACGCCACAGAACCAAGGTTATTATCAAAAACATTGCTCTGATACCAAGTGTAATGACCCGAAAAGTTTGGATCCTGATTATCGATACAAACACGTTCTCTGTATCACATATCGACTAATCAACCATCAGGATTTAATAGAACATTATTAGAAAGAAGTTAGGGGGTGAGAAATAGGAAGAAAAAAGTTAGAGTAGAAGAAAAAGTACAACTTAACACAACAGAATCAGAGTATAACGAATCTTACAGCGGCACTAAATATATTATATAACGTCTTGAAATACAAAATTGTTTTTACTTACATACATCATCAGAGTACAAATCATACATAACACAGTAGAAATAAACTCGATACATTTAATGTTGAAGACCCTGCTCCAAGCTCCTTCAAGTGAATCTGTAAAATCCTGAAACCACTTGATTACACATACAAATTTGGGCACCCAAGAGTTTAGGGAAAACACAGAAAAATAAACTTTGGGTCAGTCATGGGACTGGTGTGAGTAAATGATTTTGAACAGCTTGCTTTTAAAGTTTGAAAATCCTTTCGGAAGAAAGGATAATCGTAAGACCAAATCCATACATAAATCCAGATGATTTTTACCTTACGATAATCTAAAACATTTTGAAATTATATATATATATATATATATATATTGATATTATAATAGTGTTTAAATACAAATAAATAGCAATCTAGCAGAACGCTTGCATCTCACGCTCTACATATATTGTATACAATCAAACCGCAGGCGCTTATTGGAGATTGGATTCCGACTATGATAAGGTATGGAACCACCTGTCGATAGTGTATCTATAGAGGCGAATACACTGGGTTCAACAAGAACGTCTGGCAACCCGGCCGACACATGACCGACCACTCATTTCGCTTGAGTGTATCGAATGTATATCACCAACAATTGGGATCAGCAACCATTTCCTAAAAAATACAACATCAGATAGAATAAAGAAGGAAATGGAATTTCTCTAGTAGGTGATTATACACCGTAATGGGAGAGACCCACATAGCGATGTTGCCTGCCCGATTATTGTCATTTCCCGATTGGTGAGGCTTGAGGTTAGAATTTACCTTTTGAACATCTCGCCACCATTTACTTTGAATGTCACATTGTCAGATCCATCAAATCACAAATTGATGTCCACAAATTTACTCTGGATGTAAAAGAAATGCCCTTCTTTGCCACCAACTCGGTATATATGTAAAAATTAACGTACGTGGTTTTTAGGAAATACTTTGTCGGACATTCATCCATACAAGTCATCCAGGAATAGGATGAATCGAAGGTACTCTCCTACTGCATCCAATATAGGAATCACCCCATGGAACAGTAGCGAATAGTCCTTGCAAATCCGTAGATTTCAATCACGGAAAATTCACAAGTTATAATAACTCTGGCGGCCACTAGAGAATTTAAACAAGTAATTCTTCCAGTCATGAAAATCTATGGTCTTTGAATTCTTTAAATCGTATAATCGGCCTTGCAAATTAGTTTAAGCATCATAAAGTTAGTTCGAAGTGGTTTTGGGTCCAGTTCCCATCCCGGTCTCTCCAAACTAACTCATAGGCAATGTTATTTGATAGTCGGTGTTTTAACTATCAGACTTAAATAGTGTAGACAAATTGTAACACCCCACCTCCGCCAGGGTCACTCTTGCAAGTACACTAGCTTTGGAGGGGTGTTGGACAAGGTAAACATGCATGCAGATATCACAAGACAGAACATATAAGTAAAACAGAGTAGTAAAGCAGCGGATAAAACTAACATTTCAAAACCATAGTCAAGTTACATCAAAGTACTTGGTCATTATTTTCCCACAAAACAAAGTCTAGAACATAAACTGGAAACTGAAAAAAAACATAAAGTAACTATCCCCAAAGTAGGATAAAGCCATAGCAAGCTCAAGTCCAAACCATACATGAGCTATCCAGAAAAGTAGCTAAAGATCCAGCTAGGTAACAGTGTTCCCACCCTGCAAACCTGAGGGGGGAGGGGAAACGGAAGAAAAGAGGCGAAAGAAAACGGGTCAGTCAAAAAGACTGGTAAGTCCTATCTACTATTAGCATAAAAACTAATAAAGTTAACTGGACATGTAAAGCAGAGATGAAACATGGGGTTATAACTGGCATGGTGAAGAGACAGATCAAGTGTGGCATCGCATACACAAGGTTAAGTTGCACCAAGTGTGTACTAGTAAACTATGTCAAGTATCAACAAGAAAAGATCCCTTGGCCCAATCTTGGCCCAACATCCCGAGATGACCTAGATCAAGGTCCAACAACACGGTCTAGTCGATCCGCTCCCTAAAAGCCTAACTCGTCAAGTGTCGGTGTCATACAGCCAAATCACGAAGTGTAGTCAAACTGTGCTAGGTCCACCCTAGGGTGTATCAAGCCCTAGGGTGCCAACCACGGACACAAATCAAGCACGCACAGTCTAAACCTACGGGTGCCCGTGTCTACTTTTTCAACTCCGGACCATGTGCACGACCATAGTCCGCCTGAACCTACACCGGCGCACCTACTCAGCCGTCGTTTTGGTCGCTTACATGTCAGCCCAGTAATCGTGCCCCACCCTAGCCTAGTCCCTAGGGTATCATGATACAATCAAGAGGGTTACTGGTGAAAAGGACCACGTAACTAGGGTTTCTAACGGGTTAAATGTGGTTAACCCTACCCAATCAAGTTGGTTAAGTGTACCCAAGGTTCATGACTTAACCCTATCAACCCATCGTGTTTAATTGGTTAAGTATTCAAGCGGTCCATGACTTAACCCTATCATGTGGCATTAATTACTTTAATGCACCCAACCTCTCACATTAGACCTTGTTGTGGTTACTAGTTAAGCCAGGCGGGTCCTGGTAGCTTTACACCACAACTTGGTCTAACCTCGGGTTTTAAGTGCGACATGACCAACTACTCACATTGGGTCCTATTGCTTGTAGCCACTAGTTAAGCCGGTCGGTTCCGGGTAGATTTATGCTACAAACTCAACCCTACCTCGAGTTGGCCATTCTCATGTTTTCTAGAAGTCATGTCCAAATTCATGTTCAAGCATAATCACATGTCATATTTCATGTCATCTTTTCAAGTCATGTTTTTATGTCATTTTAGTTTACCCATAACGTAACCCCATCGCATGTAAGTTCGCATAAACGCAAATAGATCTCAAATGGGAAACATAGAAGCATGACATAATTAATAAGGTTTTGGGCCACAAGTTAAACATGGTGGCATATGAGGCAAAGGTGTTCATAAACTTGCATATTACATCATAGGCCTCAAAACAAGCATAATATCAACTTTAGCAAAATAGGTGAAACATGGTCATAAATGACATAGGATGATAGCAAGTGATTCGCATATAACACCATATGCAAGATAGCAACTTGCATATTACATCATAAGCCTCAAAATATGCATGATATCAAACTTAAGCAAATAGGTGAAACATGATCATAAATGACATAGGATGCTGGCTAGTGATTCGCATATAACATCATATGCAAGATAACACAAGGTTTATGAGAGTTTCTATGTTGCTTTACGCAACATTTCCAATCAAAGCTCATAGCTTTCTATGCATAAGGCAAAGGTGATAGCTTTACAAACATGCATAGAATAAATTTATGCATAACATGATAGGATCAAAGCACATATCATACTTAGGCCCAAACTCAAACTTGCAACATGTCATATTTAATTCATAGTTAGAATCTAAGAGTAGTATAGGGCTTACAATGCTATGAAGACTTATAAAATAAAATAAGATTAAGACGAAGCCACTAGCAACTCTAAAAACCCCAAGTGAATACAAGCTCCAAGAAGCTCCTTTGATTCTATGAAGAAAGATCCTTGCTTTAATGAAGAAAGATTGAACTTTGGCCTTGAATCAAGCTTTGCAACTCTCAAACAAGCTTAGGAACTCTCATATGAATGAAGATTGAGGCTATGACAAGAGGGTGGAGGCCATGATTAAACATTTTGGCATAGTTTAGTTGTAGGATTGATTTATGATGATTTAGGCTAGGTATTAGGGTCCTTTTATAGAAGATTAGGTTAGTTTAGGCCATAGGATTAACCCTAATTCAGATCTGGGCCATCAATTCACGTCACTAGCCTCCAAACATGTCTTGAGAAACAAGTCAGGTGCACCCAGGCCAGACTGGCCGACCACTCAAGTCGACAGGGGTGTCGACTGGGCAGTCGACACAGCCTGGGGTGTGTCGACTCCCAAGTCGACTCCCCAGTCGACTTGGGGTGGCGGGATTTTTTCCCGCCTGCCCTGCCCAGCTGAATTTGAAATCTATTTTTAAATTTGAATTTTCTGAAGACTTCTATGGGCCATAACTGGGTCATACGGACTCCGATTTTCGAAAACTCGTACTCTATTTCGCGTATTTTTCTGAGACGAACGCAATGGCACAGCCCGTTTCTCTTGATTCAGAATTTATCATTTAATTCTGCCTTGGTTTATGTTATAACATGTTATTTAGAATACGGGTTGTTACATCCTCCCCACCCTAAAGGATTTCGTCCCTGAAATCTCTAAGTTAGGAAGAACGTATCCTACCATCCATCATCCATCTACTCAAAACATCATCCACGTGCAGTCAATGTCCTTAACAGATTCTAAATGCTGTATGATTATATGCAAAGATGTGTGTATATGTACTTATCTAATGCGAAAATCAGGCGGTTACTGATTCAGTAAACCTCCTTGATGCACAGTATGTTGGTGAAATGCGTCCATATGTATGCAAAATCCTAACATAATTTATAATCTCTACATGAGTGCACATAACATTCATCCATGTGCAACATCCATGTGATAGCATAACAAGTTTCATCCATGAATAAGTATCAGCACTCATGCATATGCAATATGAAACTGTGTGAGCCGATCTTAGTGCCTAATGTGTATCATGCATCCATGAGTATCCACTTGCAACCACTTGCAAACATCAAGCATAACATGTTTCAAATACATGTTTCATCCAAAGGGTTTCTACTTAAGGTTCTCATGACAAGGTTAACGAGATAACAAGATAAACAGGATAAACATGGATAGCAAAAAGGAAGACATGTAAAAGGAAAAGAGGTCGAAAATATACCCTCAAAAAGAAATGGATAAAGCCCGCGCATCTTCTCCTCGGTTTCCCAAGTTGCATCCTCTTCGGCTTCACTCCACTGAACTTTCACCAATTTGACTTCTCGATTTCTTAGCTTCTTGATCTCTGTTCCCAAGATACGAATCGGAGCTCTCCTCAAGGTTGCCTCTTTCTCTACCTCCATGTCTTCAAGAATGCTTGGTTCAACCACCTCAGCGGACTCATGTAGGCACTTTCGGAGATGCGAGACATGAAAGACATTATGCACTCCGGCTAGCTTCTCGGGCAATTCCACCTTATAGGCCATCTTTCCAATTCTCTCTATGATAGGGAAGGGTCCTACGAACCTTGGTGCCAGCTTCCCAATTGCTCCAAAACGAACCACATTACGCAAAGGAGAAACCTTCACGAAAACCATGTCTCCCACTTCGAATTCCAAATCTTTCCTTCGCTTGTCAGCGTAGGACTTCTGTCTATCTTGGGCCGCTTTCTTCCGTTTTCTCACCAATTCAACTTTCTCGGATGTGTCCCGTATCATATCGGGCCCAAGTATGAGCCTATCCGTTGACTCCCACCAACAAGATGGTGACCTACACGGCCTCCCATACAGAGCTTCAAATGGTGCCATCCCTATGCTAGCTTGGTAGCTATTATTATAAGCAAACTCTACAAGAGGAAGGTGGTCTTCCCAAGTACCACCAAAGTCAAGAACACAAAGCCTCAAAAGATCTTCTAGCACTCTATTCACCCTTTCGGTTTGACCATCCGTCTGGGGGTGATAGGCTGTACTCAGATTCAATCGCGTACCCATCGCTTCTTGCAAACTATTCCAGAACTGGCTAGTGAAAATTGGGTCACGATCGCTAACTATGCTAGAAGGAACTCCATGCAACCGCACTATCTCTCGAAGATAAATAGATGCTAGCCATGATGCGGTCCTCTTACTCTTCACTGGAATGAAATGAGCACTCTTCGTAAGTCTGTCAACTATGACCCATATGCTCGTATTCCCTTTCCTTGACCTAGGCAATCCATCCACAAAATCCATAGAAATACTTTCCCATTTCCATTGCGGGACCTCCAATGGATGTAATAGCCCTCCGGGTTTCTTCGACTCGGCTTTCACTTGTTGGCACACCATGCACTTTGAAACATACTCTGCCACATCTTTCTTCATTCCAGCCCAAAAGAAAATGCGCTTCATGTCCCTATACATCTTATCTCCTCCAGGATGTATAGTCATCTTCGAGTGATGCGCTTCTTCGAGAACTTTATGCACCAAGTCTCCTACTTGTGGAACGCATAGCCTTCCATCACGCCTTAGCCAACCCTTATCTTCAATAGTATATCTAGCAAGGTGACTAAACGTCTCACCACGAATCAACTTGTCCATGACTTCGACTATTTGTGGATCTTCCTTCTGCGAAGCCCCAACATGATCAAGAAGCATAGGTCTAAGCTCAAGGGATGCCAAAGAACCCGTCATCGACTCAACAGCCGGTGTGAAATCAAAGGTTGCCAAAAACTCTAGACTCCTCATCCCAACAAACAAGGGACTCAAAGTCAATCTTCTTCTGCTTAGCGCATATGCTACAACATTACCCTTGCCAGGGGTATAAGCTATCTCGAAGTCATATGATGCCAAAAATTCCATCCACCTTTGCTGCCTTAGATTCAGATCTTTCTGCGAGAAGAGGTACTTGAGCGACTTATGATCAGTATATAACTCAAACCTTTCGCCTAGAAGATAGTGGCGCCAGGATTTAAGTGCAAAGACGATCGCCGCCAACTCCAAATCATGAGTGGGATAATTCTTCTCATGAACTTTAAGTTGCCTACCCCCCTAACATATCACTCTTCCTTCCTGCATCAGAACAGCACCTAACCCTGTGCCACATGCATCGGTGTACACGATAAACATCTTACCGCCATCGGGTAATGCCAAAACTGGAGCTGTAGTAAGGGCCCTCTTGAGCCTTTGAAAAGCAAGCTCACACTCTAAGTCCCATGAAAAGACTAAGTTCTTCTTCGTCAACTTAGTAAGAGGGGCCGAAATCTTAGCGAAGTCCCTGATGAACTTCCTATAGTAGCCCGCCAGACCGAGAAAGCTTCTTACTTCGGTTGCATTCCTAGGAGTCTTCCAGTCTTGAACTGCAACCACTTTCGCGGGATCCACCGCTATGCCTTGCTTAGAAACTATATGTCCAAGAAACCGAACTTCCCTTCTTCAAAAATGGCATTTGGAGAACTTGGCTTTCAACTGATGAGCTCTAAGCGTATCCATCACTTCCTTGAGATGTCTGGCATGTTCTTCCTCATCCTTTGAGAAGATCAGAATATCATCCACGAAGACAACCACAAACTTGTTAAGGAACTCCCTGAACACCCTACTCATCAAATCTACGAAGTAAGCGGGTGCATTAGTCAAACCGAATGGCATGACAAGCCATTCAAAGAATCCATCTGGAGTTCTAAACGCAGTCTTATCAATACTATCCTCAGCCACTCTAAGCTGATGGAATCCGGTGGCTAGATCGAGCTGAGAGAAAACAGAAGCACCAACAAGCTGGTCAAAGAGATCATCGATCCTTGGTAATGGGTGTCTATTCTTCTTTGTCAGCTTGTTCAACTCTCGATAATCAACGCATAGACGAAGTGAACCATCCGCCTTAGTAGCGAATACCACAGGAGCACCCCATTCAGAAATGCTTCGCCTAATAAAATTTTTCTCAAGCAACTCCTTGATTTGCTTACTGAGCTCCCTTCTTTCTCCTGGGTCCATGTGCCTAACGGGCAATGAAACTGGCTTGGCATTATCAACAAGATAAATGCGGAAATCTATCTCTCGTTTAGGGGGTAACCCCTTAACCTCTTCAAAGACATCAGGATATTCTCGGACCACCCTTACAGATTGCAGATCATTGATGGACGAGTCAAGAGATTCAAGATAACATAACATGACGGGATCCGGCGGGTTGCAAGAAATCTCTAGGGTATTACCGAGGCGAGTCATGAGCCTCACCACCCTATGTTCACAATCGAGAATGGCTCCATAACTGGACAACCAATCCATGCCCAAGATCAACCCGTATCCCGTGAACCCGAGAACATAAGCATTACACGTGAATTCTATGGTCAAGATAGAAATCTTCAAATCCACACAAATCATAGATAAATGGGCGGAACCCCCAATTGGATTTGAAACACTGACGGGATCCTCAACTAGACTAGTACTTACGTGCAAACTTTCAACAACGTCAACAGAAATAAAGGTATGCGATGCGCCAGAATCAAATAAGGTGCGAACAAGATAATCAGAAATATAAACAAGACTTTCTACAGAAATACTACCTCGGTCTTGAACTGGAGCAATGTTGAGAGCATGCACTTGCCCTCCAGAAGGTCCTGCACGCTGAGTCTGCCCTTGCCCTTGTCCTTGCTTCTTGGGGCAATCCTTGCTAAGGTGTCCAGGCTCTTCACAGTGAAAGCATTCGCCCAACTTCCTCTTCTTCTTTCTGCAATCTTTGGCTATGTGCCCAACAATCCCACAGAATTTGCATTTTCTTGGGTCCTTTGCCTTGTTGTTGTTGGCCTTATTGCCCTTGTTGTTCTTGTTGTTCTTGTTGTTCTGATTGCTCTGATTTCCTCCCCACTTGGAGTCCGTCTTCTTGGTTTGAGTCTCATTAGGCTTGACTTCTTTCTTGCCATTCTTATCGTCTCCTTGAAGCAATGCCATGTCCACCAGGCCTTAAAAAGTGGCCCCCATGGGTATATGAGATAGGGCTAAACCTTGTAATGGCTCATTCAACCCTCGTGCAAAGCGTAAAGCCTTCTTCTGGGGAGTATTAACCATGTCCAAACCGAATCGAGCAAGCTGATTAAACTTATTCACATACTCCCTCACTGTCATGTCCCCTTGCTTCAAAGATATAAACTTCTCCAATTGCAGATTTGCCTCAGCAGATGACAGAAACTTTAGCCCAAACCTCGTCCTAAAGTCAGCCCAAGTCTCTATAGGCCTAGTAGCATTGGTGACCTCCCACCAATAAGCAGCTTCTTCTTTTAATAGCCATGCTGCCAATAAAACCTTTCTATGGTCTTCCACATCAAAGATAGCAAAGAGATCTTCAGTTTCTTTCAACCAATTTCTCGCCTCCACAAAAGTCTCCGTCCCAATAAAATTCTTGCCACCCATCGCCTTAAAGTCTTTGCAAACCTTTGCGAAATCTGCTTGTGGATGCTGAGGAGGAGGAGGGGGAACCTCAGTTACGGTGGGGGTATTTGCTGGGCCCGCATCGTTGGCCATAGCTTCCAAGTACCTCCGGAACCATCTGGGAATGGTCACTCCCTCGGGAAGATTAAGATTGGCCATGCAGAAAAAGGAAAAGATAGATTAAGAACGAGGGAACAAAGGATAGTGCTAATGGCTTTTGGGGAATAGCCCTTTAAAATAAACTAGACTTTTCTTGGAAAATACTTAATTGGTTTTGAAAATAGTTTTCCAAAAAGGTAAGTTTTAAAAACACTTTTTCTCAAATCTTGTAAACCTTAGGCTCTGATACCAAATGTAACACCCCACCTACGCCAGGGTCACTCTTGCAAGTACACTAGCTTTGGAGGGGTGTTGGACAAGGTAAACATGCATGCAGATATCACAAGACGGAACATATAAGTAAAACAGAGTAGTAAAGCAGCGGATAAAACTAACATTTCAAAACCATAGTCAAGTTACATCAAAGTACTTGGTCATTATTTTCCCACAAAACAAAGTCTAGAACATAAACTGGAAACTGAAAAAAAACATAAAGTAACTATCCCCAAAGTAGGATAAAGCCATAGCATGCTCAAGTCCAAACCATAAATGAGCTATCCAGAAAAGCAGCTAAAGATCCAGCTAGGTAATAGTGTTCCCACCCTGCAAACCTGGGGGGGAAACGGAAGAAAAGAGGCGAAAGAAAACGGGTCAGTCAAAAAGACTGGTAAGTCCTATCTACTATTAGTATAAAAACTAATAAAGTTAACTGGACATGTAAAGCAAAGATGAAACATGGGGTTATAACTGGCATGGTGAAGAGACAGATCAAGTGTGGCATCGCATACACAAGGTTAAGTTGCACCAAGTGTGTACTAGTAATCTATGTTATGTATCAACAAGAAAAGATCCCTTGGCCCAATCTTGGCCCAACATCCCGAGATGACCTAGATCAAGGTCCGACAACACGGTCTAATCGATCGGGTCCCTAAAAGCCTAACTCGTCAAGTGTCAGTGTCATACGGCCCAATCACGAAGTGTAGTCAAACTATGCTAGGTCCACCTTAGGGTGTATCAAACCCTAGGGTGCCAACCACGGACACAAATCAAGCACACACAGTCTAAACCTACAGGAGCCCGTGTCTTCTTTTTCAACTCCGGACCATGTGCACGACCATAGTCCGCCTGAACCTACACCGGCGCACCTACTCAGCCGTCGTTTTGGTCGCTTACATGTCAGCCCAGTAATCGTGCCCTACCCTAGCCTAGTCCCTAGGGTATCATGATACAATCAAGAGGGTTACTGGTGAAAAGGACCACGTAACTAGGGTTTCTAACGGGTTAAATGTGGTTAACCCTACCCAATCAAGTTGGTTAAGTGTACCCAAGGTTCATGACTTAAACCTATCAACCCATCGTGTTTAATTGGTTAAGTATTCAAGCGGTCCATAACTTAAGCCTATCATGTGGCATTAATTACTTTAATGCACCCAACCTCTCACATTAGACCTTGTTGTGGTTACTAGTTAAGCCGGGCGGGTCCGGGTAGCTTTACACCACAACTTGGTCTAACCTCGGGTTTCAAGTGTGACATGACCAACTACTCACATTGGATCCTATTGCTTGTAGCCACTAGTTAAGCCGATCGGTTCCGGGTAGATTTATGCTACAAACTCAACCCAACCTCGAGTTGGCCATTCTCATGTTTTCTAGAAGTCATGTCCAAATTCATGTTCAAGCATAATCACATGTCATATTTCATGTCATCTTTTCAAGTCATGTTTTTATGCCATCTTAGTTTACCCATAACGTAACCCCATCGCATGTAAGTTCGCACAAACGCAAATAGATCTCAAAGGGGAAACTTAGAAGCATGACATAATTAATAAGGTTTTGGGCCACAAGTTAAACATGGTGGCATATGAGGCAAAGGTGTTCATAAACTTGCATATTACATCATAGGCCTCAAAACATGCATAATATCAACTTTAGCAAAATAGGTGAAACATGGTCATAAATGACATAGGATGATAGCAAGTGATTCGCATATAACACCATATGCAAGATAGCAACTTGCATATTACATCATAAGCCTCAAAATATGCATGATATCAAACTTAAGAAAATAGGTGAAACATGATCATAAATGACATAGGATGGTGGCTAGTGATTTGCATATAACATCATATGCAAGATAACACAAGGTTTATGAGAGTTTCTATGTTGCTTTATGCAACATTTCCAATCAAAGCTCATAGCTTTCTATGCATAAGGCAAAGGTGATAGCTTTACAAACATGCATAGAATAAATTTATGCATAACATGATAGGATCAAAGCACATATCATACTTAGGCCCAAACTCAAACTTGCAACATGTCATATTTAACTTCATAGTTAGAATCTAAGAGTAGTATAGGGCTTACAATGCTATGAAGAATTATAAAATAAAATAAGATTGAGAAGATTCCACTAGCAACTCTAAAAACCCTAAATGAATACAAGCTCCAAGAAGCTCCTTTGATTCTATGAAGAAAGATCCTTGCTTTAATGAAGAAAGATTGAACTTTGACCTTGAATCATGCTTTGCAACTCTCAAACAAGCTTAGGAACTCTCATATGAATGAAGATTGAGGCTATGACAAGAGGGTGGAGGCCATGATTAAACATTTTGGCATAGTTTAGTTGTAGGATTGATTTATGATGATTTAGGCTCGGTATTAGGGTCCTTTTATAGAAGATTAGGTTAGTTTAGGACATAGGATTAACCCTAATTCAGATCTAGGCCACCAATTCACGTCACTAGCCTCCAAACATGTCTTGAGAAACAAGTCAGGTGCACCCAGGCCAGACTGGCCGACCACCCAAGTCGAAAGGGGTGTCGACTGGGCAGTCGACACAGCCTGGGGTGTGTCTACTCCCAAGTCGACTCCCCAGTCGACTTGGGGTGGCGGGAATTTTTCCCGCCTGCCCTGCCCAGCTGAATTTGAAATCGGTTTTTAAATTTGAATTTTCTGAAAACTTCTATAGGCCATAACTGGGTCATACGGACTCCGATTTTCGAAAAATCAGACTCTATTTCGCCTATTTTTCCGAGACGAACACAATGGCATAGCCCGTTTCCCTTGATTTAGAATTTATCATTTAATTCTGCCTTGGTTTATGTTATAACATGTTATTTAGAATACGGGTTGTTACACAAATAAAGCAATTTATTCAAATTTAATTTACATGACTAATCCAACCAAATGAATTTACTTGTACAATCCTATTTCTGGTTTCAAAACAGAGAGAGATATAGATTATTTAATTCCAATAAAACGTGTTGACGTTTTATTCGATTTATTCGATTGGTCACTACATAATATGACAAATAATCAACAATATCCATTGACTACAGTACCGTCTATTAGTGATGATTCAATATTTCAAACTCAAACTAAATATAGTATGAAATATTTTGATTTAGGTAAAACCACTATTATTTTAATATTATATTTCTCCAACATTTTCCAGAAATTTTATTTAAATTTAAATGTTGTACAACTCGTTCTATAAAATATATATACAGATTTATGGAGATTTAAAATTTATAACTGCAACTTGTAATTCCAATTCACCATCGCAAAATCAATACGATAGCTTTCATATCCATTCTGTTATATTATTTTAAAATAAATAAATTGGTTTAAATTATAAATTCGGAACCTCAAATTTTAACAACCCTATTGGTTCCATGCTAACCCGCCGATCATTATTCTTCCTTCTCTTTATACACACTCCTGTATGTATATTTTTTATTTTTATATACATATAAATTGGAATTTTTAGCATTTACAAATAACATTTTTATTTATTTCTAGCTCGTCTCGGCCCAACAGCCTGAACACTATCCTGGTCCGGCCTGATTCCAACATCTCCCAAGGTCTCTATTTTTTCAACATATAGGCATGCATTCATAAATCCACATATGACAATTTTGAGCACAAATGTATACATACTTTTGCCTGTGCACTATCATCAATTGGCACATGATTTGGCTACAGTAAAACAAGGATTTATATAGTCTGATCCTCCTGCCTTCGTGCTTTCCTTTCTTCCCCTTCTCTGTTCTCTCATCCTCCCATTATACTCTTTCTCATGTACATTGCCACCCCGTGCACGTGCACAATAATTCCGCCACCATTCCGCCCTTTTGATCATCACCACAAACCCCGATGCAAGCCCCGCATCTGTCTCCTCTAACGAAAACCAATTTACACCATTGCGCCAAAATCTCACGCTTCAACCAAAGCTTCAAAATAAATCATGTCCACCGAAACACTTCGCACTACTGCCATGCTCGACCGTTCCACCTGAAACTTCACCACAAGCTCATCGATGACCACTCCTACTGGTCCCCCCTGGTGCGTAACCTTGGTTCGGCACCATGGTGACGCAGTCCACCCCCTAAACCTAACCTACCAAACACAGTAACCACACCCTAACTAAATCCAGATTTCCAAAAAAAATACTTGTTTAAAAATTCAACTTATATTTTTCCTATACTTCTCTACCCTCTCCGCTGCTCTGGCCTTACTGCCAACACCCCCAATCACCTACGTCGCCTGAATTTGATCGAAGTCCCCATTTATATGAACCCCAAAATATCCATCAGCCAGACTATTAAAAATTATGAAACCTATCTTATAAATCATGATATTTACATAAAAATTTATTCGTATGTCTGAATTTTAGTTTTATGATGGTCGAAAACTGGAGTTTTAATACCCCTTTGTTTTTTATCTCGTATATTTAAAAATGTACTTCAAGAGTTAAAGTAAAACCATTTTTGATATAAACTAGGTTCAAATTCGAACCACTTCTATGTTGGAATCAGATACTCAAACTTCCTAGAATCTAAGTTCTAGATTTTTGATTCAAGGCCTTACCTTTTTATATGATAACAGAACTCAAAACTTCTTGGTTACAGACATATAAAATTTATGTCCAGATCTATTCTAGACTCATTTCTAGATTTTTACATGAAGATACAACATATTCAGATCTATTTATATCCATGTATGTTTTGTATGACAACGAATAACAAAAAGGGGAGAAAGTTTGATCCCAGTGGTTCACTGTCTTTTGACAGAATGATTTATTCCAAGTTCTACCTACTTTCCTAGTATTACGAAGATATGCACTGACCTATTTTTAAATAAATATTACTCACATTAGTTTTTGTATTTATTTCCTTAGCTATACCGTTGTTAATTCCTGCATTTGCCTTGATACTTCCTGTATTTTCATTTGTCACTTCCCATGTTCTTTCATTAACACAGTGCATAGCGTGCACGTACACATCCTTGCCATAACCATGCACCGATTATCACCATACTTTGCCTGAAACTTGCGGACTTCCTTAACACTCCTGGTGCGCTAGTCTGTATTTTGATTTGCACGGGACTGCGTTGAACTAGTTGGAAATTTCATTCAAAATTATGGCACTTGAACTGGTGGTGGGGTTTACTCTAAACCCGATTGTTTAGTCAGTGCATCACCAGCGAGTTGAAGCTTCCAGTTGTTATAAACCAACTGTTTAATATACTTTAATGGTCAAAGAGTTTCATGTCCCATTTTACACATGTTCATTCATGCGCCCTTTTAACTGCCTAGTAAAAGAACCTGAGAACTTCAAGTGAAGTTATTTAATGCATCTCTATTCATTGGAGGGATATCACAACGGTTTTACCTTCCAGTTTGGAAACAATTATAAGTATAAAAATAGATTTTGAAGGGAAAGAAATTTAGAGTTAACTCATAGTGTATATACATACACTGTTTTGCAATTTATTTCTTTAGTTGTTTAAACCGCTTTGCCTTAAGAAAACTGGTTTCAGATATAAACCCTTTAATCAACTTCAATATCCGAATCGAGCATGATCAACGCACCTATATGGTTGAATCCACTACATTTGTGTATAACAGCAAGGCAATTTAGTTGTTTCCCAACATATGTACTACTTCTATTTGTATTTCAAACCTCTTTTCTAATCTTTATTTTTTATTTTTGTTTTATTATTTTATTTTCCAAATCTAACACTTTTAAACAACAAAATGCTTGAAAAAAAGGTGATGTATATAAACACACTTTTAATTTGAGTTTAATAGGATAATTTAATAACAGTAAGGAGATTTTTTAAGTGTTTACTCATAAGATTACACTATGCTTACTTGCTGTACAGGTTATGATTCATGCTCAGGTTCTTCAAATTGTTCACAATGTATGTCCAGTAGCAAATCAATGAGCATGGTATATATGATGTTATATATTGTCATAAGCCCTGTAGCAAACCAATGAACACATACACTCAAATCAAACTATATCTAATTCTGCAATAGAAACAAAGAAAGAAAAATTATTGTTTACTCACCAATCACCAATATTTGTCCACTATCCTTATAATTGTTCATAGCTCTTCCACTTTTTTCCAGGTTTCAGTTTTGTTAGTAGCTTACTGCCTTTTCTATTTTTGCTCTATAGTTTTCATTAGTTTTTCAGTGGGCTAGTATATGCACTCATGTGATGTTGTGTGTGTATTTATAGGTAGAAATTTCTAGGCTTTAACCAGGTAGGCTTTTAAGGGTGGAGGTGTATACAGGGTATGGTTTTCAACAGCCTTAAATGCAGGGGAGGTGTGATTGAATGCAGTATTGTTAAGTCCATCTGAAATCAATTCTTACAGGCTAGAAGTGCACAGCTAGTTCTAGGTTGATGTACACAGGTGAGTGTACAACCATGTGCAAAAAAAAAGTTTTAAAATGCATGCTTTGTGTAGAGTAGAAAGTAGGATGTCTTGGCTGGCTCATTTTTGATGCGGATGGGTGTATGTATGCGTCAGCCTTATAGTGCAATTCAGATTTTGATTCTAAACAAATTGGACATGCCATATTCTTTGTTGTTCTATGATGGACATATGTTGTACTGTACACATTAAAAATCAAACTCAACACTTAAGGACATAGGTGTTTACATCTAAAGGGTATACATGCTTGGCTTCTTTTCCCATCTCATTCTAGGCTGGCTCTAATGGTATAGTAACCTGTAACTTCCCCGGTAAGGAAAGCCCGGATACTTCGAGAACAACACACAAAAGAACGCAGACAGAAGAACATTTCATTGTTTATTACAACAATTTATCAGAATACAAGAATATACAGAGTACGAATAAATACTACACATCATAAAATATCAGAGATTACAATACATTACATAGCAGTGGAAAAAAATACAGTACAACTGAAAGAGATAAACTGATACAGAGCTTTCCAGATATCATTCCAGCTGTAAATCAGGATCCTATGAATATAAATCTGCAAAACCAAAACTACTAGCTGCCCGTGTCAAAATAAGGGCACCCAGAGTTTAGGTTAAAACAATAAACTCCAGATCAGTCATGTGATTGGTGTGAGAACTAAAACAGTTATTTAAAACTTTACTTTAAATCAGATATATCAAGGGACCACGCAGTATAACACGGAACGGGTTTCCTCCCAAGAATACCAGTGCATATAACAAAACAACACAATGCTTTTTGGAAATATGAAGCTATTATAAGACCCAGGTCCTATCACACAATGCAACGCAAGCCGGGGAATAGGGTTTTCCATTATAATAGCCAAACATGCTTAGTACGTTTAAAACAAATCATTTGATACTATTATAAGTGCATAGTGTATAAAACAACTTCAAATCAAAAGTATCAATCATAGACGACATGGGTACCATATATCATGTTGCCATACTAGGCTCTACAATCAAAACCACAAATGTCACGTATTGGAAGTTGGGTTTCCATCTGTGAACCAAGGCAAGGCGCAATCCTACCGTTTCGAGACTCTCTAGCCCGAGCCTCAGAACTCAGCCGCAACTGTACCTAGGCAACATGCAGGGCCAGTCCACCAATGTGGATTAAACTTAAACCCTGAACATGCGTTTTCCCCGCCCTTTGGGGCGTAAATGAGCCAAATGACTCCATCGGCTCCACACAGTCACCGATATATCCGAGGCGCCTCGCAATCCAATAACCACACAGGTGAAAATAATCTTAATGTCAGGGCTAGTAGGTAACTAACACCACCCCAGCTAGAAGGAAACGCATGCTCTCCTTGTTGTCCTCTCTCGTTTCTGGTTCACAACCGGGGTGTGAGGCTCGCGAATCAACGTTACACAAAGCTATGCCACACAGGCGGTGCTTTGATCATCAACCACAAGACTTTGCTTTTCAACAAAAGTCTCGATCAATTGCCACTTAGGCATGCCACACAGGCAATTCACTCCATGCGATTGATATCCATCAATATATAACCTCTAAGCTCGTACGTCTCAGAGAAGGGCATTAAGCTAGAGAATAAATTCTCCGCCGCCAAACAGATATATATTTAATAAAAATCAATCACACAGAATAAAATCCAATGTCAGACACACAGTCCATTTACAAGTTCGTTCTGGGTCTGAACGAAACCGGAGGCACCTTGTACCTCGCATATCCATCGATCTCCAAGTACGTTTGGACAATCACCAACTGATTCCCTCCTCTTGGGTGTACAACCCAATCAAGATCATCAGTAATCACCCAAACGATGTGAAGACCTCCGGTCTTCGACCACCGTCTTCATCCTCGACACCACGTCGAATCAGTTATTCAGAATGGGATAAACCCGGTCTTTCTGAATAACTCGCGTATATAATAAACAAGTGTTATACAAACACAACATACGCCTCATTCCAATTCAGAATATTCTTTTATTCAAATATTCTTATACTTTGGGAAAGGTTCCCATTAATTTTATCAAAGATAAATTCTTTAAATTTATTGTTTAATCTTCTTTTGAATATCAATTCAAACTAGTCGGGAGTAGCAAACCACACCGGAGTAATCATTTATTTTATTTCCCAATCTCAACCTATTCATCACATGAAGTGAAACTGGTCATACTTCATATCTAACACCACGGTGTTTTCGGTAAATTTAATTACCATTTCACGTTCAAATCTAATTAAAGATTTAACTACCGCCTGGAGCAAAACTGGTGATACTCCATTCTCGATTATTTCAATCTAATTAAAGATTCATTAAAACTCCATTTGGTTTTAATCTTCCCAATAATCACTATCAATGATTATTTAACTTAGGAAATCACATCCTGTCTTTAACTGGGTTAAAGAACCAATGTCATTTAAAACACGGTTCACTATAAACCCAAAATCACATTCCATTAATTATCGGGTTAAAGAACAACTGTTATTTAAAACACCGTTCACGATAAACCCAAAAATCAATTCAAATTCAATTCCAATTAAATTCCATTTAATTGGTACACTTCATTAAATCTAAATAAAAAGATTTAATCTTTTTCTCAACTGGGTTTAAGAACAGTGTTAATGAAGACACCATTCACGACAAACCCAAATCCCATTTGATATTAAATACAAGGCTCTGAATAGAAAATATATCGGCTTGTATCCAATATCAAATTTTACGACCAACAAATATTGTATTGGAAATAAAGATATAAATATATCTTTCAAATTTCCATAACAATATCTGTATAATCACGAAATCCAACATCGAAATATTCCACAGACAATTTCGATTAAAATCCATTCCAATTCAATTATTGGAATTCTGGTTATTTTCAAAACCATTTCAAATCCAATTTATTTATTTTAAAATAAATGGAATTATAATTCTAGTTCAAAATTAGTTCATTTCGATAAAAATCTATTTTTATCTTTTCAAATTTGGAGTTTTTCATCCTAATTCTTCATAAATCATTTTTTATGATTATACACAAATTATTACTATTTTTAATAATTTTATCAAGGCCCGTACAGTCGATTTCCATCAACGGCCATCGAACTGCACTTACAACGACATTTTCCAAATTTGATTTGGACATATATCCAAATGCAACTATTAGATTTTAAATCTCTAATATTCGTTAGAAATCTCTTTTCGATACGAACCCAATGGTTCTGCTTTTGGGAGAATCCGACGGTTGGATCTCCCGTAATGTGCGTTCGAAGTCAATGGTCGAAATTCGCGAATTGCCGTGGCGCGGCGCGTTCTATTCAGGCCATTATATTATATATATAACATATATTTCATCGATTTCCTTTTAAAACGTATTTTATAAATCATTTTAAATTTGCTTTCAAAATGATTTCAATTTCCATCTCAATTTCAAAACAAAATTGAATTTCAAATATAAATTCGTTTTAAATTCATTTCAAATCAATTCTAATTTCAAATTCTGTTCAAATCAATTCTAATTTCAAATTCATTTAAAATCAATTCTAATTTCCATTCTATTTAATTTAATTCGAATTTCAATTCTATTCAATTCAATTCGAATTTCAATTCTATTCAATTTAATTCGTATTTCAATTCTATTCAATTTAATTCGAATTTCAATTCTATTCAATTCAATTCGAATTTCAATTCTATTCAATTTAATTTGAATTTCAATTATATTCAATTTAATTCGAATTTCAATTCTATTCAATTTAATTCGAATTTCAATTCTATTCAATTTAATTCGAATTTCAATTCTATTCAATTTAATTGGAATTTCAATTCTATTTAATTTAATTCGAATTTCAATTCTATTCACTATATAAGATTTGGAAATCACTTTCGATATTCATTGTAAAATGAATAAAATTGACAAAATTCTCGTTCATGTTAAAATGGCGTTTAACTACTTAACACGGCTTCACATTTCAATATTCACTAAATATTATTTTAAAATATTCGATAATTCTGAACTGGAATCAGACACAGTCAATTACCATATAATGTGGTTATATGGAATTCACACAACAAACGTGTATAACAACAATGAAAATAGCAATCCATCATCCAGAGTGCATTCTACACTGTATAAGCATTGAATATAAATATTCAACGCTTACACAGTCTGTCAATCAATCGATCGACATACAGCTAATTATTGGGATTAGTGTATGTCCAATTTCATCCCAATACCCGTGTGGGGTTAATCAAACACAGGTTTCGTTTGTGCAGTTGGGCGATGTGTAAAATTTATCGTCTCAATCAATATCAGTCAAATGTGTGTATATAAACAAATCGTTCGATTTGTTTATAAATCTTTATTTTATATACATGTTAAAAATTATATTTTTGACTACAAAATATTTATTCCATCACACAATCAATTTTCACAACACGACAATCAAACAAATAAGTCATCCATGGTCTGTGGACGACGGGTGTCGGGTGCTACTAAGCACCGTCTGCATCCTAGTATATATTTCAACTAGAAAATGAATTAAAAGTGAGGAGTTCTCACCGACTAGCTAAACCAATTCACCGCGACTCTTCATATGTAGGAAATCTTCATCGTGCTCGCCTTTTGTCACTTTCGTCGTCCGTGTTTGCTACACATATAAAAATCACGTTTTTATATTATCACTCCATGGATAAAAATTATATTTTTATATCGCTTTATACATTGTAAAGATTATATTTGTACTTTGCTAATATATATATATATATATATATATATATATATATATATAAATCATAACTTTATACTAGCATAAAAATCGTATTTTTATTATCTTTATAATATAAAAATCATATTTTTATTCTGACAGCGCTATATAGAATTAGAAATCACATTTCCATACAATGTTATTTTTTTCATGCTTTATATATTTTATAAAAACAATGCTCTACATACTTTATAAAAACATTTCCATATATATATTTCATAAAGACATGTTCATATAAATTTTATAACCATTGCTAATTTATATTTTATAAACAAACTGCTTTTATATTTTAACAATAATGTATATTTTAACTTTTTCTTTGAAAACTCACATTTTGATTTCACTACTATATATATATATATATATATACACACATATATATATATATAAATCAAAACTTTATCTTCACTATATATATATATATATATATATATATATCAAATTCTTTTTTTATAACGATGCTTCTATTTAAAAATTACTTTTTAAAACTATTACATTTTTTTCTTTTAAATCTATATTCTTTCATGTTTTTAAATCTGTGTTTTTCATGTTTTTAAATCCGAAATTTAAAACAGTTTATTTCATTTAAAAACTGAAATTTAAAACAATTCAATTGCTTAAGAAAAATAAATAAGTAAAAAAAATCAAAACCTTTCTTCATCGAATTAGCCCTATCCAAATCACTGCCGAAACGAGCTCCTCCCTTTTCTTCAATGTCGCACGCCACCAGCATGCCTTCACCGTCGATCAGAAGGCACCACTCGAAGCGCGCCAGAGCCCTCCACCACTGCCATGAACGTTGCGCCGCTCGAACCCCTAAGCCGACCTGAAATCGCAGATGAAGACAGCTCCTTTGAGTGCAGAAATCGAGAACCACGCACTACGGAATTTGATTAAACCGGCATCAATCGAAAGACCTCTGAACGATCTACAATTTCCCTTTGATCAGCATCACGAATCATTGATTGAATTCGAGCAAAATAGGGGAAGAAGTTTCGAATGCTTCCATTCGTTCGATTTGAAAATCGCGGCTCTAGGGTTTAACCACGCGTTGGAAATAGCTAGGGTTTGACCCTTTTGAAAACCTATATTTATATATATATATATATATTTAAAATAAAATTTGACTCCATCTTCAGTTGTTAATCAATCCAAACTCCGAATAAAACCCAATGACTGTCGCCCATAGCTAATTACCCCCATTCCGAACACAATGGGATATGTATCGTAAGCTGATTCAATCGTTTCGATCAGTTTCCGTCAATATCAAAATATAAATCTGTATACTGAATTTGAACGCGCATTTCAATTTACTAGGGTCACATACTAACTCTAAAAATTCACAAAAAAAATTTCTAGCTTCGTATTGACGATACGGTTCTAACAAAACTAATTTCATCGAATTCTGAGACCATTTGAAAAATGGTCATTTTCCAGTCGATTAAAATCAACTAAAACTGTCAAAACACGTTTTACTTCGCCACGCTCACATATTGATTCGAAAAATTACCAATTTTGGAATCTAGCAATAATTCTACATCCCAGATCCAATAAAAGTGGTTTCGTCGAAAACCGAGGTCATTTGCAAAATTTCCATTTTTAAGGGCCAAAATTCCATAGCGACTATTCTGAATTTTCAACTGGGCATATCATTTTATTCCCACTATGAAATTTCAATTTTTCGGATTCGTTGGAAAGATATTCTCAAATAGATTCTAATTTTTTTGGTTTCACTAAAATCTGGTTTCTTTTGAATCCTGTACATCCATTTGAAATTTGGAATCGAATTTTCGAACTACCGCGCCATTTTCAATTCCTTTTATAATTAAAATAAAATATTTATATTCTAACGTCGATCTATATAAATATATTCATTCTAATTCTATTCAAAATAAATTTCTTGTCGTTTTTATTTAAAATAATTCATTTTAAATAATCAAAATTCGCTAAAATTGCCAAAATAAAAATTTTAAATTGGCTCAGATTTCTGGGTTATTACAATCTCCCCCACTTAAAACTTTTCGTCCTCGAAAAGGAACAAAGCCGAAAGTTGTTTAACTAATCAACTCAACTTCCATTATTTTCATTACGGCTTAAGTTCTTCAACTTTTCAGTTTCTAAGAACTTTTCAAATTTTTCAAAAATTTGGCTCACACCCTAAATTTTCAAAAAATTCGCCATAACCTCCCCTACACCGGGGACTTCGGGATATTTCATATAGCCTCTGATGGCCTTCTTCAATCCAAAAGAAAAATAAAAAGCCAATCGGCTCACAAAATCATCCAAAACCCAAGAAATACAATAAACATGTACCTATTTGTCGGGCAAACAATTTTATTCTTCTTCTCTAGCCTCCTTGCTATGACCTATTCAATGTAAGTTCATGTATATGCATGCAATTTCAAACAATTTTCAATTCAGTCCAACATTTTATATAATTTTGGCTAAAGGTTCAACATTTAATTAATCAAACTATAATCAAACAACATAATCAACAATCAATTAGTTGATTAGCTTTTTAATCACATAACTTTGATACATAGTCTAAAAATCAGATTTTTGATGCCAAATCACAACAATAGACCTATATAGTTTTGGTTCTCACACCAGTCTAATGGAAATATATAGATATCACACCTTCTTCACTCGAATATAAATTCTGATGATGATATATCAATCATCAGAATCACCCTCGGGCGACTAGAGTGTAATTCTATATTTACCCAATATATTAAAACTTTGAATACCCGTGGATCAGACGTATATGCAAAATCTTTATATATTGGATGGTCCAAATTCAATATAAAATAAATAATCAAATACGAATAGTTGATTTAGATTTTCAAAACAAATTTTGTTTTCACTTTTATTTCAAAAACACTACTCTTCACACTCGTTCTAGGATACTACTGATCCTATCTCAAACGAGTCATTCTCGTTGGATATTACTAATCTAATCTCTGATGAATTCTTTCATATGGTTCTAATGTGTCTTGTTCTCTGAGCTTTGTAAACCAAAGCTCTGGCCCCAACTATAGTAACCCGTAACTTCTTCGGTAAGGAAAGCCCGGATACTTCGAGAACAACACACAAAAGAACGCAGACAGAAGAACATTTCATTGTTTATTACAACAATTCATCAGAATACAAGAATATACAGAGTACGAATAAATACTACACTTCATAAAATATCATAGATTACAATACATTACATAGCAACAGAAAAATAATACAATACAAAACTGAAAGAGAAAAATGGATACAGAGCTTTCCGGATATCGTTCCAGCTGTAAATAAGGATCCTGTGAATATAAATCTGCAAAACCAAAACTACTAGCTGCCATTTTCAAAGTAAGGGCACCCAGAGTTTAGGTTATAACAATAAACTACAGATCAGTCATGTAACTGGTGTGAGAACTAAAACAGTTATTTAAAACTTTACTTTAAATCAGATATATCAAGGGACCACGCCGTATAACATGGAATGGGTTTCCTCCCACGAATACTAGTGCATATAACAAAACAGCGCAATGCTTTTTGGAAAAATGAAGCTATTATAAGACCCAGGTCCTATCACACAATGCAACGCAAGCCAGGGGATAGGGTTTTCCCTTATAATAACCAAACATGCTTGGTACGTTTAAAACAAGTCATTTGATACTATTATAAGTGCATAGTGTATAAAACAACTTCAAATCATAAGTATCAATCATAGACGGCATGGGTACCATATATCATGTCGCCATACTAGGCTCTATAATCAAAACCGCCAATGTCACGTAATGGAAGTTGGGTTTCCATCTGTGAACCAAGGCAAGGCGCAATCCTACCATTTCGAGATTCTCTAGCCCGAGCCTCAAGACTTAGCCGCAACTGTACCTAGGCAACATGCAGGGCCAGTCCACCGATGTGGATTAAACTTAAACCCTGAACATGCGTTTTCCCCGCCTTTTGGAGCGTAAATGAGCCAAATGACTCCATCGGCTCCACACAGTCAACGATATATCCGAAGCGCCTCGCAATCCAACAACCACACAGGTGAAAATAATATAAATGTCAGGGCTGGTAGGTCACTGACACCACCCTAGCTAGAAGGAAATGCATGCTCTTCCTGCTGTCCTCTTCCGTTTCTGGTTCACAAACGGGGTGTGAGGCTCGTGAATCAACATACACAAAGCTATGCCACATAGGCGGTGCTTTGATCATCAACCACAAGACTTTGCTTTTCAACAGAAGCCTTGATCAATTGCCACTTAGGCATGCCACACAGGCAATTCACACCATGCGATTGATATCCATCAATATATAACCTCTTAGTTCATACGTCTCGGAGAAGGGCGTTAAGCAAGAGAATAAATTCTCAGCCGCCAAACAGATATATATTTATTTGAAATCAATCACACAGAATAAAATCCAATGTCAAACACATAGTCCATTTACAAGTTCGTTCTGGGTCTGAACGAAACCAGAGGCAACTTGTACCTCGCATATCCATCGATCTCCAAGTACGTCTGGACGATCACCAACTGATTCCCTCCTCTTGGGTGTATAGCCCAATCAAGATCATCAGTAATCACCCAAACGATGTGAAGACCTCCGGTCTTCGACCACCGTCTTCATCCTCGACACCACGTCGAATCAGTTATTCAGAATGGGATAAACCCGTTCTTTCTAAATAACTCGCGCATATAATAAACAAGTGTTACACAAACACAACACACGCCTCATTCCAATTCAGAATATTCTTTTATTCAAATATTATTATACTTTGGAAAAGGTTCCCATTAATTTTATCAAAGATAAATTCTATACATTTATTCTTTAATCTTCTTTTGAATATCAATTCAAACTAGTCAGGATTAGCGAACCACACCCGGAATAATCATTTATTTTATTTCCCGATCTCAACTTATTCATCCCATGAAGTGAAACTGGTCATACTTCATATCTAACACCACGGTGTTATTGGTAAATTTAATTACCATTTCACGTTTAAATCTAATTAAAGATTTAACTACCGCCTGGAGCAAAACTGGTGATACTCCATTCTCGATTATTTCAATCTAATTAAAGATTCATTAAAACTCCACTTGGTTTTAATCTTCCCAATAATCACTATCAATGATTATTTAACTTGGGAAATCACATCCTGTCTTTAACTGGGTTAAAGAACCAATGTCATTTAAAACACGGTTCACTATAAACCCAAAATCACATTCCATTAATTATCGGGTTAAAGAACGAGTTTATTTAAAACACTGTTCACGACAAACCCAAAAATCAATTCAAATTCAATTCCAAATAAATTCCGTTTAATTGGTACACTTCATTAAATCTAAATAAAAAGATTTAATCTTTTCTCAACTGGGTTTAAGAACAGTGTTAATGAAGACACCATTCACGACAAACCCAAATCCCATTTGATATTAAATACAAGGCTCTGAATAGAAAATATATCGGCTTATATCCAATATCAAATTCTACGACCAACAAATATCGTATTGGAAATAACGATATAAATATATCTTTCAAATTTCCATAACAATATCTGTATAATCACGAAATCCAACATCGAAATATTCCACGGACAATTTCGATTCAAATCCATTCCAATTCAATTATTGGAAATTCTGGTTATTTTCAAAACCATTTCAAATCCAATTTATTTATTTTAAAAATAAATGGAATTATAATTCTAGTTCAAAACTAGTTCATTTCGATAAAAATCTTTTTTTATCTTTTCAAATTTGGAGTTTTTCATCCCATTTCTTCACAAATCATTTCTTATGATTTTACACAAATTATTACTATTTTTAATAATTTTATCAAGACCCATACATTCGATTTCCATCAACTACCATCGAACTGCACTTACAGCGACCTTTTCCAAATTTGATTTGGACATAATTCCAAATCCAACTGTTATATTTCAAATCTCTAACATTCTTAGAAAGCTCTTTTCGATACGAAACCAACGGTTCTGGTTTTAGGAGAATCCGACGGTCGGATCTCCCGTAATGTCCGTTCGAAGTCAATGGTCGAAATTCGCGAACTGCCGCAGCGCGGCGCGTTCTATTCAGGCCATTATATTATATATATAATATATATTTCGTCGATTTCCTTTTAAAACGCATTTTATAAATCGTTTTAATTTTTTTTTCAAAACGATTTCAACTTCCATCTCAAATTCAAATCAAAATTGAATTTTCAAATATAAATTCGTTTTAAATTCATTTCAAATCAATTCTAATTTTAAATTCATTTCAAATCAATTCTAATTTCAGATTCATTTCAAATCAATTCTAATTTCCATTTAATTCAATTCGAATTTTAATTCTATTCAATTCAATTCGAATTTAGATTCTATTCAGTTCAATTCTATTCAATTCAATTCGAATTCGAATTTCAATTCTATACAATTTAATTCGAATTTCAATTCTATTCAATTTAATTCGAACTTCAATTCTATTTAACTTAATTCGAATTTCAATTCTATTCAATATATAAGATTTGGAAATCACTTTCGATATTCATTGTAAAATGAATAAAATTGACAAAATTCTCATTCGTGTTAAAATTGCGTTTAACTACTTAACACGGCTTCACATTTCAAAATTCACTAAATATTATTTTAAAATATTTGATAATTCTGAACTGGAATCAGACACAGTCAATTACCATATAATGTGGTTATATGGAATTCACACAACAAATGTGTATAACAACAATGAAAACAGCAATCCATCATCCAGAGTGCATTCTACACTGTATAAGCATTGAATATAAATATTCAACGCTTACACAGTCTGTCAATCAATCGATCGTCATACAGCTAATTATTGGGATTAGTGTATGTCCAATTTCATCCCAATACCCGTGTGGGGTTTCAATCAATCAAACACAGGTTTCGTTTGTGCAGTTGGGCGATTTGTAAAATTTATCGTCCCAATCAATATCGGTCAAATGTGTGTATATAAACAAATTGTTCGATTTGTTTATAAATCTTTATTTTATATACACGTTAAAAATTATATTTTTAACTATAAAATATTTATTCCATCACACAATAAATTTTCACAACACGACAATCAAACAAACAAGTCATCCATGGTCGGTGGACGACGGGTGTCGGGGGCTACTAAGCACCGTTTGCATCCCAGTATATATTTCAACTAGAAAATAAATTAAAAGTGAGGAGTTCTCACCGACTAGCTAAACCAATTCACCGTGACTCTTTATATGTAGGAAATCTTCATCGTGCTCGCCTTTTGTCACTTTCGTCGTCCGTGTTTGCTACACATATAAAAATCACATTTTTATATTATCACTCCATGGATAAAAATTATATTTTTTTATCGCTCTATACATTGTAAAGATTATATTTTTACTTTGCTAAAATATATATATATAAATCATAACTTTATACTAGCATAAAAATCATATTTTTATTATCTCTATAATATAAAAATCATATTTTTATTCTGAGAGCGCTATATAGAATTTGAAATCACATTTCCATACAATGTTATTTTTTTCATGCTATATATATTTTATAAAACCAATGCTCTATATATTTTATAAAAACATTTCCATATATATATTTTCTAAAGACATGTTCATATACATTTTATAACCACTGCTAATTTATATTTTATAAACAACTAATTTTATATTTTAACAATAATGTTTATTTTTATTTTATCTTTGAAAACTCAACTACTATATATATATATATGTATCAAAACTTTATCTTCACTATATATATATATATATATATATCAAATTCTTTTTTTTATAACGATGCTTCTATTTTAAAATTACTTTTTAAACTATTAATTTTTTTTATTTTAAATCCATGCATTTTCATGTTTTTAAATCCGTGTTTTTCATGTTTTTAAATCCGAAATTTAAAATATTTTAATTCATTTAAAAACTGAAATTTAAAACAATTTAACTGCTTAAGTAAAATAAATAAATCAAAAAAAATTAAAACCTTTCTTCATCGAATTAGCCCTCTCCAAATCACTGCCGAAACGAGCTCCTCCCTTTTCTTCAATGTCGCACGCTACGAGCATGCCTCCGCCATCGATCAGAAGGCACCACTCGAAGCACGCCAGAGCCCTCCACCACTGCCATGAATGCTGCGCCGCTCGAACCCCTAAGCCGACCTGAAATCGCGGATGAAGATAGCTCCTTTGAGCGTAGAAATTGAGAACCACGCACCACGGAATTCGATCAAACCGGCATCAATCGAAAGACCTCAGAATGATCTATGATTTCCCTTTGATGAGCATCACGAATCATTGATTGAATTCGAGAAAAATAGGGGAAGAGGTTTCGAACGCTTCCATTCGTTTAATTTGAAAATCGCGGCTCCAGGGTTTGACCACGTGTTGGAAATAACTAGGGTTTGACCCTTTTGACCACCTATATTTATATATATATATATTTATTTATTTATTTATTTATTTATTTAAAATAATATTTGACTCCATCTTCAGTTGTCAATCAATCCAAACTCCGAATCAAACCCAACGACTATTGCCTATAGCTAATTACCCTCATTCCGAACACAATGGGATATGTATCGTAAGCTGATTCGATAGTTTCGATCAGTTTCCATCAAAGTCAAAATATAAATCTATATATTAAATTTGAACGCGCATTTCAATTTACTGGGATCACATACTAACTCTAAAAATTCCCAAAAAATATTTTCTAGCTTCGTATTGACGATACGGTTCTAAAAAAACTAATTTCATTGAATTCTGAGACCATTTGAAAAATGGTCATTTTCCAGTCGATTAAAATCAACTGAAACTGTCAAAACACGTTTTACTTCGCCACGCTCACATATTGATTCGAAAAATTACGAGTTTTGGAATCTAGCAATAATTCTACATCCCGGATCCAACAAAAGTGGTTTCGTCGAAAACCGAGGTCGTTTGCAAAATTTCAATTTTTAAGGGCCAAAATTCCACAGCGACTATTCTGAATTTTTAACTGGGTATATCTTTTTATTCCCACTATGAAATTTCAATTTTTCGGATTCATTGCAAAGATATTCTCAAACTGTAACGACCCAGATTTTTGAACAGTTTATTTTAAATATTTAGTATGGTTTTAAATATTGAATTCATAATATAAATGGTATTTATTGGGTTATCGATTACATAATCGAAATACGATTTATTTTGATAATTATCGAAATACGAGAAGTTTGAAATAATCCAATTCAAAAATAAAACTGAATCGAAACAGTTCAGATTGAATCGTTTGTTTAAATTTATAACTTTTTCAGACAACCGAATTAGACTTTGAAACTGGTCCCAATGTGTTCAGAACGGTATTATAACCCTATGGGTGCCAGTCGCTGCGTTGGAAATGGAGTTCGGGATCAACAGGGATTTTACGTTAAATCAATTCATACTAATTAAAATACATATATATATATAAAAAAAAGAGTAAAGTAAAATAAATGGCCGACCTATCGTTTAGCCAAGCCACCCTACCTTGTCCATCACACAGATCTACTCCTTCTCGAGCAGAAAAATCTGCTTCCTTTCTTCGATATCAAGGAGACAAGGTGTTAATGGCGTGTACTCTCTGTTTCCTCATCGCGCCTATATAATAAGCAATCGACCTTTGCTATTTCCTCTGATTTCAAACAGCAAAAACATTTCTTTCTTCGTTAATTTCTTTTCCTCCCGTCAAAATCATTCCACCGTATAAAAAAAAAATGTAATCAAAACAAAATCGCAAACCGCGATTGATTATTTCAGTCCTCAGAAGCTCGAAAACTACCCAGGGGGAGCTCGCGATTTCAGAAAGGGGTGCGATGTCAAGGGGTCAGCACTAGTGGCAGCTGGAGTGGTCGCAGCTTCTGATGTGATTTAGGGGGTTCACGAGTTCGATTTGGTGGTGTTTGGGTCACCACGGTGGATCAAAAGGCGGATGTGTGGTGTCGCGATGTGATATTTGGTGGTTCGAAGTTCATCTGGGTTCGAACGGAGGGTGGAGGAGTGAGGAATGGTTCGGTCTCTGGTCAGTGAAGAAGGGTAGCTACTGGGAATAGCGCAAGGAGGAGATTGGTACAGTAATTGAAGTTCGGTAGTGAAATGTAGGGTTCAACAGAGCTAAAGCAGGAAGGGTTCGAAGGTAGCTCGTTTTTAAGGAGCACTAGGTGTTCGATTTAATTACTCAAAGAGAATTCAAAAACCGGGAAGAAGAATTTAAAACAAGGATAAGGTAAATTTTATTTTAATAGATTTAGTAATGTCTATATATTAAAATAAATTAGTTAGAATTTATTTAGTAAGTATTTAATTTAAATAAAATGCTAATCGATGAATAAATGATCGTAGGAGCTTGATAAAATTCGAGACCAGTCAAGTTGATACGTAGACGCAGTTATGGAATTTTAAATACTTAGCAAAGGAAAAACCCTGGTGAGTAAATCTCACTCACCTTTAGAATTATTTTTATTTCATTAAAAATAATTGTTTGTTGCTTGTTGAATGATTTCTGGTTGTTTTATATATATTAGTTATTTAGGCTATATATATATATATTGGGTTGATTGATTGGTTGGATTCCCGCAGTCTCATTAGCGGATGCCCGCGGTACCATAGCGGATGATTACCCTATACGCCCCACGCTATGATTAGTGGATGACCTTCTATACCGCGATATTCTGCCACGAAGCAGAATGGGTATTATTTATGTGCTAACATCTGTGAATGCAGGAAAACAGGTTGGAGGAATCCAACTGGATTCCTCAAAAATATATTATCTATTTGTTTATTTGTTTGCATATATATTTTTTATATATGATGTGTTAGAAAAATAAATAATTCGTTGCTTTGTGTATTTAAATATCACTGGGCCAATTGAAAGGATATTTGAGATTTAAAAAGGAAATATTCTATTTTCAAATAGAAATTTGAATTTTAAATGGAAATAAAAATCTAAACTTGTTTTTGAAAAATAAAACAAGTAGTTTCTTTTTTAAACGAAGTTTATAAATAGTTCTTTTATAACGAAGTTATAAATGAAGTGAAAAGAATTTATCATTTGATAATTCAGAAATAGAAATACAAGCGTGAAATTGGGATTTGAAATGAAATTTCAAAATAGGATGTGAAATGAAATTTTTAAATATATAACTCAAATGAAATTTGAGCATAACATTTGAATTTTTAAAGGGAATTTAAGTATTTGAATTTTAAAAGGAGATTGAATATTAGAAATTCAAATAGAAGTTCAAATAGAATTTGAATAGACGAAATTAGAATGAAAAATAGAATTGGAATTCAAGGAATTAAAATCAAATTTGAATTCAAAGGAATTCGAATAAAGAAATTCAAATAGAGATTTGAATGTAGAATTTCAAAATAGAATTTGAAATATAGTATTTCAAAGAAGAATTTAAATATGAAATTTGAATAGGGATTTGAAATAGAAATTCGAGTATTGAAATTGAACATGGAATTGAATACAGAAATTCAAGTAGAAATTTGAATATGAGATTTCAAAATAGAATTTGAAATAAACTTTGAAATAGGATTTTCAAAGTAGAATTGGAAATAGAATTTCAAATAGGATTTCAAAATAGGAAATCCAAATGATTTTGAAATGGAATTTGAATTCAAGGGAATTCAAATGGCTTTGAGTGAAGAAATTCAAATGGCGTTGAAAATAAGTTTGAATATTAGAATTCAAATGGGATTGGAATAAAGGAAATTCAAAAATGGAATTTCAAATAAAAGAAGAATGTAATTTGAAATTTTGGGAATTTCAAATAAGAGAAATGGGATTTGAAACATTTAGAATTTCAAATAGAAATTTAAATGGAGTTTGGATATTTAAATTCAAGTATGAATTTCAAATATAGAAATTCAAAAAGGAGTTGAATTAAGGTGGAAATTAAATAAAGAATTTGAAAGGGGATTCGAATAAAGGATGTGGAATGGAAATTCGAATAAAGGATTTCAAATGGGATTTGAATACAGGATTTAAAACTATGGAATTTGAAATGTAAAGATTCAAATGGGATTTAGAATATATATATCTATATATATATTAGAATGAAGTTGAATTCATTTTTAACGAAGTTTTTAAAAGTTTATATATATAAATATAATTAAAACGATCTCGCCGCAGCGCTGTAGTTCGTAAATTGGCGATTCGAACTTCAATTGAATACACAGAACTCAATTGAAGTCGAAATTCTTTGAAACAAGAAACGTCAGGACCGATTTGATAATAGCTTTCTAATAAAGGAGAAAAATCTGAATTTCGTCGTATAGATTTTGAGTTATGTCAAAATCAAATTTTCAGAAAAACAGCGCCAGAACTATTTAAAAACCATAACGGTTTATTTCATTTTATAAAAGGATTTTAAACCAATAAAAATCCGAATTTCTATTTAGAAAATCTCAGATTTGAGTTATAAAATATATGCGAACTTAAGTGAAGTGAAAGAAATGGTTTTTTAAAATCAATAATCATATTTTGATTATTGAATAGAGTTGACTAAGACAAAGAGAAATTAGTTAATCGAATTTTGAAGATGAACTTTGAAAGGTGAAGGGAATTTGTAAATATATATTTGAAATCGAATATAGAACGTGAATTGAAAATGAAATTCAATTAGTATAATCAAGTTGAAATATATTTGGATAGGTTACATTCAAATATCAAAGTGATATAGGCAAAAGAGTTAATTTGCAAACTGACAAATGAATTAGTTAAAACGATTGAATCGAGCAAACTGTGAATAAGTAAATTAACTTGTGATTTCATATTCAAACCAAATATGAAACTAGAAATGAAAAAAAGGGATTTGATTTGTATAAGCAAGTGGAATCAAATTTGAACATGTTATGTTCAACAAAGAAGTGAAATAGGCAAAATGACTAATTAAAGAATAAACGGGCGGAACTGAATTCAAACGATTGGATAGTGTTGAATTGAATTGAAAACAGGTGAACATGTGTAAGCAGGTTTGATATGAAGTATATGAGGATTTAAATTTATGTGCTCGACAAAAAGGTACATGTTTAATTCATATATGAGATTTTATGCGCCGTATCGGCAAGCCGCTTGGCTTCTTCTTTTTCTTTTTGAGATTAGAAGGACCGGGAAAGCTATTTGAAATTTCCCGATGCTCCCGATACAGGGGAGGTTATGGCGAAATTTCCCGGGAATTTAAGGAGTTAGAATATTTTTAAGAAATTTGACAATTAGAAATCTATATAGCGATATATAGAATTCGATAAGGAAACGAAATCAAAAATAGCGTAAAGGGCCAAGATGGGTTATTGAAATATTTGGTTAACAAATATTGATAAGAGAGTGTAGAAGAGATTTAATTAATAAAATATTAATTAAAGAGCCCAGTGATTTGTTTGATATGTTTGGATGTACACTTGTTTTTATTCGATAGTTAAATCACAGACTATCGAAGTTTTGACCATCGTTGTCAATATGGAGAGACTGGTTGGATTATTATCCGAAGAACCACTCCGTATCGGCATAAGCGTTGCGAACCAAGTATGCTGAATATATTGAAGACGGAGTAAAGTGCAAGGGCTTTTCTATTTATAGAAATTGTGCCTTCGGTTTCGTTCAATCCCAGAACGAACGTAAATGGACGAATGTCTGACAGAGTATTTCCAATGATCAAATGGGTTGGTCTGTACGAATATATATGGTTGCAACGGATTTATCCCTTAGCATAATATCCAGAATATTTGTGCAAACTCAACTAGTGATTAACGGATCTGACAATGTGGCATTCAAAGTGATTGTGCTATCAATGAATGGTAAGTATTCGTAGCCTCAGGCCTCAACAACCGGGAAAGGACAAAAATCGGGCAGGCAGCATGGCTATGTGGGTCGCACCCATTAGGGTGTATAATCACCTATCTAGAGAAATTCCTTTTGTTTCTAAATCTATCGATTCTGCCCATTCGGGAAACGGTGGTTTGAGTCCAACCGTTGGTGATATACATTCGATACACTCAAGCGAAATGAGTGGTCGGTCATGTGTGGGTCGGGTTGCAAGATGTTCTTGTTAAACCCAGTGTATTCCTCTCTAGAGATACACAGTCGGAAGGTGGTTCCATACCTTGTCATGTTGGAAATCCAATCTCCAATAAGCGCCATGCGGTTTTTTTGATTTTATACTATATATGTGGAGCGTGAGATGCAAGCGTTCTGCTATTTGGTTATTTAGTTGATGTAGACATTACTATAATATCATTGGATTTGATATCAAAGTGTTTTGGGTTATAGTAAGGTAAAAACCGTCCATGTTTATGTGTGGGCTGGTCTTACTATTATCTTTTCCTTTGAAAGGATTTTTGAAAGTTAAACAAGTGGTTGGAGTTTACTCACACCAGTCCCATGACTGACCCAGAGTTTATTTTGTTTTGTTTTCCCTAAACTCTTGGGTGCCCAAATTTGTACGGGCAGTCAAGTGTTTCAGGCTTTTACAGATACACTTGGAGGAGCTTGAAGCAGGAGGCTTCAACGTTAGTTATCTAGAGTTACTTCCGCTGGATCAAATGTTATGTGTACTCTGATGATGGTATGTATATATGTACAAAACAGATTTGTATTTTGAAGCTTATGTTATATAATATATTTTCTTCGTTCCGCTGTGAGTTGTGATCTTCGTTTTTCTTCTATTCTAATATTTCTTTCTTTCTATTTCTCATCCTCTAACTTCTTTCTAATAATGATTCGTATTTCTGTGCAATTTGGGTTGGACGTGTGGTGTTATTAGTCAATTCAGATAGCACGGATTTGCGGGCCATTACAGTTGGTATCAGAGCTTAGGTTGAGCGAATACCTAGGCTTGTGTGGCATGTGCTCATTAGAGATAGGGTCAGTAGCACCCTAGAATGAGTTGAGTGTATATATACGAGAGAGCGTATTTGTAAATTTATATAAAAGTTGTTTTATATTGTGTTGGCTAGTCTGTTGAGTGGTTTATGAATTCTGGTCGAATCGTGGGACGCCACGAAGTCGATAGGGATTTCTAAACACTTGAACAGAGAAATTCGACACAGTATTGTTTTAAAGAGGGTAAAAGAAATAATTTTACCCAAATTTCTATTTTTATATAGAAGGAATAATTTTCTGAAATTATTATATATGGATGTGTTGATTGTTAGGATTATAATCAAACGAGATTATAAAAATTGAAATGGTTATTTATAACCAAACTGAATTTGTATATGAATGAAATATATACAAATGAGATAAATTAGAAATAAAATTCAAACCAGAATTTAGAATCCAAATCCTAGGAAGTTGAAAAATATTTTTCAAAGTAATATCGTTTTATTTTGAAAGGGTTTTTGAATGAAAATCATTTTGAATTGATTTTTAAAATAATAAGGCACTGAACTCACTTCAGTGGCTGGGAAATTATTCTGATGATGATTGCAACATCATCAGTGTTCATTTCCGAGTTTCTAAGTGATGAATTGCTACCTTAGAAAGTTTTGATGGAATTTGTTTGAAAGAAAGCAAATTGGTTTGAATATTCAAATGTTTTGAATTTGTGATGGAAATAAATATATGTATATATTTATGGGATTTCAAAAGAATTTGGAAAGAAAAGCCCAGGGATTTGAATTCTGGAATTTAAATTTAACTTAAGCAAGTTAAATGGGTCGAAGTGAATGAATTGATTAGAATCAATTTGAATAGGTTTATTGGAATATAGATTGGATATAAATGGATTGATCATAGATCATTCGAATTAAATGTGTGAAGACCAAAAGTTTTGGTTGGAGTTAATTTGTTGAAATATGAGGAGTTGAGTTTCAACATAAGTGAATTTTTAAGTAATAAATTTGTACCATTTTTCCTACCTTAGCAATTTCGAGGACGAAATTATTTTAAGGGGGAAAGAATGTAACGACCCAGATTTTTGAACAGTTTATTTTAAATATTTAGTATGGTTTTAAATATTGAATTCATAATATAAATGGTATTTTATTGGGTTATCGATTACATAATCGAAATACGATTTATTTTGATAATTATCGAAATACGAGAAGTTTGAAATAATCCAATTCAAAAATAAAACTGAATCGAAACAGTTCAGATTGAATCGTTTGTTTAAATTTATAACTTTTTCAGACAACCGAATTAGACTTTGAAACTGGTCCCAATGTGTTCAGAACGGTATTATAACCCTATGGGTGCCAGTCGCTGCATTGGAAATGGAGTTCGGGATCAACAGGGATTTTACGTTAAATCAATTCATACTAATTAAAATACATATATATATAAAAAAAAAAGAGTAAAGTAAAATAAATGGCCGACCTATCGTTTAGCCAAGCCACCCTACCTTGTCCATCACACAGATCTACTCCTTCTCGAGCAGAAAAATCTGCTTCCTTTCTTCGATATCAAGGAGACAAGGTGTTAATGGCGTGTACTCTCTGTTTCCTCATCGCGCCTATATAATAAGCAATCGACCTTTGCTATTTCCTCCGATTTCAAACAGCAAAAACATTTCTTTCTTCGTTAATTTCTTTTCCTCCCGTCAAAATCATTCCACCGTATAAAAAAAAATGTAATCAAAACAAAATCGCAAACCGCGATTGATTATTTCAGTCCTCAGAAGCTCGAAAACTACCCGGGGGAGCTCGCGATTTCAGAAAGGGGTGCGATGTCAAGGGGTCAGCACTAGTGGCAGCTGGAGTGGTCGCAGCTTCTGATGTGATTTAGGGGGTTCACGAGTTCGATTTGGTGGTGTTTGGGTCACCACGGTGGATCAAAAGGCGGATGTGTGGTGTCGCGATGTGATATTTGGTGGTTCGAAGTTCATCTGGGTTCGAACGGAGGGTGGAGGAGTGAGGAATGGTTCGGTCTCTGGTCAGTGAAGAAGGGTAGCTACTGGGAATAGCGCAAGGAGGAGATTGGTACAGTAATTGAAGTTCGGTAGTGAAATGTAGGGTTCAACAGAGCTAAAGCAGGAAGGGTTCGAAGGTAGCTCGTTTTTAAGGAGCACTAGGTGTTCGATTTAATTACTCAAAGAGAATTCAAAAACCGGGAAGAAGAATTTAAAACAAGGATAAGGTAAATTTTATTTTAATAGATTTAGTAATGTCTATATATTAAAATAAATTAGTTAGAATTTATTTAGTAAGTATTTAATTTAAATAAAATGCTAATCGATGAATAAATGATCGTAGGAGCTTGATAAAATTCGAGACCAGTCAAGTTGATACGTAGACGCAGTTATGGAATTTTAAATACTTAGCAAAGGAAAAACCCTGGTGAGTAAATCTCACTCACCTTTAGAATTATTTTTATTTCATTAAAAATAATTGTTTGTTGCTTGTTGAATGATTTCTGGTTGTTTTATATATATTAGTTATTTAGGCTATATATATATATATTGGGTTGATTGATTGGTTGGATTCCCGCAGTCTCATTAGCGGATGCCCGCGGTACCATAGCGGATGATTACCCTATACGCCCCAAGCTATGATTAGTGGATGACCTTCTATACCGCGATATTCTGCCACGAAGCAGAATGGGTATTATTTATGTGCTAACATCTGTGAATGCAGGAAAACAGGTTGGAGGAATCCAACTGGATTCCTCAAAAATATATTATCTGTTTGTTTATTTGTTTGCATATATATTTTTTATATATGATGTGTTAGAAAAATAAATAATTCGTTGCTTTGTGTATTTAAATATCACTGGGCCAATTGAAAGGATATTTGAGATTTAAAAAGGAAATATTCTATTTTCAAATAGAAATTTGAATTTTAAATGGAAATAAAAATCTAAACTTGTTTTTGAAAAATAAAACAAGTAGTTTCTTTTTTAAACGAAGTTTATAAATAGTTCTTTTATAACGAAGTTATAAATGAAGTGAAAAGAATTTATCATTTGATAATTCAGAAATAGAAATACAAGCGTGAAATTGGGATTTGAAATGAAATTTCAAAATAGGATGTGAAATGAAATTTTTAAATATATAACTCAAATGAAATTTGAGCATAACATTTGAATTTTTAAAGGGAATTTAAGTATTTGAATTTTAAAAGGAGATTGAATATTAGAAATTCAAATAGAAGTTCAAATAGAATTTGAATAGACGAAATTAGAATGAAAAATAGAATTGGAATTCAAGGAATTAAAATCAAATTTGAATTCAAAGGAATTCGAATAAAGAAATTCAAATAGAGATTTGAATGTAGAATTTCAAAATAGAATTTGAAATATAGTATTTCAAAGAAGAATTTAAATATGAAATTTGAATAGGGATTTGAAATAGAAATTCGAGTATTGAAATTGAACATGGAATTGAATACAGAAATTCAAGTAGAAATTTGAATATGAGATTTCAAAATAGAATTTGAAATAAACTTTGAAATAGGATTTTCAAAGTAGAATTGGAAATAGAATTTCAAATAGGATTTCAAAATAGGAAATCCAAATGATTTTGAAATGGAATTTGAATTCAAGGGAATTCAAATGGCTTTGAGTGAAGAAATTCAAATGGCGTTGAAAATAAGTTTGAATATTAGAATTCAAATGGGATTGGAATAAAGGAAATTCAAAAATGGAATTTCAAATAAAAGAAGAATGTAATTTGAAATTTTGGGAATTTCAAATAAGAGAAATGGGATTTGAAACATTTAGAATTTCAAATAGAAATTTAAATGGAGTTTGGATATTTAAATTCAAGTATGAATTTCAAATATAGAAATTCAAAAAGGAGTTGAATTAAGGTGGAAATTAAATAAAGAATTTGAAAGGGGATTCGAATAAAGGATGTGGAATGGAAATTCGAATAAAGGATTTCAAATGGGATTTGAATACAGGATTTAAAACTATGGAATTTGAAATGTAAAGATTCAAATGGGATTTAGAATATATATATCTATATATATATTAGAATGAAGTTGAATTCATTTTTAACGAAGTTTTTAAAAGTTTATATATATAAATATAATTAAAACGATCTCGCCGCAGCGCTGCAGTTCGTAAATTGGCGATTCGAACTTCAATTGAATACACAGAACTCAATTGAAGTCGAAATTCTTTGAAACAAGAAACGTCAGGACCGATTTGATAATAGCTTTCTAATGAAGGAGAAAAATCTGAATTTCGTCGTATAGATTTTGAGTTATGTCAAAATCAAATTTTCAGAAAAACAGCGCCAGAACTATTTAAAAACCATAACGGTTTATTTCATTTTATAAAAGGATTTTAAACCAATAAAAATCCGAATTTCTATTTAGAAAATCTCAGATTTGAGTTATAAAATATATGCGAACTTAAGTGAAGTGAAAGAAATGGTTTTTTAAAATCAATAATCATATTTTGATTATTGAATAGAGTTGACTAAGACAAAGAGAAATTAGTTAATCGAATTTTGAAGATGAACTTTGAAAGGTGAAGGGAATTTGTAAATATATATTTGAAATCGAATATAGAACGTGAATTGAAAATGAAATTCAATTAGTATAATCAAGTTGAAATATATTTGGATAGGTTACATTCAAATATCAAAGTGATATAGGCAAAAGAGTTAATTTGCAAACTGACAAATGAATTAGTTAAAACGATTGAATCGAGCAAACTGTGAATAAGTAAATTAACTTGTGATTTCATATTCAAACCAAATATGAAACTAGAAATGAAAAAAAGGGATTTGATTTGTATAAGCAAGTGGAATCAAATTTGAACATGTTATGTTCAACAAAGAAGTGAAATAGGCAAAATGACTAATTAAAGAATAAACGGGCGGAACTGAATTCAAACGATTGGATAGTGTTGAATTGAATTGAAAACAGGTGAACATGTGTAAGCAGGTTTGATATGAAGTATATGAGGATTTAAATTTATGTGCTCGACAAAAAGGTACATGTTTAATTCATATATGAGATTTTATGCGCCGTATCGGCAAGCCGCTTGGCTTCTTCTTTTTCTTTTTGAGATTAGAAGGACCGGGAAAGCTATTTGAAATTTCCCGATGCTCCCGATACAGGGGAGGTTATGGCGAAATTTCCCGGGAATTTAAGGAGTTAGAATATTTTTAAGAAATTTGACAATTAGAAATCTATATAGCGATATATAGAATTCGATAAGGAAACGAAATCAAAAATAGCGTAAAGGGCCAAGATGGGTTATTGAAATATTTGGTTAACAAATATTGATAAGAGAGTGTAGAAGAGATTTAATTAATAAAATATTAATTAAAGAGCCCAGTGATTTGTTTGATATGTTTGGATGTACACTTGTTTTTATTCGATAGTTAAATCACAGACTATCGAAGTTTTGACCATCGTTGTCAATATGGAGAGACCGGTTGGATTATTATCCGAAGAACCACTCCGTATCGGCATAAGCGTTGCGAACCAAGTATGCTGAATATATTGAAGACGGAGTAAAGTGCAAGGGCTTTTCTATTTATAGAAATTGTGCCTTCGGTTTCGTTCAGTCCCAGAACGAACGTAAATGGACGAATGTCTGACAGAGTATTTCCAATGATCAAATGGGTTGGTCTGTACGAATATATATGGTTGCAACGGATTTATCCCTTAGCATAATATCCAGAATATTTGTGCAAACTCAACTAGTGATTAACGGATCTGACAATGTGGCATTCAAAGTGATTGTGCTATCAATGAATGGTAAGTATTCGTAGCCTCAGGCCTCAACAACCGGGAAAGGACAAAAATCGGGCAGGCAGCATGGCTATGTGGGTCGCACCCATTAGGGTGTATAATCACCTATCTAGAGAAATTCCTTTTGTTTCTAAATCTATCGATTCTGCCCATTCGGGAAACGGTGGTTTGAGTCCAACCGTTGGTGATATACATTCGATACACTCAAGCGAAATGAGTGGTCGGTCATGTGTGGGCCGGGTTGCAAGATGTTCTTGTTAAACCCAGTGTATTCCTCTCTAGAGATACACAGTCGGAAGGTGGTTCCATACCTTGTCATGTTGGAAATCCAATCTCCAATAAGCGCCATGCGGTTTTTTTGATTTTATACTATATATGTGGAGCGTGAGATGCAAGCGTTCTGCTATTTGGTTATTTAGTTGATGTAGACATTACTATAATATCATTGGATTTGATATCAAAGTGTTTTGGGTTATAGTAAGGTAAAAACCGTCCATGTTTATGTGTGGGCTGGTCTTACTATTATCTTTTCCTTTGAAAGGATTTTTGAAAGTTAAACAAGTGGTTGGAGTTTACTCACACCAGTCCCATGACTGACCCAGAGTTTATTTTGTTTTGTTTTCCCTAAACTCTTGGGTGCCCAAATTTGTACGGGCAGTCAAGTGTTTCAGGCTTTTACAGATACACTTGGAGGAGCTTGAAGCAGGAGGCTTCAACGTTAGTTATCTAGAGTTACTTCCGCTGGATCAAATGTTATGTGTACTCTGATGATGGTATGTATATATGTACAAAACAGATTTGTATTTTGAAGCTTATGTTATATAATATATTTTCTTCGTTCCGCTGTGAGTTGTGATCTTCGTTTTTCTTCTATTCTAATATTTCTTTCTTTCTATTTCTCATCCTCTAACTTCTTTCTAATAATGATTCGTATTTCTGTGCAATTTGGGTTGGACGTGTGGTGTTATTAGTCAATTCAGATAGCACGGATTTGCGGGCCATTACACAAACAGATTCTAATATTTTTGGTTTCACTAAAATCTGGTTTATTTTGAATCCGGTACATCCATTTGAAATTTGGAATCGAATTTTCGAACTACCGCGCCATTTTCAATTCCTTTTATAATTAAAATAAAATATTTATATTCTAACGTCGATCTATATAAATATATTCATTCTAATTCTATTCAAAATAAATTTCTCGTCGTTTTTATTTAAAATAATTTATTTTAAATAATCAAAATTCGCTAAAATTGCTAAAATAAAATTTTTAAATTGGCTCAGATTTGCGGGTTATTACAAATGGTGATAGAATGCTATATGCAATAGTAGCTATGAACATGAAAGTGATGTGTGATTTTACAATACACTAAATGTTTACAAACTTAGTTCCTAAGCAAACAGCCTATTCATGTCAATTTTCTAGTTGTACACCATACACATGTGTATGTGCTTCACATATTTACAAATCATCCTTAGCATCCAAGGTAAATCAAAACAAATTATCCCCCTTTTCTTATCATATATAAATGCAAATCTTTTATATATGTATATATATTAAAACTTTGATCTTCTTAAGTGTATTTACATATTGAGTAAAAATGAAATTTTACTTAATGAATATCTTGTATTGAATGGTCATATATACTTGTATTTCCTTGTGCATGAGGTAATCCAATAATTTGTGCAAGTAATATATTATTATAACTTCGAGTAAATTCACAATTTATCAAGTTCACTTTTTATGTGAAGTAGTTAAATTTCCCCTTTTTATTTTACTTAAGAAATCTATATTGACATGAGTTTTAAACAAATAAAATGATAAACATTAATTAGTTATTTCATACCCACATTGGTTAAGGATTTTTAAATCCGCAACAAATATATTCGAATGGAATCTATTTGATATCTACCCAAATATATAAATCTTATTTTAATAATTACAATGAATTAACAATATAATCTACAAATTATAGATTATAGAACTAGTCCAAAAACTGAGTCATTACAATCTACCCCCTTAAAAGAAATTTGTTTCCGAAATTAAAGAGTAACGAGAAGATTCTAGTTATACTAAAAAACATAGACTTATCTCAACACATTCAAGGGTCATCCACTAACCATCACGACAACCAAGGTATCCAGAACATGCAAGTTATCTACCAAAATATTTCATACAATACACACTCCCGCAATTAGCCATCAATCACTGTTACTTTCAAAATTAGAAATATCTATTATTACAGTTGGAAAACATTTCCATTCATTACTACTCTTTAACATTCATCAGTCCCTAACCGTAAATCGGAAAAAAAATCTTCTAAGTATCAACCCCGAAGACTGAAATCAACATCAGATCAATAAACAGGAAATCGTTCAACTCAACCAATCTCCGGTTAGGTCCCAATTTCTTAACTCCATATCTTAGTTCTCATTAACCCAATTATTATCCCATTTCCATTTATAAAATATCCTTGAATACATTTGGAAAATAAATTCCATTTTTTTCATGAATTTGAATCAATCTCGTTCCAATACCTTTATCTGCTTCAAATTTACTTTTCAAACTTTAATTCAGTTTTATTCAACATAACTTTACTCTTTCAATCTTGTCCCAGTTGAAATTTCCAATTCCAGAATCTTAACTCCTAGTATTATTTCAAACTATTTTGAAATTACATGTCTCTATTCCATTTTAAATTCAAAACCTTTGAATTTTTCAAGCACTTTTCCTACTTCTCTTATTTGTATATTTCATTCCTTATTCAAATTCAATTTGGTTCATTAATATAACCATTTCAATTTTTATAATCTTATTAGATTATAACATTAACAATCGACGCATCCATATATAATAATAATTTCAAAAAAAATTCTTTTTATATAAAAATATATATCATTTTGAGTAAAAATATTTCATTTACCCAGCTTTAAAATAATACTGTGTCGAATTACTCTATTCAGGAGTTTAGTAACACCTATCGGTACAGGTTTGACTATTGTATCGACCAGAATTCATAAATCACTTGATAAAATAATCAACATAATATAAAATAGTTTTTATATCAATTAACAAATACGCGCTCATATACACACAATCAAAATTAATCTAGGGTGTTACTAGCCCCATCTCTATCGAGTTACGCCACAAAGCCAAGGTTATTACTAAACCATTGCTCTGATACCAAGTGTAATGACCCGAAAAGTTTTGATCCTGATTATTGATACTAACACCTTCTCTGTATCACATATCGACTAATCAACCATTAGGATTTAACAGATCATTATTAGAAAGAAGTTAGAGGGTGAGAAATAGATAGAAAGAAAGTTAGAATAGAAGAAAAAGTATAACTGAACACAACAAAATCAGAGTATAACGAATCTCACAGCGGAACTGAATATATTATATAACATCTTGAAATACAAAACTTTATTTACTTACATACATCATCAAAGTACAAATCATACATAACACAGTGATAATAAACTCGATATATTTAATGTTGAAGACCCTGCTCCAAGCTCCTTCAAGTGAATCTGTAAAATCCTGAAACCACTTGACTGCACGTTCAAATTTGGGCACCTAAGAGTTTAGGGAAAACACAGAAAAATAAACTTTGGGTTAGTCATGGGACTGGTTGTAACGACCCAGAAAATCTGAACCAATTTAAAAATTTTAAATTGGCTAAAATAATGGATTTTAAATATTTAAAATAAATATTTTAAGTAATGGCGATGAAAACTGAGTTGAATCGACATTTGAAAACCAATATAATTAAATATAATTATATATAGAATTGAAAATAGCGCGGTAGTTCGAAAATTCGATTTCTAATTTCAAATGAATATACAGAATTCAATATAAGTCAGAATTGAACGAAACAAGAAATATTTGAATCTGTATAACTATATCTTTATAACGAAGTTAACAAACTGAGATTTCATCTTAGGAATGATAAGATATGTCCAGTTTGAAATTAGAAATAGTCGCTGTGGAATTTATATATATTTATATATATATAAGGCCCTTAAAAATAGCAATTTTGCAAACGACCTCGGATTTCGACGAAACCAGTTTTGTTGGGTCCGTGATGTTAAGTTATTGCTAGATTCCAAATTTCATAATTTTTCGAATCAATATGTGAGCGTGGCAAAGGAAAACGCGTTTGACCGATTTCAGTTGATTTTAATCGATTGGAAATTGGCCATTTTGCAAACGGTCTCAGAATTCGACGAAACTAGTTTTGTTAGGACCGTATCGTCAATACGAAGCTAGAAAATATTTTTCTGGAATTTTTCTAGTTAGTATGTGGCCCCGGTAATTTGAAATGTACGTTTAAAATTCAATATAGTGATTTAAATGAAAATTCAAAAGGAAACCGATTGTAACGATCAAACCAGCTTGCGATACATATCCCATTGTGTTCGGAATGGGGGTTAAACGCTATGGACGACAGGCGGTGGGCCTCGTTTCGAGGTCATATGTAAAAGTCAACCTTTTGCGAAATTTAATAATTAAATAATAAAAAAAAAATATACTCTCCCTCCCTTTATTCTTCCTCCTGGCCCCCCCCCCCCCGTTCATTATAATTTCAAATCAGAAAGAAGAAAAAAAAAAAAAAAACCCTAGCAATCGAATCGCCGCCGCCCCCATCCCGAAGCCACCCTCGCGACCGCCTCCTTCCAGCAAAGGCCCCGCCTCCACCTCGAAACCCTCGAACGCCTCCCAGACCGCTCGAGCTCCGCTGAAGCCCCCCCTGGTTCGCAACGTTGAACTGCCGACCGCCACCCTCGAGAGCCCGCCTCCGACGATCTGCAGACCCCCCCTTTTATCTGTAAGTATTTTCATTTTTATTTTTTTTATTTTTGAATTCTTGAAAACTGAGATTTATAAAATAATTTTAAAACTGTTTTTATAAAACCGAATTTAAAACTGAAAATGTTTAAAATAAAAACTGATTTTGATTTTTTTTAAAAGATTTAAAAACAGTGATTTTGAAAAAGGTTTAAACACAGTTTTTTTTAAAAAGGTTTAAAAACAGTGATTTTGAAAAAGGTTTAAACACAGTTTTTTTAAAAGGATTAAAAAATGAATTGATTTTTAAAAGTATAAAACTGAATGTTTATAAAGAATAGAAACTGATTTTTGTTTTAAATTATAAAAACTGATTTATAAATAAAGAAATAAAACTGATTTATAAATAAAGAAATAAAACTGATTTGTAAATAAAGAAATAAAACTGATTTGTAAATAAAGAAATAAAACTGATTTTTTTTAAAAGAAATAAAACTGATTTTGTTTTTAAAAATGGTTTAAATATTAAATAGGAAAGGTTTAAACTTTAATGGAACAAGATCTGAACTTTAAATAGTAAAAATCATATTTTTATATGTTGAAAGCAAAAGCAAAAATCATATTTTTATATGTTGAAAGCAAAAGCAAAAATCATATTTTTTTTATATGTGAAAGCAAAAGTAAAAATCATATTTTTTATATGTGAAAGCGAAAGTAAAAATCATATTTTTATATATTGAATAGCGAAGTCAAAATTCGATTTTTATATATTGAATAGCATAGTAAAAATTCTATTTTTACATATGCAGAGAATACGGGTGAAAGCGACAAATAGGCGAAGATTTTTATTAAGAAGAGTCTTGAAGTTGGATAGCTATTGGTGAGATTTCTGATTTAAAATATATTATATTTGTGTGAAATGAAAGTGAATAACTATATATGAATTGCTATATATAAATATCTATATATATATATATATACGCCCCTCGTCCACAAACCATGGACGATATTTATTGGTTGAAATTGTTGTGATAATTGGTTGATAACGAATGGTTGTTTGGGATTGTTTGTGATTGATATTGGATTGATTGTGGTTGAAAAATACCCATTTGTGGTTGAGAAATATTTGGTTGAAACCACATAGGATTAGTTTGTGGAAATGAAATAAATATATACATGCCGCCTGCGTGCGAACTAGATGCATGATTCCCATTGTCAAAAACCGCGAGGTTTTAAGGTAGAGCGAGGAGCCGTACTAGGGACGGTGCCGGTGTAACTACCCTGCCGTTATGCTGCCGAAATTTTGAATAATATTTGTGTGTTTGAATTATTTTCATATGCTTAAACTATATTTATTCATTGTATAGAAAACATTCATGTGTTGAATTGATATTCATTCGTTGTTTAGCAATTCATGTGTTGAATGGTATCCATATTTTGAAATAAATTGTTCGATAATAAAAATCACATTTTTATCTATATATAAAAACTATAGAAAACATTCATGTGTTGAATTGATATTCATTCGTTGTTTAGCAATTCATGTGTTGAATGGTATTCATATTTTGAAATAAATTGTTCGATAATAAAAATCACATTTTTATCTATATATAAAAACTATAGAAAACATTCATGTGTTGAATTGATATTCATTCGTTGTTTAGCAATTCATGTGTTGAATGGTATTCATATTTTGAAATAAATTGTTCGATAATAAAAATCACATTTTTATCTATATATAAAAACTATAGAAAACATTCATGTGTTGAATTGATATTCATTCGTTGTTTAGCAATTCATGTGTTGAATGGTATTCATATTTTGAGATAAATTGTTCGATAACAAAAATCACATTTTTATCTATATATAAAAACTATAGAAAACATTCATGTGTTGAATTGATATTCATTCGTTGTTTAGCAATTCATGTGTTGAATGGTATTCATATTTTGAAATAAATTGTTTGATAATAAAAATCACCTTTTATAGACTATATGAACTATATAGAAAAATAGTGTTTTGAAATGAATTATTTTACAATAAAAATCACATTTTTATTGTATGCATAAATCGTTAAAATGCGAAGCGTTAAAAATAGCCACTTGTTCAAAATAAACATAGATGAGTTGAAATATTCATTAATTAACTAATGAAATGAATTGCACCTATTTATGTAACATTAGAATGAATGGTGTTTTTAAACCAAATAGAAATCGAATATGAAATCGAATAGAAAATGAAAAATGATATGAACTGTATATATATGTACATGCAATATTCTTTGAACAGGTTATAGCAAAGGGGCTAGAGAAGAGGAATAAAATTTTGTGCCCGACAAATAGGTACACATTTACTGATTTGTTTGGGTGATGATTTTGAGCCTATTGGCTAGCCGCTTGGCTTCTTCTTTTTCTTTTTGAGATTAGAAGGACCGGGACGCTATTTGCGATTTCCCGACGCTCCCGGTGCAGGGGAGGTTATGGCGAAATTTTTCCAAAATTTAAGGTGTTAGAAATTTTTTTGAAGTGAAAACGATATAGAAATCCTTGAATGAACTATATTTATATAACTATATAAATATAAATAAAATTAAAACGAAACGAGGCCGTGCAGTTCGTATTTCGAAACCGTGATTTCAAACGACTAGTACGGGAAATCCGACCATTGGATTTTCCCGAAACCTCAACCGTCGGGTTCGCCTTGGAATAATCTTTCCAACGGCACCAACCTTGTAAAAATCCAACGGTTGGATTGTCTGGAATGTTTAATTCAAATCTGAAGAAAAACAGCGCCAGAAACGATTATATTTATTTATATATATAAATATAATTATATTAAATCGAATAACGACGCTGCAGTTCGTATTTTGAAATCAAAACTTCAAACGATTGTACCGGGAGATCCGACCGTCGGATTTTCCCGAAACTGGAACCGTTGGGTTCGTTTTGAAAAGACCTTTCTAATGATGTAAATTTTGGGAAGATCCAACGGTTAGATTTTCAGATATGTGTAAATCAAATCTGAAGAAAAACAGCGCCACGGCCGCCTTATGGCCCGAAACGTCGTTTTTAATATAATGGCTATTTTAAATTAAATAAAAATAGCGATAAATAGTTATAAAAGATCGTAAGCGATATGAAATGGAAATAAACTAAATTGGCTTGATTTATGTGATGTTTGATGGTTGAATGTGTTTGGTGTGAAAACTATATTAAAGAACACAATTGGTGTTGTCGAATAATTTAACCATTGAAATGAATCGATTTGAAATTCTAAATATACGTGAATTATTTGAAAAGGCCGAGTTAATTCTCATTTCGAATAATCGACCGACGATTGAAATTCGAAGATGAAGACGATAGTCGAAGACCGGAGATCTTCACCTCGTTTGGATGGTAACCGAGGTCCTGATTGGGAGGCATCCCGAAATATGGATAATGAGTGGTGATCGTTCAGACGTACGTGTTGATCAAAGGGTTTGCGAGGTATTTAGTGCCTCCGGTTTCGTTCAGACCCAGAACGGACTTGTAAATGGACTGTGTGTCTGACATAGGATTTATTCTGTGTGACATGCTAAGATGCAGTGATCAGGGCTTCTGTTGAAAAGCAAAGTCTTGTGGTGATGATCAAAGCACCGCCTGTGTGGCGTAGCTTTGTGTATAACGTGAATTCGCGAGCCTCACACCCCGGTAGGAACCTAAAACGGGAGGAAGGACCTCAGGGAGGGCATGCGTTTCTTTCTAGCTAGGGTGGTGTCAGTGACCTACCAGCCCTGACATTTATATACTTTTCACCTATGTGGTTGTTGCTGTTGCGAGGCGCCTCGGTTTGATCGGACGATCCGGGTCCGATGGAGTCATTCGTTGGCTCGTTTGCGCCCCAAAGGGCGGGGAAACGTATTGCTCAGGCATTTTAATCCACATCGGTGGACCGGCCCTGACGATCCAAGGGTCACTCGAGCTCTGATCCTGAGACATGGTAGGCTAGATTGTCTCGAATTCGGTAAGGACTATCTTTTGCCTTGGTTCATGACGGAAATCCAATTTCCAAATACGAGACGATGCGGTTTTGATTGTATATATATATGGCGACATGATATATGGTACCCATGCCGTCTATGATGGATAGTTATGATTTGAAAGTGTTTTCAAACATATAGACACTAGCAATAATATCAATTGCCTTTGTTTTATTCGTATCAAGCATATCTTAGCCGTTATAAGGTAAAAACTCTATCCTCCGGTTTGCGTTGCATTGTGTGATGGGAACTGAGTCTTATAACGGCTTCATTTTTATAAAAAGCATAGCGATGTTTAAAAGAAAGATTTGTTTTAAAGCACTGGCAATCCAATGGAGTAAACCCGTTCCACGAAAGTGGCGTGGTCCTGTGATTAGCCAATTATATATGTGTTGAGTGGATTTCTCATACCAGTCCCATGACTGACTCGTAGTTTGTTTCACTCTCAAACTCGGGTGCCCCTTTTTCTACACGGGCAGCCTTGTATTCAGGTTTAGCTGGTTCTTTTTCTGGATAGCTGGAGCTGAAGATGGATTCTATCATTTATTTCTTTTTATGTTGTTCAGCTCCTATTGTACATATTTTGTTTATTTCCGTTGTAGACATTTATGTATAGCTGAACTGTATTTGTACTAAGTAAGATCCTGTATACTGTGTAACTCTGATGATTACTTTTATCCAGTATATTTTGTTGTTCATTCTGGTGTATTTATTTAATTCTGTTCTGCTATTATCTGTTTCTGTGTTATATTCCAAAAGATAACCTTGTTTCCGTGAGAACGGGAAATCGGGTCGTCTCAACGTGGTATCAGAGCTTTGGTTAAGCTTAGTTCTGGAGTATAACATTTGAACGAACTCGTCAGAAATAGAACCAGTAGTGTTCTAGGACGGGCAACTCTATACAGATAGGATCAGTAATATCCTAGTATGAGTAAAGCAGAATGAATACACCTCAATAGACACATTTACATTTGAAGTATATGTTTCTATGTTTTAAAATACCTTTTCTATGACCTGACACTTGATCTGCCATTTGCAGAAGTACTAGAAAATGAGTGTCAGAAACAGAAGGAATGCAGAACCGGGTATTGAGGCCCTATTAATTAAATATCGAAATATGGGTGGAATACCGTTCTCTGGTGAAGAATCTATTATGAAGAAGCAAGCTTGGATTCGTTCGGCTGAGAAAATCTTCGAAGCATTAAAGCTTAGGGATGACCAGAAAAGATTACTGGCCTCCTGGGCATTCAAAGATGAAGCTTTGTTCTGGTGGGATTCAGTTATAGAGAATAATCCAGAAGGTGATATCACCTGGGATAGATTCAAAGTAATTTTCTTAGAAAGATTTACCCCTCCCGAAGCGACCGAACGGCTATGCGATGAATTTTCTTATCTAATTCAAGGAGACATGACAATTCCCGAATATCATAAGAAATTCAACGAACTTGCTCACTTTGCTCCTCATCTAATTCAAGACCCAAAGAGGAAAAATCTGAGATTTATTCATGGCCTTCAAAGGAAATACCAGAATAAAGTATTGGGGCATGTGAAGCTTCCTTTCTCAGAAATGATATACATGGCTTATCAGTACGAAGATCTAGACAGGAAAGGCATGTTGCGAGACGAAGCAGAAATCAGTTCTAGCAGCAAAAGAAAATTTGAAGCTGATAGCCCAGAGGCAAATATGCAGCCTGAGGTCGGCACGAAGGCTGAAGTCATGAAGAGGCCAAAGATCAATCAGGAAAAGGTAAAGCCAATCGTATGCCTTAAGTGTGATCAACAAGGGCATTCGATGAGAAACTGCAGATCTTCGAACAGACAAAAGGATGGCGGGTCTAAATCCGGGATGAATTTCCTAGAGTATAGGAAGTGCAGTCAATGTCATCAATCCGGTCATCTTTCAAAGGCCTGTCCGTTATTTAGAAAATCTGAGGCAATACATGTGAACGAAGTGGCAGAAGTGCCTACATCTCCGTCTGCTCAGGAAAGGCCCGATGTTTTAGAAGGCACGCTAACTGTCAAAAACATTCCAGTTAAAGTACTGTTTGACACAGGCGCGTCAAGAAGCTTCATTGCCAAAGATGTAGCTAAGAAACTGGATTTGAATTTGAAAAGGCTGAAGGAACCCATGACCGTCCAGAATCCGGTTGGGGGTTCCATTGATCTCAGTTGGGTTTGTGGAGTGCCAGTTTCTTTCTCTCGTTATCGGTTTCCTACCATCGCCGTCGTTATGAATTTTAAAGAGTTTGATCTTATCTTGGGGTTAGACTGGTTGACCAAATATGAAGCTGAAGTTAAATGCGCCGACAGAGTCGTAAAGGCGAGGATTAAATCAGGTGATTATATAACCATTCCCTGTGAAGGTCAGAATGCTAATAGAAAAGACTTCTGGGCAGCTTTGGATGTTTCTCCAGCCCAAATTGAAAATGTCCCTGAAATCACTGAGAATATTCCTGACCTCATCAAAGATATTCCTGTCGTCAAGAATTATGCGGATGTGTTCGAGGAAGTTGTTCGCTTACCTCCGCAGAGAGAAATAGATTTCAAGATTGCTTTAGTTCCCAATGCAAGGCCGGTAGTTCATGCTATTCGAAGAATGTCCTTGAAAGAGAAGGAGGAATTAGACAATCAAACACGACAGCTAGTATGGAAAGGTCTGATCAGGCCTAGTTTCTCTGATTGGGGTGCAGCAGTGGTGTTTGTCCCGAAATCTGATGGTACTCTACGGTTATGTGTGGATTATCGTGATTTGAACAAACAGACAATAAAGAACAAATATCCATTGCCGCGGATTGATGATTTGTTGGATAGATTAAATGGAGCACAAGTATTTTCACGAATGGACCTAGCTACAGGTTTCCATCAACTTCGAATTGCCGAAGAATGTGTTCCAATGACAGCGTTCAGAGGCCCCGACCTATTCTACGAGTGGTTAGTAATGCCGTTCGGCTTATGTAACGCTCCAGCTTATTTCGTCGATCTGATGAATAGAGTGTTCAGAGGGGTTTTGAATAAATTCGTTCTGGTTTTTATTGATGATATTCTAATCTTCTCTAAATCAAAGGCCGAACATGAAAAACATCTGGAACAAGTGTTAGAAATTCTCAGACGGAATGTATTAAAAGCCAAGTTTTCCAAATGTATATTCTGGCAAGATGAAGTGAAATTTCTGGGCCATGTCGTATCGAAAGATGGAATCGCTGTGGATCCAAGCAAAATCACAGCTATTCAGAATTGGAAACAGCCCAGTACTCCCACTGAAGTCCGCAGTTTTCTTGGATTGGCTAGCTATTACCGGAAGTTCGTTAAAAACTTTTCGAAGATATCTGGCCACTTAACGAAGCTTACAAAGAAGCATTCTAAATTTAAATGGACTCAAGAGAGTGAGGAAGCTTTCGAAGAGCTAAAGTTGAGATTAACAACTGCTCCAGTGCTAACCATCATCGATGGCAACCAAGATTTAAAAGTATGGACTGATGCTTCTAGAGAAGGCCTTGGCGCAGTGTTAATGCAAAGAGGCCAAGTAATTGCCTATGCTAGCCGTCAACTGAAACCGCACGAGAAAAATTACGTAACTCATGATCTTGAGTTATTGGCTATCATATTCTCTTTGAAAATCTGGAGACACTATCTTCTGGGCGAGAGGTTTGAACTGTTTACAGACCACCAGTCGTTAAAGTATCTGTTCACTCAGAAGGACTTGAATCTGAGGCAACAGCGTTGGCTGGAGTTTCTTGCAGCATATGACTTCGAAATTATATATACTCCAGGAAAAGCCAATGTCGTGGCCGATGCGTTAAGCAGAAAGAATGTAATGATCGCCAGTTTTATTATCACGACTTCATTGTTAGATAAGATATCTGCTCTTCAGGAGGATGATCACTTCATTCAGAAGATCAGAAGGATAATTCAACAAGGCGAACCCTCGAGTTTTCAAGTTGATAATGATGGGATTTTAAGGCTAAAAGGTCGAATATGCGTTCCTAACATTCCTGAACTTCGAAAGGAAGTACTGGATGAATGCCACAAGTCAAAACTCAGTATCCATCCAGGAGTAAGCAAAATGTATAATGACATTAAACGCACTTTCTGGTGGAAGTCGATGAAAAGGGACATTTCTTTATATGTAAGCCGATGCCCCACCTGCCAGCTAGTCAAAAGCGACCAACAGAAATTGGCTGGATTATTACAACCGCTAGAAGTTCCTGGCTGGAAGTGGGAACATATTTCTATGGATTTCATTGATGGTTTGCCCAGAACCAGAAAGGGAAATGACAGTATTTGGGTGATCGTAGATCGCTTCACGAAGACCGCCCATTTTATACCTGTCAAATCAAATAGAACCGCTCAGAGTCTGGCGCAGATTTATTTCAGGGAAATAGTTAGACTGCATGGAGTGCCGCTCAGTATAGTAAGTGATAGAGATACAATATTCACTAGTAAATTCTGGGAAGCATTTCAAGTCGAGCTGGGAACGAAGTTAAACTTGAGCACCGCTTATCATCCTCAGACAGACGGTCAGACTGAGAGGGTGAATCGCATTTTAGAAGATCTATTGCGGGCTTGTGTTATAGATTTCGGTGGATCATGGGAAGACCATCTGCACTTGGCTGAATTCTCTTATAACAACAGCTACCAGGCAAGTCTGACAATGTCGCCATTCGAAGCATTGTATGGTAGACCGTGCCGATCTCCTGCTTGTTGGGTCGAGCCTGGAAATAGACTTGTGTTGGGTCCTGATATGATTCGCGAAGCTGCCGACAAAGTCGATTTTATTAGGAAGCGATTACTCGCCGCTCAAAGCCGACAAAAGAGCTATGCCGATAAAAGAAGAAGAGATATATCCTTTGAGGTTGGCGACTATGTATATTTGAAAGTATCGCCGATGAGAGGAGTTATCAGGTTCGGTAAAACTGGGAAGTTAGCACCCAAATTCATTGGTCCGTTTCCTATTCTGGAACGGATTGGAACTCTCGCTTATAGGGTCAAACTGCCTGACTGGTTGCCTGGTGTGCATGATGTATTTCACATATCTCAACTTCGAAAGCACGTTCATGATCCAGACTTGATCGTGGAAGAAGCAGCTCAGCAGGACATTGAAATTACTCCAGAATTAGTTGTGAGGCGAGAGCCGCTAAAGATTATCGGCAAAGAAACCAAAGAGCTGAGAAACAAGAAGGTTCACTTAGTCAAAGTGCAATGGAGTGGAGATCCGCGAGATTGTACTTGGGAAACTGAGGAGAGCATTCAGAAAGCTTATCCTAGATGCCGAGTAGATATCTCTGATTGACTCCGGTGCAAGGTACATTTACCCTACCTTGCATTACCATATAATTCTCTATTCTATTCTGTTGCTATTTTTCTTCCCATGGATGTGTATTGTTTATTCTATACTCTGAATATTAAAAACAAATTGGTTGTTGTGATGTGTGATCGTAGATTTATCAAACCACTTTCGACTTTATTCCTTTTCGGGGACGAAAAGTTTTAAGTGGGGGAGATTGTAACGACCCAGAAAATCTGAACCAATTTAAAAATTTTAAATTGGCTAAAATAATGGATTTTAAATATTTAAAATAAATATTTTAAGTAATGGCGATGAAAACTGAGTTGAATCGACATTTGAAAACCAATATAATTAAATATAATTATATATAGAATTGAAAATAGCGCGGTAGTTCAAAAATTCGATTTCTAATTTCAAATGAATATACAGAATTCAATATAAGTCAGAATTGAACGAAACAAGAAATATTTGAATCTGTATAACTATATCTTTATAACGAAGTTAACAAACTGAGATTTCATCTTAGGAATGATAAGATATGTCCAGTTTGAAATTAGAAATAGTCGCTGTGGAATTTATATATATTTATATATATATAAGGCCCTTAAAAATAGCAATTTTGCAAACGACCTCGGATTTCGACGAAACCAGTTTTGTTGGGTCCGTGATGTTAAGTTATTGCTAGATTCCAAATTTCATAATTTTTCGAATCAATATGTGAGCGTGGCAAAGGAAAACGCGTTTGACCGATTTCAGTTGATTTTAATCGATTGGAAATTGGCCATTTTGCAAACGGTCTCAGAATTCGACGAAACTAGTTTTGTTAGGACCGTATCGTCAATACGAAGCTAGAAAATATTTTTCTGGAATTTTTCTAGTTAGTATGTGGCCCCGGTAATTTGAAATGTACGTTTAAAATTCAATATAGTGATTTAAATGAAAATTCAAAAGGAAACCGATTGTAACGATCAAACCAGCTTGCGATACATATCCCATTGTGTTCGGAATGGGGGTTAAACGCTATGGACGACAGGCGGTGGGCCTCGTTTCGAGGTCATATGTAAAAGTCAACCTTTTGCGAAATTTAATAATTAAATAATAAAAAAAAAATACTCTCCCTCCCTTTATTCTTCCTCCTGGCCCCCCCCCCCCCCCCCCCGTTCATTATAATTTCAAATCAGAAAGAAGAAAAAAAAAACCCTAGCAATCGAATCGCCGCCGCCCCCATCCCGAAGCCACCCTCGCGACCGCCTCCTTCCAGCAAAGGCCCCGCCTCCACCTCGAAACCCTCGAACGCCTCCCAGACCGCTCGAGCTCCGCTGAAGCCCCCCCTGGTTCGCAACGTTGAACTGCCGACCGCCACCCTCGAGAGCCCGCCTCCGACGATCTGCAGACCCCCCCTTTTATCTGTAAGTATTTTCATTTTTATTTTTTTTATTTTTGAATTCTTGAAAACTGAGATTTATAAAATAATTTTAAAACTGTTTTTATAAAACCGAATTTAAAACTGAAAATGTTTAAAATAAAAACTGATTTTGATTTTTTTTAAAAGATTTAAAAACAGTGATTTTGAAAAAGGTTTAAACACAGTTTTTTTTTAAAAAGGTTTAAAAACAGTGATTTTGAAAAAGGTTTAAACACAGTTTTTTTAAAAGGATTAAAAAATGAATTGATTTTTAAAAGTATAAAACTGAATGTTTATAAAGAATAGAAACTGATTTTTGTTTTAAATTATAAAAACTGATTTATAAATAAAGAAATAAAACTGATTTATAAATAAAGAAATAAAACTGATTTGTAAATAAAGAAATAAAACTGATTTGTAAATAAAGAAATAAAACTGATTTTTTTTAAAAGAAATAAAACTGATTTTGTTTTTAAAAATGGTTTAAATATTAAATAGGAAAGGTTTAAACTTTAATGGAACAAGATCTGAACTTTAAATAGTAAAAATCATATTTTTATATGTTGAAAGCAAAAGCAAAAATCATATTTTTATATGTTGAAAGCAAAAGCAAAAATCATATTTTTTTATATGTGAAAGCAAAAGTAAAAATCATATTTTTTATATGTGAAAGCGAAAGTAAAAATCATATTTTTATATATTGAATAGCGAAGTCAAAATTCGATTTTTATATATTGAATAGCATAGTAAAAATTCTATTTTTACATATGCAGAGAATACGGGTGAAAGCGACAAATAGGCGAAGATTTTTATTAAGAAGAGTCTTGAAGTTGGATAGCTATTGGTGAGATTTCTGATTTAAAATATATTATATTTGTGTGAAATGAAAGTGAATAACTATATATGAATTGCTATATATAAATATCTATATATATATATACGCCCCTCGTCCACAAACCATGGACGATATTTATTGGTTGAAATTGTTGTGATAATTGGTTGATAACGAATGGTTGTTTGGGATTGTTTGTGATTGATATTGGATTGATTGTGGTTGAAAAATACCCATTTGTGGTTGAGAAATATTTGGTTGAAACCACATAGGATTAGTTTGTGGAAATGAAATAAATATATACATGCCGCCTACGTGCGAACTAGATGCATGATTCCCATTGTCAAAAACCGCGAGGTTTTAAGGTAGAGCGAGGAGCCGTACTAGGGACGGTGCCGGTGTAACTACCCTGCCGTTATGCTGCCGAAATTTTGAATAATATTTGTGTGTTTGAATTATTTTCATATGCTTAAACTATATTTATTCATTGTATAGAAAACATTCATGTGTTGAATTGATATTCATTCGTTGTTTAGCAATTCATGTGTTGAATGGTATCCATATTTTGAAATAAATTGTTCGATAATAAAAATCACATTTTTATCTATATATAAAAACTATAGAAAACATTCATGTGTTGAATTGATATTCATTCGTTGTTTAGCAATTCATGTGTTGAATGGTATTCATATTTTGAAATAAATTGTTCGATAATAAAAATCACATTTTTATCTATATATAAAAACTATAGAAAACATTCATGTGTTGAATTGATATTCATTCGTTGTTTAGCAATTCATGTGTTGAATGGTATTCATATTTTGAAATAAATTGTTCGATAATAAAAATCACATTTTTATCTATATATAAAAACTATAGAAAACATTCATGTGTTGAATTGATATTCATTCGTTGTTTAGCAATTCATGTGTTGAATGGTATTCATATTTTGAGATAAATTGTTCGATAACAAAAATCACATTTTTATCTATATATAAAAACTATAGAAAACATTCATGTGTTGAATTGATATTCATTCGTTGTTTAGCAATTCATGTGTTGAATGGTATTCATATTTTGAAATAAATTGTTTGATAATAAAAATCACCTTTTATAGACTATATGAACTATATAGAAAAATAGTGTTTTGAAATGAATTATTTTACAATAAAAATCACATTTTTATTGTATGCATAAATCGTTAAAATGCGAAGCGTTAAAAATAGCCACTTGTTCAAAATAAACATAGATGAGTTGAAATATTCATTAATTAACTAATGAAATGATTTGCACCTATTTATGTAACATTAGAATGAATGGTGTTTTTAAACCAAATAGAAATCGAATATGAAATCGAATAGAAAATGAAAAATGATATGAACTGTATATATATGTACATGCAATATTCTTTGAACAGGTTATAGCAAAGGGGCTAGAGAAGAGGAATAAAATTTTGTGCCCGACAAATAGGTACACATTTACTGATTTGTTTGGGTGATGATTTTGAGCCTATTGGCTAGCCGCTTGGCTTCTTCTTTTTCTTTTTGAGATTAGAAGGACCGGGACGCTATTTGCGATTTCCCGACGCTCCCGGTGCAGGGGAGGTTATGGCGAAATTTTTCCAAAATTTAAGGTGTTAGAAATTTTTTTGAAGTGAAAACGATATAGAAATCCTTGAATGAACTATATTTATATAACTATATAAATATAAATAAAATTAAAACGAAACGAGGCCGTGCAGTTCGTATTTCGAAACCGTGATTTCAAACGACTAGTACGGGAAATCCGACCATTGGATTTTCCCGAAACCTCAACCGTCGGGTTCGCCTTGGAATAATCTTTCCAACGGCACCAACCTTGTAAAAATCCAACGGTTGGATTGTCTGGAATGTTTAATTCAAATCTGAAGAAAAACAGCGCCAGAAACGATTATATTTATTTATATATATAAATATAATTATATTAAATCGAATAACGACGCTGCAGTTCGTATTTTGAAATCAAAACTTCAAACGATTGTACCGGGAGATCCGACCGTCGGATTTTCCCGAAACTGGAACCGTTGGGTTCGTTTTGAAAAGACCTTTCTAATGATGTAAATTTTGGGAAGATCCAACGGTTAGATTTTCAGATATGTGTAAATCAAATCTGAAGAAAAACAGCGCCACGGCCGCCTTATGGCCCGAAACGTCGTTTTTAATATAATGGCTATTTTAAATTAAATAAAAATAGCGATAAATAGTTATAAAAGATCGTAAGCGATATGAAATGGAAATAAACTAAATTGGCTTGATTTATGTGATGTTTGATGGTTGAATGTGTTTGGTGTGAAAACTATATTAAAGAACACAATTGGTGTTGTCGAATAATTTAACCATTGAAATGAATCGATTTGAAATTCTAAATATACGTGAATTATTTGAAAAGGCCGAGTTAATTCTCATTTCGAATAATCGACCGACGATTGAAATTCGAAGATGAAGACGATGGTCGAAGACCGGAGATCTTCACCTCGTTTGGATGGTAACCGAGGTCCTGATTGGGAGGCATCCCGAAATATGGATAATGAGTGGTGATCGTTCAGACGTACGTGTCGATCAAAGGGTTTGCGAGGTATTTAGTGCCTCCGGTTTCGTTCAGACCCAGAACGGACTTGTAAATGGACTGTGTGTCTGACATAGGATTTATTCTGTGTGACATGCTAAGATGCAGTGATCAGGGCTTCTGTTGAAAAGCAAAGTCTTGTGGTGATGATCAAAGCACCGCCTGTGTGGCGTAGCTTTGTGTATAACGTGAATTCGCGAGCCTCACACCCCGGTAGGAACCTAAAACGGGAGGAAGGACCTCAGGGAGGGCATGCGTTTCTTTCTAGCTAGGGTGGTGTCAGTGACCTACCAGCCCTGACATTTATATACTTTTCACCTATGTGGTTGTTGCTGTTGCGAGGCGCCTCGGTTTGATCGGACGATCCGGGTCCGATGGAGTCATTCGTTGGCTCGTTTGCGCCCCAAAGGGCGGGGAAACGTATTGCTCAGGCATTTTAATCCACATCGGTGGACCGGCCCTGACGATCCAAGGGTCACTCGAGCTCTGATCCTGAGACATGGTAGGCTAGATTGTCTCGAATTCGGTAAGGACTATCTTTTGCCTTGGTTCATGACGGAAATCCAATTTCCAAATACGAGACGATGCGGTTTTGATTGTATATATATATGGCGACATGATATATGGTACCCATGCCGTCTATGATTGATAGTTATGATTTGAAAGTGTTTTCAAACATATAGACACTAGCAATAATATCAATTGCCTTTGTTTTATTCGTATCAAGCATATCTTAGCCGTTATAAGGTAAAAACTCTATCCTCCGGTTTGCGTTGCATTGTGTGATGGGAACTGAGTCTTATAACGGCTTCATTTTTATAAAAAGCATAGCGATGTTTAAAAGAAAGATTTGTTTTAAAGCACTGGCAATCCAATGGAGTAAACCCGTTCCACGAAAGTGGCGTGGTCCTGTGATTAGCCAATTATATATGTGTTGAGTGGATTTCTCATACCAGTCCCATGACTGACTCGTAGTTTGTTTCACTCTCAAACTCGGGTGCCCCTTTTTCTACACGGGCAGCCTTGTATTCAGGTTTAGCTGGTTCTTTTTCTGGATAGCTGGAGCTGAAGATGGATTCTATCATTTATTTCTTTTTATGCTGTTCAGCTCCTATTGTACATATTTTGTTTATTTCCGTTGTAGACATTTATGTATAGCTGAACTGTATTTGTACTAAGTAAGATCCTGTATACTGTGTAACTCTGATGATTACTTTTATCCAGTATATTTTGTTGTTCATTCTGGTGTATTTATTTAATTCTGTTCTGCTATTATCTGTTTCTGTGTTATATTCCAAAAGATAACCTTGTTTCCGTGAGAACGGGAAATCGGGTCGTCTCACTGGTGTGGGTAAACATTTTGAATAGCTTGCTCTTAAAGTTTGAAAATCCTTTCGGAAGAAAGGATAATCGTAAGATCAAATCCACATATAAATACAGACGGTTTTTACCTTACGATAATCTAAAACATTTTGAAATCATATATATTTTTTGATATTATAATAGTGTTTAAATACAAATAAATAGCAATCTAGTAGAACGCTTGCATCTCACGCTCTACATATATTGTATACAATCAAACCGCAGGCGCTTATTGGAGATTGGATTCCGACTATGACAAGGTATGGAACCACATGTCGATAGTGTATCTCTAGAGGCGAATACACTAGGTTCAACAAGAACGTCTTGCAACCGGGCCCATACATGACCGATCACTCATTTCGCTTGAGTGTATCGAATGTATATCACCAACGATTGGGATCAACAACCATTTCTTGAAAGGGACAGCATCAGATAGAATAAAGAAGGAAATGGAATTTCTCTAGATAGATGATTATACACCCTAATGGGAGCGACCCACATAGCCATGCTGCCTGCCCGATTATTGTCATTTCCTGGTTGTTGAGGCTTGAGGTTAGAATTTACCTTTTGAACATCTCTCCACCATTTACTTTGAATGCCACATCGTCAGATCCATCAAATCACTAATTGATGTCCACAAATATACTCTGGATGTAAAAGAAAGGCCCTTCTTTGCCACCAACTTGGTATATTTGTAAAAATTAACATACGTGGTTTTTAGGAAATACTTTGTCGGACATTCGTCCATACAATCATCCAGGAACATGATGAACCGAAGGTACTCTCTTACTGCGTCCAATATAGGAATCACCCCATGGATCAGTAGCGAATAGTCCTTGCAAATCCGTAGATTTCAATCACGGAAAATTCACAAGTTATAATAACTCTGGCGGCCACCATAGAATTTAAACAAGTAATTCTTCCAGTCATGAAAATCTACGGTCTTCGAATTCTTTAAATCGTATAATCGGCCCCGCAAATTAGTTTAAGCATCGTAAAGTTAGTTCAAAGTGGTTTTGGGTCCAGTTCCCATCCCGGTCTCTCCAAACTAACTCATAGGCAGTGTTATTTGATAGTCGGTGTTTTAACTATCAAACTTAAACAGTGTAGAAAAATAAAGCAATTTATTCAAATTTAATTTACATGACCTGTCCACCCAAATTAATTTACTTGTACAATCCTATTTCGGGTTTCAAAACAGAGAGATATAGATTATTTAATTCCAATAAAATGTGTTAACGTTTTATTCGATTGGTCACTACATAATATGACAAATAATCAACAATATCCATTCACTACAGTACCATCTATCAGTGATGATTGAATATTTCAAATTCAAACTAAATATAGCATGAAATATTTTGATTTAGGTAAAACCACTATTATTTTAATATTATGTTTCTCCAACATTTTCCAAAATTTTTATTTAAATTTAAATGTTGTACAACTCGTTCTATAAACTATATATATAGATTTATGGAGAATTAAAATTTATGACTGCAACTTGTAATACCATTTTGCCATCCCGAAATCAATACGATAGCTTTCATATCCATTCTGTTATATTATTTTAAAATAAATAAATTGGTTTAAATTATAAATTCGGAACCTCAAATTTTAACAACCCTATTGGTTCCATGCTAACTCGCCGATCATTATTCTTCCTTCTCTTTATACACATTCCTGTATGTATATTTTTTATTTTTATATACATATAAATTGGAATTTTTATCATTTACAAATAACATTTTTATTTATTTCTAGCTCGTCTCGGCCCAACAGCCTGAACACTATCCTGGTCCGGCCTGATTCCAACATCTCCCAAGGTCTCTATTTTTTCAACATATAGGCATGCATTCATAAATCCACATATGACAATTTTGAGCACAAATGTATACATACTTTTGCCTGTGCACTATCATCAATTGGCACATGATTTGGCTACAGTAAAACAAGGATTTATATAGTCTGATCCTCCTGCCTTCGTGCTTTCCTTTCTTCCCCTTCTCTGTTCTCTCATCCTCCCATTATACTCTTTCTCATGTACATTGCCACCCCGTGCACGTGCACAATAATTCCGCCACCATTCCGCCCTTTTGATCATCACCACAAACCCCGATGCAAGCCCCGCATCTGTCTCCTCTAACGAAAACCAATTTACACCATTGCGCCAAAATCTCACGCTTCAACCAAAGCTTCAAAATAAATCACGTCCACCGAAACACTTCGCACTACTGCCATGCTCGACCGTTCCACCTGAAACTTCACCACAAGCTCATCGATGACCACTCCTACTGGTCCCCCCTGGTGCGTAACCTTGGTTCGGCACCATGGTGACGCAGTCCACCCCCTAAACCTAACCTACCAAACACAGTAACCACACCCTAACTAAATCCAGATTTCCAAAAAAAATACTTGTTTAAAAATTCAACTTATATTTTTCCTATACTTCTCTACCCTCTCCGCTGCTCTGGCCTTACTGCCAACACCCCCAATCACCTACGTCGCCTGAATTTGATCGAAGTCCCCATTTATATGAACCCCAAAATATCCATCAGCCAGACTATTAAAAATTATGAAACCTATCTTATAAATCATGATATTTACATAAAAATTTATTCGTATGTCTGAATTTTAGTTTTATGATGGTCGAAAACTGGAGTTTTAATACCCCTTTGTTTTTTATCTCGTATATTTAAAAATGTACTTCAAGAGTTAAAGTAAAACCATTTTTGATATAAACTAGGTTCAAATTCGAACCACTTCTATGTTGGAATCAGATACTCAAACTTCCTAGAATCTAAGTTCTAGATTTTTGATTCAAGGCCTTACCTTTTTATATGATAACAGAACTCAAAACTTCTTGGTTACAGACATATAAAATTTATGTCCAGATCTATTCTAGACTCATTTCTAGATTTTTACATGAAGATACAACATATTCAGATCTATTTATATCCATGTATGTTTTGTATGACAACGAATAACAAAAAGGGGAGAAAGTTTGATCCCAGTGGTTCACTGTCTTTTGACAGAATGATTTATTCCAAGTTCTACCTACTTTCCTAGTATTACGAAGATATGCACTGACCTATTTTTAAATAAATATTACTCACATTAGTTTTTGTATTTATTTCCTTAGCTATACCGTTGTTAATTCCTGCATTTGCCTTGATACTTCCTGTATTTTCATTTGTCACTTCCCATGTTCTTTCATTAACACAGTGCATAGCGTGCACGTACACATCCTTGCCACAACTGTGCACTGATTATCACAATACTTCGCCTCAAGCTTGCGAACTTCCTTAACACTCCTAGTGCGCTAGTCTGTATTTTGATTTGCACGGGACTGCGTTGAATAATGGCACTTGAACTGGTGGTGGTGTTCACTCTAAACCCGATTGTTTATATAGTGCATCACCAGTGAATGGAAGCTTCCAGTTGTTATAAACCAACTGTTTAATATACTTTAATGGTCAAAGAGTTTCATGTCCCATTTTACACACGTTCATTCACGCGCTTTTTTAACCGCCAAGTCAAAGAAGCTGAGAACTTCAAGTGAAGTTATTTAATGCATCTCTATTCATTGGAGGGATGCCACAACGGTTTTACCTTCCAGTTTTGAAACAATTATAAGTATAAAAATAGATTTTGAAAGACAAAAATTTTGAGTTAACCCATAGTATATATATACACTGTTTTGCAATTTGTTTCTTTAGTTGTTTAAAACCCTTTGTCCTAAGCAATCTGGTTTCAGATATAAACCCTTTAATCAACTTCAATATCTGAATCGAGCATGATCAGCGCACCAATATGGTTAAATCCACTGCATATGTGTATAACAGCAAGGTAATTTAGTTGTTTGCCAACATATGTACTGCTGCTATTTGAAATACAAACCTCTGTTCTAATCTTTATTTTTTATTTTTGTTTTATTCTTTATTTTTTCCAAATCTAACACTTTTAAACAACAAAATGCTTGAAAAGAAAGGTAATGAATATAAACACATATATAGTTTGAGTTCAATAGGATAATTTAAAAACAGTAAGGAGATTTTTTTTTAAGTGTTTACACACAAGATTACACTATGCTTACTCGCTGTCTAGGTTATGATTCATGCTCAGGTTCTTCAAATTGTTCACAGGGTATGTCCAATAGCAAATCAATGAGCATGGTATATATGATGTTATATAATGTTATAAGCCCAGTAGCAAATCAATGAACACATACACTCAAATCAAACTATATCTAATTCTGCAACAGAAAGAAAGAAAGAAAAATTAGAGTTTACTCACCAATCACCATTATTTGTCCACTATCCTTATAATTTTTCATAGCTCTTCCACTTATTTCCAGGTTTTAGTTGTGTTAATAGCTTATTGCCTTTTCTATTTTTGCTCCATAGTTTTCATTCGTTTTCCAGTGGGCTAATATATGCAATCATGTGATATTATATGTGTATTTATAGGTAGAAATTTCTAGGCTTTAACCAGGTAGGCTTTTAAGGGTAGAGGTGTATACAGGGTATTGTTTTCAGCAGCCTTAAGTACAGGGGAGGTGTGATTGAATGCAGTATTGTTAAGTCCATCAGAAATCAATTCTTACAGGCTAGAAGTGCACAACTAGTTCTAGGTTGATGTACACAGGTGAGTGTGCAAGCATGTGCAAAAAAAAAAAAGGTTTTAAAATGTACGTTTTGTGTAGAGTAGAAAGTAGGATGACTTGGCTGACTCATTTTTGATGTGGATGGGTGTATGTATGCGTCAGGTTATAGTGCAATTCAGATTTTGTTCTAAACAAATTAGCCATGCCATGTTCTTTGTTGTACTATGATGGACATATGTTGTACTGTACACATTAAAAATCAAACTCAACTCTTAAGGATAGAGATGTTTACATCAACAGGGTATACATGCTTGGCTTCTTTTCCCATCTCATTCTAGGCTGGCTCTACTGGTGATAGAATGCTATATGCAATAGTAGCTATGAACGTGAAAGTGATGTGTGATTTTATAATACACAACGTGTAACGACCCGCATTCTACGCATCATAGGATCGTAGGATATTTATTTCTTTCACATACGAAGTCGTATGGTCATGTAACTTTGGGAGACGACTATTGGGGTCATTTCCCATGTTCATGATTTTTCCCGATTTTTAAATGACCATTTTACCCCTAGTTGGCACTGTTTTGGCCATAACTTTTGACTGGAAAAGAATTTTGATCTAAAACCACTTCCATTGGCTCTGAATGATGGTTTATCTTTCCGTAGAGTGGTCACATTAGCCAAACGGACCTACCGTTTGGGAGATATGGCTGAAACAAGTTTCAGATGGTGAAAGACAGCTTAATTGGGCTTAACCGGGTGATTAACAGCTAAGCCCAAGGGGGATTTCGGGTTTAGGGGTATATAGGGGCTGATTAGGGTTAGAAAACATTTCTTTAGACATTTTCCAGCCGCCACTTTCATTCTTCTTAACCTAGCCATGGCCTCCACTCTCTAAATCTCTCTAAAACACCCAAAATCACTTCCTAATCAAGGATTAAGGCTTAGAGGCATCAAATCAAGGGGTATTAGCACCAGAACCGAGGTAGAGCTGCTGTGTAAGATTGGGAACAGTGCCAAATCAGAGGATATTTCAGTTTTGGGGTTTTAGTTGTGGCCAAGGTGAGTGATAGCATCATTTTGACACTAATTACAGTTAATTAAGGGTGATTAGTGAAGATTAGCGAATTTATACACTAATAAATTCTGGAAAAATGTTTAGAAATTCGTAAATAATATTTTATGCCTCTGTTAGAAATTTGGTTCGATTTGATTAAGTTTTGTTAACCCTATGATTAGTTTTACTTAAACATGCTTAAGGGAAAATAAGGAGTTTTGACCACTTTTGATCCATTTTGATTCATTTGAATGGTTGTTTGTTGTTTGTGGTTGCTATTACATACTGCTATGACTCTATGGTGTGTTTTATGATTGATTAGAAGTGTTAGATTTGTCAAAAACGCCGTCGAATGGCGTAAACTGCTCGCTGGAAGAACCGCAGGAAATCATCCGAACCGGACCGGATCGGTGGAAGTAAGGGCGATCCGATCCGATGGTGCGATCCGATCCGATCCGTCGATGCTTGAAGACTCCGATCCGTCGATGCTTGAAGACTCTGATCCGTCGATGTTTGAAGACTCCGATCCGTCGATGCTTGAAGACCACGATCCGATGATAGCGACCGATCTGACCTGCTTTTGTGGGGGACTCCGATCCGATGGTGCCGATCCGATCCGATCAAGACTGTGCGAGATGACCCGAACCGACCCTGTGAGGTGACCACGATCCGAACTATTCGTGAGTAGAAAGTGCGACCCGAACCGGTGTGCTTGGGGGAAGGCCGATCCGAACCGCTACCAGATGAACGCCACGAACCGCACTGCGTTGATGATGGGGAGCTAAAGGCCGAACCGAACCGATGGCTAAGAGGGGATCCGAACCGATCCGGTGATGACAGAAAACCGAGATGCAAAGGTAGTCCAGTATGGGAAGTTAGAGCTCAGAATCTAGTTGGGAACCAATGAGTTCGCTTCATGGTTGGACTTTGCTGCGGGACGCGTGCCAAGGAGTTATCGATGTCTATAGCTTTGAACCACTATGGTAGGAGGTACGAAGACGGATTCAGGGCCATTATGGTATCGGTAGAACCAAGGGCTACAACCAATGAAGTGGGTCATTGAAATGTTTGGTCATGACTCCATATGTTTAGCTTGTTCATAGCAGGGTTTCTACAAGTCGGGATTCGTCGTTACCTCAGTTTGTCTAGTGTTCCAAAGTGGTAGATGTCGTACGCTTTACGCACTGAGTGAGAGATGTGAGGATGGTTGCTATGGATGATTTGCTTGCTATCATTGTGACATGCACACCCCACCCCCGTAATTCTTACACTGTTTATTTTGGCACCTTGGAGTATTGTACAGTATGTGGTACTAACTCTTTGGTTGCAGGTCCAGGTTCAGGTATGGTTTAGTATACCTGTTATTATTCTGTTTAGATGTTTATCGCTCATACCAGGCTTTATGTCTGACCCAGAGTTTTATGTCTCCTCTTATTACTCTGGGTGCTCATACGAGCAGACTAGAGACAGGTTAGCTGGTGATGCACGGGTAGATGATCCGGAGATGAGCAGGAGGCTTCCACGTACTATATACATAATATTCTCCCTGTGTTGTTGAAGATCACTGCTTGGGCATTGGTGGTGTATCTTCTACTTTAGCTTTCTTCTGTTTAGAGACAGTAAATTTGGAAAATTGTAATAAGCTGTATATGGATTTCCGCTGCTCTGATGATTGATGTTGATTTTAGTTATCAGCTTATGCACTGTCTCACCTGTTTTATGTCAAGTATGTTGTTAATATATTTTATTCCATGCGCTGTGAGACATTCTACAGGTTCCTTGATTAGTTCATTCCCTTCTTTCTTTTCTTCTGACGACCGTTCTGTGCTAGCTGGGCATGTGTACAGCGCACTTTCGGAGGAAATGCAGGCTGGTGCGGGGTGGGCCGTCACACTTGGTATCAGAGCTCTAGGTTGCGTAGTTAACCTAGGGAAGTTATCAGGGAGAGATAATATACGTATACGAGGGAGCGTATTTGTGATTATTTTGGTTTTCAAAAGCTATATATATATACTATTAGTAGTATAAGGATGAAGTCGTACTGCACTAGCACCACTATGGGATCGTTAATCATTTCCTTTTTCAGATTGACGATGAGCCGATATGTTAGAGGTACCGGTAGAGGGGCCAATAATGGGAATGCTGCTGACATGAGGACGATGTTTACAGACCTCATGAGAGAGATGCTTAGAGATGTACGGAGGGCAGCTCCCAATGATGGAAATGGTGATGGTCCAATAGTGCAGGCGCCAAGAGTCGACTTCGCCAAGCTGAATAAGGATTATACTAGTCTTGGTGGGAAGTCATTCCACGGAACGGAGTCGGCTACAGATGTTCAGGATTGGTTGGATAGTTGCGAACGTATCTTCGAGGATTTGGGTATCGAGGATGCAATGAAGAGAAAGCTAGTGTCCCGTCAGCTGCAAGGACGGGCAATGAATTGGTGGAATGCTATAAAGGCAGCTACTCCCGAAGATCAGATTACTTGGGAGCAGTTTAAGGCTCGCTTTAGTGAGAAGTTCATTCCAGCTGCTCAGAAGTCAATGCTGTTTAAGAAGTTCTTGGAGCTCAAGCAGAATGGCAGAGCTGTCTCGGAGTATAATGCTGAATTTGACACTTTGTCAAAATATGGGTTATCTCTTATTGATACTGCCGAGAAAAAGAATGAGAAATTCATAACTGGTTTGGATCGGTACTTGGTGGAAAAACTTATTAACCACATCGATGAGACGTTTGAATCGATTGTGGGGAAAGCATTAAGATCAGAAAGTCTCTACCCTAAGCCGAAGACTGAGGTTGCATCCGCAGATGAGCCAAAGCCACAAGCAAGTGGTGGAGGCAAGGGTGGTTCCCAGAATAAAAGAAAGCAGAGTCAGACTAAGGATGGCCAGAAGAAAAAGAATAAGCAAGATGTTGAGTGCTTCAGCTGTGGTAAGAAGGGCCATTATGCTAGTAATTGTCGGGCCAAGCCAGCGGATAGGAAGTGCTTCAACTGTGGCCAAATGGGACACCACAAGGACAAGTGTCCACAGCCCCCTAAAGAAAAGCAAATGGTGAAAGCATATGCTCTCAATGCTATTCCTTCTTCGTCGAATGCCCCAACTGCGGCGGAGAAGGGAAAGAATGTCGTCATTCAAGGAATGCTTTCTGTTTATGATGTTCCTGTTAGAGTTTTATTTGATACCGGAGCTTCCAGTTCTTTCATATCTAGTGACCTGGTAGATAGGTTGGGATTGGAGCCCGAGATTGTCGATAGACCTTTAGTAGTGACGAACCCGATTGGTGGTTCGACTAGCCTTAGCATGATTTGTCGTAATGTGGTCTTATCGAGTCATGGATGCATGTTTGTTTGTGATTGCTTTGTTTTGGGCTTTACTGGGTTTGGCATTATTTTGGGAGTAGATTGGCTCCAAAGATACGGGGTGGTGGTAGACTGTGAGGGCTTGTTGGTGACAGCTAGAGCGGATGATGGACGGAGGATAGTGTTTGGTGGTCTACCCAGTAAGGGGGTATTGGCTAGTTTTCTAAACTCCCTCGACATTCCGCATAGTGAGTTGTCAGGTTTGCCCGTGGTTGGCCAGTATCCGGATGTTTTCGAAGAAGTGACCAGACTTCCACCACACCGAGAGATTGAGTTCCGTATTGATTTGGTAAAAGATGCCAGGCCTATAGTGATGCCACTTCGTCGTATGGCACCAAGGGAGCAGCGAGAGCTCGAGGTGCAAGTCAGCGATCTTTTGAAGAAGGGATTTATCAAAAGGAGTGTTTCTGAATGGGGAGCACCAGTTGTGTTCGCTACCAAAGCGGATGGTTCCCTTCGTTTGTGTGTAGACTACCGCGAGTTGAATAAAGTGACGAGGAAGAATAAGTATCCTCTACCGCGAATAGATGATTTATTCGATCAGTTGAGTGGCGCGAGAATATTTTCTCAGTTGGATCTCGCGACAGGTTTTCATCAGCTTAGAGTGGAAGCTGAGAGTATAGCAAAAACGGCATTTCGAACGCCGTCTGGATTTTATGAGTGGTTGGTTATGCCATTTGGGCTGACTAATGCCCCGGCATATTTTGTGGATCTTATGAATAGGGTATTCAGAGATCAGTTGAATAAGTCTGTCCTTGTGTTCGTTGATGATATTTTGGTCTATTCGAGGACAGAGGAAGAACACAAGGAACATTTAAGAGTAGCGATGGAGGTGCTGAGAAAACACCAATTGAAAGCAAAGTTTTCTAAGTGTCACTTCTGGAAGAGGGAAGTGAGGTTCTTGGGCCATGTTGTATCAGAGAATGGTATTGCCATGGACCCAGCGAAGGTGGCTACGGTACAAGATTGGCCTACGCCCAAGAATGCAACAGATGTAAGAAGTTTCTTGGGATTAGCTGGATATTATCGTAAGTTTATCCAAGGTTTCTCCAAGATAGCAGCACCATGGACCCAGTTGACCAAAAAGAATCAAGCTTTTGTCTGGGATGAAAGGTGCGAGAATGCATTTAAAAGTCTAAAGGACAAGTTGACAAGCGCACCAGTGTTAGTCATTCCTAAGGGGGATGAAGAGATGACGGTATACACGGACGCCTGTGGTACCGGACTGGGTGCTGTATTGATGCAAGGCGGTAGGGTTGTAGCTTATGCAAGTCGGCAATTGAAACCGCACGAGAGAAGATACCCTACCCATGATTTAGAATTGGCGGCGATCGTGTTCGCGTTAAAGATGTGGAGACACTATCTCTTGGGAGAAAGATTTGAGCTGTTTACAGATCATAAGTCGTTAAAGTATCTCTTCTCTCAGAAAGATCTGAATCTCCGTCAGCAGAGATGGCTAGAGTTCTTAGCTTCCTATGATTTTGACATCGCATACACACCGGGAAAGGGCAATGCGGTGGCTGATGCATTGAGTAGAAGACATGCCAGCCTAGGGGCTATGTTCCTTGAATGGAAGCAACTGGAGTATATCGCGGGTTTTGATTTCAGACCAAAGTGCGAATTGGATCCAGAAATGTTAGCAAGTTTGACGATCAGACCCACTTTGATTGAACGGATCGGCTCTAGTCAGAGGGACGATCCTAACCTATTGGAAATCATCTCCAAGTTAGAGATGGGTATCGATGAGGAGATGAACAAGTATGGGCTTGATCGAGATAGATGGCTTAGAAAGAATGGAAAGCTTGTTGTACCCAATGTCGATGGATTGAGGGATGAAGTGCTTAGAGAATGTCATCACTCAAAGCTACTATACACCCCGGTGGTAATAAGATGTATCGAGATATGAAGCAGACTTACTACTGGGAAGGGATGAAAAGAGACGTTGGGAAGTTTATATCCAAGTGCATGAATTGCCAGCTAGTTAAAGCCGAGCAAAAGAAGCCTAGTGGGTTGTTACAGCCCTTAGAAATTCCCGAATGGAAATGGGAGCAAGTCTCGATGGATTTCATCGATGGTTTACCAAGGACTAGATCGGGATATGACAGCATTTGGGTAATTGTAGATCGACTGACTAAAAGTGCAAGGTTTATACCAATCAAATCGACCAGAACGGCAGCTAAGTTAGCAGAATTGTATATGAAGTGGATAGTGAGATTTCATGGAATACCTAAAAGCATTGTGAGCGACCGAGACCCGTTGTTCACTAGTGGGTTTTGGAAGAGCTTACAAGAGGCTCTAGGGTCAGAGTTACATCTCAGTACCGCATATCATCCTCAGACCGACGGTCAGACGGAAAGGGTGAATCGTATTTTGGAAGATCTCTTGAGAGCATGTATATTGGATTTTGGTGGATCATGGGATGACCATTTGCATCTAGTAGAGTTTGCATATAATAATAGTTACCAATCCAGTATCGGTATGGCTCCATTTGAATCTTTGTATGGAAGACCGTGCAACTCACCATCATGTTGGATAGAGACTGGCGAGAAGTTTATGCTTGGACCAGATGTGGTGAGGGAAACTTCAGATAAGATCAAGATCATTCAACAACGAATGAAGGCTGCCCAAGATAGGCAGAAGAGTTATGCTGATAAGAGGAGAAGAGACTTAAAATTCTCCGTTGGCGACTTGGTGTTTGTTAAGATTTCTCCGTTGAAGAGTGTAATACGATTTGGCAGGAAAGGCAAGTTGGCACCAAGATTCGTTAGCCCATTCACTGTTCTCAAACTAGTCGGGAATTTGGCATATAGAATTGACTTACCAGAGAAGATGGCGGGAGTTCACAACGTATTTCATGTTTCCCAACTAAGGAAGTTCGTTCACGACTCAGATATGACTATTTCACCTGATCAGTTAGAGGACTTCGAAGTAGAACCCGAGACGGTTGGGAACCGTAAGCCGGCCCGTATTGTCGCGCACGACTTGAAGCAACTTCGAAGGAAGGCGGTGAAGCTAGTCAAGGTACAGTGGAGCGAGGACGAGAATGATTGTACTTGGGAAACAGAGGAGGACATAAGGAAGAAGTATCCCGAACTCTTTGTCTGGTAAGATTTTATTAGCGATTTAGTTTTCCGCATGCTAAGATAGACTTGTTTGCTTGTTTTGCATGATTGATTGTTGTATGTGGTTATTAGACATGCGGGATCCTTTGTATGTTTTGGGTTAAGGAATTTCGGGGGCGAAATTTCTTAAGGGGGGGAGAGTGTAACGACCCGCATTCTACGCATCATAGGATCGTAGGATATTTATTTCTTTCACATACGAAGTCGTATGGTCATGTAACTTTGGGAGACGACTATTGGGGTCATTTCCCATGTTCTTGATTTTTCCCGATTTTTAAATGACCATTTTACCCCTAGTTGGCACTGTTTTGGCCATAACTTTTGACTGGAAAGGAATTTTGACCTGAAACCACTTCCATTGGCTCCGAATGATGGTTTCTCTTTCCGTAGAGTGGTCACATTAGCCAAACGGACTTACCGTTTGGGAGATATGGCTGAAACAAGTTTCAGATGGTGAAAGACAGCTTAATTGGGCTTAACCGGGTGATTAACAGCTAAGCCCAAGGGGGATTTCGGGTTTAGGGGTATATAGGGGCTAATTAGGGTTAGAAAACATTTCTTTAGACATTTTCCAGCCGCCACTTTCATTCTTCTTAACCTAGCCATGGCCTCCACTCTCTAAATCTCTCTAAAACACCCAAAATCACTTCCTAATCAAGGATTAAGGCTTAGAGGCATCAAATCAAGGAGTATTAGCACCAGAACCGAGGTAGAGCTGCTGTGTAAGATTGGGAACAGCGCCAAATCAGAGGATATTTCAGTTTTGGGGTTTTAGTTGTGGCCAAGGTGAGTGATAGCATCATTTTGACACTAATTACAGTTAATTAAGGGTGATTAGTGAAGATTAGCGAATTTATACACTAATAAATTCTGGAAAAATGTTTAGAAATTCGTAAATAATATTTTATGCCTCTGTTAGAAATTTGGTTCGATTTGATTAAGTTTTGTTAACCCTATGATTAGTTTTACTTAAACATGCTTAAGGGAAAATAAGGAGTTTTGACCTCTTTTGATCCATTTTGATTCATTTGAATGGTTGTTTGTTGTTTGTGGTTGCTATTACATACTGCTATGACTCTATGGTGTGTTTTATGATTGATTAGAAGTGTTAGATTTGTCAAAAACGCCGTCGAATGGCGTAAACTGCTCGCTGGAAGAACCGCAGGAAATCATCCGAACCGGACCGGATCGGTGGAAGTAAGGGCGATCCGATCCGATGGTGCGATCCGATCCGATCCGTCGATGCTTGAAGACTCCGATCCGTCGATGCTTGAAGACTCCGATCCGTCGATGCTTGAAAACCACGATCCGATGATAGCGACCGATCTGACCTGCTTTTGTGGGGGACTCCGATCCGATGGTGCCGATCTGATCCGATCAAGACTGTGCGAGACGACCCGAACCGACCCTGTGAGGTGACCACGATCCGAACTATTCGTGAGTAGAAAGTGCGACCCGAACCGGTGTGCTTGGGGGAAGGCCGATCCGAACCGCTACCAGATGAACGCCACGAACCGCACTGCGTTGATGATGGGGAGCTAAAGGCCGAACCGAACCGATGGCTAAGAGGGGATCCGAACCGATCCGGTGATGACAGAAAACCGAGATGCAAAGGTAGTCCAGTATGGGAAGTTAGAGCTCAGGATCTAGTTGGGAACCAATGAGTTCGCTTCATGGTTGGACTTTGCTGCGGGACGCGTGCCAAGGAGTTATCGATGTCTATAGCTTTGAACCACTATGGTAGGAGGTACGAAGACGGATTCAGGGCCATTATGGCATCGGTAGAACCAATGGCTACAACCAATGAAGTGGGTCATTGAAATGTTTGGTCATGACTCCATATGTTTAGCTTGGTCATAGCAGGGTTTCTACAAGTCGGGATTCGTCGTTACCTCAGTTTGTCTAGTGTTCCAAAGTGGTAGATGTCGTACGGTTTACGCACTGAGTGAGAGATGTGAGGATGGTTGCTATGGATGATTTGCTTGCTATCATTGTGACATGCACACCCCACCCCCGTAATTCTTACACTGTTTATTTTGGCACCTTGGAGTATTGTACGGTATGTGGTACTAACTCTTTGGTTGCAGGTCCAGGTTCAGGTATGGTTTAGTATACCTGTTATTATTCTGTTTAGATGTTTATCGCTCATACCAGGCTTTATGTCTGACCCAGAGTTTTATGTCTCCTCTTATTACTCTGGGTGCTCATATGAGCAGACTAGAGACAGGTTAGCTGGTGATGCACGGGTAGATGATCCGGAGACGAGCAGGATGCTTCCACGTACTATATACATAATATTCTCCCTGTGTTGTTGAAGATCACTGCTTGGGCATTGGTGGTGTATCTTCTACTTTAGATTTCTTTTGTTTAGAGACAGTAAATTTGGAAAATTGTAATAAGCTGTATATGGATTTCCGCTGCTCTGATGATTGATGTTGATTTTAGTTATCAGCTTATGCACTGTCTCACCTGTTTTATGTCAAGTATGTTGTTAATATATTTTATTCCATGCGCTGTGAGACATTCTACAGGTTCCTTGATTAGTTCATTCCCTTCTTTCTTTTCTTCTGACGACCATTCTGTGCTAGCTGGGCATGTGTACAGCGCACTTTCGGAGGAAATGCAGGCTGGTGCGGGGCGGGCCGTCACACAACGTTTACAAACTTAGTTCCTAAGCAAACAGCCTATTTATGTCAATTTTCTAGCTGTACACTATACACATGTGTATGTACTTCACACATTTACAAATCATTCTTAGCATCCATGGTAAATCAAAACAAATTAGCCCCCTTTTCTTACCATATATAAATGCAAATCTTTTATATATGTATATATATATTAAAACTATGATCTTCTTAAGTGTATTTAGATGTGGAGTAAAAAAGAAAATTTACTTAATGAATATCTTGTATTGAATGGTCATATATACTTGTATTTCCTTTTGCATTAGGTAATTTAATAATATATACAAGTAATATCTTATTATAACTTCGAGTGAATTCACAATTTATCTTGTTCACTTTTTATGTGAAGTTGTTAAATTTCCCCTTTTTATTTTACTTATGAAATCTATATTCACATGAGTTTTAAACAAATAAAATGACAAACATTAATTAGTTATTTCATACCCACATTGGTTAAGGATTTTTAAACCCTCAACAAATATATTCGAATGGAATCTCTCTGATATATACCCAAATATATAAATCTTATTTTATTAATTACATTGAACTAACAATATAATCTACAAGTTATAGATTATAGAACTAGTCCAAAAACTAAGTCGTTACACTATCCTATGGCCATGTAATACTTAAAATTTAATTTTAGTATTTTGGGAAAGGATACATATCATTTCAATATGAATCAATGTCATAGGTATTTATCATTTCATCCTACGTTTTTAATTCATTTTAATGGTTAATCGCAATGTCATATGCTATTTAAACAACCAAACAGCAAACAATACCATCATATCATGACATGAATTTAATTTAACTAACAATCAAATATTTTAGTTAGCTGTGAGTGGATTTAATCACTCACCTTTGGTTCTGAATGAGATTGACAGAAGTTTTTCGGTTTTCTTTCAATATTTTACATTGAAACCCACATATTTAAATTAATTAATTGATCCAAACTTTAAACTAATTGATAAAATCAGCCAACTAATATTTTGAAAATTTCGATATACATACTGCGGATACGTCAAAAAATTAATAAAAAACATTTAAATAAAAAGCTGCAAAACACAAATCATATACATTGACGACAGTAAAAAAATTTATGTTATCATAGTTCATCCACAAATTTATCAAATATTAAAATGTAAAATTTCATTAACTTCAGCATTTATTTTTATTTTTATTTTTATTTTACAGTTACTTAAAGTAAACTCTTTTCGTTCTCTCTTGATATTTTACACTTAAGTCCATAGTCCATATATCTAATTGATTGTGTAAATCTTATATAACCTATTTAAGTATTTGATTAACTATCATTCATTAATCAATCAAATAAATCCCAAAAATATGATTATTTAAATATATGTTATTCCTATACAATTCAAAATAATAATAAAATAATTTATTTAGTCAACTGACATAACATAAATGTATACTTAAATATAACACTCTTTTAATTCCCAATTCATTTATCCTGGAAGAAGTTGTTGTTCATTGTATAATATAATTTTACTTTTAGCAACTTTTAGAAGACAAAATTATATTTTACACATTAAGATGTGAACGCACAGATTAATTGATAAAAAAATGTTAACATTCAGTCTTTCAATACATTGCAAGTGTAATAACCCGCAAATTCTGAGCCAGTTTAAAATTTTTATTTTGGCAATTTCAGCGAATTTTGAACATTTAAAATAGATTATTTTAAATAAAATCGACGAGAAATTTGTTTTGAATATAATTCGAACGTATATATTATATACGTCGTCGTTAGAATATAAATATTTATATATAATTATAAATAGAATTGAAAATGGCGCGGTAGTTCGATAATTCGATTTCAAACTTCAATTGAATGTACCGGGTGCAAAACAATCCGGATTTTAGTAAAACCAAAAACATTAGGATCTAATTGACAATATCTTTCCAACAAATCCGAAAAATCAAGATCTCATAGCGGGAATCAAAAGATATGTCCAGTTGAAAATTCTGAATAGTCGCTATGGAATTCAGGCCCTTAAAAATGGGAATTTTGCAAACGACCTCGGATTTCGACGAAACCACTTTTGTTGGGTCCGTGATGTCAAATTATTGCTAGATTCCAAATTTCATAATTTTTCGAATCAATATGTGAGCGTGGCAAAGGAAAACGCGTTTGACCAGTTTTAGTTGAATTTAATCGACTGAAAATGGCCATTTTTCCAATGGTCTCAGAATTCGACGAAACTAGTTTTATTAGGACCGTATCGTCAATACGAAGCTAGAAAATATTTTTCTGGAATTTTTAGAGTTAGTATGTGACCCCGGTAATTTGAAATGTACGTTTAAAATTCAATATAGTGATTTAAATGTAAATTTAACGGAAACTGATTGTAACAGCCGAGTCAGCCTACGATACATATCCCATTGTGTTCGGAATGGGGGTAAAACGCTATGGGCGACAGGCGGTGGGCTTCGTTTCGAAGTCGTAAGTAAAAGTCAACTTTTTGAAGTAAAAAGAAATTAAATTATAAATATATATTCACTCTCTCCCTCTCTCTTACTTCACTCAGAAAAAGAAAAAAAAAAGAAAAAAAGGGGGAAATCGATTTCGCCGCCCCCCTAAACCACCGCGCCGCCTCACCATCGACGCAGACCCCCTCCCTCAGCTCGCCGCCCTCCCCTTCTTCTCCTCCTCCGTCACCTCGAAGCGCGAGAGCCCCCCCCCCCGATGAGTCGCGCCGCAGCAACGAGAGCCCCCCCTTCCTCCACAGCCGCACCCCCCCCCCCCCCCCCGCGCCGCCTTCCCCTTACCCCTTCCACCTCGATCGGCGAGCCCACCGCACCCAAAAACCCTGACCCCGACTCCGACGCAGCGAAAACCCTTTCCCCCTTTTTTCGGCAAATAGACTGTAAGTTTTCTTTATTTATTTTATTTTCTTCTTATTTGGTTAGGAAAATATAAATGTAGATTTTTATAAATTCAAAGTTTAGATTTTTAGTTAGAAGAAAAATTTAGTTTTTAAAATAAAGGAAAGCTAGGATTTTTTAATATTTGAAAAGGCGATATTTTTATATTATAGCAAGGCTAAAAATGTAATTTTTAAATTTTTTAAAGTATTAAAAATATAGTCTTTACTATCTAGATGATATAAGAATATGATTTTGTTTAGGTAGAGAATTAAAAATATAATTTTTACATGATAGGAATATTAAACATAGCATCTTTATATGTTTAGAAAAATAAAAATGTGATTTTTATATGATATATTTAAAAAGGCGAAATCTTTATAATAAAAATTCGATTTTTATATATTGAATAGCGAGGTAAAAATTCGATTTTTATATATTGAATAGCGAGGTAAAAATTCGATTTTTATATATTGAATAGCGAAGTAAAAATATGATTTTTACATATGTAGTGGCTACAGCAACGAAGATGACGAAGATGCGATAATGGTGAAGATTTCTTTAAAAGAAGTGCCGTGAAGTTGGATAGCTGTTTGTGAGAACTTCTCACCTTTCAACTTCTTTTCTAGTTATATATATATGCTAGGATGCAGACGGTGTTTAGTAGCACCCGACACAATCGTCCACAGACCATGGACTTGTTTGTTTGATTGCAAAAATTAGTTAGATTATATGATTGAAATTTGAGTTGTTTGGTGAAATGGAATGGATTGATTGATGTGTGAATGGCGTGGGCCTTCACTAGACCGGGGATAAGGCTAGACCTTGTCCCGTTTCTAGTATCGTGCCGTTATGCCGCCGAAATTTTCTAAAATATGTTAGAAAAATAAAAATATCATTTTATTTAAAGAATGAACTGAATAGAAATTCATATGTTAAAATAAAATGTTTTTTTCGTTAAAAATATAATTTTTAACGTGAATGTGAATAAAATAAAATATTCATTTACAAACCGGACGGTTTGTTTATGTACACTTATTTGAAGGACATTGATTGGGACGATAAATTTTACACATCGCCCAACTGCACAAATAAAATCTGTGTTTGTTGATTTGAAACCCTACACGGGTGTTGGGATGAAATTTGAAGTTCACTCATCCTGATTGATTAAATATGTCGATCGATTGATTGACAGGCTGTTATAAGCGTTAGATATCTATATTTGATGCTTATACAGTGTAGTGCACTTTGGTTGATGGTTGATTCTTTTTCAATGCTATTATATACATGTGTTGTATGAAAATCCATATAATTAATTTTATATGGTGATTGATTGGGCCTCATTCCAATTTAAAAGATAAAGAATATTATAATATAAATGTTCATGTGTTGACTGTACTCATCCGTTGAGATTAGTCATGTGTTGAACGAAATATTTTTATAATAAAATTTACATCTTTATCGATATTATAATATAAATGTTCATGTGTTGACTGTACTCATCCGTTGAGATTAGTCATGTGTTGAACGAAATATTTTTATAATAAAATTTACATCTTTATCGATATTATAATATAAATGTTCATGTGTTGACTGTACTCATCCGTTGAGATTAGTCATGTGCTGAACGAAATATTTTTATAATAAAATTTACATATTTATCGATATTATAATATAAATGTTCATGTGTTGACTGTACTCATCCGTTGAGATTAGTCATGTGTTGAACGAAATATTTTTATAATAAAATTTACATCTTTATCGATATTATAATATAAATGTTCATGTGTTGACTGTACTCATCCGTTGAGATTAGTCATGTGTTGAACGAAATATTTTTATAATAAAATTTACATCTTTATCGATATTATAATATAAATGTTCATGTGTTGACTGTACTCATCCGTTGAGATTAGTCATGTGTTGAACGAAATATTTTTATAATAAAATTTACATCTTTATCGATATTATAATATAAATGTTCATGTGTTGACTGTACTCATCCGTTGAGATTAGTCATGTGTTGAACGAAATATTTTTATAATAAAATTTATATCTTTATCGATATTATAATATAAAGGTTCATGGGTTGACTGTACTCATCCGTTGAGATTAGTCATGTGTTGAACGACATATTTTGATAATAACAAATATTTTGATAATAGGAAACATTTGAAATAGAATATTTGAAAATAGAAATACATTAAGCCGTGTTGATTAGACTGACGACATTTGGACGTGAACGATATTTATATCGATTTTAACGATTTCGAAATGAATTGAATATAAAACGATTTCGAAATGAATTGAATATAAAACGATTTCGAAATGAATTGAATTGAAAACGATTTCGAAATGAATTGAATTGAAAACGATTTCGAAATGAATTGAATTGAAAACGATTTCGAAATGAATTGAATATAAAACGATTTCAAAATGAATTGAATATAAAATGATTTCGAAATGAACTGAATAGAAAACGAATTTTGATTTAAATCGAATAGAAAACCAATTTGAATTGAATCGAATAGAAAACCAATTTGAATTGAATCGAATAGAAAACCAATTTAAATTGAATTGAATAGGAAACAAATTCGAATTGAATTGAAAGCGAATTGAAATGAATTCAAATTGAATTGAAATTTGAATTAAATAGAAATGAATTTTAAAAAGAATTTATAAAGAAGAATTCAATTTTGATTTGAATTGAAATGGAAGTTGAAATAGCTTTTGAAACGAATTTAAAACTATTTATATAATTCGTTTTAAATAGAAATCGACGAAATATATATTATATATATAATATAATGGCCTGAATAGAACGCGGCGCGCCGCGGCAGTTCGTGAATTTCGACCATTTATTTCAAACGGACATTACGGGAGATCCGACTGTCGGATTCTCCTAAAACCGGAACCGTTGGGTTCGTATCGAAAAGAGCTTTCTAACGAATATTAGAAATTCAAAATCTAACGGTTGGATTTGGAGATACGTCCAAATCAAATTTGAAAAAGGTCGCTATAAGCGCAGTTCGATGGCCATTGTTGGAAATCGACTGTACGGGCCTTGATAAAATTATTAAAAATATCAATAATTTGTGTAAAATCATAAGAAATGATTTGAGAAAAATTGGGGTGAAAAACTCCATATTTGAAAAGATAAAAATGGATTTTTATCGAAATGAACTAGTTTTGAACTAAATTTAAAACCCAATTATTTTTAAATAAATAAATTAGATTTAAAAAGGGGTTTTAAATAATCGGAATTTCTAATATATTTGATTTGATTTGTGGGTTTATCGTGAACTGTGTTTTAAATAACACTAGTTCTTTAACCCGATAATAAATAGAATGTGATTTGGGTTTGTCGTGAACTGTGTTTTAAATAACACCTAGTTCTTTAACCCAGTATAAGGAGTTTTAACGAATCTGCAATTAGATTGAAATGTGAATCTAAAATCTAAGTTATCAAAATTAGAAATGAGCGAGAATGGAGTATCGCCAGTTTTGCTCCAAAGCGATAGTTAAATCTTTAATTAGATTTGAACGTGAAATGGTAATTAATCTTACCGATAACACCATAGTATTAGATATGGAGTATTACCAGTTTTGCTTCATGGGATGAATAGGTTGGGATTGGGAAATAAAATAAATAATTACTTCGTTGTGGTTCGCTAATCTCGACTAGTTTGGAAAACCATAATTCGGTTTGAAATGACATCCAAAGGAAGATTAAAGGATAAATTTGAAAGAATTTATCTTGGATAAAATTAATGGGAACCTTTCCCTAAAAATGTGATTTCGTGAATAAAAGGATATCCTGAATTGGAATGAGGCGTATGTTGTGTTTGTGTAACATTTGTTTTAATATACGCGGGTTGTTCGGAAAGTCCGGTTTATACCCATTCTGAATAACCGATTCGACGATAAGTCAAAGATGAAGACGGTGGTCGAAGACCGGAAGTCTTCACATCGTTTGGATAATTACTGACGATCCTGATTGGGCAGTACACCCAAGAGGATGGAAATAGTTGGTGGTCGTCCAGACGTACTTGGAGATGGATGGATATGCGAGGAAAGTGCCTCCGGTTTCGTTCAGACCCAGAACGGACTTGTAAATGGATTGTGTGTCTGACATTGGATTTTATTCTGTGTTGATTGATTTCTATTAAATATACATCTGTTTGGCGGCGAAGAATTTATTCTTTTTCTTAACGCCCTTCTCTGAGACGTACGAGCTCAGAGGTTGTATATCGATGGACATCAGTCGCATAGCATGAATTGCCTGTGTGGCACGCTAAGATGCAATGATCAAGGCTTTTGTTGAAAAGCAGAGTCTTGTGGTTGATGATCAAAGCACGGCCTTTGTGGCGTAGCTTTGTGTATAACGTGAATTCGCGAGCCTCACACCTCGGTATGAGTTAAAAATGGGATACGGACTGTAGGGAGAGCACGACGTTTCTTTCTAGCTTTGGTGGTGTCAGTGACTTACCAGCCCTGACATTTATATACTTTTCACCTATGTGGTTGTTGGAATGCGAGGCGCCTCGATTATAGGTCTGTAAGGACCGGGAAACGTGTGTTCAGGAATTGCCAATCCTCTAACGTAAGTGAGGACCGGCCCTGAAGCATCCAGGGGTTGCCCAGAGTGCGTAGCCCTGGGACATTTGCTAGAGTGTCTCGAACGCGGAGAGGAGCTTGCCCCTTGCCTCGACTCATGACGGAATCCAATTTCCAATGCGAGATATTTCGGTTTTAATTGTAGAACTAGTATGGCGACATAGTAGATGGTAGCTATGCCGCCTATGATTGATATTTATGATTGAAATGTTTTGACACTATACACTTATTATAGTATCAAATGATTTGTTTTAAACGTATCAAGCATGCTTTGGCTGTTATAAGGGAAAACCCTATCCCCCGGCTTGCGTTGCATTGTGTGATAGGACCTGGGTCTTATAACAGCTTCATTTTTCTTTATTTAGCATTGCGTTATCTTTTCTATGCACTGGTATTCTTCGGAGGAAACCCGTTCCATGTTATACGGCGTGGTCCCTTGAATTACTCTCTTTTAAAGTAAAGCTTTAAATAACTGTTTTAGTTCTCACACCAGTCACATGACTGACCTGGAGTTTATTGTTTTAACCTAAACTCTGGGTGCCCCTATTTTACGCACGGGCAGCTAGTAGTTTTGGTTTTGCAGATTTATATTCACAGGATCCTGGTTTACAGCTGGAATGATATTCGGAAAGCTCTGTATCCGTATATCACCTTCAGTTGTGCTTTGTATTATTTTCCGCTGCTATGTAATTTATTGTAATCTCTGATATTTATCGAATGTAATTTATTCATTTATACTCTGTATATTCTTGTATCTGATGTAATTGTTGTAATAACAATGAAATGTTCTTCCGTCTGCGTTCATTTGTGTGTTGTTCTCAAAGTATCCGCTCTTTCCTTCACGGGGAAGTTACGGGTTCTTATAGTGGTATCAGAGCTTCGGTTTACAGAGCTCGAGAACAAGACACATTAGAACCATACGAAAGAATTCATCAGATATTGGATTAGCAATATCCAATTAGAATGACCCGTTAGAGATAGGATCAGTAGTATCCTAGAACGGGTGTGAAGAGTATATTTTTCAAATGAAAACAATTTTGTTTTGAAAATTTAAATCGTTTTAAACGTATTTGATTATTTATTTTGAATATGGACAATCCAATATATAAAGGTTTTGCATATACGCGTCATGAACGTATATTCGAAGTTTTAATATATTAGATAGATATAGAATCACACTCTAGTCGCCCGGAGATAATTCTGGTAATGCGGCCGCATTATCAATATTTATGTTCGTGTTTCGAAGGTGTGATATCTATATATTTCCATTAGACCGGTGTGAGAACCAAAACTTATATAGTTAGAACACATTGTTGTGAATTGGCACCAAAAAATGATTTTCTGTATATATATCAAAATTATGAATTTGAAACTCTAATCCACTAATTGATTGATGTTTGTGTTGTTTGTTTATTTGTTTGATAATTTTTGAACCATTATGCCTAATTGAACCAAATATTGAATTGTATTGAAAATTGGTCGCATTTGCTTGCATATACATATACTTACATTGAACAGGTCATAGCAAGGAGGCTAGAGCCGAAGAATAAAATTTGTTTGCCCGACAAATAGGTACATGTTTACTACATAATTTACTGTTTTGTTTGGGTGATGATGATTTTATGAGCCTATTGGCTAGCCGCTTGGCTTTTTCTTTTTCTTTTTGAGATTAGAAGGACCGGGGAAGCTATTTGAAATTCCCCGATGCTCCCGGTGTAGGGGAGGTTATGGCGAAATTTTTCGAAAATTTAGGGTGTTAGCCAAATTTTTGAAAATTTGAAAATTCTCAGAAATTGAAAAGTTGGAGAATGGAAGCCAAATCGAACGTAGGGCTGAATAATCAAACCACTTTCGACTTTGTTCCTTTTCGGGGACGAAAAGTTTTAAGTGGGGGAGATTGTAATAACCCGCAAATTCTGAGCCAGTTTAAAATTTTTATTTTGGCAATTTCAGCGAATTTTGAACATTTAAAATAGATTATTTTAAATAAAATCGACGAGAAATTTGTTTTGAATATAATTCGAACGTATATATTATATACGTCGTCGTTAGAATATAAATATTTATATATAATTATAAATAGAATTGAAAATGGCGCGGTAGTTCGATAATTCGATTTCAAACTTCAATTGAATGTACCGGGTGCAAAACAATCCGGATTTTAGTAAAACCAAAAACATTAGGATCTAATTGACAATATCTTTCCAACAAATCCGAAAAATCAAGATCTCATAGCGGGAATCAAAAGATATGTCCAGTTGAAAATTCTGAATAGTCGCTATGGAATTCAGGCCCTTAAAAATGGGAATTTTGCAAACGACCTCGGATTTCGACGAAACCACTTTTGTTGGGTCCGTGATGTCAAATTATTGCTAGATTCCAAATTTCATAATTTTTCGAATCAATATGTGAGCGTGGCAAAGGAAAACGCGTTTGACCAGTTTTAGTTGAATTTAATCGACTGAAAATGGCCATTTATCCAGTGGTCTCAGAATTCGACGAAACTAGTTTTATTAGGACCGTATCGTCAATACGAAGCTAGAAAATATTTTTCTGGAATTTTTAGAGTTAGTATGTGACCCCGGTAATTTGAAATGTACGTTTAAAATTCAATATAGTGATTTAAATGTAAATTTAACGGAAACTGATTGTAACAGCCGAGTCAGCCTACGATACATATCCCATTGTGTTCGTAATGGGGGTAAAACACTATGGGCGACAGGCGGTGGGCTTCGTTTCGAAGTCGTAAGTAAAAGTCAACTTTTTGAAGTAAAAAGAAACTAAATTATAAATATATATTCACTCTCTCCCTCTCTCTTACTTCACTCAGAAAAAGAAAAAAAAGAAAAAAAGGGGGAAATCGATTTCGCCGCCCCCCTAAACCACCGCGCCGCCTCACCATCGACGCAGACCCCCTCCCTCAGCTCGCCGCCCTCCCCTTCTTCTCCTCCTCCGTCACCTCGAAGCGCGAGAGCCCCCCCCCCCCCCGATGAGTCGCGCCGCAGCAGCGAGAGCCCCCCCTTCCTCCACCGCCGCACACCCCCCCCCCCCTGCGCCGCCTTCCCCTTACCCCTTCCACCTCGATCGGCGAGCCCACCGCACCAAAAAACCCTGACCCCGACTCCGACGCAGCGAAAACCCTTTCCCCCTTTTTTCGGCAAATAGACTGTAAGTTTTCTTTATTTATTTTATTTTCTTCTTATTTGGTTAGGAAAATATAAATGTAGATTTTTATAAATTCAAAGTTTGGATTTTTAGTTAGAAAAAAATTTAGTTTTTAAAATAAAGGAAAGCTAGGATTTTTTAATATTTGAAAAGGCGATATTTTTATATTATAGCAAGGCTAAAAATGTAATTTTTATATTTTTCAAAGTATTAAAAATATAGTCTTTACTATCTAGATGATATAAGAATATGATTTTGTTTAGGTAGAGAATTAAAAATATAATTTTTACATGATAGGAATATTAAAGATAGCATCTTTATATGTTTAGAAAAATAAAAATGTGATTTTTATATGATATATTTAAAAAGGCGAAATCTTTATAATAAAAATTCGATTTTTATATATTGAATAGCGAGGTAAAAATTCGATTTTTATATATTGAATAGCGAGGTAAAAATTCGATTTTTATATATTGAATAGCGAAGTAAAAATATGATTTTTACATATGTAGTGGCTACAGCAACGAAGATGACGAAGATGCGATAACGGTGAAGATTTCTTTAAAAGAAGTGCCGTGAAGTTGGATAGCTATTTGTGAGAACTTCTCACCTTTCAACTTCTTTTCTAGTTATATATATATGCTAGGATGCAGACGGTGTTTAGTAGCACCCGACACAATCGTCCACAGACCATGGACTTGTTTGTTTGATTGCAAAAATTAGTTAGATTATTTGATTGAAATTTGAGTTGTTTGGTGAAATGGAATGGATTGATTGATGTGTGAATGGCGTGGGCCTTCACTAGACCGGGGATAAGGCTAGACCTTGTCCCGTTTCTAGTATCGTGCCGTTATGCCGCCGAAATTTTCTAAAATATGTTAGAAAAATAAAAATATCATTTTATTTAAAGAATGAACTGAATAGAAATTCATATGTTAAAATAAAATGTTTTTTCGTTAAAAATATAATTTTTAACGTGAATGTGAATAAAATAAAATATTCATTTACAAACCGGACGGTTTGTTTATGTACACCTATTTGAAGGACATTGATTGGGACGATAAATTTTACACATCGCCCAACTGCACAAATAAAATCTGTGTTTGTTGATTTGAAACCCTACACGGGTGTTGGGATGAAATTTGAAGTTCACTCATCCTGATTGATTAAATATGTCGATCGATTGATTGACAGGCTGTTATAAGCGTTAGATATCTATATTTGATGCTTATACAGTGTAGTGCACTTTGGTTGATGGTTGATTATTTTTCAATGCTATTATATACATGTGTTGTATGAAAATCAATATAATTAATTTTATATGGTGATTGATTGGGCCTCATTCCAATTTAAAAGATAAAGAATATTATAATATAAATGTTCATGTGTTGACTGTACTCATCCGTTGAGATTAGTCATGTGTTGAACGAAATATTTTTATAATAAAATTTACATCTTTATCGATATTATAATATAAATGTTCATGTGTTGACTGTACTCATCCGTTGAGATTAGTCATGTGTTGAACGAAATATTTTTATAATAAAATTTACATCTTTATCGATATTATAATATAAATGTTCATGTGTTGACTGTACTCATCCGTTGAGATTAGTCATGTGTTGAACGAAATATTTTTATAATAAAATTTACATCTTTATCGATATTATAATATAAATGTTCATGTGTTGACTGTACTCATCCGTTGAGATTAGTCATGTGTTGAACGAAATATTTTTATAATAAAATTTACATCTTTATCGATATTATAATATAAATGTTCATGTGTTGACTGTACTCATCCGTTGAGATTAGTCATGTGTTGAACGAAATATTTTTATAATAAAATTTACATCTTTATCGATATTATAATATAAATGTTCATGTGTTGACTGTACTCATCCGTTGAGATTAGTCATGTGTTGAACGAAATATTTTTATAATAAAATTTACATCTTTATCGATATTATAATATAAATGTTCATGTGTTGACTGTACTCATCCATTGAGATTAGTCATGTGTTGAACGAAATATTTTTATAATAAAATTTACATCTTTATCGATATTATAATATAAATGTTCATGTGTTGACTGTACTCATCCGTTGAGATTAGTCATGTGTTGAACGAAATATTTTTATAATAAAATTTACATCTTTATCAATATTATAATATAAAGGTTCATGGGTTGACTGTACTCATCCGTTGAGATTAGTCATGTGTTGAACGACATATTTTGATAATAACAAATATTTTGATAATAGGAAACATTTGAAATAGAATATTTGAAAATAGAAATACATTAAGCCGTGTTGATTAGACTGACGCCATTTGGACGTGAACGATATTTATATCGATTTTAACGATTTCGAAATGAATTGAATATAAAACGATTTCGAAATGAATTGAATATAAAACGATTTCGAAATGAATTGAATTGAAAACGATTTCGAAATGAATTGAATTGAAAACGATTTCGAAATGAATTGAATTGAAAACGATTTCGAAATGAATTGAATATAAAACGATTTCGAAATGAACTGAATAGAAAACGAATTTTGATTTAAATCGAATAGAAAACCAATTTGAATTGAATCGAATAGAAAACCAATTTGAATTGAATCGAATAGAAAACCAATTTAAATTGAATTGAATAGGAAACAAATTCGAATTGAATTGAAAGCGAATTGAAATGAATTCAAATTGAATTGAAATTTGAATTGAATAGAAATGAATTTTAAAAAGAATTTATAAAGAAGAATTCAATTTTGATTTGAATTGAAATGGAAGTTGAAATTGCTTTTGAAACGAATTTAAAACTATTTATATAATTCGTTTTAAATAGAAATCGACGAAATATATATTATATATATAATATAATGGCCTGAATAGAACGCGCCGCGCCGCGGTAGTTCGTGAATTTCGACCATTTATTTCAAACGGACATTACGGGAGATCCGACCGTCGGATTCTCCTAAAACCGGAACCGTTGGGTTCGTATCGAAAAGAGCTTTCTAACGAATATTAGAAATTCAAAATCTAACGGTTGGATTTGGAGATACGTCCAAATCAAATTTGAAAAAGGTCGCTATAAGTGTAGTTCGATGGCCATTGTTGGAAATCGACTGTACGGGCCTTGATAAAATTATTAAAAATATCAATAATTTGTGTAAAATCATAAGAAATGATTTGAGAAAAATTGGAGTGAAAAACTCCATATTTGAAAAGATAAAAATGGATTTTTATCGAAATGAACTAGTTTTGAACTAAATTTAAAACCCAATTATTTTTAAATAAATAAATTAGATTTAAAAAGGGGTTTTAAATAATCGGAATTTCTAATATATTTGATTTGATTTGTGGGTTTATCGTGAACTGTGTTTTAAATAACACTAGTTCTTTAACCCGATAATAAATAGAATGTGATTTGGGTTTGTCGTGAACTGTGTTTTAAATAACACCTAGTTCTTTAACCCAGTATAAGGAGTTTTAACGAATCTGCAATTAGATTGAAATGTGAATCTAAAATCTAAGTTATCAAATTTAGAAATGAGCGAGAATGGAGTATCGCCAATTTTGCTCCAAAGCGATAGTTAAATCTTTAATTTGATTTGAACGTGAAATGGTAATTAATCTTACCGATACCACCATAGTATTAGATATGGAGTATTACCAGTTTTGCTTCATGGGATGAATAGGTTGGGATTGGGAAATAAAATAAATAATTACTTCGTTGTGGTTCGCTAATCTCGACTAGTTTGGAAAACCATAATTCGGTTTGAAATGACATCCAAAGGAAGATTAAAGGATAAATTTGAAAGAATTTATCTTGGATAAAATTAATGGGAACCTTTCCCTAAAAATGTGATTTCGTGAATAAAAGGATATACTGAATTGGAATGAGGCGTATGTTGTGTTTGTGTAACATTTGTTTTAATATACGCGGGTTGTTCGGAAAGTCCGGGTTTATACCCATTCTGAATAACCGATTCGACGATAAGTCGAAGATGAAGACGGTGGTCGAAGACCGGAAGTCTTCACATCGTTTGGATAATTACTGACGATCCTGATTGGGCAGTACACCCAAGAGGATGGAAATAGTTGGTGGTCGTCCAGACGTACTTGGAGATGGATGGATATGCGAGGAAAGTGCCTCCGGTTTCGTTCAGACCCAGAACGGACTTGTAAATGGATTGTGTGTCTGACATTGGATTTTATTCTGTGTTGATTGATTTCTATTAAATATACATCTGTTTGGCGGCGAAGAATTTATTCTTTTGCTTAACGCCCTTCTCTGAGACGTACGAGCTCAGAGGTTGTATATCGATGGACATCAGTCGCATAGCATGAATTGCCTGTGTGGCACGCTAAGATGCAATGATCAAGGCTTTTGTTGAAAAGCAGAGTCTTGTGGTTGATGATCAAAGCACGGCCTTTGTGGCGTAGCTTTGTGTATAACGTGAATTCGCGAGTCTCACACCTCGGTATGAGTTAAAAACGGGATACGGACTGTAGGGAGAGCACGACGTTTCTTTCTAGCTTTGGTGGTGTCAGTGACTTACCAGCCCTGACATTTATATACGTTTCACCTATGTGGTTGTTGGAATGCGAGGCGCCTCGATTATAGGTCTGTAAGGACCGGGAAACGTGTGTTCAGGAATTGCCAATCCTCTAACGTAAGTGAGGACCGGCCCTGAAGCATCCAGGGGTTGCCCAGAGTGCGTAGCCCTGGGACATTTGCTAGAGTGTCTCGAACGCGGAGAGGAGCTTGCCCCTTGCCTCGACTCATGACAGAATCCAATTTCCAATACGAGATATTTCGGTTTTAATTGTAGAACCAGTATGGCGACATAGTAGATGGTAGCTATGCCGCCTATGATTGATATTTATGATTGAAATGTTTTGACACTATACACTTATTATAGTATCAAATGATTTGTTTTAAACGTATCAAGCATGCTTTGGCTGTTATAAGGGAAAACCCTATCCCCCGGCTTGCGTTGCATTGTGTGATAGGACCTGGGTCTTATAACAGCTTCATTTTTCTTTATTTAGCATTGCGTTATCTTTTCTATGCACTGGTATTCTTGGGAGGAAACCCGTTCCGTGTTATACGGCGTGGTCCCTTGAATTACTCTCTTTTAAAGTAAAGCTTTAAATAACTGTTTTAGTTCTCACACCAGTCACATGACTGACCTGGAGTTTATTGTTTTAACCTAAACTCTGGGTGCCCCTATTTTCCGCACGGGCAGCTAGTAGTTTTGGTTTTGCAGATTTATATTCACAGGATCCTGGTTTACAGCTGGAATGATATTCGGAAAGCTCTGTATCCGTATATCACCTTCAGTTGTGCTTTGTATTATTTTCCGCTGCTATGTAATTTATTGTAATCTCTGATATTTATCGAATGTAATTTATTCATTTATACTCTGTATATTCTTGTATCTGATGTAATTGTTGTAATAACAATGAAATGTTCTTCCGTCTGCGTTCATTTGTGTGTTGTTCTCAAAGTATCCGCTCTTTCCTTCACGGGGAAGTTACGGGTTCTTACAGCAAGTCTTACCCAAATCACAATCCATCTTGGCACTACATAACAATATTTTGCAATCATCACAATTATAAGTATAATCCTTAAAATAACATGAAACATATGGTTGACTACAAAGATAAAATTGTTTAAAAACTAAAAACTAAGTAATAAATAAAAGCTCCTCTCAGTTATAAATATGTACAAAGCTTTTCTTTGTTTTTTTCATCTCTATTACAATCAATTTTTTTATTCAATTAGGTTTTTTTGGCATAGCCGACCGGTTTTTATAGTGATCCGTAACATTTTTTATTATAACCAATAATATTTGTGGTTACAATCAATTAATTCAATTTTTAAGGTGGACCGTCCACCGCCTACGGAGTTTATAGTGTTCCGTCCACTTTACCTAACTGGCTTACAACACAAGAGCTAGCTAAATTACTAGACTACAATAGTTAATACTGTGAAAACAGTAAACTACATGAAGTATATTACAAAAACTAACACTGAAGAGTCAACATCACATTCAGAAATCTAGAGCCACACCCAAAAGAATACAGCTAGATAGCAAGGTCTAGGACCTATATTCTCGAGCCACACAAAAGAAAATGCGCAGCTTCCATAATTCCACATAGCATACTGTAGCAGCAGGAAATATGGATAGTTAATAGTATCTGCACAGGGATATTTCTTGCTCCATAGCTATACTATCAAATAGTGGAACAGTGTGTAGCAATTTACATGACAAGTGATGCCCAAAAATAAGCATGAGAACCAGGGAAAACCAAAGATGGCAAAGCAGTACACCAAGGTATCACATTCGGATTTACTCAGTAAGATATGCGCATAATAATGGCAAGGTTCATGCAGAAGCATCGCATGTATGCCAAAATCAGCGAAATCCAAGCAAAATCTGAAACGAATAAGCATATTTCTAAATAACATAAACAAGATCTAAAAATGTACAAAGAGATAATTAACCAATCACCTCCACAACCATGAGATCAACCATAAAAACAACACTATAATGCCAGTACTACCAACAAGACATACACAACAGTGACCATTGAGGACCGAATAACGCAAATGAACCATCACAGATAAGGAGTCGAAACGCAAATCAATTTAGCAGATCGAAGTTGCTGCTCACCGTTGAGATTCCACCTTCATTCGCCATTTTTGCCAGTTGAATAACAAACAAAAGCTAGTAGTTTCCTGAAGCGGAATCATCGCAAGGAAGGGTTTTATATAGGTTTTTACAGAAAGAAAGTAGTTGAAGAGATGAGGCAAATGGAGATGGGTTATACAATTTTTAGATCAATTCCATTGAAGAGCATGGATCTAAAATTGGGGTAAAAGTACACAGAGAAAAAAAACACGCGTAGCGAAATCTAGGTATGAAGACATGAGGAGAAGTGGGATCGATGAGAAAAGATTTGTAGAGGAAGCGATTCGTGAAGAAATCAAAAGGTGAAGATGGAGTAACCTAGTCGCCATTTACGTTTCTTTCCTATGTACGCACAAATTAGTTGTGTTGATTATAAAATATATTAACTTAAATTATTTAACATTCATTCCTTCGTTTATATATTTTTACAGAAATGAGAGTTGAATGTACATACAAATTACTATACACTAAGAATGATAAAGTTATTCATTCACTCATACATATAATAATTATATCTCACATAACGTAAATTATTCACATCTACATTATTAGAATTTCTTTCTCGGTTAAGACATTAATAGTTTATATTTAGATAGCGATAATTGAATATCATTTTAGTTTGTAATTAATATGTCACAATTATGTTTGAAAAAGTTGTATGTAGCATATTATTTTAACAATAAATAAAATATAATTATTATTGTTAACAATATTATTGTGTGTAACGCACGGGTTATACACTGGTTTAAATTAATTACAAACCCAAAATTTAGGTAATTTAAGAAAATTTAGTTAACTAATATTTAAATGTTAAAAGTGACAATTTTTTTTTTTTTGCACCAAAATACCTACACTTCAAATTTTCTATACATTTAGATCTTTCTTAATTCTTTTATAACATTTTACATTTAGTGCCATAATTTACAATTGATTACATAATACTAAAACTATTTAAATAACTTTTGCAAACTATATTTCTTGATTCACCCAATAAATCACATCAAGATTAACCATATTCATATGAACAAAAATGAAAAAAAACAAATATATAAACATGTCAATCACATAACGTGAATTATACGTCTAAATAAGTATCATAAGTTCAAAGTTAAACTCATTTACGTCACTATATTTACCGTGCATTGCAATGTAATATTAATTTAAAGTGACTACATTTTAAAATTTGTTTAGTTATTTACAAAACACTGCATAATATCACTTAACATTGTACGTTTAAGTCAATATGTTTAAATAAATTAAGTGATTTTGAATTTAACAAATAAATTCAATCAATAAATTATTGTTAATTCACCTAATTAATGCTGAGTGCGAGGTTTTAAAATGTACACCATGTTCTTATCAACAAAAATGGAAAAATTAGTTTATCTTCTAGTATAACGTTATATAAGTCACACAGTTTAAATAATACATGTAAACAATAACAGAAAATTTAAAGGTATTGTTATTGAAACTCCAACTATTGTTAAGGAGGGGTCATGTTTTAAAAGCACTCCACTCTTTAAAAAAGTGTTAAGGGGCTACACAAACATATTATTTACACTACTCAATATTATCATATTACCCCTTCAAATTGGATTTTAAAAAACTTATTCGATAAGTGAAACCGAATTAAAATAGGCATTTCATTCACCACTACACCGAATGCAACACGTAATTAATCACATATGTATTCAACAGTGATATGTCAAAAATTAATAAACATTTTGGTACATTGCCTTCGTTATTATAAAATTCAGCATTTTTATGTCGATAAAAAAAAAATAGTTTGAACATATTACTTCGAAAACGCTTATCCTATAAGCGTTTAAAAAAATTGATATATGCAAATCACAAAAAAAAAAAAAACTACGACCTTGCAATATTTTTTAAGGTAAAATTACCTTTATTAGTTAAGGGACTAAATGGGTAATAAGGTAAAATTACTTTATTTGTTAAGGGGTTACTTTCCTCATTGGTACTTGTAACGGCTCGGGTTCGCCCGACCCGATCGATCGCAAAATCGACCAAGACCGTTCAAAACCCGAATACGTTAACTCTGGGAATACAAAACATTAGAACAATAACAGCAGACTTTTATAAACATTACAATAATGTTACATCAGAGTACAGAATATCAGAGTACAATGATAAAATACAGCGGAAGATAAATTACAATAAATACAATACAATGCAGCGGAAATAAAATAACTAAGGCAGTGGAAGACAACTATGATCAGGACCCAGCTTTAGGCTTCGATCCAGGATCCTGCTAAAGATAAATATCTCCAAAAAGCTACTCGACTGCCCGTGTGGAAAAGAGGGCACCCGAGTTTGCAAAGTGAAACAAACTACGAGTCAGTCATGGGACTGGTGTGAGAATTCTTAACTAAAATAACTAATAGCAATAAGGCAAATCCAAAGACCACGCCGCTAACGCGGAACAGGTTTTTATACCAATGGATTGCCGGTGCATAAATAAAAGTAAATCGTTAAACAACGCAATGCTTTTTAGAAATATGGAATCATCATAAGACTCAAGTCCCATCACATAATGCAACGCAAACCAGAGGATAGAGTTTTACCTTATGATGATTAAACATGCTTGGTACGATGAAAATGAATTTGATATTACTATTAGTGTATATATGTTTCAAAAACATTTCAAAGTAAATGTATCAATCCTAGGAAGCATAGCTACCATATACTATGCCTCCATACTAGTAATACAATCAAGTCCGTAGGGTCGTATTGGGAATTAGGTTTCCATCATGAGTCAAGGCTAGGAACGATCTCCTTACCGATTCGAGACACTCTAGCTAATGTCTCAAGATTCCCCGCAGTGAGCCCTTGGATCCTACAGGGCCGGTCCACACATACAGCTTTTCGGATTGGCAATTCCTGAACACACGTTTCCCGGTCCTATAGGACCTATCATCCCAGGCGCCTCATTCCATCATCCACATAAGTAAAATGTCGGGCCGTGTAAGAACCAAACACCACTTCTAGCTAGAAAGAAACGTGCTGCTCTCCCTGCATTCCCTTGCTCCGTTTTAGACTCAACTGGGTTGTGAGGCTCGTGAAGCTACGTTATACACAAAGCTATGCCTAAACAGGTCATGCTTTGATCATCAACCACAAGGCCTGCTTTTCAACAAAAGCCTTGATCATCTACATCTTAGCATGCCACATTGTCAATCCATACCATACCATTGATTCCTACCAATATATAATCTCTAAGCTCGTACGTCTTAGAGAAGGGTGTTAAACACTAAATAGATATATATTTAGCAGAGATCAATGAATATCGTATAAAAGAATACAACGTCAGACATACAATCCATTTTCAAGTCCGTTCTGGGTCTGAACGAAACCGGAGGCACCTTATACCTCGCATATCCAAACAATCAACAAGTAGTCTGGACGGTCACCATTTTAGCCCCTTCAAGGTAGCTACTCCGATTATGGGCGTCAATGGTAACTCATCCATTAGACGTGAAGATCGCCGGTCTTCAATCACCGTCTCCAACTCTTCGACTTAGATCGACGAATGATAATTTGAAATGAGATTGAACTTGGACTTTTCAAATGATCCTTGCGTATATATAATTTAAAATCATTTCTTAGCATTAATACTAATTTATAACGATTAATCTCTATTTTTATTTATATAAAAATAATTAAATTCCATTTAACGACGCTTCAAGTCAATAGGCGACCTTGGCGCTGTTTTCCCCCAAATTTGTTTTACACATTTCTCTAAATCTACCCGTTGGATTTCAACACAATTCATATCGTTGGAAAGATCTTCTCAAGGAGAACCTAACGGTTTCAGATTTGGGAAAATCCGACAGTCGGATATTTCGGTATAATCAATTAGAAGTACAATTCTAAAATGTGAACTACCACGCTCGATTCGTTGCTTTTAATTTATATAAACATATAATTATATATAATTCCTTCATCCATTTCATTATTATGATTATCACAACAAGTAAAGAACACTTGGTTTCATAACATTTTGATAAATAACATAACACACAATAATGTTTATTTTATTTTAATTCACATACACATTCAAAACATAACAAAGTATATTTTTCTTTTACCCTTCAATTCACACAAAAATGTATTCTTCGTGTATCATTCCAATTAACAAAAATGAAGATTTTTGTGTCATTTCAATTTCCTAACAAAAATGCAATATATTTTGGTGTCAACCTCAATTCTACAAAAATGAATATATTTTTTTTTGTTTAATTTCAATGTAACAAAAATAATAACTTTGTTATTCTTTCAATGCCAAGCAAAAATAATAATTTTTGTTTATATCTTTCAATGCAAAACTAAAATGATAATTTTGTGTCAATCTTTTCTTTACAAGCAAAATGATAATCTTGTCTCTTAATCTTTTCACATGAAAATGTAAATTTCATATCTTTAATCCTTTAATGAAATCAAATTCATTAAAATGATAATTTCCATCGTTATAACTTTCATTGAAAACCTATTCACATAAAAATGTAAATTCATATCCTTATCATTGTCAATGAAAATCCAATTAAAATGTAATTTTCTTCTTAAATATTTTAATGAAAATCTATTTACATAAAAATGTAATTTCACATCTTAATTCATTTACATGAAAAATGTAAATTTTTCTTCCTTAAATTCTATTTACATGAAAATGTAAGTTTTCTTTTTATCTATTTACATTAAAAATGTAACCTTTCTTCTTTTCTTATTTATTTTTAAAATGTACACTTTTCTTTTTACATTAAAAATGTAACTTTTCTTTTTACAATGTAAATCTTTAATTTCATATAACAATGCAATTTTATTTTCAATGACAAAATCTTATCTTTTTAATTACATAAAAATGTAATTTTTATTGCGGTGTCAATCATGTTCTTTTAATATTAACATATAATTTCTTATGTATTCCACCGACAAACAAAGAATATTTTATTTTAATACAAATTTCTATGTATTCCACATAACAGATAAAAAGAATGATTTATTTGTTTACAATTTCTAATTTAACTTGACAAATAAAAATGATAATTTTATTTGTTAACAATTTCAATTTAACAAAAATGGTATTTTTGTTTATTTTATTTTGTTTCAACAAAAACGATTCTCATTACAATGAAAATTAAATTCTCATTGTCTACTCTTTTTCTAATGGTTCATATTTAAATAAAAATATAATTTTTATTAATAACTCTTTTCTAATGGTTCAGATTAACATAAAAATATAATTTTTATGTTGCATCATTTCTAACATTTCACATTAACATAAAAAAAATGTTAAATCATTTCTAATATTTCAACAAAAACAAATATAAAGGATGACTTTGTTTTTGTCGACAATTTTATTTCAACAAAAACATATGAAAAAGTGATATATTTGTTTGTTGTCGATTCTAACTCAACAAAACAAATAAAAAGTGATATTTTACCAACTCAACATTTTATAACTGAAATGTTATTTTACTTTACTTTAACATTTTAATACTAAATAGTATTTTCATAAATCTTAACATTTTATAACTAAAATGTCATTTTCATCAATCATAACACTTTTCTATTTAACAAAATGAATATTTTGTTTTTCATACTTTTCTATTTAACCAAATGATTATTTTGTTTTTCATACTTTTTAATCTAGGCTTTTATTTACATCTAAAATGTAAATAAAAGTATAACTTTTCATTTTATATTTTTATCTATAGGCCTGAACATTTCTATTTTATGACGATCCCATAAATGATATAAATTTACATCACATTTTTGTTAAGTATTATAATCCAACAAAAGTGATACTTCAATTTAAATTGAAATTTCTAATCTAATCAATAACATCAAAGGTGTATTTTATTTTGATTTAGAATTCTAATTAAATCAAAAACAAGGGATGGTATCCCATTTCTGTTCAATATATTTGATTAAACAAATAACAACAAAAAGGTGTGGTTCGTATTCATGGCAAATATAATTCAAACCAAATAAAATAAGGGGGATACTCTATTTTTATTGGGTATTTTTTTTCAGAAAATAACCACAAAAAGGTTTGATTCGTTTATATCGCAAATTCAATCATAACACAATATCCCCCAACTAATAGATCTACAATAACACATCAGTACAGTTCAAATCACGTAGCAACATGTGGTAATTTTCAGCGAATCAATGAGGATATGATCATGGTTTATTCTAATTATTTAAAAATAAAAATAAGGTAGAATTCTCACATCGATTTGTCTGAACAGTTCAGATCTTGAATTTCCATCAAATTCTGGTTTGCTCTGTTTCAGATTTAGTCAGCTTCATGCTGTAGTTTCCTTCAATACGAACCCAAGGCAACTTGTTTCATTCGATTCTGATGTCGTATGAAGAAGTTACAACATTTTAAAGATTAATTACAAAATTAAATAATTAAATTTATCATTAACAATTAATTACACTTGATTAAACGTTGCCGTCCTTCTTCTATCTCCTGGAAAGCTTCACCCGTTGAAACCCATTCGCCCAACCGTTGACCGAACCTTGCACCGCCCTCCGATGATCGGAACACCATCGGTTTGCACCACTGCGTAGCCCCGAACGCCCCCGTCCTTCTCCACCCACCATCATCGAACTCGCCGCCCCCTGGAGTGCCCGATTCAACCTCGAACGACGCCACTTTCTGGCGTGATTCCCCCCAAATCTTCCAACGATTTTCGATCTTAACCATACCAAATAATAGCTCTCGAGACCCTCTTCCTTTTCATGTTATACTCTTGGATTATTAATGAACGGGATTGGAGAATTTGAGGAGTTTGTTTCGGTTATTGTCGGCCATCGAATAGGTAGAAGGCGGCTGTAGTATATAGTATTAGGGTTTGAGCGTATTTCCCTGTATTTATACGTGTATTTCTAATTTTATTATTTAATCATTTAATTCAAGAAAATATTTGTTCGTTAATGCTAACTCCGAATCGAACCCAACGAAAGTTGTTCCTAAGCAAATACCCCCGTCCCGGACCCAATAGACTAGGTCCCATTAGCCCAATCAAATGTCTTTGGCCTGAAATCCTTAATTTAATATTTAAATCATTTATTTAATTAATTCAATCTTACATTTAAATTCGCCGGGGCCACATACGACTTCTAAAAATTCCAGAAAAATTATTTTTATTTATGTTTTGACGATACGGTCCTAACAAACTAATTTCGTCAAATTCCGAGACCATTGGAAAAATGGTCTTTTTCAAGTCGATTAAATTTGACCGAAACTGACAAAACACATTTTTATTTGCAACGCTCACATATTAATTCGAAAAATTCTGGAAAATTAAACTTAACAATAATTTGACATTCCGGTTCCAACAAAAGTGGTTTCGTCGAAAACCGAGGTCGTTTGCAAAATGGCTATTTTTAAGGGCTATATATTTAATTAAAAAATATATAAATTCTACAGCGACTTTTCTAAATTTTAAACTGGACATAACTTCTTGTTCCTGCGATGAAATTTCAGTTTTTCAGATTCGTCAAAAAGATATGATTAAACAGATTTAAATATTTTTGGTTTTACTAAAATTTGATTTATTTTGAATCATGTACATTCAGTTAAAGTTTAAAATCAAATTTTCAAACTGCAGTGCTGTTTAAACTCCTTTTACGATTAAAATTAAATTATTTGTCCTGACTTCGATTTAAATAAATTTTTAATCATTATTATTTTAATAAATTATTTTAAATATCAAAACCCATTAAAATTAGTTAAAATAGATTTTTAAGTTTACCTCAAAATTCAGGGTTGTTACAGTACTCCCATTAACAATTAAAAAAAAAAATTTGGCCCACCTTTAACAATATTTGGAGTGTCATTAACAATGCCCAAATTTAATATATTATACACTCATCTCAATAAATTTATCATAAATTAAAGAAAACAATTTCCACTTTAAATACTTGCATTTTTAAACTCTTACAATTATTTGTTGAACCTCCTCAAATTTTTTCGTGATAATTTTTATTTCAATCCATATGTCTAAACAACTAATGAAATCTTAAATTCTAATTATTTTAATAATCTTAGAGAATACTCAATTCGCCCATTTTTCTAACAACGCTTAAAAATATACGTCAATTTTACTATGTATACTCATATTAAAAAAGATAGTTGTCATACAACTATAAAGATGTACAAATCACATGACTTGAAATTGTATATCAACAATAATGACAAATTTAATTTGTAAATTAGTTATGATTCATTTATATCAAGAATTTATCATATATTATATAATGAAATTCTTCTTAAGCATCAATAACTCCACAACAAATTTATAATTTTCGTTGCAATTTTCTTTTCAATTCTTCTAGCTATGCTATAGATTTAAACTAACTTCGTAATTTTGCATTTAACTTATTTAAACAAATTCTATTAAATAATATTTGTTAATTCATCGAATAAATTTCTAACATACATCAATTTCAACCTGCATATTAACAAAATTAATTAAAAAAATTCTCAAATACACGTAGATACATATTTTCTGTGTAAGCTATAGAACATGAATTACACATAAACAATAGTAACAATTTTAGTTAATAGTTTATTATTTCACATTAAAATTTATAATATATTACATAAAAAGTTCTCATTTTAACATTAAAATACCGTTTTTAATTATATTATCGTGTGCAACGCACGGGTTACATTAGTATTACAAACAATCATATTTGCCTCTTTCACTTCTCTTTTACCATAACCATATGAACAGAACAAAAATAAAAGCAAATGCACATGACAAAAAGAAAGAAAAAAACAAGATATACTGCCATTTGACATATTTCATAATGGACATTAAAGCAATAATGCACCAATCATAAGGAAATACAACCTACAATCAAATAAACAAAAATATTAAAATAAATTTGATAAAATATCAACATCATCATATTACGATGACTAACCTATTGTCCAATTAAAAACCTTAATCCTTAACCGAATCACACATTTAACATTATTAACCACAGATCCATTCACCTTCCGATGAGGCAAAACCAAACCAAAACCTCCACAGCTCATTCCAATTCCAACCATAGGCGTTTTCACCTTACCAACCTTCACTCCAGCTTCTGTATCAAGCTGAACACTAACAGGCAACTTCCACTTATTTTTCAGACGAGCTGCTGCCATGGGTTCTAAGCCAATGGAATTGGAACCGAGCACAGTAGTCATCGTTGCAAATTTGCCGGGCTCAAGCATGAAGGCAGGGAACGACCCGCTCCCGATTTCAACGTTATTTGTATAGCAATGGGCCTCGACTTGACTGAAAAACAGTTGAATGTTTTGATTGCTATTTTTAGCTGTTACAGTGAAATTGAATCGGGAATCAAGTTTGTTTGGGGTGGTGATGTTGAAATAGGAAGCGCTGATGGAGGAAACATAGACGAGTGGTAGTTGTGGCTTGTAGAGGACATAGAAGAGGCCACAGGCCCCGGCGGCTAGGAGAAGAAGGAAGAAGATGGAGACGATGAGCCAGAGAATAAAGCAGCAGCAGCCACTGAACAACGTCCGACAAACACCACGACGGCGCTTTGGACGAGGCTTGGTGGAGGTGAAGCGACTGGGAGGAGGTTTGGTGGAGGTGAAGCGACCTGGAGGAGGTTTGATGGAAGGAGTTGGATGTTTCAGGCTGGGATTGGTCGGATTGGTGGTTGGATTGACTGTGTTTGCCATTATGAAATTAGGGTTTGTGTAGAAAGAGGATGACGAGTAGTGTTGGCTTTATATAATAGAAAAGTAATTCAATTGCCAGAATAGAAAATGAATTTGCTTGCTGTAACAGGAAACGAAATAAAAATTATTATTAAATGTTTATCAATGGAGGGAGCAACTAACCACAAATATGCACCGTGGTTACATTGTGGGCATTAATTGTTGTTATGCAACATTAGTTGTAAAACACCAGCTTCGGCAAAATTTTGAATGCAATTAATTTTACAGTTGGATTTTAGAAATGAACTTATTGTACGTGATAAATACATTTAATTACTTTATGATGGCCCGTTACTTCTAATTCGGTTATCTTTTTTGTCAAAAATAAGAACATATAATTTATAATTCACTACAAACATACGGTAATATGTATTTGTGTATAGTTGTCCATTTGAGTTATAATAGTATTAATACTAAAATCCAAAATTTCTAGCATGGTACTTGTTTACTTCATAAGTTTCACCTTGGGATCTTTCTTATTCTCATCTCTATCACACTTCTGCGTTTATTATTCCTTTATAACTTAATACTTCGAAACCAATAAGAACTTTCTATAATATAGTATTTATTTGGAAAGAAAACATTATTTAAAAAGAAATCTTAATTTAATCCAAACGCAAAATCGGTTGAATTTATTTGCGTTATACAGTTCCGTCCTCTTTTTTGGGTTGCCCCAGATAAAATGTAGCGATGTTGCCTCTAATTGAGGAACACAACGGTAATATTAGACTTACTGTAAATATGTACCTAGCTCTGTTTTAAATTTCATTGAATGCAAATTTATCGCTCTTAATTTATACTTGTTCCGTAAAACTATTGCAAATATTGTCCCTTTCTCTCTCTCTCTCTCTCTCTCTCCACACACACACACACACACACATCGATCAGATGGTTGCCCCTTAAAGGGGGGCTGCCATAGACGATTGGTTTGCTCGCCTTACTTTTAGGGTCGACCCTAATTATACATACGTAACTGGAAAAAGGATTTTTCTTCCCCTTCTTTTTTTGAAAAAAAGCAATTTGTTAAAGAAACCGAATAAAATGTATTTGGAAATATTAACTTATATAATTTATATATTATATTTTAATACAAAAGAACCTGATTTATAGGATAAGTCGGCTTGATCAAGATATTAGATTTTTATTTATTTGTTATTTTATTCAAGTTAAGGTGAATTTTCCATTTTGTTCTGAAAATTTAATTTCAAATCTTTGCTTCTATGTTTTGTACATAAAATTATGTCATTTTAATTAGACTCAACTAGTCATCTTATAAATCTGGTTCTCTTGAGTGTGGGAGCTTATAGGATTTATAAATAGATGATACACATAATTTTTATGTTATTTTAAGTTCTGTCACATGAAAAGCGAAAATATTATTCCTTCTTATATTGTGCACATAAATGTAGTTCTATATGATTTTTCTTTTATTCCGAACGCTTATGAGTATCCTATGTTTATATATTATAGGGAACACTCGGATTTTCGCTATATAGATAAAAAGAATATTTGGTTACGTACAATCTGTTAGTAATAAAGTTGATATTATTTCTTCATTTAGAAACTCAGGTATAATAAAAAATTAACATATGCGAAAGACGCAATATATGAAGTAACCGTATTTTGGAGGAAAGTTCCTCTATTTTCTAGTTCTTGTAGAAACTTTGATCAAAGTTTAATTATAAATATGAGTTTAATGAATTTATTTGGTATTTTAGTTGTTTTATGTAGTCTTATATATGAAAGTTTAAGTTGCTCCTATTAAATATGATATATTCATCCTAATTAGTACATATTTTATATTAAACCTCCAACATTGTTGTTTAGTCAACATAAAAAATTCATGACCAACAAATATTCTTCTCTTTAGTGCATAATTATCGCTAATTTTCTAGCAGTCTTACAAAAAGAATAAAGTGATTATTTGTTATTATTTACAAAGTTAGTTAAAAGCTATATTTTTTTTCTTTGAACATCTTTTAGCTTGGAGATTTTTATAGATTACTATGAATTGATTGGGCAGATATTTATAATTTTTATGTAAACTAACTTTAAATGGCAAGGATCTTACCAAATAGTATTACCATGAAACTAATTGAAGTAATTATTAGAAACTTCACTAACACACATACTTTAAGTTACAAAATACACAACTACCTCTTTTAAAAAATAAATTTAGAAATCTGCAATTTTTAAGCTTTAAAATATTTACAAAGAACGTGCAAATAGTTAATGAAAAATCTGCAAATAATCACAGACAAATAAACAATATTCATAAAAAAATTGCAAATTTTTGAAGTTTTTAAAATGCACATTTTTGATGTTTTTGGACTACAAATATCTGTAGTGTTTCCTTCAAGTATATACCGATTTCTCAGTAATATTTGTATATTTTCAAAACGTCTCAAAAATTTAGTCTAGAATGAAAAATCGTATGATTAACTTCAAATTTAGTTTCAAAAAGCATTTTTTTTACCATAACTACAAATAGGAGTGTAATTTAAAATAGGATTTTGAGAAAGCTTTTTAACGTTCAAAAACTAAAAATAAGCATCATATCCATGGTCTACCTAAGAATTCAATTGAACAGATTATGTTGGAGTGATAGAGTCTATCATATGACTCGACGCATATTTCAGTTAGTAATGCATGTTATTATCACATCTGCATATACTTCTCACGTTATCTTAACTTGGATATTCAAAACATTGTTGCTTTTTTTGGAGACATTAGATTAACAAAATATTTATAATGTTTATTTCAATATTCAAATTATTTCAATTATTATACTTTATCATTATATAATTTAGAAAATGTGGAACTAAGGGATGTTATAATGGTAATTTATTAACCTTAACATGTGCCATATTGGTATATGTTAGCATTTTCCATTATATGATGGTTAGATATTTTTTAGTTACTATTTTACAAAAATACATTTACTGTATAGATGTTAGTTATTTTTTGTCAAAAATAAGGACATATAGTTTACAAGTCACTATAAATACACATATGTAATTGTTTCAACTGCTTTCCTTTTCTCATTATAATTTTAATATAAAATCCTAATTTCCCAGCATAGTAGTTGTTTATTGGTTTAATCCTGCAATTTTCTTATTCCTATTTACAACGCTTACTTCTACATTCATTGTTCTCTTATAACTTAAGAACTATTATCTTCAAATACTATTATCCCTTTTTGTATTTCCTTTTTCCAATCAAATATTTATGGTACGAATAAAAAATAATATATTTCAAGTCCGGATCACATTTGAAATTCTTTCCAAACTTTTTACCATGTCTCCTCAGCTTCTAAATCTATTTAGACTTTGGTTGAGTTTATTAATAGTTCTTACTATCTATTAAATTATTTATGATAATGTAATAACCCGGATTTTCAAAACCAATTTAAAATTTTTTATTTTAGCTATTTTTATGGATTTCAGATATTTGAAATGATTTATTTTAAATAATAATGAGTAAAAATTTATTTTAATCGAAGTTAGAACGAATAAGTTTATTTTAATTATAAAACGAGCCTGAAATGGCGTGGTAGCTTGAAAATTCGATTTCGAATTTCAAATGAATATATAGGATTCAAAATAAATCAGATTTCAGTAAAAACAGGAAACATTAGAATCTGTTTAATTATATCTTTCTAACGAATGAGAAAAATCCAGATTTCATAATATAAGTTGAAAATTATGTCCAGTTTAAAATTTAAAATAGTCGCAATGAGATTTATATATATTTTAATATAATAAATAGCCCTTAAAAATAACCATTTTGCAAACGACCTCCGTTTTCGACGAAATTACTTTTGTTGGATACAGAATATCAAATTATTGCTAGGTTCCAATTTTCACAATTTTTGGAATTAATATGCGAGCGTGGTGAATTTAAACGCATTTGGCACTTTCTATTTAAATTCAATCGACTAGAAAATGACCATTTTTTAAACGATCTCCAAATTGGACGAAATTAGTTTTGTTAGGACTGTATCATCAAAACATAGTTAGATTTATTTTTCTGGAATTTTTGGAGTCAGTATGTGGCCTCAGTAAATTAAAATGAAAGTTAAAGTCAATATTGACTATTATATTAATTTATATATTAATTTTAAAGAAAACTGATCAAAACAGTCGAATTGGCTTAAGGGACATATCCCATTATGTCTAGAATGGGGTTATTTAGTTAGGGGGACAGTCGTTGGATTCGATTTGGGATTCTAATGAAAAAGTGACTATATGGAAATTAAATATATTTAGGGTCAACCCCCTTCTTTCTCTTTCCACGTTCAGAAAATTAAAATAAAAGAAAAAAAACCCGCGATCTGAAGTCGTCGCCCCCCTTCAGTGCCCCCACAACCGTCGAAGCGTCGCCGCCGTGCCTCCCCAGTCCCCTCCGATCCTCCTCCTCCCTCTCCAGCCCCAGTTCGACGTCCCCAAGCACCCACAGTCTGAACCCTAGCCAAAACCCTCAACCGTAGCCACGCCCAGGCCCACCTCCGACGCTGCACCACCCCCAGCCCACCTTAGGTCCACCGCCACCCTCCTCCGCTACCTCCGGCCGTGGGGGCACCTTGAAAAAAAGGGTAGATAACATTGTTTATTTTTAGATTTTTTTTATAAAATAGCATTGTTTTTAAATTATAGTACTTTGTTATAAAAATGTAATTTTTATATGAAATACTTTGTTTCAAAAATATGGGTTTTTATAGAAATACCTTTGAAATAAAAATATCATTTTTATTATAAAAGACTTTGTGTTAAAAATATGATTTTTAAAAATATATAGAACACTTTAAAAATGTGATTTGTTGTAAATGATTTTTGCTTAAATAAAAATGTGATCATTATTACATAAATAACATTTGAATAAAAATGTAATTTTTATATATTATAGCATTTGTTTAGAAATGTAATTTTTGAAATGAAATGGCTTTAATAAAAATGTGATTTTTAAATATATGAAGTGTTATTAAAAATGTGATTTTTAATATAAACTGCATAAAACAGATTACGTTGGAATGACGGTGAAGAATACAAAGCGCTGGAGCAAATCCAAAAACCGTCCAATAAGGACTGGCGGAGTGGAAACCAAAGGTGAGAACTCCTTCTCACTTAATTTATTTTATAGTTAAAAATATTTTAGGTTGCAAACGGGGCTCAGAAGCCCCGACACTATTTTATTGTACAAAACATAGTTGGTTGTTTGGATTGTATTGTGGAAATTTGGATATTGATTGATTTATTTGTTTGGATTTGATTTGGATTTGAATTGGATTGAAATTGGTTTGTGTATGACGCGAGCCTGTATTAGGCGAGGGATAAGGCTAGACCTTATTTTGGCTCTAGTATCGTGCCGCTATGCTACCGAAGTTTTATAAAAAGTGTTAGAAAAATTTAGTTAGTTGAAAATATTATTTTTAGCTTATAACTACGATAAATAAAATAATTATTGGATAGTTAAAAATAAGTTTACACATCGATTTACAAGTCGGACGACTTTTTTCTGCTTGCCTATTTTTGTGATATCGATTTGGTCGATAATTTTACACATCGCCCAACTGCACAAATAATATTCAGTATTTGTTGGTTGAAACACCACAGGGTATTGGGATGATATTTGGCGTACACTAATCCCAATTGTTTAGTTGTATGTCAATCGATTGGTTGACAGACTATTGTAAGCATTAATTATTTATATTTAATGCTTATGCAGTTGAATAGTGCACTCTGGATGATGGTTGATTGTGTATAATTATTGTTGTGTACATGTGTGTATGAAATCAATATAAATAACATTATATGGTAATTGACTGTGTCTGATTCCAATTCAGAAATTACGAATATTTTAAAATAACGAATATTTTAAAATAATATTTCGTAAAGGATTAAAATGTGAAGCCATGCTGTTTAGATTTGCGCCATTTTAACGCAAACGATAATTGCATCAATTTTATTCATTTTTATAATAAATACGAAAAGGACATGATTTTAAATCAGATATTTTGAAAATATTATCATTTAAATATTATATTGATATGGAATATTCAATTTTGATTTAAAATTGAAAATGAAGTTAGAATCGCTTTAAAACGAATTTCTAAATGATTTATAAAATGCGATTAAGTGGAAATTGACGATATATATAATATATACATTATATTTATTTAATGGCCTAAATAGAACGCGCCGCGACCATTTACGAATTTCGACCGTTGACTTCGAATTGACATTAAGCAAGATCCGACCGTCGGATTCTCCTAAAACTGGAACCATTGGGTTAGTATCGAAAAGAGCTTTCCAACGAATATAAGAGATATGAAATCTAACGGTTGAATCTGGAATTATGTCCAAATCAAATTTGGAAAAGGTCGTTGTAAGTGCGGTTCGATGACCGTTTGTGGAAATTAACTGAAAGGGCCTTAATAAAATTATTAAAAATATTAATAATTTGTGTAAAATCATACTAAATGATTTGGAAAGAATTTGGATGAAAATTCCACGTTTGTAAAGATTTTTTTTTTCAAAATGAACAAGTTATTAACTAGATTTGAAACCCAATAATTTTGAAATAAAATAAATTAGATATGTGAATGGTTTTAATATAACCAGAAATTTACAACGAACAAATTGAAATTGATTTAGAATGGAAATAATCTTCGAAATATTTCGATACTGAATTCCGGGATTATACGGATATTGTTATGGAAATTTGGAAGATATATTTATATCGTTATTTCCAATATGATATTTGTTGGTTTCAGAATTTGATATTGAATAAAAGCCGATATAATTTCTATTCATAGCCTTGTATTTTAATATCAAATGGGATTTTGGGTTTGTCGTGAATGGTGTCTATCAGTGACACCGTTCTTAAATCTAGTTTAGAAAAGAACTGTAACGACCCGCATTTTTGGCCGTCAAATATTTAATTTAATTTATTTATTTTAAATATTATATTGGAATATTAATGGAATTTAATACTTAATTCGTTATTGAAACGAAGTTGAACGTTATAATTTATATATAATATAAATTCGAGCTTGAAAATGGCGTGCAGTTCGTAAATTGGAGTTTTGAACTTCAACTGAGAATACAGGATTCGATATAAGTCGAATTTCTGTGAAACAAGACACGTTGGGACCGTATCGACGATAATTTTCATATGAAAGAGAAAAATCCAGATTTCGTGTTATAGTTTGATAGTTATGGCCAAATCAAATTTTGAAATAGTCGCTATGGAAAATCGTTATTAAATTATAGGCCTTTAAAATAGCCGTTTTGCAAACGGACTCAGATTTAGACAAAATCAGTGTCATTAGAACCGTATCGCTAAATTATTGTACGGTGGTGAGTGGCGGGGAAAACCGATGTCGTATGTGACCACAGCAACCATAAACGCCCGTTCAAATTCTATAGCGCGCATTCAGATAAATAAAGGGACATTTGAGTGTAACTTGAGCAGATGATCGAATTAGGCCACGAAACCAGTTCCGTTGAGTTCGTATCGTCGATTAGAGTCAGGATATGTATATAGTTTGTTATTTTTAGAGACTGGAAAATTTGGTGTTAAAAGGGGTATAGCGGTTCGGGGTAAAAACAGCCTACCGGGGCAACAGTCTCAGAATGCGACGAAATTAGTGCCGTTGGATTCGTATCGAAAAGTTATTGTCGATGTTCGCAGTTTCAAGTTGATTTGATTTATCTGGTGACCGTGGAAAAATTAAATGCGTGTTCATTTCTGGTTTAATAAAGGGAAAATTTTCATACGACCTCGGATTGCAACGAAACTTATCTCATTGGATTCGGAATATCGTTTTACATCAAGAACAGCCTTTTTATCAGTAGACAGAAATCATATGTGGTGGGTTTTAATACGAATTCTCACTACGAAGTTTCGTTGTATTAAAATAGTAATAAAATCTACCCTACGTTCTACTGTACATTACTTGTTCCCCAAACAATTCATTTTTCTTGGCTGCCAAACAAGTTTTTGAAAACCGCAGCTAGCCTACACCTTTTGAGCAGACCTATACCCTAAACACCGTGCTGTACACGTATTTCTTCCTATATAACAACTGCTACTTCATTTGTTATTATTTTCTTGAAACCCATTTTTCCTATAAATAAAATAAAATAAATATATCCAAACCGAACCCAAAAATAGAAAAAAAAAGAGAAAGAAGGGTTTCAACGAAATAAAGTAGGAAGCAGTTTCGAGTGCTTCTCGGATGTGAAGGCGTGGAGACAGAACGATGGGAGCTGGGAGGGTTGTGGCGTACGGGTTCATAAGGAACGAGGAAGTGTATTCGAAAGAAGAAATGAGAGCAAAACGTGAGTGTTTGATGCATGGATCATGAGGGAGCTTTGCGTGAATATCAGCAAGGAAGAAGCAGACGGGGAAAAAAAAAGTTTAAAGCCGGTTATAGTTCCTGAATGTGAACAAAGTTGGGCGGATTCGTTTCCTTCAAAATGAAGACATGCGGTGGAGTTGAAGGGCTGCGTGGCGTGAGCATGGGGGAGAAAATGGACGGGGCTGTTGTGAACGTGAAGGGAGGTACTGTGATGAAAGGAAGGAATGAGCAGTACATGACAGTAATGCTTGAACGAAGTAAGGGAAGAAACAAGAAATATCTGAACGGAAGGAAAGCAGGCTGAACGAACAGCATAAATCATTGATGAAAAAAAAAAAAAGAAGAAGAAGGGAACCCGCCTCGTTCTTGTTTGAAGCGGAGAGAACTGAAAACGAGAAATGGAAGTATCGACCGTCTTTAAGTATGTGGTTAGTTGTACTAACTAGATTAATTAATTAGTAATTAGTTAAATTCTTAGTTAAAAACTTAATTAAGGAATTAGACTGTTTAAATAAAAAGTAATTTGTTTTGAAATGACTAATTAAGGAATTAACTATTTTAATAAATCGTGTGCTTTAACATTTATAACTTTTTTTTCTGTTATCAGAATGGAACGAAACCTTTTGCATTGGGATCCAGACAACGAGTGCTATATTCTAGATACAGTTGGGTAGATTTGAAATCAGCTGGAATTTTTGATTGAATTAAACATTGGTTTAATTTAATTAAAACCGAACCGCTTTGGCGATAATGGAATCAAGGTGAGTTAAACTCACTCAGTTACCCTTTTTATATTTTATATAAATTGGGTATTTTTATTTTGTGTGCTCTGCTTGCCAATGATTGACTGTTCTGCTAGTGATATATTTATCTATTGATTTAACTGATGAAATTAAACTGTGTTTAATTTCAGTAAAATACCAAATCGTTATTTTTAACGATTGGTTCCAATAAAGGTGACTCACCTTGGTTGGTCACGTTTATTTATAAACGTGTTTAAAATGGTTGAATTGTTTGAATTGTTCATGGTTGATGTTAAATGGTTGCTATTTAGTGTTATCAGTTAAACAAAACTGAACCGTCTGATTCGAGATAACCATTTGAATACAGGGAAGAACAGGTTGGAGGGATCCAACCGGATTCCTCAAATGTATTATTTATTTTCATATTATCATATATGAACTGATCTGATTGTGTGATTGATTTGATGGTTGATTATTAATTGAATATTCAACATCTGTTTGGTTTGAACCAATAGGTGATATTGGTTAAGTGTTTGGCAGAGTATGGCCTTTAAAATCAATCGGGTCATAGATATTGATTCACCGTCAGGTGAATCGATAGAGTTGAGGTTATAAAATTTATTTTATAACCAGAGTTAGATTTGAATTATATTATTTGAATAAAAGTTATTTAAGGGAAATAAATAAATATTTTATTTGTTTAAGACTTTGATTTGTTATGAAGTTATTTTGCAAAGCAAATGCTGATGTTAATCAGATTTACCAGTTAAAGAATAAGAAATGAATTAAATGGTTAAACCTTGAAAATTGTTTTGTAAAGAAAACAAATAATTAGAATTTATTTAAATTAATTATATTTTTAATTAATTTAAAGCGAGGATTGTTGAAATCGGTTAACGAGGTAATCAAGTTTTTGAGTTAATTAAATAAACCGTTCGGAATTAGAATTGTTTACCAAGTAATGTGTTTTGACTAAAATAGTTAAATGAATATTGTTTGAATTTAAATAAGGATAAAGGGGATTAACTACTAAAGTAGTTAATGTTGGAAATGAGTTATTATTTTAATTAATGATGAATTTAGGAAAATATTTTTAAATGGGAATTCATTTAAAAAGTTACCGAATGTGAGATGCAAGCCAATTGAATGGTGAAAGGAAATAAACGTACTCAATTATATGAATTAAGTGAAGGAAGAATTAAGTGGGAAATTGAATATGGTTATTCGAGATAAAATTAGTAAAACATAGTTATTCAAGTTAAGTTGCCATTTCGTACGACTGCTAGCGTAATTCGCAGGGCTGCAGATAGCCTACGGCGGTCGGATGTTTCCTGAGGGAATCAGGCGTAACCATTGTGATCGCTGTGATCTAGAGTCAAGCGAATGGAGTTAAGACGAATGTTAATTAATCAATTAGAGTTATTCAAATATCGTATTTTTGAATATTAAAAGAATTGGAAGTTTCAATTTAACAAAAAGAAAATTAGTTTGTCAAAGGCCAAATGATGCTAAATACTGGACCAATGAACTCATTGGAGTGTCATGATTGAAACACTGTATATTTTGATAGTTAAAACACCGACTATCAAATCTGACCAATACGATTGTTGGTATGGAAAGACCGGGATCGAATTTATATTCGAAAACCATTCCAACCAACAAATACGTGAAGATATCCGAAGACGATCAAGATGGAGCATTAAAGACCGTGGATTTCCATAAACGGAAGAACCACTAATATTCTCTGCCTGGCAAGCAGAGATAAGCTGTGATTCTGTCATGGTTGGAATCAACGGGTTGCAAGGACTTCTTGCTACCGATCCATGGGGTGATTCCTATATGGATGCGGTAGAAGAGTGCCTTCGGTTCATCCTGTTCCTGGGTGACGTGTATGGACGAGTGTCTGACAGAGTATTTCCAAAGGGTCACGTACGTTGATTTCTTCAAACGTGCGATAGTTGTTGGCGGGGAATTGCCATTCTCTAGCTTTCAGCTAGAGTATTTTTGTGGACGTCAATTAGTGATATCTGACGGATCTGACGATGTGGCATTCAAAGTGAATGGTGACCAGATGATCAGAAGTTAATTCTGGCCTCAAGCCTCATCAACCAGGAGATGACAAAAAATCGGGCAGGCAGCATGGCTATGTGGGTCGCTCCCATTAGGGTGTAGAATCACCTATCTAGAGGAAGTCCTATTTGTTTCTTAAATCTATGTTTCGATGCTGTCCCTTGTCGGGAGACGGTTGCTGATCCCAACCGTCGGTGATATACATTCGATACACTCAAGCGAAATGAGTGGTCGGTCATGTGAGGGCCGGGTTGCAAGAAGTTCTTGTTGAACCCAGTGTATTCGTCTCTAGAGATACACGATCGGAAGGTGGACCCATACCTTGTCAAGTCGGAATCCAATATCCAATAAGCGCCTGCGGGTTTTGATTGTATACTATATATGTAGAGCGTGAGATGCAAGCGTTCCACTAGATTGTTATTTACTTGTACTTAGACATTATTATAATATCAGAAAAGATATTGATTTCAAAACTGTTTTGGGTTATCGTAAGGTAAAAACCGTCCGTGTTTATGTGTGGATTTGGTCTTACGATTATCCTTTTCTTTTGGAAAGATTTTGAACTTTAAAATCATGGTTGGATGATTTACCCTTAATACTGTGCGAGTTTATCTCACTCTGGTTCACCAGACTGACCCGGTGTTTTGTAAATGCTCGGGTTAGGCCGGGTTGTACAGGTTCAGGTTATCGACTGCTGTGAAGAGACGAGCTGGAAGAGTTCAGACGTATGATATTATTACTATTCCGCTGTGTGTTATATGAGGACATATTAGTATCACTGTCCAGATGTGTACTCTGATATTGTAAGTATTTTCAAAGTTCTCAATAAAGATTTACTTCTGTATTATATTTTGTTCCGCTGTGATGTGAGACTGTGTGATGTCGTGTTCTTCTTCTTCTTCTATTCTAATATTTCTTTCTTTCTTATCTCACCCTCTAACTTCTTTCTATTAATGATCTGGAATGTTCGATGTCTGGATGGTCAACATGGTAGTTTGATGTTGATTTTCGGAGTCGAAAATCCCGGTTCGTTACCGTGGTATCAGAGCTTAAGGTTAAGTAATTACCTTGGCTCTGTGGCGTGACTCAGTAGAGATGGGGTTAGCAATACCCTAGATTGAGTTTGAGTGTATATATATGAGCGCGTATTTGTAAATTGTTATAAAAACTGTTTATATTGTGTTGATTGGTTTGTCGAGTAGTTTATGAATTCTGGTCGATACAGTAATGCAAACTGTGTCGATAAGTGTTTCTAAACTCTTGAACAGAATAATTCGACACAGTATGTTTTTGAAAGAGGGTAAGTGAAATAATTTTACCCAAATGATATTTGAATATAAAGGAATGATTAACATTTGAAATATTATAGTATATTGGATGTGTTGCTTGGTTATAATTGGAAAGGTTATATAAATAACCAATTAGAATTCGTATAATATAAAAGCAAATTTATTAAATCTGAAATTAAAATCAGAATTTGAAATTAAAATTCCTAAAGTGGGAAAGATGATTGCAAATGAACTTGAATTGAATATATGAGAATTTTTAAAAATCCTGGGAGATTTTAAATTTGTTGCAAGCATTTGAAAGGGATATTTTGAAATGGATTTCAAAATGGAAGTGTTTAAAATTGAAGTTTTGAAAGTGACATAGTATTGAACTCACTTAAATAGCTGGAAAATAGATTCCGATGATGATCCGGACATCATCGGTGTTCATTTTCAAGTGGTAAGTGACGGATTACTACCAAAAATTTTGTTTTGAATTGTTTTGAGAAAAACAAGTTGTTTTGGATCCTGAAAGGAATATTTGACTTTTGGAAAAACTGAACTGTTTAAAAACTCCCAGGAAGATTGTTTGAACAAAGGCAAAAATTTAAATAGAAATTGTGAAAGTAAATATGAATTGAACTGAAACCAATTAACTGGGAATTGAATCGAGATATAATATATCAAGTAGAATCAGATTTTGAACTATGAGACAAGGAATCTGAAATGGTATTGAACTGGTAAGTTAAGAGTTGAAATTGATGATGGATGGGAATTGAGTCAAGAATGGAATTTGGCTTGGACACGTGAAGAATTTAGTTCGAAGGATGAAATTGGAATTTTGTTGGAAATGCACTTGTATATGCTGACAAGGCAGCAGATGGAAAGAATATAGTGATATGCCCGACAAAAGATACATGTTTATTTTCATATGGATTTGGTGATTTATGAGCCTATTTGGCAAGCCGCTTGGCTGTTTTATTTTCTTTTGAATTGGAGAAGGCCCAGAGAGGCGAGTTGTGGTTGTACTGATTGAGCCGTACAGAGGGGGTGCTGGCGAAATTTTTCAGAAATTTAAAGTGTTATGAAATTTTCAATATTTTTGAAAATATTTATTTACAGTATTGAATTGGTTTATCATTTAATATAAAATTAGATTTGAAAGTTAATGGGTTTATAACGTTCTTTCTTACCTTAGCAATTTCGAGGACGAAATTATTTTAAGGGGGAAAGAATGTAACGACCCGCATTTTTGGCCGTCAAATATTTAATTTAATTTATTTATTTTAAATATTATATTGGAATATTAATGGAATTTAATACTTAATTCGTTATTGAAACGAAGTTGAACGTTATAATTTATATATAATATAAATTCGAGCTTGAAAATGGCGTGCAGTTCGTAAATTGGAGTTTTGAACTTCAACTGAGAATACAGGATTCGATATAAGTCGAATTTCTGTGAAACAAGACACGTTGGGACCGTATCGACGATAATTTTCATATGAAAGAGAAAAATCCAGATTTCGTGTTATAGTTTGATAGTTATGGCCAAATCAAATTTTGAAATAGTCGCTATGGAAAATCGTTATTAAATTATAGGCCTTTAAAATAGCCGTTTTGCAAACGGACTCAGATTTAGACAAAATCAGTGTCATTAGAACCGTATCGCTAAATTATTGTACGGTGGTGAGTGGCGGGGAAAACCGATGTCGTATGTGACCACAGCAACCATAAACGCCCGTTCAAATTCTATAGCGCGCATTCAGATAAATAAAGGGACATTTGAGTGTAACTTGAGCAGATGATCGAATTAGGCCACGAAACCAGTTCCGTTGAGTTCGTATCGTCGATTAGAGTCAGGATATGTATATAGTTTGTTATTTTTAGAGACTGGAAAATTTGGTGTTAAAAAGGGGTATAGCGGTTCGGGGTAAAAACAGCCTACCGGGGCAACAGTCTCAGAATGCGACGAAATTAGTGCCGTTGGATTCGTATCGAAAAGTTATTGTCGATGTTCGCAGTTTCAAGTTGATTTGATTTATCTGGTGACCGTGGAAAAATTAAATGCGTGTTCATTTCTGGTTTCATAAAGGGAAAATTTTCATACGACCTCGGATTGCAACGAAACTTATCTCATTGGATTCGGAATATCGTTTTACATCAAGAACAGCCTTTTTATCAGTAGACAGAAATCATATGTGGTGGGTTTTAATACGAATTCTCACTACGAAGTTTCGTTGTATTAAAATAGTAATAAAATCTACCCTACGTTCTACTGTACATTACTTGTTCCCCAAACAATTCATTTTTCTTGGCTGCCAAACAAGTTTTTGAAAACCGCAGCTAGCCTACACCTTTTGAGCAGACCTATACCCTAAACACCGTGCTGTACACGTATTTCTTCCTATATAACAACTGCTACTTCATTTGTTATTATTTTGTTGAAACCCATTTTTCCTATAAATAAAATAAAATAAATATATCCAAACCGAACCCAAAAATAGAAAAAAAAAAGAGAAAGAAGGGTTTCAACGAAATAAAGTAGGAAGCAGTTTCGAGTGCTTCTCGGATGTGAAGGCGTGGAGACAGAACGATGGGAGCTGGGAGGGTTGTGGCGTACGGGTTCATAAGGAACGAGGAAGTGTATTCGAAAGAAGAAATGAGAGCAAAACGTGAGTGTTTGATGCATGGATCATGAGGGAGCTTTGCGTGAATATCAGCAAGGAAGAAGCAGACGGGGAAAAAAAAAAGTTTAAAGCCGGTTATAGTTCCTGAATGTGAACAAAGTTGGGCGGATCCGTTTCCTTCAAAATGAAGACATGCGGTGGAGTTGAAGGGCTGCGTGGCGTGAGCATGGGGGAGAAAATGGACGGGGCTGTTGTGAACGTGAAGGGAGGTACTGTGATGAAAGGAAGGAATGAGCAGTACATGACAGTAATGCTTGAACGAAGTAAGGGAAGAAACAAGAAATATCTGAACGGAAGGAAAGCAGGCTGAACGAACAGCATAAATCATTGATGAAAAAAAAAAAAGAAGAAGAAGGGAACCCGCCTCGTTCTTGTTTGAAGCGGAGAGAACTGAAAACGAGAAATGGAAGTATCGACCGTCTTTAAGTATGTGGTTAGTTGTACTAACTAGATTAATTAATTAGTAATTAGTTAAATTCTTAGTTAAAAACTTAATTAAGGAATTAGACTGTTTAAATAAAAAGTAATTTGTTTTGAAATGACTAATTAAGGAATTAACTATTTTAATAAATCGTGTGCTTTAACATTTATAACTTTTTATTCTGTTATCAGAATGGAACGAAACCTTTTGCATTGGGATCCAGACAACGAGTGCTATATTCTAGATACAGTTGGGTAGATTTGAAATCAGCTGGAATTTTTGATTGAATTAAACATTGGTTTAATTTAATTAAAACCGAACCGCTTTGGCGATAATGGAATCAAGGTGAGTTAAACTCACTCAGTTACCCTTTTTATATTTTATATAAATTGGGTATTTTTATTTTGTGTGCTCTGCTTGCCAATGATTGACTGTTCTGCTAGTGATATATTTATCTATTGATTTAACTGATGAAATTAAACTGTGTTTAATTTCAGTAAAATACCAAATCGTTATTTTTAACGATTGGTTCCAATAAAGGTGACTCACCTTGGTTGGTCACGTTTATTTATAAACGTGTTTAAAATGGTTGAATTGTTTGAATTGTTCATGGTTGATGTTAAATGGTTGCTATTTAGTGTTATCAGTTAAACAAAACTGAACCGTCTGATTCGAGATAACCATTTGAATACAGGGAAGAACAGGTTGGAGGGATCCAACCGGATTCCTCAAATGTATTATTTATTTTCATATTATCATATATGAACTGATCTGATTGTGTGATTGATTTGATGGTTGATTATTAATTGAATATTCAACATCTGTTTGGTTTGAACCAATAGGTGATATTGGTTAAGTGTTTGGCAGAGTATGGCCTTTAAAATCAATCGGGTCATAGATATTGATTCACCGTCAGGTGAATCGATAGAGTTGAGGTTATAAAATTTATTTTATAACCAGAGTTAGATTTGAATTATATTATTTGAATAAAAGTTATTTAAGGGAAATAAATAAATATTTTATTTGTTTAAGACTTTGATTTGTTATGAAGTTATTTTGCAAAGCAAATGCTGATGTTAATCAGATTTACCAGTTAAAGAATAAGAAATGAATTAAATGGTTAAACCTTGAAAATTGTTTTGTAAAGAAAACAAATAATTAGAATTTATTTAAATTAATTATATTTTTAATTAATTTAAAGAGAGGATTGTTGAAATCGGTTAACGAGGTAATCAAGTTTTTGAGTTAATTAAATAAACCGTTCGGAATTAGAATTGTTTACCAAGTAATGTGTTTTGACTAAAATAGTTAAATGAATATTGTTTGAATTTAAATAAGGATAAAGGGGATTAACTACTAAAGTAGTTAATGTTGGAAATGAGTTATTATTTTAATTAATGATGAATTTAGGAAAATATTTTTAAATGGGAATTCATTTAAAAAGTTACCGAATGTGAGATGCAAGCCAATTGAATGGTGAAAGGAAATAAACGTACTCAATTATATGAATTAAGTGAAGGAAGAATTAAGTGGGAAATTGAATATGGTTATTCGAGATAAAATTAGTAAAACATAGTTATTCAAGTTAAGTTGCCATTTCGTACGACTGCTAGCGTAATTCGCAGGGCTGCAGATAGCCTACGGCGGTCGGATGTTTCCTGAGGGAATCAGGCGTAACCATTGTGATCGCTGTGATCTAGAGTCAAGCGAATGGAGTTAAGACGAATGTTAATTAATCAATTAGAGTTATTCAAATATCGTATTTTTGAATATTAAAAGAATTGGAAGTTTCAATTTAACAAAAAGAAAATTAGTTTGTCAAAGGCCAAATGATGCTAAATACTGGACCAATGAACTCATTGGAGTGTCATGATTGAAACACTGTATATTTTGATAGTTAAAACACCGACTATCAAATCTGACCAATACGATTGTTGGTATGGAAAGACCGGGATCGAATTTATATTCGAAAACCATTCCAACCAACAAATACGTGAAGATATCCGAAGACGATCAAGATGGAGCATTAAAGACCGTGGATTTCCATAAACGGAAGAACCACTAATATTCTCTGCCTGGCAAGCAGAGATAAGCTGTGATTCTGTCATGGTTGGAATCAACGGGTTGCAAGGACTTCTTGCTACCGATCCATGGGGTGATTCCTATATGGATGCGGTAGAAGAGTGCCTTCGGTTCATCCTGTTCCTGGGTGACGTGTATGGACGAGTGTCTGACAGAGTATTTCCAAAGGGTCACGTACGTTGATTTCTTCAAACGTGCGATAGTTGTTGGCGGGGAATTGCCATTCTCTAGCTTTCAGCTAGAGTATTTTTGTGGACGTCAATTAGTGATATCTGACGGATCTGACGATGTGGCATTCAAAGTGAATGGTGACCAGATGATCAGAAGTTAATTCTGGCCTCAAGCCTCATCAACCAGGAGATGACAAAAAATCGGGCAGGCAGCATGGCTATGTGGGTCGCTCCCATTAGGGTGTAGAATCACCTATCTAGAGGAAGTCCTATTTGTTTCTTAAATCTATGTTTCGATGCTGTCCCTTGTCGGGAGACGGTTGCTGATCCCAACCGTCGGTGATATACATTCGATACACTCAAGCGAAATGAGTGGTCGGTCATGTGAGGGCCGGGTTGCAAGAAGTTCTTGTTGAACCCAGTGTATTCGTCTCTAGAGATACACGATCGGAAGGTGGACCCATACCTTGTCAAGTCGGAATCCAATATCCAATAAGCGCCTGCGGGTTTTGATTGTATACTATATATGTAGAGCGTGAGATGCAAGCGTTCCACTAGATTGTTATTTACTTGTACTTAGACATTATTATAATATCAGAAAAGATATTGATTTCAAAACTGTTTTGGGTTATCGTAAGGTAAAAACCGTCCGTGTTTATGTGTGGATTTGGTCTTACGATTATCCTTTTCTTTTGGAAAGATTTTGAACTTTAAAATCATGGTTGGATGATTTACCCTTAATACTGTGCGAGTTTATCTCACTCTGGTTCACCAGACTGACCCGGTGTTTTGTAAATGCTCGGGTTAGGCCGGGTTGTACAGGTTCAGGTTATCGACTGCTGTGAAGAGACGAGCTGGAAGAGTTCAGACGTATGATATTATTACTATTCCGCTGTGTGTTATATGAGGACAGATTAGTATCACTGTCCAGATGTGTACTCTGATATTGTAAGTATTTTCAAAGTTCTCAATAAAGATTTACTTCTGTATTATATTTTGTTCCGCTGTGATGTGAGACTGTGTGATGTCGTGTTCTTCTTCTTCTTCTATTCTAATATTTCTTTCTTTCTTATCTCACCCTCTAACTTCTTTCTATTAATGATCTGGAATGTTCGATGTCTGGATGGTCAACATGGTAGTTTGATATTGATTTTCGGAGTCGAAAATCCCGGTTCGTTACAAGAACAAATCTTTTAATTAAGATTTAGAGAAGTTTACCATTAATTGGAATTGAATTAAGAATTGGATTTTTGTGTTTATCGTAAACGGTGTTTTAAATAACACTTGTTCCTTGATCCAATTAACAGTGAGGATATGATTTGGAATCTATAAATCTTTTTACTAAGATTTAGTGGAAAATTTTCAATGTAAAGTTTTCCAATTTAATAAATAAATTGGGATTGAATGGAATTCGATTTGGTCATAATCGAAGTGAGCTTCTATAGAGGAAGACTGTTAATATATATGGAATTTAAAAGGCTTTGTCGTTATTCCGCTTGTATTATTAGTCGGATACGGAAATTGATATCGATTATATATTGATCTGTTTTCAATGAAGATTCCATGGTTAATGGAATATGATTTTGGGTTTATCGTGAAATGTGTTTTAAATGACATTGGTTCTTTAACTCAGTTAAAGATAGGATTTCATGTCTAACATTTTATTTCGAACTGTATTGTTGATCTTTGCTAAATATATATATATATATCTGTTTGATGGTGGAGAATTTATTCTCTTGTTACATCCTTCTCTGAGACGTGCGAGCTTAGAGTTTATATATCGGCAGAAATCAGTGTTACGGTGTAGATTATCGATGCGGCATGTTTGATTTCCCAAAGTTAAATAATCATTAATAATGATTGTTGGAAGATTAAAACTAAGTGGAGTTTTAATGAATCTTTAATTAGATTGAAATGGAAATGTGATAATTTAAATTATCAAATTTGGGAAATGATCGACAATGAAGTACCCCGGTTTCTAGGCAATAGTTAAAGCTTTAATTAGATTTGAATGTGAAATGGTAATTAAATTTACCGATAACACCGTGGTGTTAGATATAGAGTATTACTAGTTTTTCTCAATGGGAGGAATAGGTTGGGATTGGGAAATAAAACAAATGATTACTTTGGCCAGGTGCTCTAAACCTGACTAGTTTGGATAAACCTTAATTTGGTTTGAATTGATATCTAAAGGAAGATTAAAGTATAAACTTAAAAGACTTTATATTTGATAAAATTAATGGAAACCTTTTCCAAAGGATATGAATTTTTGAATAAAAGAATATTCAGAATTGGAATGAGTCTTATGTTGTGTTTTTATAGCACTTGATTATAAGATACATGAATTATTCGGAAAGGCCGGGTTTATACCCATTCTGGATAATTGATTCGACGATAAGTCGACGATGAAGACGGTGATTGAAGACCGGAGTTGTTCACATCGCTTGGATAATTACCGATGTCTTGATTGGATATACACCCATGACAAGGTAATAAGTTGTGATCGTCCAGACGTACTTGGAGATTGACAGGATATGCAAGGACCTCTCTCCTATATTGGACATTTTGGACAAGGAATAAGGTGCCTACGGTTTCGTTCAGACCCAGAACGAACTAGTAAATGGATGCATGTCTGACATTGAATTTTATTCTGTGTTGATTGATTTCTGTTAAATATATATCTGTTTGGTGGCGGAGAATTTATTCTCTTGCTTAACACCCTTCTCTGAGAGGTACGAGCTCAAAGGTTATATATAGAAAGACATCAGTTACATGGAGTGAATTGTCAGTGTGGCATGCTGAGATGCAAATGATCAAGGCTTCTGTTGAAAAGCAGAGTCTTGTGGTTGATGATCAAAGTGCAACTTTAAATAGCGTAACGACCTGGATTTTTTTGACAGTTTATTTTAAAATATTTAATATGGTTTTAAATATTGAAATAATAATATAAATTAATTTTCATATTGAGTTATCAATTTAATAATCGAATATAATTTTATTTAGAATATATTGAATTATTTTAATTTGAAATCCAGTTGAAATCGAAGTTAAATACGGAGTCAAAAACAATTTAGATGATCAGTATAAATTCTGTTTGAATATAGACGATAACATAAATAATTTATTACCAGCTAATTGTTTTATTTCCGAATTTAAATTATTTTATATCGATTTAAAATGATTATTCTATATAGGTTCAAATTAAATATCAAAATATATTCAATTCAGTTCAGAATAGTGTTATAGTATTGGAACGACGGTAGGTATGATGAAATAGCGGTTCATTATTTTTAATTATGTACCTCGAGATATTTATAACTGATAAGATCGAAATCAAATCAAATCGATATCTATTTAAAAATGATAAAATTCCCTTTAAATCAAATCGGTGTTAATTTGCTTGTACTTCACTAGACAACCATTAAAAATCGTGTACGTTCTGTTCCCTTCTCCAACTATAAATCGCGACATCCTCCTTGCAAATTCTTCTGTTGAAAACGAAAACCCAGAGAGGTTCCAACAAAATAGAAATGGCCATTGCCTAAATTAAAAACTTCGTAGCCGACCTTTCTCGTTCGTTTTCGTTTACAAAGAAGGAAGAAAAATCAAAGCTTTAGAAAATCAAATTAATGGCAGAGAAATTTCTTCCTTCGTCCGCATCGCTCGCATTAGACCCTCATCCAGGCCCCCTTCACAACTCGCTTGTTCGATACCCACCAAATTCCAACTAAACCCCAAAATCCAAGTCCTCTTCTTCCTCAATGAAACACGAGATGAATAGTTCCCAAAACAGTCAGTTCGAATCCTTTGAAATCGAAAATGAAATCTGGATCGCTATGTCGGGGCTCGTGAGTTTTTCGAAAGTCGTGATGGGAGTTGGAGAGTCAAAGACGTTGCGCGATGCTCAACATCAAGGTAGTTTAGGGCACGGAGTCGCACGTTCTTCTTGGTGATCGATCCTACATTTCTGATGTCAGAGATTGTCGATAGGGCAAGCACTTCCTACTGTCAGGTTTTGGAAGCTGGAATTCACCGCTGGTGTTCGAGAGGTTCAGTCAACTATCGGGGTAGTATTGAGTTTACCTGTGTCGGGATTTTTGATGGATTGAGAGGCCTAATCCACTGTCGTTAGTTCTGTGATTTAGGTAATTTAGGGATTTAAAATTTTAGTTAGCATTAACTAATTTCATGTTAAATTGGACTCTTATAAATCTTATAACTTATTCATCCTAGATTCCATCGACACGTCGTAAAGGGCTTTGAGCTCATATGGACTTATACTTTGTGATGTTTGAGGTGCGAATTGGTGATGTGAAGGTTGGCTAGGTGATTAGCGACTCAGGAGCAAGTTGAGATGAGCATTCAGGTAAGAATTGAAGTCACGGTGACTTCTGAAGGGTGATGGTGCAGTATTTTGTCAAGTTCGGACCAAAATAGTTCACCATTTTCATTACTGGACTGGAAGTAATTCGAAGGTTCTGATGAGGAGCGGGTTCCTGTTGCTTTGATGAAGAAGAAGATAAAGTTAATATTTATTAAGGTAAACATAAATTATTATTTTTTTAGGATAATTGCATGATAATTCAAATAGAAATTTCAGAAATAAAATTATAAGCTAATTTAGATTATTATGGTTTGAAATTTATTTCAAGTTAGGTAATTAACTTAGTTATTTTAATTAGTGTGAAATAAAAAAATGCAAGGAAATTATTTTATATAATTGGAAATTGATTGAAGTAAATTAGTTTATCTAATTAGTTCACCTAAAAGAAACTAGTTATAAGGAATTAAATTTGTAGACTAATAGTTTAGTAAGATTAATGTTTAAATTGGAATTAATTTACAAGTGGCAATTAATTAAATTTAATTTGTCTAATTAAATAACTGAAATTTTATTTATATCGTTTTTACATTGAAAAACAGACGGTTGGAGAAATCACTGTGAAATCTATATAATTGGCTTCATTGGATATTCGACAAAATAAATCCGACGAGTAAATCTCACTCACCTTTTATTTATAATTATTTTTATCAGTTAAAAATAATTGTTTGTTGCTAGTTTGGTTGCATTCAATATTTTTGTGCATCTTAAATATATTAGTTATTTAGGCTTGGTGGTTGCTATTATATATATATATATATGTATATATATATGTATATATATATATATATATATTGGTGGTTGGATTTCCCACAGTATCATTAGCGGATGCCCTTGGTACCATTAGCGGATAATTACCCTATACGCCCCACACTATGATCGTGGATGACCTTCTATACCGCGATATCCTGCCTCGAAGCAGAATGTGTATTATTTCTGTTGACTAACATTTGTGGATGCAGGAAAAACAGGTTGAAGGGATCCAACTGGATTCCTAAAAAATATATTATCTGTTTGTTTATTTGTTTGCATATATACGGTTATATATGATGTGTTAGAAAACCTGAAATAAATAATTGGTTATTTGGAGTTTAAATATCACTGGGCCTAAGTGTTAATTTATAAAATACTCTGAAAGGGGTATTTGAGATTTAAAAGGGAAATTCTATTTTAGAAAAATAGAATTTGAATTTTTAAATAGATTTGAAATATAAACTTGTTTTGAAAAATAAAACAAGTAGTTCCTTTATAAACGAAGTTTATAAATAGTTCTTTTATAAACGAAGTTTATAAATGAAGTAAAAAGAATTATCATTGGATAATTCAGAAACTAAAATACAAGTGTGAAATTGAAAAGGGAAATCTATTTTCCCAAAAGTAGAAATATCGATTTCAAAAGGAATTGAAATCGAGACTTGTTTGAAGAATGAATAAAGAAAATTCAAATAGAAATTCAAATGGAATTCAAATATAGAATTTGAATATAGAAAATATAAAGGAATTCAAATATAGAATTTGAATATCGAAAGTAAAATGGAATTTGAATAAAGAAATTATAAATATGGAATTTGAATATAGAATTCAAATAGATTGAAACGAGAATTTGAATATAGAATTCAAATAGAAATAGACTTTGAATATAGAAAATAAAGAGTTAAAATGGAATTTGAAAATAAGATTCAAATAGAGTTAAAAATGGAATCTGAAAATAAGATTCAAATAGAGTTAAAATGGAATTCGAAAATAGGATTCAAAAAGAGTTGAAATGGAATTTAAATATAGGTAATTCAATTTGATTGAAATTAGATTTGAATATAGAAATTCAAATGAAGCTTGAAAATAGATTTGAATATAGAAATTCAAATGGAGATCGAAAATGGAATTTGAATATAGGAAATTCAATTTGAATTGAAATAGAATTTGAATATAAAAGATCGAAGTATAAATAAATTTATTTTCGAGTTAGGGAAAAACGACAATTTTAGAAGATAGGAAATATTATGTTGAATTGGAAAATTGGATTTGATATATATTAAAAATATATAGGAATGGAGTTGAAGTTATTATAAACGAAGTTAAAACGTTTATATATATAAATATAATTTAACGAACTCGCCGCAGCGCAGTAGTTCGTAAATTGGCGATTCGAACTTCAATTGAGTATTCAAAACTCAATTGAAGTCGGAATTCTTTGAAACAAGAACCATCGGGACCGATTGAATAATAGTTTTCTAATGAAAGAGAAAAATCTATATTTCGTCGTATAGATTTTGAGTTATGTCAAAATCAAATTTTCAGAAAAACAGCGCCATAACCATTTAAAAACCATAACGGTTTATTTAATTTTATAAAAGGATTTTAAGAGAATAAAATCCGAATTTCTATTTAGAAAATTCCAGATTTTGAGTTGTAAATTATATGTGAATTCAAGTGGAGTAATGAATTGATTTTTGAAACAGAAATCAGATATTTGATTTTTTTTGAATAGAATTAACTAATTCGAGTAGTAATTAGTTAATGAGATTTTGAATTAATATTGGGCTTTGAATAAGTGAATTTGATTTTGAAATCTATATTCAAAATCGAAAAGGAGATTAGAATTGAAATTGGAATTGGAATTCAATTTGGTTATAAGCAAGTTAAATATTTTATTTGAATATGTTATGTTCAAATAAGAAGTGAAATAGGCAAAAGAGTTAATTATATAATAAGTTAGCGAATCGAGTTTAAAAATGACTAGATTGAGTTGTAATAAATTGAGAACGGATAGATATGTGTTAGACAGGTATGGAATGAAGTATATGAAGTATATGAAGAAATATATTGAAATGCCCGACAAAAAGGTACATGTTTAAATTCCATATGAGTTTTTATGCGCCAAATCGGCTAGCCGCTTAGCTTTTTCTTTTTCTTTTGGATTGGTGAGGGCCATGGGAGGCTATTTGAAATATCCCGATGCTCCCGGTACAAAGGAGGTTATGGCGAATTTTTCCAGAAATCTAAGGAGTTAGAATATTTTCAAGAAAATTTGATAGTTAGAAATCAATGTATCGATATATAGAATTCGATAAGGAAACGAATTAAAAATAGAATATTATAAACAAAAAGAAAATCTGTGAATTTAAATCGAGTAAGAATAGGAAGAGGAAAGTATATACGTTTTAGAAATGGGAAATTTGTTTAATATGATGTTGATTATTCGAGTGAGCGTTCTTGTCTGTTTTGAAGTTAATAATATTTTCAGTCAAGGTCTGAGAGGTAGTTATACCCCAACTCGATTGATTTCATTATTAGCTGACAAATAGCGAGATCCAGTCTCGAAGAGAAATGTTTGAAAGAGATTTAATTGAATGAAGTATCTTGGGTTATTGTAACGATGTTTTACATAACATTCGTTTTGACCCAGATAAGTGAATTTTGGAAATATAGAAATAAGTATTTCCTAAGTATGGAAATAAACGAGATCGGAAAAGAGATAAGAAATTGGAATATTTTCCGATTATAAGTAAAGGATTTTCTAAGTACAGAAAATAAAAGAAGGCGATACATGGAAATGTTTTTCCAAATAACGTATAAGGCCAATATGGGTATTGAAAATATTTGGTTAACAAATATTGACAAGGAAATGGAGAAGAGATTTAATTAATGAAATATTAATTAAAGAGCCCAGTGATTTTTTGATATGTTGAATGAACACCTGTTTTCTTCGAGAGTTAAATCATTGACTATCGAAACACTTGTTTTTATTCGATAGTTGAATCACAGACTATCGAAGTTTTTGACCAACGTTGTCAATATGGAGAGACCGGTTGGATGATTATCCGAAGAACCACTCCGTATTGGCATAAGCGTTGCGAACCAAGTATGCTGAATATATTGAAGATGGACTAATGTGCAAGGGCTATTGTATAAGTCCTAGGTAGAGATTGCCTAGGATGGATATACTGAATAGTACCTTCGGTTTCGTTCAGTCCCAGAACGAACGTATATGGACGAATGTCTGACAAAGTATTTCCAACGATCGAATATGATTGTTCTGTACAAATATACTTGGTGGCGACGGATTTATTCCCTTAGCATAATATCCAGAATATATTTGTGCAAATCAATTAATGATTAACGGATTTGACAATGTGGCATTCAAAGTGATTGTGTTATCAATGAATGGCAAGTAAGCGTAGCCTCAGGCCTCAACAACCGGGAAATGACAAAAATCGGGCAGGCAACATGGCAATGTGGGTCTCTCCCATTAGGGTGTATAATCACATATCTAGAGATTCATTTAATTTCTTATTCTTATTCGATGTTGTCCCATTTGGGAAATAGTTGCTGATCCCAACCGTTGGTGATATACATTTGATACACTCAAGAGAAATGAGTTGTCGGTCATGTGTGGGCGGGGTTGCAAGACGTTCTTGTTGAACCCTGTGTATTCCCCTCTAGAGATACACTATCGGAAGGTGGTTCCATACCTTGTCATAGTTGGAAATCCAATCTCCAATAAGCGCCCTGCAGTTTTTGTTTTTTTACTATATATGTGGAGCGTGAGATGCAAGCGTTTTCCGCTAGATTGTTATTTATTTTATTTAGACACTATTATAATATCACTGGATTTCCGTATCAAAGTGTTTGGGTTATCTTAAGGTAAAAACCATCTGTGTTTATGTGTGGATCGGTCTTACGATTATCATTTCTTTCGAAAGGATTTTGAAAGTTAAACAAATGGTTGGAGTTTACTCACACCAGTCTCATGACTGACCCAGAGTTTATTTTGTTTGTTTTCCTTAAACTCTTAGGTTCCCAAATTTGTACGGGCAATCAAGTAGTCGGGATTTTACAGATTCACTTGGAAGAGCTGGAAGCAAGAGGCTTCACCAGTTAGCTATAGACTATCATATTTTCGCTGTGTACTGTGATGTACTTGGAAACAGGTGTTTATAACTGTTCCAGGAATAACTTTTGTGCTCTGATGATGGTATGTATAAAAAGTTACTGATTTGTATTTCAAAGTTATGTTATATAATATACTTTATTCGTTCTGCTGTGAGATTTGTGTTCTTCGTTTTTCTTCTATTCTAACTTTTCTTTCTTTCTATTTCTCATTATGTTATATAATATATTTTATTCGTTCCGCTGTGAGATTTGTGTTCTTCGTTTTTCTTCTATTCTAACTTTTCTTTCTATTTCTCATCCTCTAACTTCTTTCTAATAATGATTCGTATTTCTGTGTAATTTGGGTTGGACGTGCGGTGTTATTAGTCAACTCAGATAGTACGAATTTGCGGGCCGTTACAGTTGGTATCAGAGCTTAGGTTGAGCGAATACCTAGGCTTGTGTGGCATGTGCTCATTAGAGATAGGGTCAGTAGTACCCTAGAATGAGTTAAGTGTATATACGAGAGCGCATATTTGTAAACTGATATAAAAATTGTTTTATATTGTGTTGGCTAGTCTGTTGAGTGGATTATGAATTCTGATCGAATAGTGGGACGCCACGAAGTCGATAGGAATTTCTAAACACTTGAACAGAAGATTGAACACGATATTGTTTTAAAGTGGGTGAATGAAATTATTTTACCCAAAATTATATTCTGATGTAGAAAGAATAATTTTTGAAATTATTATAATATACGGATGTTTTGGTTGTTATTATTATAATCAAATGAGATTATAAGAAATGAAATGGTTATATAGAACCAAATAGAATTTGTATATGAATGAAATATACAATTAAGACGAATTAAAACTGGAATCAAACCATAAATTGGAATTTAAATCCTGGGAAGTTAGAAAATATTTTTGAATTATATTAAAAGAATATAGTGTAACGACCCAGAAAATCTGAACCAATTTAAAAATTTTAAATTGGCTAAAATAATGGATTTTAAATATTTAAAATAAATATTTTAAATAATGACAATGAAAACTGAGTTTGAATCAACAATTGAAAACGAATATAATTAATTATAATTATAAACAAGGCTTGAAATGGCGCTGTAGTTTCAAAAATTGAATTTAAACTTTGTCTGACTGTACCGGGTGCAAAACAAAACGGATTTTAGCGAAACCAAAAATATTTAAATCTGTTAGTGAATACCTTTCTAACGAATCTGAAAAATCGAATTTTCATAGCGGAAAGCAAAAGTTATGGCCGAATGAATTTTCGGAAGGGTCGATATGGAATTTATATAGCCCGTGAAAATGGCCATTTTGCATACGACCTCGGAATTCGACGAAACCACTTTTGTTGGATCCGGGATGAGAAGTTATTGCTAGGTTTCAAATTTCATAATTTTTGAAGCTAATGTGTGAGCGTGGAAAAGGAAAATGTGTTTTGGTCAATTACAGTTAAATTGGATCGACCAAAAATGGGCCTTTTTGCAAACGGTCTCAGAATTCGACGAAACTAGTTTTGTTGGGACCGTATCGTCAAATCATAGCTAGATTTATTTTTCTGGAATTTTTTTGAATTAGTTTGTGGCCCTGGCAAATTGAAATGTTCGTTCAAATTAAATATTTTATATTTTAATTTGAAGGAAAACTGGCTGAAACATTCGAATAGGCCTTCGAAATATATCCCATTGTGTTCGGAATGGGGGTAAAACGCTAGGGACGACAGTCGTTGGGTTTGAATTGGGATTCGGTTGGTCAAGGAGATATTTTTGAATTTAAAAATAAATTAAATATTTAAGTAAGACCCTGGCCAATCACGTTCAGCCAAGTCATTCTCTCTCTCCCCGCGTTGACCTCTGTAACCCGCTCCTCTTCATTGTCGAACGGCGGAAAAGGGTCAGGATTTCAAATCCACTTTTCTTCCAATCCATACAGTGAAATCGATCGATTCTTTGGGGGATTTTGGAGAGAATTTTCCCCTCTACAGATCCATACAAGTTTGGGAGTTCATCATTCAGTATTCGCCTCGATTCACCTCCGCAAAGTGCCGCCGCTTGCACCCCGATTTCTCCGCCACCACTGCGTCGAGTTCGCCAGAATTCAGGGAGGAGGAGCGCCTCTCGTAGACGCTTCACGTGGCAGGGTCTGATCGAGCTACAACATCTTCGTTTTGGTGAAAAGATCAAACCTAGTTTTGAATAAACTGTAAAGGTATCGGCTGTTAATTATTTAACTGATTTCGACAGTTTAAAACCATTGCAAACTTTGAAAAATCATATCTTTTTCATTCGTTAACGAAATTCGATGAAACAGGAAACATCGTGACCGTGTGGACGTCTTCTACATTTTAGAAGAGACCGCGTATTTTTCTGAGCCTTCTGCTATTTTTGGTGGAGTAGAACCCAATGTGAGATTTCTAATTCATAAACAATATGGAAAACGACGATGTATAAATTATATAGTCGATGTATGAGTTATATAAGCATTGTACACCTCATGTATAAGCGTTGTATAAGTTGTATGTTCGATGTATAATTTATATATGCGTTGTAAAAATTATATATATGTGTTGAAATAAAAGTGAATTGCTATATATATATATATATATATATATATATATATATATATATATATATATACGCCCCTCGTCCACAAACCACAGACGATATTTATTGGTTGTGATTGGTGTGAAAATTGATTGATAGCGAATGGTTGTTTTGGGATTGTTTGTGGTCGATATTGATTGATTGGGGTTGAAAAATACCCATTTGTTGTTGAGAAATATTTGGTTGAATCCACATAGGATTAGTTTGTGGAAATGAAATAAATATATACATGCCGCCTGCGTGCGAACTAGATGCATGATCCCCATTGTCAAAAACCGCGAGGTTTTAAGGTAGAGCGAGGAGCCGTACTAGGGACGGTCCCGGTTTTAACTACCCTGCCGTTATGCTGCCGAAATTTTGAATAATATTCGTGTGTTTGAATTATTTTCATTTACTGAAACTATATTTATTCATTGAATAGAAAACCTTCATTTGTTGAATTGATATTCATTCGTTGATTAGAAATTCATGTGTTGAATGGTATTCGTGTTTTAAATATAAAAATCACATTTTTATCTACATATAGAAACTATAGAAAACATTCATGTGTTGAATCGATATTCATTCGTTGATTAGAAATTCATGTGTTGAATGGTATTCATATTTTGAAATATATTGTTTGATAATAATAAAAATCACCTTTTATCGACTATATGAACTGTGCAAAATAATCTCGTTTTGAAAGAAATTGTTTTATAAGAAAAATCACCTTTTATCGACTATATGAACTGTGCAAAATAATCTCGTTTTGAAAGAAATTGTTTTATAAGAAAAATCTCCTTTTTATCATCTATATAGACTATATAAAATAATAGTGTTTTGAAAAGAATTGTTTTACAATAAAAATCACATTTATATTATATACACGAATCGTTGAAATGTGAAGTGTTAAAAATAGCAACTCGTTCCAATAAATATGCATGAGTTGAAATATTCATTATTTAGCTAATGATATGATTTTTGCCTGTGCATGCAACATTAGAGTGAATGGTGTTTTTAAACCAAATGGAATCAAATATGAAGTTGAATGGAAAATGATAAGTGATAAGAACTGTATATATGTACATGCATATTTATTGAACAGGTGATAGCAAAGAGGCTAGAGAAGAGGAATACAATTTTGTGCCCGACAAATAGGTACACATTTACTGCTTTGTTTGGGTGATGATTTTATGAGCCTGTTGGCTAGCCGCTTGGCTTTTTCTTTTTCTTTCCGACATGAGACGCCCGTGTGGCTATTTGGGAATTTTCCCAGCCCCTCCCGTACAAAGGAGGTTATGGCGAATTTTTCCGAAATTTAAAGGCGTTAGTGAAATATTTGAAGTGAAAATGATATAGGAATTTTTGAATGAATTATATTTATATAATTATATAAATATAAATAAAATTAAAAACGAAACGTAGCCGTGCAGTTCGTGTTTTGAAACCGTGATTTCAAACAACTAGTGCGGGGAATCCGACCATTGGATTTTCCCGAAACCGCAACCGTCGGGTTTGCCTAGGAAAAATCTTTCCAACGGCACCAACCTTGTAAAAATCCAACGGTTGGATTGTATGGAATGTTTAATTCAAATCTGTAGAAAAACAGCGCCAGAAACGATTATATTTATATATATATATAAATATAATTATATTTAATCGAATAACGACGCTGCAGTTCGTATTTTGAAATCGAAACTTCAAACGATTGTACCGGGAGATCCTACCGTCGGATTTTCCCGGAACTGGAACCGTTGGATTCGTTTTGAAAAGACCTTTCTAATGATGTAAATTTTGTGAAGATCCAACGGTTAGATTTTCAGATATGTGTAAATCAAATCTGAAGAAAAACAGCGCCACGGCCGCGTTATGGCCCGAAGCGTCGTTTTGAATAAATTGGCTATTTTAAAATAAATAAAAATAGCGATAAATCGTTATAAAATGTCATAAATGATATGGAATGGAAATAAACTGAATTTGCTCGATTTATGTGACTTTTGATGGTTGAATGTGTTTGGTGTGAAAATTACATTAAAGAACAAAATTGGTGTTGTCGAATAATTTAACCATTGAAATAAATTGATTTGAAATTCTAAATAAACGTGAATTATTTGAAAAGGCCGAGTTAATTCTCATTTCAAATAATTGACCGACAATTGAAATTCGAAGATGAAGACGGCGGTCGAAGACTGGAGATCTTCACCTCGTTTGGATGGCAACCGAGGTCCTTATTGGGAGGCATCCCGAAATTTGGATAATGAGTGGTGATCGTCCAGACGTACGTGGTGATTGATGGGTTTGCGAGGTATTTAGTGCCTCCGGTTTCGTTCAGACCCCGAATGGACTTGTAAAAGGACTGTGTGTCTGACATTGGATTTTTTTCTGTGTTGATTGATCTCTATTAAATATACATCTGTTTGGCGGCGGAGAATTTATTCTTTTGCTTAACGCCCTTCTCTGAAACGCACGAGCTCAGAGGTTGTATATCGATGGACATCAGTCGCATGGCATGAATTGCCTGTGTGGCATGCTAAGATGCAGTGATCAGGGCTTCTGTTGAAAAGCAAAGTCTTGTGGTGATGATCAAAGCACCGCCTGTGTGGCGTAGCTTTGTGTATAACGTGAATTCGCGAGCCTCACACCCCGGTATGAACTAGAAACGGGAGAAGGACCTCAGGGAGGGCATGCGTTTCTTTCTAGCTAGGGTGGTGTCAGTGACCTACCAGCCCTGACATTTATATACTTTTCACCTATGTGGTTGTTGTTGTTGCGAGGCGCCTCGGTTTGATCGGACGATCCGGGTCCGATGGAGTCATTTGTTGGCTCGTTTACGCCCCAAAGGGCGGAGAAACGTAGTGTTCAGGCATAATAATCCACATCGGTGGACCGGCCCTGACGATCAAAGGGCCCACCTGAGTCTGGGCCCTGAGACATGGGCTAGATTGTCTCGAATTCGGTAAGGACTATATTTTGCCTTGGTTCATGACGGAAATCCAATTTCCAAATACGTGACCGTGCAGTTTTGATTATATACCTATATTTGGCGACATAGTGGCATGGGGCGCTCATGTCGTCTATGATTGATAGTTATGATTTGAAATTGTTTTCGAAACATATAAACACTAGCAATAATATCAAATGCCTTTGTTTTATTCGTATCAAGCATATTTTGGCCGTTATAAGGTAAAAACTCAATCCTCCGGTTTGCGTTGCATTGTGTGATGGGAACTGAGTCTTATAATGGCTTCATTTTTATAAAAAAACATAGCGATGTTTAAAAGAACGATTTGTTTTAAAGCACTGGCAATCCAATGGAGTAAACCCGTTCCACGAAAGTGGCGTGGTCCTGTGATTAGCCAAATTATATATGTGTTGAGTAGATTTCTCATAGCAGTTCCATGACTGACTCGTAGTTTGTTTCACTTTCAAACTCGGGTGCCCCTTTTCTGCACGGGCAGCCTTGTTTTCAGGTTTAGCTGGTTCTTTCTGGATAGCTGGAGCTGAAGATGGATTCTATCATTTATTTATTTTTATGCTGTTCAGCTCCTATTGTACATATTATGTTTGTTTTCCACTGTAGACATTTAGGTATAGCTGAACTGTATTTTTACTAAGTAAGATCCGTATACTGTGTAACTCTGATGATTGCTTTTATCCAGTATATTCTATTGTTCATTATCTGGTGTATTTATTTAATTCTGTTCTACTATTATCGGTTTCTGTGTTATATTCCAAAGATTACCCTTGTCTCCGTGAGACGGGATTTGGGGTCGTCACAACGTGGTATCAGAGCTTTGGTTAAGCTTAGTTCTGGAATATAACATATTAACGAACTCGTAAGAAATAGAACTAGTAGTGTTCTAGGACGGGTAACTCATTACACATAGGATCAGTAATATCCTAGTATGAGTAGCAGAATGAAATAACACCTAGATAGACACATTTACATTCAAGTATTTGTCTCTATATTTTGAAATATCTTTTCTGTTGACCTGACACTTGATCTGCTATTTGCAGAAGAACTAGAAAATGAATGCCAGAAATAGAAGAAGTAATACTGACCCGGATATTGAAGCCCTATATATGAAATATAGAAATCTGGGTGGAAAGCCATTCTCGGGCGAAGAATCGATTATGAGAACACAAGCTTGGATTCGTTCGGCGGAGAAAATTTTCGAAGGATTAAAGCTGAGGGATGACCAGAAAAGATTACTGGCCTCCTGGGCACTCAAAGACGAAGCTTTATTCTGGTGGGATTCTGTTGTTAAGGATAATCCTGAAGGTGATATCACCTGGGACAGATTCAAAGTGATTTTCCTAGAAAGATTTACTCCTCTAGAAGCAATTGAACGACTATGTGATGAATTTTCTTATATGATACAAGGAGATATGACCATTCCCGAATATCATAAGAAATTCAATGAACTTTCTCACTTTGGTCCTCATTTAATTGAAAATCCGAAGAGGAAGAATATGAGATTTATCAACGGGCTTCAAAGAAAATATCAGAACAGTGTAATGAGGAATGTAAAACTTCCTTTCTCTGAAATGATTTATATGGCTTATCAGTAAGAAGATCTCCATAAGAAAGGAATGTTGCGCGACGAAGAAGAAGTTTGTCGTAGTAACAAAGAAGAGTTGGAAACTGATATTCCTGAAGCCAGTACGAGGTCTGAGGTCAGTAAGGAGCCCGAAGTAAATCCAAAAGGGGCCAGATCAGAGAAAGAACTAGTAACGACCGTTGTATGCAATAACTGCCATAAGCAAGGGCATTTGCAAGGAAAATGCAAATCTTTAAAGAAGCAAAAGAAGGAAGTATCTAAATCTAATAAAAGGGTTCATGAGGGTAGAGGATGCCATAAGTGCCACCAGGCCGGCCATATCGCGAAGAATTGCTGGCTGTTAAAAAAGACCAATGTGGTTCAAATAAATGAAATAACAGAAGCTTCGGAGCCATCGGCTGTTCGAGAAAGGCCAGATGTATTAGAAGGCACGCTTACTGTCAAAGATATTCCGGTTAAAGTACTGTTTGACACCGGCGCGTCGCGAAGCTTCAATGCAAAGGATGCAGCTAAGAAACTGGATTTGAATTTGAACAAGCTTAAGGAACCAATGACTGTCCAGAATCCGGTTGGGGGTTCCATTGATCTCAGTTGGATTTGTGGAGTGCCGGTCTCCTTTTCTCCTTATCGGTTTCCTACCATCGCAGTCGTCATGAATTTTAGAGAGTTTGATCTTATCTTGGGGTTGGACTGGATGACCAAATATGAAGCTGAAGTTAAATGTGCGGACAGAGTCGTAAAGGCGAAGATTAAATCAGGTGATTATATAACCATTCCCTGTGAAGGTCAGAGTGCTAATAGAAAAGACTTCTGGGCAGCTTTGAATGTTTCTCCATCCCAAATAGAAAATGCCCCTGAAATCACAGAGAATATTCCCGACCTAGTGAAAGATATTCCTGTCGTCAAGAACTATGCGGATGTGTTCGAGGAAGTCGTTCTCTTACCTCCGTAGAGAGAAATAGATTTCAAGATTGCTTTGATTCCCAATGCAAGGCCGGTAGTTCACGCTATTCGAAGAGTGTCCTTGAAAGAGAAGGAGGAATTAGACAATCAAACACGACAGCTAGTATGGAAAGGTCTGATCAGGCCTAGTTTCTCTGACCGGGGAGCAGCAGTGGTGTTTGTCCCAAAATCTGACGGTACTCTACGGTTATGTGTGGATTATCGTGATTTGAACAAACAGACAATAAAGAACAAATATCCATTGCCGCGAATAGATGATTTGTTGGATCGATTAAATGGAGCACAAGTATTTTCACGAATGGACCTAGCTACAGGCTTCCATCAACTTCGAATTGCCGAAGAGTGTGTTCCAATGACAGCATTCAGAGGTCCCGACTTATTCTACGAGTGGTTAGTAATGTCGTTCGGCTTATGTAACGCTCCAGCTTACTTCGTCGATCTGATGAACAGAGTATTCAGAGGAGTTTTGAATAAATTTGTTCTGGTTTTTATTGACGATATTTTAATCTTCTCTAAATCAAAAGCCGAACATGAAAAGCATCTGGAACAAGTTCTAGAAATTCTGAGAAGAAATGTATTAAAAGCCAAATTTTCCAAATGTATCTTCTGGCAAGATGAAGTAAAATTTCTAGGCCATGTCGTATCGAAAGAAGGAATTGCTGTGGATCCAAGCAAAATCACAGCTATTCAGAATTGGAAACAACCCAGTACTCCCACTGAAGTCCGCAGTTTTCTCGGATTGGCTAGCTATTACCGAAAGTTCGTTAAAAACTTTTCGAAGATATCTGGCCACTTAACGAAGCTTACAAAGAAGCACTCTAAATTCAAATGGACTCCAGAAAGTGAGGAGGCTTTCGAAGAGCTAAAGTTGAGATTAACAACTGCTCCAGTGTTAACCATCATCGATGGCAACCAGGATTTAAAAGTCTGGACTGATTCTTCTAGAGAAGGCCTTGGCGCAGTGTTAATGCAAAGGGGTCAAGTGATTGCTTATGCTAGCCGTCAACTGAAGCCACACGAGAAAAACTACGTAACTCATGATCTTGAGTTATTGGATATTGTGTTTGCCTTGAAAATTTGGAGGTACTATCTTCTGGGTGAGAGATTTGAATTGTTTACAGACCACCAGTCGTTAAAGTATCTGTTCACTCAGAAAGACCTGAATCTGAGGCAACAACGTTGGCTGGAGTTTCTTGCAGCATATGTTTTTGAAATTCTATACACTCCAGGGAAAACCAATGTCGTGGCCGATGCGTTAAGCCGAAAGAATGAAATGATCGCCAGTTTCATCATTGCGACTTCGTTGATTGACAAGATATCGGCTCTCCAAGAAGACGACCAATTTATCAAAGGAATGAGTTAGCGAATTCGTGAAGGCAATGCTTCGGATTTCCAGCTAGACGGCGAAGGGATTCTGCGGTTAGAAGGACGAATATGTGTTCCAGACATTCCTGAACTCAGGAGAGATGTGCTTGATGAATGCCACAAATATAAGCTCAGTATCCATCCGGGTGTGAGTAAAATGTATAACGATATCAAGCGCACATTCTGGTGGAAGTCATTAAAAAGAGACATCTCGATATATGTTAGTCGATGCCCTACTTGCCAGCTAGTCAAAAGCGACCAACAGAAATTGGCTGGATTGTTACAGCCGCTAGAAGTTCCTGGCTGGAAGTGGGAACATATTTCTATGGATTTCATTGACGGTCTTCCCAGAACCAGAAAAGGAAATGACAGTATTTGGGTGATCGTAGATCGCTTCACGAAGACCGCCCATTTCATACCTGTCAGATCAAACAGAACTGCTCAGAGTCTGGCGCAGATATACTTCAAGGAAATAGTTAGACTACATGGAGTGCCGCTCAGTATAGTCAGTGATAGAGATACAATATTCACTAGCAAATTCTGGGAAGCATTTCAAGTCGAGCTGGGAACGAAGTTGAACTTGAGCACCGCTTATCATCCTCAGACAGACGGTCAGACTAAGAGGGTGAATCGTATTTTAGAGGATCTATTGCGGGCTTGTGTTATAGATTTCGGTGGATCCTGGGAAGACAATCTGCATTTGGCTGAATTCTCTTATAACAACAGCTACCAGGCGAGTCTGACAATGTCGCCATTCGAAGCATTGTACGGTAGACCGTGCCGATCTCCTGCTTGTTGGGTCGAACCAGGTAATAGACTTGTGTTGGGTCCTGATATGATTCGAGAAGCTGCCGACAAAGTCGATTTTATTAAAAAGCGATTACTCGCCGCTCAAAGCCGACAAAAGAGCTATGCCGATAGAAGAAGAAGAGATATATCCTTTGCTGTTGGCGACTATGTATATTTGAAAGTATCGCCGATGAGAGGAGTTATCTGGTTCGGTAAAACTGGAAAGTTGGCGCCCAAATTCATTGGTCCGTTTCCTATTCTGGAACGGATCGAGACTCTCGCTTATAGGGTCAAATTGCCTGACTGGTTGCCTGGAGTTCATGATGTATTTCATATATCTCAACTTCGAAAACACGTTCATGATCCAGACTTAATCGTGGAAGAAGCAGCTCAACAGGATATTGAAATTACTCCCGAATTAGCTGTGAGAAGAGAGCCGCTAAAGATTACCGGCAAAGAAACCAAAGAGCTGAGGAACAAGAAGGTTCACTTAGTCAAAGTGCAATGGAGTGGAGATCCGTGAGATTGTACTTGGGAAACTGAGGAGAGCATTCAGAAATCTTATCCTAGATGCCGAGTAGATATCTCTGATTGACTCCGGTGCAAGGTACATTTACCATACTTTGCATTACAATTTAATTCTCTATTCGTTGCTATTTTCTTCCCATGGATGTGAACTTTTAAATTCTATAGTCTGAATGATTTTAAAAGAGTATAGAAGTGGATCGGTATATTTTTGAGAAGTTAAAAACAATTTGATTGGTTGTTGTATTGTGTGATTGTAGATTTATCAAACCACTTTCGACTTTGTTCCTTTTCGGGGACGAAAATTTTTAAGTGGGGGAGATTGTAACGACCCAGAAAATCTGAACCAATTTAAAAATTTTAAATTGGCTAAAATAATGGATTTTAAATATTTAAAATAGATATTTTAAATAATGACAATGAAAACTGAGTTTGAATCGACAATTGAAAACGAATATAATTAATTATAATTATATACAAGGCTTGAAATGGCGCTGCAGTTTCAAAAATTGAATTTAAACTTTGTCGGACTGTACCGGGTGCAAAACAAAACGGATTTTAGCGAAACCAAAAATATTTAAATCTGTTAGTGAATACCTTTCTAACGAATCTGAAAAATCGAATTTTCATAGCGGAAAGCAAAAGTTATGGCCGAATGAATTTTCGGAAGGGTCGATATGGAATTTATATAGCCCGTGAAAATGGCCATTTTGCATACGACCTCGGAATTCGACGAAACCACTTTTGTTGGATCCGGGATGAGAAGTTATTGCTAGGTTTCAAATTTCATAATTTTTGAAGCTAATGTGTGAGCGTGGCAAAGGAAAATGTGTTTTGGTCAATTATAGTTAAATTGGATCGACCAAAAATGGGCCTTTTTGCAAACGGTCTCAGAATTCGACAAAACTAGTTTTGTTGGGACCGTATCATCAAAACATAGCTAGATTTATTTTTCTGGAATTTTTTTGAATTAGTTTGTGGCCCTGGCAAATTGAAATGTTCGTTCAAATTGAATATTGAATATTTTATATTTTAATTTGAAGGAAAACTGGCTGAAACATTCGAATGGGCCTTCGAAACATATCTCATTGTGTTCGGAATGGGGGTAAAACGCTAGGGACGACAGTCGTTGGGTTTGAATTGGGATTCGGTTGGTCAAGGGGATATTTTTGAATTTAAAAATAAATTAAATATTTAAATAAGACCCTGGCCAATCACGTTCAGCCAAGTCATTCTCTCTCTCCCCGCGTTGACCTCCGAAACCCGCTCCTCTTCATTGTCGAACGGCGGAAAAGGGTCAGGATTTCAAATCCACTTTTCTTCCAATCCATACAGTGAAATCGATCGATTCTTTGGGGGATTTTGGAGAGAATTTTCCCCTCTACAGATCCATACAAGTTTGGGAGTTCATCGTTCAGTATTCGCCTCGATTCACCTCCGCAAAGTGTCGCCGCTTGCACCCCGATTTCTCCGCCACCACTGCGTCGAGTTCGCCAGAATTCAGGGAGGAGGAGCGCCTCTCGTAGACGCTTCACGTGGCAGGGTCTGATCGAGCTACAACATCTTCGTTTTGGTGAAAAGATCAAACCTAGTTTTGAATAAACTGTAAAGGTATCAGCTGTTAATTATTTAACTGATTTCGACAGTTTAAAACCGTTGCAAACTTTGAAAAATCATATCTTTTTCATTCGTTAACGAAATTCGATGAAACAGGAAACATCGTGACCGTGTGGACGTCTTTTACATTTTAGAAGAGACCACGTATTTTTCTGAGCCTTCTGCTATTTTTGGTGGAGTAGAACCCAATGTGAGATTTCTAATTCATAAACAATATGGAAAACGACGATGTATAAATTATATAGTCGATGTATGAGTTATATAAGCGTTGTACACCTCATGTATAAGCGTTGTATAAGTTGTATGTTCAATGTATAAGTTATATATGCGTTGTAAAAATTATATATATGTGTTGAAATAAAAGTGAATTGCTATATATATATATATATATATATATATATATATATACGCCGCTCGTCCACAAACCACGGACGATATTTAATGGTTGTGATTGGTGTGAAAATTGATTGATAGCGAATGGTTGTTTTGGGATTGTTTGTGGTCGATATTGATTGATTGGGGTTGAAAAATACCCATTTGTTGTTGAGAAATATTTGGTTGAATCCACATAGGATTAGTTTGTGGAAATGAAATAAATATATACATGCCGCCTGCGTGCGAACTAGATGCATGATCCCCATTGTCAAAAACCGCGAGGTTTTAAGGTAGAGCGAGGAGCCGTACTAGGGACGGTCCCGGTTTTAACTACCCTGCCGTTATGCTACCGAAATTTTGAATAATATTCATGTGTTTGAATTATTTTCATTTACTGAAACTATATTTATTCATTGAATAGAAAACCTTTATGTGTTGAATTGATATTCATTCGTTGATTAGAAATTCATATGTTGAATGGTATTCGTGTTTTAAATATAAAAATCACATTTTTATCTACATATAGAAACTATAGAAAACATTCATGTGTTGAATCGATATTCATTCGTTGATTAGAAATTCATGTGTTGAATGGTATTCATATTTTGAAATAAATTGTTTGATAATAATAAAAATCACCTTTTATCAACTATATGAACTGTGCAAAATAATCTCGTTTTGAAAGAAATTGTTTTATAAGAAAAATCACCTTTTATCGACTATATGAACTGTGCAAAATAATCTCGTTTTGAAAGAAATTGTTTTATAAGAAAAATCACCTTTTCATCATCTATATAGACTATATAAAATAATAGTGTTTTGAAAAGAATTGTTTTACAATAAAAATCACATTTTTATTATATACACGAATCGTTGAAATGTGAAGTGTTAAAAATAGCAACTCGTTCCAATAAATATGCATGAGTTGAAATATTCATTAATTAGCTAAAGATATGATTTTTGCCTGTGCATGCAACATTAGAGTGAATGGTGTTTTTAAGCCAAATGGAATCAAATATGAAGTTAAATGGAAAATGATAAGTGATAAGAACTGTATATATGTACATGCATATTTATTGAACAGGTGATAGCAAAGAGGCTAGAGAAGAGGAATAAAATTTTGTGCCCGACAAATAGGTACACATTTACTGCTTTGTTTGGGTGATGATTTTATGAGCCTGTTGGCTAGCCGCTTGGCTTTTTCTTTTTCTTTCCGACATGAGACGCCCGTGTGGCTATTTGGGAATTTTCCCAGCCCCTCCCGTACAAAGGAGGTTATGGCGAATTTTTCCGAAATTTAAAGGCGTTAGTGAAATATTGAAGTGAAAACGATATAGGAATTTTTGAATGAATTATATTTATATAATTATATAAATATAAATAAAATTAAAACGAAACGTAGCCGTGCAGTTCGTGTTTTGAAACCGTGATTTCAAACAACTAGTGCGGGGAATCCGACCATTGGATTTTCCCGAAACCGCAACCGTCGGGTTCGCCTTGGAAAAATCTTTCCAACGGCACCAACCTTGTAAAAATCCAATGGTTGGATTGTCTGGAATGTTTAATTCAAATCTGAAGAAAACCAGCGCCAGAAACGATTATATTTATATATATATATATAAATATAACTATATTTAATCGAATAACAACGCTGCAGTTCGTATTTTGAAATCGAAACTTCAAACGATTGTATCGGGAGATCCGACCGTCGGATTTTCCCGAAACTGGAACCGTTGGATTCGTTTTGAAAAGACCTTTCTAATGATGTAAATTTTGTGAAGATCCAACGGTTAGATTTTAAGATATGTGTAAATCAAATCTGAAGAAAAACAGCGCCACGGCCGAGTTATGGCCCGAAGCGTCGTTTTGAATAGATTAGCTATTTTAAAATAAATAAAATAGCGATAAATCATTATAAAATATCATAAACGATATGGAATGGAAATAAACTGAATTTGCTCGATTTATGTGGCTTTTGATGGTTGAATGTGTTTGGCGTGAAAATTACATTAAAGAACAAAATTGGTGTTGTCGAATAATTTAACCATTGAAATAAATTGATTTGAAATTCTAAATAAACGTGAATTATTTGAAAAGGCCGAGTTAATTCTCATTTCAAATAATTGACCGACGATTGAAAGTCGAAGATGAAGACGGTCGTCGAAGACCGGAGATCTTCACCTCGTTTGGATGGCAACCGAGGTCCTGATTGGGAGGCATCCCAAAATATGGATAATGAGTGGTGATCGTCCAGACGTACGTGTTGATCGATGGGTTTGCGAGGTATTTAGTGCCTCCGGTTTCGTTCAGACCCCGAACGGACTTGTAAAAGGACTGTGTGTCTGACATTGTATTTTATTCTGTGTTGATTGATCTCTATTAAATATACATCTGTTTGGCGGCGGAGAATTTATTCTTTTGCTTAACGCCCTTATCTGAAACGCACGAGATCAGAGGTTGTATATCGATGGACATCAGTCGCATGGCATGAATTGCCTGTGTGGCATGCTAAGATGTAGTGATCAGGGCTTCTGTTGAAAAGCAAAGTCTTGTGGTGATGATCAAAGCATCGCCTGTGTGGCGTAGCTTTGTGTATAACGTGAATTCGCGAGCCTCACACCCCGGTATGAACTAGAAACGGGAGAAGGACCTCAGGGAGGGCATGTGTTTCTTTCTAGCTAGGGTAGTGTCAGTGACCTACCAGCCCTGACATTTATATACTTTTCACCTATGTGGTTGTTGCTGTTGCGAGGCGCCTCGGTTTGATCGGACGATCCGGGTCCGATGGAGTCATTCGTGGGCTCGTTTACGCCCCAAAGGGCGGAGAAACGTAGTGTTCAGGCATAATAATCCACATCGGTGGACCGGCTCTGACGATCCAAGGGCCCACCTGAGTCTGGGCCCTGAGACATGGGCTAGATTGTCTCGAATTCGGTAAGGACTATCTTTTGCCTTGGTTCCTGACGGAAATCCAATTTCCAAATACGTGACCGTGCGGTTTTGATTGTATACCTATATTTGGCGACATAGTGGCATGGGACACTCATGTCGTCTATGATTGATAGTTATGATTTGAAATTGTTTTCGAAACATATAAACACTAGCAATAATATCAAATGCCTTTGTTTTATTCGTATCAAGCATATTTTGGTCGTTATAAGGTAAAAACTCTATCCTCCGGTTTGCGTTGCATTGTGTGATGGGAACTGAGTCTTATAATGGCTTCATTTCTATAAAAAACATAGCGATGTTTAAAAGAAAGATTTTTTTAAAGCACTGGCAATCCAATGGAGTAAACCCGTTCCACGAAAGTGGCGTGGTCCTGTGATTAGCCAAATTATATATGTGTTGAGTAGATTTCTCATACCAGTCCCATGACTGACTCGTAGTTTGTTTCACTTTCAATCTCGGGTTCCCCTTTTCTGCATGGGCAGCCTTGTTTTCAGGTTTAGCTGGTTCTTTCTGGATAGCTGGAGCTGAAGATGGATTCTATCATTTATTTATTTTTATGCTGTTCAGCTCCTATTGTACATATTATGTTTGTTTTCCGCTGTAGACATTTATGTATAGTTGAACTGTATTTTTACTAAGTAAGATCCGTATACTGTGTAACTCTGATGATTACTTTTATCCAGTATATTCTATTGTTCATTATTTGGTGTATTTATTTAATTCTGTTCTGCTATTATCGGTTTCTGTGTTATATTCCAAAGATTACCCTTGTCTCCGTGAGAACGGGATTTGGGGTCGTCACATATAGCTTTGTTTTGAAAAGACCGTTTGAATAAAAATCGTATTTGAATGGATTTTGAAATAGATAAAGCACTGAACTCACTTCAGCGGCTGGAAATAATTCAGATGATGACTGCAGCTTCATCAGTATTCATTTTCGAGTTCTAAGTGACGAATGGCTACCTTAGAAAAGTTTTTGATGTAATTTGTTTGAAAGAAAAACAAGTGATTTGACATTCAAATGTTTTGAATTTGAGATAGTGACAAATATATATGTATGTAATTATGGGATTTCAATATTGTTTTGAAATGAAACCCAGGGATTTGAATTGGTGATAAATCATTCAGAATAAATGAATGTGAATATAGGTGATGCGTTATGTGAATGGAAACCAAATGTTTTGGTAGAGTAAAATTTGTTGAAATATGAAGAGGTGACTTTCAACATAAAGGAGTTTTGAAAAGTTAATGGTTTATAGTATTTTTCCTATCTTAGCTGAGACGACCCGAACTTCCCCGTGAAGGAAAGCACGGATAGAATTGAGGACAAGACAAAATAGAACGCAAACGGAAGAACATTTCATTGTTATTACAACAATTCCATCAGATACAAGAATATACAGAGTATAACTGAATAAATTACATTCAACAAATATCCGAGATTTAAATTACATTTAAATACATCGCAGCGGAAAATAATACAAAAGCACAACTGAAAGTGATACACGGATACAGAGCTTTCCGGGCATCGTTCCAGCTGTAAATCAGGACCCTGTGAATATAAATCTGCAAAACCAAAACTACTCGCTGCCCATGTGGAAAATAGGGGCACCCAGAGTTTAGGTTAAAACAATAAACTCCAGGTCAGTCATGTGACTGGTGTGAGAACTAAAACAGTTATTTAAAACTTTACTTTAAAGATAGTAATTCAAGGGACCACGCCGTATAACACGGAACGGGTTTCCTCCCAAGAATACTAGTGCATATAACAAAACAACGCAATGCTTTTTGAAAAAAAATGAAGCTATTATAAGACCCGGGTCCATCACACAATGCAACGCAAGCCGGAGGATAGGGTTTTCCCTTATAATAGCCAAATAATGCTTGATACGTTTAAACAAATGATTTGATACTATTATTGTGAAGACCCGTAACTTCCCCGTAAAGGAAAGCGTCGGATAGTTCGAGAACAAACCACAACAGAACGCATATAGAAGAACATTTCATTGTATATAACAACAATGCATCAGATTACAAGAATATACAGAGTATAAAAGAATATTACACAGAAATATCAGAGATTTAAATTACATTTAAATACATAGCAGCGGAAAATAATACAATACACAACTAGAATGAGATATACGGATACAAAGCTTCCCGGATATCGTTCCAGTCGTAAACCAGGATCCTGTGAATATAAATCTGCAAAACCAAAACTACTAGCTGCCCGTGTCAAAATAAGGGCACCCAGAGTTTAGGTCAAAACAATAAACTCCAGGTCAGTCATGTGACTGGTGTGAGAACTAAAGCAGTTATAAATCTTTATTTTCAAAGCTAGGTAAAACAAGGGACCACGCCGTATAACACGGAACGGGTTTCCTCCCAAGAATACCAGTGCATAAGACAAACAACGCAATGCTAAATAAAGAAAAATGAAGCTGTTATAAGACCCAGGTCCCATCACACAATGCAACGCAGTCGAGGATAGGGTTTTCCCTTATAACAGCCAAAGAATGCTTGATACGTTTAAAACAAATCATTTGATACTATTATAAGTGCATAGAGTATAAAACAACTTCAAATCATAAGTATCAATCATAGGCGGCATGAATGCCCCATACCACTATGTCGCCATATATAGGTTTACAAATAAAACCGCAAATGTCACGTATTTGGAAATTGGGTTTCCATCTATGAACCGAGGCTAGGGGCAAGATCCTCAACCGATTCGAGACGCTCTAGCCCGCCCCTCAGGAACAGCCGCAACTGCCCCTTGGATCGTCAGGGCCGGTCCACACGGAGTGGATTATTATGCCTGAACAATACGTCTCCCCACCCTATGGGGTGTAAGTCTGGTCCGTCAGCCGACCAGAATGCATTCGGCCGAAACCGATATAACCGAGGCGCCTCGCAACAGCAACAACAACATAAGTCAAACTCGTCAGGGCGTGTAAAACCACTGACGCCACTTCTAACTAGAAAGAAACGCATGCCCTCCCTGAGGTCCGTCTCCCGTTTTTGATTCATACCGGGTGTGAAACTCGCGAATCAAACGTTACACAAAGCTACGCCACAAAGGTCGTGCTTTGATCATCAACCACAAGACTTTGCTTTTCAACAGAAGCCTTGATCATTTGCATCTTAGCATGCCACACAGGCAAGCCATCCTATGCAACCGATATCAGTCACACAGAATGAAATCCGATGTCAGACACACAGTCCATTTACAAGTCCGTTCTGGGTCTGAACGAAACCGGAGGCACCTAGTACCCCGCATATCCATCGATCTCCAAGTACGTCTGGACGATCACTAACTGTTTCCATCTTCTTGGGTGTACAGCCCAATCAAGATCATCAGTTATCACCCAAACGACGTGAAGACCTCCGGTCTTCGACCATCGTCTTCGTCTTCGACTTATCGTCGTATCAGTTACTCAGAATGGGATAAACCCGGTCTTTCCGAATAACTCGCGTATATTTTAAATAAGTGTTACACAAACACAACATACGCCTCATTCCAATTCATTAGTCACTAACCGTAAATTAATCAAGAGAATAATTCCCCAAATATTAACCCCGAAGGCCGAAACCAACATCAGATCAATATCCAGAAAACCATTCTGCTTGGCTAACCGCCAGTTAGTTTCTAAATTTCACATTCAAATCTAATTACAGATTTATCTATCGCCTGGAGCAAAACTGGTGATACTCCATTCTCGATCTTTTCAATCTAATTAAAGATTCATTAAAACTCCACTTAGTTTTAATCATTATCTGGGTTAAAGAATCAGTGTCATTTAAAACACGATTCACGATAAACCCAAAATCACATTCCATTAATTATCGGGTTAAAGAACAAGTGTTATTTAAAACACTGTTCACGATAAACCCAAAAATCAATACCAATTCAATTCCAATTAAATATCATTTAATTGGTACACTTCATTAAATCTAAATAAAAAGATTTAATCTTTTCTCAACTGGGTTCAAGAACAGTGTTAGTGAAGACACCATTCACGACAAACCCAAATCACATTCGATATTCAATACAAGGCTCTGAATAGAAAATATATCGGCTTATATTCAATATCGAATTCTACGACTAACAAATGTCGTATTGGAAATAACGATACAAATATATATCTTTCAAATTTCCATAACAACACCTGTAATGTCACGAATTCCAACATCGAAATATTCCGAAGACAATTTCGATTCAAATCCACTCCAATGCAATCATTGGAAATTTTGGTTATTTTCAAAACCATTTCAAATTCAATTTATTTATTTAAAAATAAATAGAATTATAATTCTAGTTCAAAACTAGTTCATTTCGATAAAAATCCATTTTTTTATCTTTTCAAATATGGAGATTTTCACCCCAAACTTTCACAAATCATTTCTTATGATTTTACACAAATTATTACTATTTTTAATAATTTTATCAAGGCCCGTACAGTCGATTTCCAACAATGGCCATCGAACTGCACTTACAACGACCTTTTTCGAATTTGATTTGGACGTATCTCCAAATCCAACCGTTAGATTTCAAATTTCTAACATTAATTAGAAAGCTCTTTTCGATACGAACCCAACGGTTCCGGTTTTAGGAGAATCCGACGGTCGGATCTCCTGTAATGTCCGTTTGAAATAAATGGTCGAAATTCGCGAACTGCCGCGGCGCGGCGCGTTCTATTCAGGCCATTATATTATATATAATATATATAATATATATTTCGTCGATTTCTATTTAAAACGAATTATATAAATAGTTTTGAATTCGTTTCAAAAACATTTTCAACTTCCATTTCAATTCAAATCAAAATTGAATTCTTCTCTATAAATTCGTTTTAAAATTCATTTCTATTCAATTCGAATTTCAATTCAATTTGAATTCATTTCAATTCGCTTTCTATTCCATTTGAATTCGTTTTCAATTCAATTCATTTCGAAATCGTTTTCAATTCATTTCATTTCGAAATCGTTTTCAATTCAATTCATTTCGAAATCGTTTTCAATTCATTTCATTTCGAAATCGTTTTCAATTTATTTTGAATTCGTTTTCAATTCAATTCATTTCGAAATCGTTTTCAATTCAATTCATTTCGAAATCGTTTTCAATTCATTTCATTTCGAAATCGTTTTCAATTCAATTCATTTCGAAATCGTTTTCAATTCATTTCATTTCGAAATCGTTTTCAATTCGATATAAATATCGTTCACGTCAAAATGGCGTCCATACACGGCTTCATAAATTTCTATTTTCAAATATTCTATTTCAAATATTTCTTTTTCAAAATAGTTGTTATTATCAAAATATTTCGTTCAACACATGACCAATCTCAATGAATGAGTACTGTCAACACATGAACTTTTATTTTATAATATTCTTTATTTTTCAAATTGGAATGAGGCCCAATCAATTACCATATAAAGTTAATTATATGGATTTTCATACAACACATGTATATCATAGCATTGAAAAATAATCAACCATCAACCAAAGTGCACTACACTGCATAAGCATCAAATACAGATATTCAACGCTTATAACAGCCTGTCAATCAATCGATCGACATATTTAATCAATCAGGATGAGTGAACTGCATATTTCATCCTAACACCCGTGTGGGGTTTCAAACAATCAAACACAGATTTTATTTGTGCAGTTGGGCGATGTGTGAAATTTATCGACCCAATCAATATCATTCAAATAAGTGTACATAAACAAACCATCTGGTTTGTAAATGAATATTTATTTATTCACTTCACTATTTTCATATTCACGTTAAAAATTATATTTTTAACGATAAAACATTTTATTTCAACCTATGAATTTCTATTCAATTCATTTATTCAATAAAATGATATTTTTATTTTTCTAACATGTTTTAGAAAATTTCGGCGGCATAACGGCACGATACTAGAAACGGGACAAGGCCTAGCCTTATCCCCGGTCTAGTGAAGGCCCACGCCATTCACACATCAATCAAATCAATTCGTTATGCAAACCGCAAACTTTGGAGTAAGGATCTAACCTAGCCTTACTCCTTCGCCTTATAACGGCGCACGTCTAATCCTAACCAATTTATCGATTCGATTTTTCACACCACAAACCACATTCAAACAATATCGCAATCAATCACCAAACTGTCAAACAAACAAGTCCATGGTCTGTGGACGATTGTGTCGGGTGCTACTAAGCACCGTCTGCATCCTAGTATATATATATAACTAGAAAATAAATAGAAAGGTGAGAAATTCTCACCGATTAGCTATCCTAGCTCCACGGCACTTCATTGATAGAAATCTTCATCGCTATCGCATCTTCGTCATCTTCGCTGCCCGTAGCCACTACATATGTAAAAATCGAATTTTTACTATGCTATTCAATATATAAAATCGAATTTTGACTTCGCTATTCAATATATAAAAATCGAATTTTTTTTCTTTTGCAAGTTCAAATCTTTTTCTACTAAAAGATTAAACTTTTTTTCCTATTTTAAAGTTCAAAATAAAATCAGTTTTTCGCTTTCATAAAAATGCAGTTTTTTCATAACTTAAAAAATAAAAATACAGTTTTTGCCTTATTTAAAAATTCAGTTTAAAAATCATTTAAAAATCAGTTTTCTAATCTAAAATAAAATTCAGTCTTAAACCTAAAATAAAATTCAGTTTTAAACCTACCTAAAATCAGAATTTTAAAAACATAAAAATCGGTTTTTAATATTAACAAAATCAGTTTTATAAATTAAGTAAAAATCAGTTTTATAAATAAAGTAAAAACTTACAGTTCGAAAGGGGGGGGTTCACCACCATCGGAGAGGCTTCGGGTGGCTCTGGGTCGGCGGCAGGAGGAGGCGGAGGGTTGGGGCGGCCTTCAGTTCGTCGGCGGTCATCACTGTGGGGGGGGAAAGCTCTGGCGTTTTCGTCTTCGATTCGAAGGGAGGAAGGAGATGAGCTAGAGGGGAGAGGAAGGCGCGACTTTAGGGGGGAGCGGCGGTCCATCGTCGGCGTCAGCAAGGGGGAGGAAGAGGCGTCGCGATCTGAAACTGGAAGGGGTTTTTTTTTTTTTTTTTTTTTTTTATATTTTGACCGTGGTTTGACTTGTGAGGAAAGAGAGAGCTCAAGGGGGTTATATAATATTTTAATTATTTAAATAATTAATTTCTCCATAAAGTAACTTTAAATTTCGATCTCCGAACGAGGCCCAATGACTGTCGTCCCTAGCTAATTACCCCCATTCCGAATACAATGGGATATGTTTCATAAGCCAGTTCGGCTGTTACGCTCAGTTTTCGCTGAAATTAATGTATAAATCTATATATTCAATTTTAAACGTACATTTCAATTTACCGGGGTCACATACTAACTTTAAAAATTCTAGAAAAATATTTTCTAGCTTCGTATTGACGATACGGTCCTAACAAAACTAGTTTCGTCGAAATCTGAGACCGTTAGAAAAATGGCCAATTTCCAGTCGATTAAAATCAACTGAAACTGGTCAAACGCGTTTTCCTTTGCCACGCTCACATATTGATTCGAAAAATTATGAAATTTGAAATCTAGCAATAACTTTACATCACGGACCCAACAAAACTGGTTTCGTCGAAATCCGAGGTCGTTTGCAAAATGTCCATTTTTAAGGGCCTGAATTCCATAGCGACTATTCAGAATTTTCAACTGGACATATCTTTTGATTCCCGCTAAGAAATTTTGATCATTCGGGTTCGTTGGAAAGATATTCACTATTAGATTCCATTATTTTTGGTTTCACTAAAATCCGGATTGTTTTGCACCCGGTACATTCAATTGAAGTTTGAAATCGAATTATCGAACTACCGCGCCATTTTCAATTCTATTTATAATTATATATAATTATTTATATTCTAACGACGACGCGTATAATATATACGTTCGAATATATTCAAAATAAATTTCTCGTCGATATTATTTAAAATAATTCATTTTAAATAATCTAAATTCGCTAAAATGGCCAAAATAAAAATTTTAAACTGGCCCAGATTTTACGGGTTGTTACAATCTCCCCCACTTAAAACTTTTCGTCCCCGAAAAGGAACAAAGTCGAAAGTGGTTTGATTATTCAGCTCCACATTTGATCTGGCTTCCATTCTCCAACTCTTTAGTTTCTGAGAATTTTTAAAATTTCAAAAATTTGGCTAACACCCTAAATTTTTGAAAAATTTCGCCATAACCTCCCCTGCACCGGGAGCATCGGGAAATTGCAAATAGCGTTCCCGGTCCTTCAGATCTCAAAAAGAAAAAGAAAAAGCCAAGCGGCTAGCCAATAGGCTCATAAAATCATCATCACCCAAACAAAACAGTAAATTATGTAATAAACATGTACCTATTTGTCGGGCAAACAAATTTTATTCTCTGCTCTAGCCTCCTTGCTATGACCTGTTCAATGATATATATGTATATGCAAACAAATGCGACCAATTTTCAATAGAGTTCAATATTTGATTCAATTAGGCATAATTGTTCAAAATTAGCAAACAATTAAACAAACAACACAAACTTCAATCAATTAGTGGATTAACGTTTCAAATTCATAATTTCGATATATATACAAAAATCAGATTTTTGATGCCAAATCACAACAATTAGCCCTATCTAATTTTGGTTCTCACACCAGTCAATAGGAAATATATAGATATCAAACCTTCGAAACACGAACATAAATGTTGATGATGCGATCGCTATCATCAATATCATCTCCGGGCGACTAGGGTGTGGTGCTATATCTATCCAATATATTAAAACTTCGAATACACGCTAGCTAGGCGCATACGCAAAAATCTTTATATTTTGGATTGTCCTAATCAATATAAAATAAATAATCAAATACGAATAATTGATTTAAATTTTCAAATCAAAAATCGTTTTCATTTTAAAAATATACTCTTCACACTCGTTCTAGGATACTACTGATCCCATCTCTAACGAGTCATTCCATTGGATATTACTAATCCAATATCTGATGAATTCCTTCGTACGGTTCTAATGTGTCTTGTTCTCTGCTTTGTAAACCAAAGCTCTGATACCAACTGTGAAGACCCGTAACTTCCCCGTAAAGGAAAGCGTCGGATAGTTCGAGAACAAACCACAACAGAACGCATATAGAAGAACATTTCATTGTATATAACAACAATGCATCAGATTACAAGAATATACAGAGTATAAAAGAATATTACACAGAAATATCAGAGATTTAAATTACATTTAAATACATAGCAGCGGAAAATAATACAATACACAACTAGAATGAGATATACGGATACAAAGCTTCCCGGATATCGTTCCAGTCGTAAACCAGGATCCTGTGAATATAAATCTGCAAAACCAAAACTACTAGCTGCCCGTGTCAAAATAAGGGCACCCAGAGTTTAGGTCAAAACAATAAACTCCAGGTCAGTCATGTGACTGGTGTGAGAACTAAAGCAGTTATAAATCTTTATTTTCAAAGCTAGGTAAAACAAGGGACCACGCCGTATAACACGGAACGGGTTTCCTCCCAAGAATACCAGTGCATAAGACAAACAACGCAATGCTAAATAAAGAAAAATGAAGCTGTTATAAGACCCAGGTCCCATCACACAATGCAACGCAGTCGAGGATAGGGTTTTCCCTTATAACAGCCAAAGAATGCTTGATACGTTTAAAACAAATCATTTGATACTATTATAAGTGCATAGAGTATAAAACAACTTCAAATCATAAGTATCAATCATAGGCGGCATGAATGCCCCATACCACTATGTCGCCATATATAGGTTTACAAATAAAACCGCAAATGTCACGTATTTGGAAATTGGGTTTCCATCTATGAACCGAGGCTAGGGGCAAGATCCTCAACCGATTCGAGACGCTCTAGCCCGCCCCTCAGGAACAGCCGCAACTGCCCCTTGGATCGTCAGGGCCGGTCCACACGGAGTGGATTATTATGCCTGAACAATACGTCTCCCCACCCTATGGGGTGTAAGTCTGGTCCGTCAGCCGACCAGAATGCATTCGGCCGAAACCGATATAACCGAGGCGCCTCGCAACAGCAACAACAACATAAGTCAAACTCGTCAGGGCGTGTAAAACCACTGACGCCACTTCTAACTAGAAAGAAACGCATGCCCTCCCTGAGGTCCGTCTCCCGTTTTTGATTCATACCGGGTGTGAAACTCGCGAATCAAACGTTACACAAAGCTACGCCACAAAGGTCGTGCTTTGATCATCAACCACAAGACTTTGCTTTTCAACAGAAGCCTTGATCATTTGCATCTTAGCATGCCACACAGGCAAGCCATCCTATGCAACCGATATCAGTCACACAGAATGAAATCCGATGTCAGACACACAGTCCATTTACAAGTCCGTTCTGGGTCTGAACGAAACCGGAGGCACCTAGTACCCCGCATATCCATCGATCTCCAAGTACGTCTGGACGATCACTAACTGTTTCCATCTTCTTGGGTGTACAGCCCAATCAAGATCATCAGTTATCACCCAAACGACGTGAAGACCTCCGGTCTTCGACCATCGTCTTCGTCTTCGACTTATCGTCGTATCAGTTACTCAGAATGGGATAAACCCGGTCTTTCCGAATAACTCGCGTATATTTTAAATAAGTGTTACACAAACACAACATACGCCTCATTCCAATTCATTAGTCACTAACCGTAAATTAATCAAGAGAATAATTCCCCAAATATTAACCCCGAAGGCCGAAACCAACATCAGATCAATATCCAGAAAACCATTCTGCTTGGCTAACCGCCAGTTAGTTTCTAAATTTCACATTCAAATCTAATTACAGATTTATCTATCGCCTGGAGCAAAACTGGTGATACTCCATTCTCGATCTTTTCAATCTAATTAAAGATTCATTAAAACTCCACTTAGTTTTAATCATTATCTGGGTTAAAGAATCAGTGTCATTTAAAACACGATTCACGATAAACCCAAAATCACATTCCATTAATTATCGGGTTAAAGAACAAGTGTTATTTAAAACACTGTTCACGATAAACCCAAAAATCAATACCAATTCAATTCCAATTAAATATCATTTAATTGGTACACTTCATTAAATCTAAATAAAAAGATTTAATCTTTTCTCAACTGGGTTCAAGAACAGTGTTAGTGAAGACACCATTCACGACAAACCCAAATCACATTCGATATTCAATACAAGGCTCTGAATAGAAAATATATCGGCTTATATTCAATATCGAATTCTACGACTAACAAATGTCGTATTGGAAATAACGATACAAATATATATCTTTCAAATTTCCATAACAACACCTGTAATGTCACGAATTCCAACATCGAAATATTCCGAAGACAATTTCGATTCAAATCCACTCCAATGCAATCATTGGAAATTTTGGTTATTTTCAAAACCATTTCAAATTCAATTTATTTATTTAAAAATAAATAGAATTATAATTCTAGTTCAAAACTAGTTCATTTCGATAAAAATCCATTTTTTTATCTTTTCAAATATGGAGATTTTCACCCCAAACTTTCACAAATCATTTCTTATGATTTTACACAAATTATTACTATTTTTAATAATTTTATCAAGGCCCGTACAGTCGATTTCCAACAATGGCCATCGAACTGCACTTACAACGACCTTTTTCGAATTTGATTTGGACGTATCTCCAAATCCAACCGTTAGATTTCAAATTTCTAACATTAATTAGAAAGCTCTTTTCGATACGAACCCAACGGTTCCGGTTTTAGGAGAATCCGACGGTCGGATCTCCTGTAATGTCCGTTTGAAATAAATGGTCGAAATTCGCGAACTGCCGCGGCGCGGCGCGTTCTATTCAGGCCATTATATTATATATAATATATATAATATATATTTCGTCGATTTCTATTTAAAACGAATTATATAAATAGTTTTGAATTCGTTTCAAAAACATTTTCAACTTCCATTTCAATTCAAATCAAAATTGAATTCTTCTCTATAAATTCGTTTTAAAATTCATTTCTATTCAATTCGAATTTCAATTCAATTTGAATTCATTTCAATTCGCTTTCTATTCCATTTGAATTCGTTTTCAATTCAATTCATTTCGAAATCGTTTTCAATTCATTTCATTTCGAAATCGTTTTCAATTCAATTCATTTCGAAATCGTTTTCAATTCATTTCATTTCGAAATCGTTTTCAATTTATTTTGAATTCGTTTTCAATTCAATTCATTTCGAAATCGTTTTCAATTCAATTCATTTCGAAATCGTTTTCAATTCATTTCATTTCGAAATCGTTTTCAATTCAATTCATTTCGAAATCGTTTTCAATTCATTTCATTTCGAAATCGTTTTCAATTCGATATAAATATCGTTCACGTCAAAATGGCGTCCATACACGGCTTCATAAATTTCTATTTTCAAATATTCTATTTCAAATATTTCTTTTTCAAAATAGTTGTTATTATCAAAATATTTCGTTCAACACATGACCAATCTCAATGAATGAGTACTGTCAACACATGAACTTTTATTTTATAATATTCTTTATTTTTCAAATTGGAATGAGGCCCAATCAATTACCATATAAAGTTAATTATATGGATTTTCATACAACACATGTATATCATAGCATTGAAAAATAATCAACCATCAACCAAAGTGCACTACACTGCATAAGCATCAAATACAGATATTCAACGCTTATAACAGCCTGTCAATCAATCGATCGACATATTTAATCAATCAGGATGAGTGAACTGCATATTTCATCCTAACACCCGTGTGGGGTTTCAAACAATCAAACACAGATTTTATTTGTGCAGTTGGGCGATGTGTGAAATTTATCGACCCAATCAATATCATTCAAATAAGTGTACATAAACAAACCATCTGGTTTGTAAATGAATATTTATTTATTCACTTCACTATTTTCATATTCACGTTAAAAATTATATTTTTAACGATAAAACATTTTATTTCAACCTATGAATTTCTATTCAATTCATTTATTCAATAAAATGATATTTTTATTTTTCTAACATGTTTTAGAAAATTTCGGCGGCATAACGGCACGATACTAGAAACGGGACAAGGCCTAGCCTTATCCCCGGTCTAGTGAAGGCCCACGCCATTCACACATCAATCAAATCAATTCGTTATGCAAACCGCAAACTTTGGAGTAAGGATCTAACCTAGCCTTACTCCTTCGCCTTATAACGGCGCACGTCTAATCCTAACCAATTTATCGATTCGATTTTTCACACCACAAACCACATTCAAACAATATCGCAATCAATCACCAAACTGTCAAACAAACAAGTCCATGGTCTGTGGACGATTGTGTCGGGTGCTACTAAGCACCGTCTGCATCCTAGTATATATATATAACTAGAAAATAAATAGAAAGGTGAGAAATTCTCACCGATTAGCTATCCTAGCTCCACGGCACTTCATTGATAGAAATCTTCATCGCTATCGCATCTTCGTCATCTTCGCTGCCCGTAGCCACTACATATGTAAAAATCGAATTTTTACTATGCTATTCAATATATAAAATCGAATTTTGACTTCGCTATTCAATATATAAAAATCGAATTTTTTTTCTTTTGCAAGTTCAAATCTTTTTCTACTAAAAGATTAAACTTTTTTTCCTATTTTAAAGTTCAAAATAAAATCAGTTTTTCGCTTTCATAAAAATGCAGTTTTTTCATAACTTAAAAAATAAAAATACAGTTTTTGCCTTATTTAAAAATTCAGTTTAAAAATCATTTAAAAATCAGTTTTCTAATCTAAAATAAAATTCAGTCTTAAACCTAAAATAAAATTCAGTTTTAAACCTACCTAAAATCAGAATTTTAAAAACATAAAAATCGGTTTTTAATATTAACAAAATCAGTTTTATAAATTAAGTAAAAATCAGTTTTATAAATAAAGTAAAAACTTACAGTTCGAAAGGGGGGGGTTCACCACCATCGGAGAGGCTTCGGGTGGCTCTGGGTCGGCGGCAGGAGGAGGCGGAGGGTTGGGGCGGCCTTCAGTTCGTCGGCGGTCATCACTGTGGGGGGGGAAAGCTCTGGCGTTTTCGTCTTCGATTCGAAGGGAGGAAGGAGATGAGCTAGAGGGGAGAGGAAGGCGCGACTTTAGGGGGGAGCGGCGGTCCATCGTCGGCGTCAGCAAGGGGGAGGAAGAGGCGTCGCGATCTGAAACTGGAAGGGGTTTTTTTTTTTTTTTTTTTTTTTATATTTTGACCGTGGTTTGACTTGTGAGGAAAGAGAGAGCTCAAGGGGGTTATATAATATTTTAATTATTTAAATAATTAATTTCTCCATAAAGTAACTTTAAATTTCGATCTCCGAACGAGGCCCAATGACTGTCGTCCCTAGCTAATTACCCCCATTCCGAATACAATGGGATATGTTTCATAAGCCAGTTCGGCTGTTACGCTCAGTTTTCGCTGAAATTAATGTATAAATCTATATATTCAATTTTAAACGTACATTTCAATTTACCGGGGTCACATACTAACTTTAAAAATTCTAGAAAAATATTTTCTAGCTTCGTATTGACGATACGGTCCTAACAAAACTAGTTTCGTCGAAATCTGAGACCGTTAGAAAAATGGCCAATTTCCAGTCGATTAAAATCAACTGAAACTGGTCAAACGCGTTTTCCTTTGCCACGCTCACATATTGATTCGAAAAATTATGAAATTTGAAATCTAGCAATAACTTTACATCACGGACCCAACAAAACTGGTTTCGTCGAAATCCGAGGTCGTTTGCAAAATGTCCATTTTTAAGGGCCTGAATTCCATAGCGACTATTCAGAATTTTCAACTGGACATATCTTTTGATTCCCGCTAAGAAATTTTGATCATTCGGGTTCGTTGGAAAGATATTCACTATTAGATTCCATTATTTTTGGTTTCACTAAAATCCGGATTGTTTTGCACCCGGTACATTCAATTGAAGTTTGAAATCGAATTATCGAACTACCGCGCCATTTTCAATTCTATTTATAATTATATATAATTATTTATATTCTAACGACGACGCGTATAATATATACGTTCGAATATATTCAAAATAAATTTCTCGTCGATATTATTTAAAATAATTCATTTTAAATAATCTAAATTCGCTAAAATGGCCAAAATAAAAATTTTAAACTGGCCCAGATTTTACGGGTTGTTACAATTATAGGTGTATAGTGTCAAAACAATTTCAATCATAAATATCAATCATAGACGGCATGGGTACCATATATCATGTTGCCATACTAGTTCTACAATTAAAACCGCAATATCACGTATTGGAAATTGGATTTCCGTCATGAGCCGAGGCAAGGGGCAAGCTCCTCTCCGCGTTCGAGACACTCTAGCAAATGCCTCAGGACCCCACTATGATCCTTTGGAACCTCCAAGGCCGGTCCTCTCTTACTTTTGAGGATTAATTATTCCTGAACACACGTTTCCCGGTCCTTACAGACCTATATCCGAGGCGCCTCGTATCCAACAACCACACAGGTGAAAAGTATATAAATGTCAGGGCTGGTAGGTCACTAACACCACCCTAGCTAGAAAGAAACGTCGTGCACTCCTTGGGTCCGTTTCCCGTTTTTGACTCATACCGAGGTGTGAGGCTCGCGAATTCACGTTATACACAAAGCTACGCCACACAGGCCGTGCTTTGATCATCAACCACAAGACTTTGTTTTTCAACAGAAACCTTGATCAATTGCCACTTATGCGTGCCACACTGGCAATACACTCCATGCGACTGATGTCCATCGATATATAACCTCTGAGCTCGTACGTCTCAGAGAAGGGCGTTAAGCAAGAGAATAAATTCTCTGCCGCCAAACAGATGTATATTTAATAGAGATCAATCAACACAGAATAAAATCCAATGTCAGACACACAATCCATTTACAAGTTCGCTCTGGGTCTGAACGAAACCGGAGGCACTTTCCTCGCATATCCATCCATCTCCAAGTACGTCTAGACGATCACCAACTGTTTCCCTCATTTTGGGTGTACAGCCCAATCGAGATCATCAGTAATCACCCAAACGATGTGAAGACTTCCGGTCTTCAACCACCGTCTTCATCTTCGACATCTCGTCGAATCGGTTATTCAGAATGGGTATAAACCCGGCCTTTCTGAATAACCCACGTATATGATAAACAAAGGTTACACAAACACAACAGACGCCTCATTCCAATTCAGAATGTTCTTTTATTCACAAAATCACATTCTTAGGGAAATGTTCCCATTAATTTTATCCAAGATAAATTCTTCTAAATTTATTCTTTAATCTTCCTTTGGATATCATTTCAAACTAGTCGGGATTAGCGAGCCACACCGAAGTAATTATTTATTTTATTTCCCAATCCCAACCTATATATCCCATGGAGAAAACTGGTAATACTCCATATCTAACACCACGGTGTTATCGGTAAAATTAATTACCATTTCACGTTCAAATCTAATTAAAGATTTAACTATCGCTTTGGAGCAAAACTGGTGATACTCCACTCTCGATCACTTTTCTGATTTGATAATTTAAATTATCAATTCACATTTCAATCTAATTAAAGATTCATTAAAACTCCACTTAGTTTCAATATTTTCAAAAAAAAATCAATATCTTATCTTTAACTGGGTTAAAGAACCAATGTCATATAAAACACGATTCATGACAAACCCAAATCATATATGATATTAAATACAAGGCTCTGAATAGAAAATATATCGGCTTATATTCAATATCAAATTCTGAAACCAACATATATCGTATGGGAAATAACGATATAAAATATATCTTTCAAATTCCCATAATAATATCTGTATAGTCACGAAATCCAACATCGAAATATCCCGAAGATAATTTCGATTCAACTCCAGTCCAATCCACGTATTGGGAATATTGATTATTTTTAAAATCACTTTCAAATTCAATTTATTTATTTCAAAAATAAATTGATTTTAATTCTAGTTCAAAACTAGTTCATTTCGACAAAAATCTATTTTTATCATTTCAAATGTGGGGTTTTTCATCCCAATTCTTTCCAATTCATATATTGTGCTTTTACACAAATTATTGATATTTTTACTAATTTTATCAAGGCCCGTACAGTCGATTTCCATCAATGGCCATCGAACTGCACTTACAGCGACCTTTTTCAAATTTGATTTGGACATAATTCCAAATTCAACCGTTAGATTTCAAATTTCCAATATTCACTGGAAAGATCTTTTCGGTACGAACCCAACGGTTCCGGTTTTAGGAGAATCCGACGGTCAGATCTCCCGCAACGTCAATTCGAAATCAATGGTCGAAATTCACGAACTGCCGCGGCGCGGCGCGTTCTATTCAGGCCATTATATATATAATATATATTATATATATTTCGTCGATTTCCTTTTAAAACGTATTTTATAAATCGTTTTAAATTCGTTTTCAAAACCATTTCAACTCTACTTTCAATTTCTAATCAATTTGATTTCAATTCGAATTCATTTCAATTTTTATTTAATTCGAATTCAAATTCGTTTCAATTCAACTCAAATTCTAATTCATTATAATTCAATTCAATTTGAATTTACCTTCTATTTACTTCAATTCGAATTCATTTCAAATTGATTTTAGTTTGTTTTAAATTTCATTCAAAACGATTTCAATTCGTTTTTAATTCAATTTCAATTTAATTCAATTTGAATTCATTTCTATTCAATTCGAATTCAAATTCACTTTCGATCCAATTTGAATCGAATTCATTTTCTATTCGATTCGAATTCATTTCAAGTTGATTCAATAAAATTTCAATTTGAATTTTAATCTAATTTAATTTAATTTGAATTTCATTTCAAAATATCAGATTTTGAAATCACTTTTCAATATTCATTGTAAAACGAATAAAATAGATATAAATATCGTTCACGTCAAAATAGCGCATCTCTAATCCACACGGCTTTATATTTTTCAAAAACCTCTTTATTCTATTCAACAAATGAATACTTATTCTATTCAATACATGAATCTATATTTCTTTCAGCACACGACTATTTTTGTTATGTAAAATATTTTATAAAACTATGGTATCTATCGTTTGATTTTAATTAGATTCCACCGTGAAGTAGTGTCTAGTCTAAATATGATAAAGATGTAATTTTTATTATTTAAAATATTTTACTCAACACACGAATATTTTCAACACATGAACATCGTCAACACATGACTATTTTTATATTCAACACATGAATTTTCTTTTATAATATTCATTATTTTCCCGATTGGAATGAGGCCCAATCAATCACCATATAATGTTAATTATATGGATTCCATACAACACATGTATATAATAGCATTGAAAAATAATCAACCATCAACCAAAGTGCACTACACTGAATAAGCATCAAATATAGATATCTAACGCTTATAACAGCCTGTCAATCAATCGATCGACATATTTAATCAATCAGGATGAGTGAACTTCAAATTTCATCCCAACACCCGTGTGGGGTTTCAAACAATCAAACACAGATTTTAGTTGTGCAGTTGGGCGATGTGTAAAATTTATCGACCCAATCAATATCAGTCAAATCAGTGTATATAAACAAATCGGCTGATTTGTTTATAAATATTTATTTATTCACTTTCACGTTAAAAATTATATTTCTAACGATAAAAGATTTTATTTTAACACATGAATTTCTATTCAGTTCATTTATTCAATAAAAATGATATTTTTATTTTTCTAACATATTTTAGAAAATTTCGGTGGCATAACGGCACGATACTAGAAACGGGACAAGGCCTAGCCTTATCCCCGGTCTAGTGAAGGCCCACGCCATTCACACATCAATCAAATTAATTTCATTTCACCAAACAATTCAGTTCAATCAAATATTCTAACTAATTTTTGCAATCAAACAAACAAGTCCATGGTCTGTGGACGATTTAGTCGGGTGCTACTAAGCACCGTCTGCATCCTAGTATATATATATACAACTAGAAAAGAAATTGAAGAGTGAGAAATTCTCACAGATAGCTATCCCAGCTTCACGACACTTCGTTGATAGAAATCTTCATCGTTATCGCATTTTTGTCATCTTCGTTGCCCGTAGCCACCACATATATAAAAATCGAATTTTTACTTCGCTATTCAATATATAAAGATCGAATTTTTACTTCGATATTCTCTATATAAAGATTTCGCCTTTTCAAATATATCATTATAAAAATCACATTTTTATTTTGCTACACATATAAAAATGATATTACTAATATTCCTATCATGTAAAAATTATATTTTTAATCCTCTACCTAAACAAAAATCATATTTTTACATCTTCTACTTAATAAAGATTATATTTTTAATACTTTAAAAATATAAAAATCATATTTTTAATTCTTTAAAAGTATAAAAATCATATTTTTATTCCTTTTTATAATATAAAAATCATGTCCTTAACTAATTTAAAAATCCAATCCTTTTTATTCGAAAAAAACTAATCTTTTCTATTCGAAAAATCTATTCTTTTCTATTAGAAAAATCTATCCTTTTCTATTAGCTAAAAAAAACAGATTAAACTAGCAAAAATATTTAAGATAGATTAACACAAAAACAAAATAAATAAATAAAATAAAAAAGGATGGAAGCTTACAGTGGATGGGGGAGAAGAGGGATCGGAGGGGGCTGGAGTTCGCCGGTGGTGGCGGTCACGTCGGTGAAGGGGGGTGTTTGTGGTGGCTGTTCGATCGGCTGAGGGGGAAGAAGGCGGAGGCGCAGGGGAAAGAAGGGGGCAACTGGGTTCGACTGGAGGGAGGGGGTGCGGTGGATCGGAGGGCGCGCGGTACAAGGAGTGGAAGAAGAGGAAGGAGGAGGGAGAGGGGCGGTGGCGCCCGCCAACTGGTGGAAGCCGCGATGGGCGGCGGGGGGAGGAGCGGCGGCTCCTCCCCCTTGCTTCTCCGTCGCCTTTTCTCTTTTTTTTTCTTCCTTTTTTTCTTTCTTTCTGTATGAACGAAGAATGAGGGGGGGGGGGGCAGAGTGATTCAAGGAGGGGGGAGAGAGAATTTTTAATTTTCAATTATTTAATTATTTTATTTACTAAAAGTTGACTTTTACATACGACCTCTAAACGAGGCCCACCGCCTGTCGTCCACAGCTAATTACCCCCATTCCGAACATAATGGGATATGCATCGTAAGCTGATTCGATTGTTTCAATCTGTTTTCGTCAAAATCAACATATAACTCTATATATTGAATTTGAACACGCATTTCAATTTACCGGGGTCACATACGAACTCTATAAATTGCAGAAAAATATTTTCTAGCTTCGTATTGACGATACAGTCCTAACAAAACTAGTTTCGTTGAATTCTGATACCGTTAGAAAAATGGCCATTTTCCAGTCGATTAAAATCAACTGAAACTGGTCAAACGCGTTTTCCTTTGCCACGCTCACATATTGATTAGAAAAATTATGAAATTTGGAATCTAGCAATAATTTGACACTGCGGATCCAACAAAAGTGGTTTCGTCGAAATCCGAGGTCGTTTGCAAAATGTCTATTTTTAAGGGCCTGAATTCCATAGCGACTATTCAGAATTTTCAACTGGACATATCTTTTGATTCCCGCTATGAAATTTCGATTTTTCGGATTCGTTGGAAAGATATCATCAATTAGATCCTATTGTTTTTGGTTTCGCTAAAATCCAGATTGTTTTGCACCCGGTACATTCAATTGAAGTATGAAATCGAATTATCGAACTACCGCGCCATTTTCAATTCTATTTATAATTTAAAATAAATATTTATATTCTAACGACGACGTATATAATATATACGTCGAATTCTATTCAAAATAAATTTCTCGTCGATATTATTTAAAATAATTCATTTTAAATGTTCAAAATTCATTAAAATTGTCAAAATAAAAATTTTAAACTGGCCCAGATTTTCGTGTTGTTACAATCTCCCCCACTTAAAACTTTTCGTCCCCGAAAAGGAACAAAGTCGAAAGTGGTTTGATTAATCAACTATACGTTCGATCCGGCTTCCATTCTCCAACTTTTCAATTTCCGAGAATTTTCAAATTCTTCAAAAATTTGGCTAACACCCTAAATTTTCGAAAAATTTCGCCATTACTTCCCCTGCACCGGGAGCCACGGGAAAATCCCGAAATTGCCATACAGGCCTTCTGATCTCAAAAAGAAAAAGAAAAAGCCAAGCGGCTAGCCAATCGGCTCATAAAATCATCATCACCCAAACAAAACAGTAAATTATAGTAAACATGTACCTATTTGTCAGGCAAACAAATTTTATTCTCTTCTCTAGCTTCCTTGCTGTGACCTGTTCAATAGATATACATGTATATGCATGCAAATGCGACCAATTTTCGGTAATATTTAATATTTGATACAATTAGACATATTGGTTAAAAGTTATCGAACAAATAAACAAACAACACAAACATCAATCAATTAGTGAATTAGAGTTTCAAATTCATAATTTTGATATATATACAAAAAATCATGTTTTTGATGCCAAATCACAACAATGTATTCTAGCTATATTTTGGTTCTCACACCAGTCTAATGGAAATATATAGAAATCACACCTTCGAAACACGAATATAAATACTGATGATGTGGCCACATCATCAGAATTATCCCCGGGTGTCTAGAATGTGATTCTATATCTATCCAGTATATTAAAACTTCGAATATACGTTCATGACGCGTATACGCGAAATCTATATATACTCGATTGTCCAAATTCAAAATAAATAAATATCAAATACGTTTAAAACGATTTAAATTTTCAAAACAAACTTGTTTTCATTTGAAAAATATACTCTTCACACTCGTTCTAGGATACTACTGATCCTATCTCTAACGAGACATTCTAATTGGATATTACTAATCCAACATCTGATGAATTCTTTCATATGGTTCTAATGTGTCTTGTTCTCGAGCTTTGTAAACCAAAGCTCTGATACCAAACTGAGACGACCCGAACTTCCCCGTGAAGGAAAGCACAGATAGAATTAAGGACAAGACAAAATAGAGCGCAAACGGAAGAACATTTCATTGTTATTACAACAATTCCATTAGATACAAGAATATACAGAGTATAACTGAATAAATTACATTCAACAAATATCCGATATTTAAATTACATTTAAATACATCGCAGCGGAAAATAATACAAAAGCACAACTGAAAGTGATACACAGATACAGAGCTTTCCGGGCATCGTTCCAGCTGTAAATCAGGACCCTGTGAATATAAATCTGCAAAACCAAAACTACTTGCTGCCCGTATAGAAAATAGGGGCACCCGGAGTTTAGGTTAAAACAATAAACTCCAGGTCAGTCATGTGACTGGTGTGAGAACTAAAACAGTTATTTAAAACTTTACTTTCAAGATAGTAATTCAAGGGACCACGCCGTATAACATGGAACGGGTTTCCTCCCAAGAATACTAGTGCATATAACAAAACAACGCAATGCTTTTTGAAAAAAAATGAAGCTATTATAAGACCCAGGTCCCATCACACAATGCAACGCAAGCCGGAGGATAGGGTTTTCCCTTATAATAGCCAAATAATGCTTGATACGTTTAAACAAATCATTTGATACTATTATAGGTGTATAGTGTCAAAACAATTTCAATCATAAATATCAATCATAGACGGCATGGGTACCATATATCATGTCGCCATACTAGTTCTACAATTAAAACCGCAATATCACGTATTGGAAATTGGATTTCCGTCATGAGCCGAGGCAAGGGGCAAGCTCCTCTCCACGTTCGAGACACTCTAGCAAATGCCTCAGGACCCCACTATGATCCTTTGGAACCTCCAAGGTCGGTCCTGTCTTACTTTTGAGGATTAATTATTCCTGAATACACGTTTCTCGGTCCTTACAGACCTATATCCGAGGCGCCTCATATCCAACAACCACACAGGTGAAAAGTATATAAATGTCAGGGTTGGTATGTCACTGACACCACCCTAGCTAGAAAGAAACGTCGTGCACTCCTTGGGTCCGTATCCCGTTTTTTGACTCATACCGAGGTGTGAGGCTCGCGAATTCACGTTATACACAAAGCTACGCCACACAGGCCGTGCTTTGATCATCAACCACAAGACTTTGTTTTTCAACAGAAACCTTGATCAATTGCCACTTATGCGTGCCATACTGGCAATACACTCCATGCGACTGATGTCCATCGATATACAACCTATTAGCTCGTACGTCTCAGAGAAGGGCGTTAAGCAAGAGAATAAATTCTCTGCCGCCAAACAGATGTATATTTAATAGAGATCAATCAACACAGAATAAAATCCAATGTCAGACAAACAATCCATTTACAAGTTCACTCTGGGTCTGAACGAAACCGGAGGCACTTTCCTCGCATATCCATCCATCTCCTAGTACGTCTAGACGATCACCAATTGTTTCCCTCATTTTGGGTGTACAGCCCAATCGAGATCATCAGTAATCACCCAAACGATGTGAAGACTTCCGGTCTTCAACCACCGTCTTCATCTTTGACATCTCGTCGAATCGGTTATTCAGAATGGGTATAAACCCGGCCTTTCTGAATAACCCACGTATATGATAAACAAAGGTTACACAAACACAACAGATGCCTCATTCCAATTCAGAATGTTCTTTTATTCACAAAATCACATTCTTAGGGAAAGGTTCCCATTAATTTTATCCAAGATAAATTCTTCTAAATTTATTCTTTAATCTTCCTTTGGATATCATTTCAAACTAGTCGGTATTAGCGAGCCACACCGAAGTAATTATTTATTTTATTTCCCAATCCCAACCTATTTATCCCATGGAGAAAACTGGTAATACTCCATATCTAATACCACGGTGTTATCGGTAAAATTAGTTACCATTTCACGTTCAAATCTAATTAAAGATTTAACTATCGCTTTGGAGAAAAACTGGTGATACTCCACTCTCGATCACTTTTCAGATTTGATAATTTAAATTATCAATTCACATTTCAATCTAATTAAAGATTCATTAAAACTCCACTTAGTTTCAATCTTTTCAAAAAAAAATCAATATCTTATCTTTAACTGGGTTAAAGAACCAATGTCATATAAAACACGATTCACGACAAACCCAAATCATATCTGATATTAAATACAAGGCTCTGAATAGAAAATATATCGGCTTATATTCAATATCAAATTCTGAAACCAACATATATCGTATGGGAAATAATGATATAAAATATATCTTTCAAATTCCCATAATAATATATGTATAGTCACGAAATCCAACATCGAAATATCCCGAAGATAATTTCGATTCAACTCCAGTCCAATCCATGTATTGGGAATATTGATTATTTTTAAAATCACTTTCAAATTCAATTTATTTATTTCAAAAATAAATTGATTTTAATTCTAGTTCAAAACTAGTTCATTTCGACAAAAATCTATTTTTATCATTTCAAATGTGGGGTTTATCATCCCAGTTCTTTCCAATTCATATATTGTGCTTTTACACAAATTATTGATATTTTTACTAATTTTATCAAGGCCCGTACAGTCGATTTCCATCAATGGCCATCGAACTGCACTTACAGCGACCTTTTTCAAATTTGATTTGGACATAATTCCAAATCCAACCGTTAGATTTCAAATTTCTAATATTCATTGGAAATCTCTTTTCGATACGAACCCAACGATTCCAGTATTAGGAGAATCCGACGGCCAGATCTCCCGCAACGTCAATTCGAAATCAATGGTCGAAATTTACGAACTGCCGCGGCGCGGCGTGTTCTATTCAGGCCATTATATATATAATATATATATTATATATATTTCGTCGATTTCCTTTTAAAACGTATTTTATAAATCGTTTTAAATTCGTTTTCCAAACCATTTCAACTCTACTTTCAATTTCTAATCAATTTGATTTCAATTCCATTCGAATTCATTTCAATTTTTATTTAATTCGAATTCAAATTCGTTTCAATTCAACTCAAATTCTAATTCGTTTTAATTCAATTCAATTTTAATTTACCTTCTATTTACTTCAATTCGAATTCATTTCAAATTGATTTCAGTTCGTTTTAAATTTCATTCAAAACGATTTCAATTCGTTTTTAATTCAATTTCAATTTAATTCAATTTGAATTCATTTCTATTCAATTCGAATTCAAATTCACTTTCTATCCAATTCGAATCGAATTCATTTTCTATTCGATTCGAATTCATTTCAAGTTGATTCAATAAAATTTCAATTTGAATTTTAATCTAATTTAATTTAATTTGAATTTTATTTCAAAATATCAGATTTTGAAATCACTTTTCAATATTCATTGTAAAACGAATAAAATCGATATAAATATCGTTCACGTCAAAATAGCGCATCTCTAATCCACACAGCTTTATATTTTTCAAAAACTTCTTTTTTCTATTCAACAAATGAATACTTATTCTATTCAACACATGAATCTATATTTCATTCAGCACACGACTATTTTTGTTATGTAAAATATTTTATAAAACTATGGTATCTATCGTTTGATTTTAATTAGATTCCACCGTGAAGTAGTGTCTAATCTAAATATGATAAAGATGTAATTTTTATTATTTAAAATATTTTACTCAACACACGAATATTTTCAACACATGAACATCGTCAACACATGACTATTTTTATGTTCAACACATGAATTTTCTTTTATAATATTCATTATTTTCCCGATTGGAATGAGGCCCAATCAATCACCGTATAATGTTAATTATATGGATTCCATACAACACATGTATATAATAGCATTGAAAAATAATCAACCATCAACCAAAGTGCACTACACTGAATAAGCATCAAATATAGATATCTAACGCTTATAACAGCCTGTCAATCAATCGATCGACATATTTATTCAATCAGGATGAGTGAACTTCAAATTTCATCCCAACACCCGTGTGGGGTTTCAAACAATCAAACACAGATTTTAGTTGTGCAGTTGGGCGATGTGTAAAATTTATCGACCCAATAAATACCAGTCAAATCAGTGTATATAAACAAATCGGCGGATTTGTTTATAAATATTTATTTATTCACTTTCACGTTAAAAATTATATTTCTAACGATAAAAGATTTTATTTTAACACATGAATTTCTATTCAGTTCATTTATTCAATAAAAATGATATTTTTATTTTTCTAACATTTTTTAGAAAATTTCGGTGGCATAACGGCACGATACTAGAAACGGGACAAGGCCTAGCCTTATCCCCGGTCTAGTGAGGGCCCACGCCATTCACACATCAATCAAATTAATTTCATTTCACCAAACAATTCAATTCAATCAAATATTCTAACTAATTTTTGCAATCAAACAAACAAGTCCATGGTCTGTGGATTATTGTGTCAGGTGCTACTAAGCACCGTCTGCATCCTAGTATATATATATATATATAACTAGAAAAGAAATTAAAGAGTGAGAAATTCTCACAGAAAGCTATCCCAGCTTCACGACACTTCATTGATAGAAATCTTCATCGTTATCGCATCTTTGTCATCTTCGTTGCCCGTAGCCACTACATATATAAAAATTGAATTTTTACTTCGCTATTCAATATATAAAGATCGAATTTTTACTTCGATATTCTCTATATAAAGATTTCGCCTTTTCAAATATATCATTATAAAAATCACATTTTTATTTTGCTACGCATATAAAAATGATATTTCTAATATTCCTATCATGTAAAAATTATATTTTTAATCCTCTACCTAAACAAAAATCATATTTTTACATCTTCTACTTAATAAAGATTATATTTTTAATACTTTAAAAATATAAAAATCATATTTTTATTCCTTTTTAAAATATAAAAATCCTATCCTTAACTAATTTAAAAATCCAATCCTTTTTATTCAAAAAAAAACTAATCTTTTCTATTCGAAAAATCTATTCTTTTCTATTAGAAAAATCTATTCTTTTCTATTAGCTAAAAAAACAGATTAAACTAGCAAAAATATTTAAGATAGATTAACACAAAACAAAATAAATAAATAAAATAAAAAAGGATGGAAGCTTACAGTGGATGGGGGAGAAGAGGGATCGGAGGGGGCTGGAGTTCGTCGGTGGTGGCGGTCACGTCCGCGAAGTGGGGGGTTGTGGTGGCTGTTCGATCGCCTGAGGAGGAAGAAGGAGGAGGCGTAGGGGAAAGAAGGGGGGGCGACTGGAGGGAGGGGGTGCGGTGGATCGGAGGGCGCACGGTACAGGGAGTGGAAGAAGAGGAAGGAGGAGGGAGGTGGCGCCCGCCACCTGGTGGAAGCCGCGATGGGCGGCGGCGGGAGGAGCGACGGCTCCTCCCCCTTGCTTCTCCGTCGCCTTTTCTCTTTTATTTTCCTTTTTTTCTTTCTTTCTGTATGAACAAAGAATGAGGGGGGGGGGGGGCCAGAGTGATTCAAGGAGGAGGGAGAGAGAATTTTTAATTTTCAATTATTTAACTATTTTATTTACTAAAAGTTGACTTTTACATACGACCTCTAAACGAGGCCCACCGCCTGTCGTCCATAGCTAATTACCCCCATTCTGAACACAATGGGATATGCATCATAAGCTGATTCAACTGTTTCGATCAGTTTTCATCAAAATCAACATATAACTCTATATATTGAATTTGAACACGCATTTCAATTTACCGGGTCACATACGAACTCTATAAATTGCAGAAAAATATTTTCTAGCTTCGTATTGACGATACAGTCCTAACAAAACTAGTTTCTTCGAATTCTGAGACCGTTAGAAAAATGGCCATTTTCCAGTCGATTAAAATCAACTGAAACTGGTCAAACGCGTTTTCCTTTGCCACGCTCACATATTGATTCGAAAAATTATGAAATTAGGAATCTAGCAATAATTTGACACTGTGGATCCAACAAAAGTGGTTTCGTTGAAATCCGAGGTCGTTTGCAAAATGTCTATTTTTAAGGGCCTGGATTCCATAGCGACTATTAAGAATTTTCAACTGGACATATCTTTTGATTCCCGCTATGAAATTTCGATTTTTCGGATTCGTTGGAAAGATATCATCAATTAGATCCTATTGTTTTTGGTTTCGCTAAAATCCGGATTGTTTTGCACCCGGTACATTCAATTGAAGTATGAAATTGAATTATCGAACTACCACGCCATTTTCAATTCTATTTATAATTTAAAATAAATATTTATATTCTAACGACGACGTATATAATATATACGTCGAATTCTATTCAAAATAAATTTCTCGTCGATATTATTTAAAATAATTCATTTTAAATGTTCAAAATTCATTAAAATTGTCAAAATAAAATTTTTGAACTGGCCCAGATTTTCGGGTTGTTACATTAGCAATTTCAGGGACGAAATTATTTTAAGGGGGAAAGAATGTAACGACCCGAATTTTTTTGACAGTTTATTTTAAATATTTAATATGGTTTCAAATATTGAAATAATAATATAAATTAATTTTTATATTAAGTTATCGATTTAACAATCGAATATAATTTTATTTAGAATATACTGAATTATTTTAATTTGAAATACAATTGAAATCAAAGTTAAATACGGAGTCAAAAACAATTTAGATTATCAGTATAAATTCTGTTTGAATATAGACGATAACAGAAATAATTTATTACCAGCGAATTGTTTTATTTCCGAATTTAAATTATTTTATATCGATTTAAAATGATTATTCTATATACCTCAAATTAAATATCAAAATATATTCAATTCAGTTCATAATAGTGTTATAGTATTGGAACGTCGGTCGGTATGCTGAAATAGCGGTTCACGATTTTTAATTATGAACCCTGAGGTATTTATAATGGATAAGATCGAAATTAAATCAAAACTCAAATCGATATCTATTTAAAAAGGATAAAAATCCCTTTAAATCAAATCGGTGTTAAATTTGGTTGTACTTCACTTGACAACCATTTAATATCATGTACGTTCTGTTCCCTTCTCCATTTATAAATCGTGACTTCCTCCTTGCTAATTCTTCTGTTGAAAACGAAAACCCAGAGAGGTTCCAACAAAATAGAAATGACCATTGCCAAAATTAAAAACTTCGTAGCCGAACTTTCTCATTCATTTTCTTCTACATAGAAGGAAGAAAAAGCAAAGCTTTAGAAAATCAAATTAATGGCAAAGAAATTTCTTCCTTCGTCCGCTTCGTTCGCATTAGACCCTCATCCAGGCCCCCTTCATAACTTGCTTGTTCGATACCCACCAAATTTCAAATAAACCCCAAAATCCAAGTCCTCTGCTTCCTTAATGAAACACGAGATGAATAGTTCCCAAACAAGTCAGTTCGAATCCTTTGAAATCGAAAATGAAATCTGGGTCGCTATGTGAGGGCTCGTGAGTTTATCGAAGGTCGTGATGGGAGTTGAGGAGTCAAAGACGTTGCGTGATGCTCAACATCAATGTGGTTTAGGGCACGGAGTCGCACGTTCTTCTTGGTGATCGATCCTACATTTCTGATGTCAGAGATTGTCGATAGGGCAAGCGCTTCCTACTGTCAGGTTTTGGAAGCTGGAATTCACCGCTGGTGTTCGAGAGGTTCAATCAACGATCAGGGTAGTATTGAGTTTACCTATGCCGAGATTTTTGAGGGATTGAGCGGCCTAATCCACTGGCGTTAGTTCTGTGATTTAGGTAATTTAGGGATTTAAAATTTTAGTTAGCATTAACTAATTTTATGTTAAATTGGACTCTTATAAATCTTATAACTTATTCATCCTAGATTCCATTGAGACGCAGTAAAGGGCTTTTAGCTCATATAGACTAATACTTTGCGATGTTTGAGGTGCAAATTGGTGATATGAAGGTTGGCTAGGTGATTAGCGACTCAGGAGCAAGTTGAGATGAGCATTCGGGTAAGAATTGAAGTTGCGGTGACTTCTAAAGGGTGATGGTGTAGTATTTTGTCAGATTCGAACCAAAATAGTTCGCCATTTTCATTACTGGACTGGAAGTAATTCGAAGGTTCTGATGAGGAGCGGGTTCCTGTTGCTTTGATGAAGAAGAAGATAAAGTTAATATTGATTAAGGTAAACATAAATTATTTATTTTTTAGGATAGTTGCATGATAATTCAAATAGAAATTTCGAAAATAAAATTAGATTGTTATGGTTTGAAATTTATTTCAAGTTAGGTAATTAACTTAGTTATTTTAATTAGTGTGAAATAAAAAAAAATGCAAGGAAATTATTTTATATAATTGGAAACCGATTGAAGTAAATTAGTTTATCTAATTAGTTCATCTAAAGGAAACTAGTTATAAGGTATAAAATTTGAAGACTAATAGTTTAGTATGATTAATGTTTAAATTGGAATTAATTTACAAGTGGCAATTAATTAAATTTAATTTGTCTAATTAAATAACTGAAATTTTATTTATATTGTTTTTACATTGAAAAACAGACGATTGGAGAAATCACTGTGAAATCTATATAGTTGGCATCATTGGATATTCCGCAAAATAAATCCGGTGAGTAAATCTCACTCACCTTTTATTTATAATTATTTTTATCAGTTAAAAATAATTGTTTGTTGCTTGTTTGGTTGCATTCAATATTTTTGGGCATCTTAAATATATTAGTTATTTAGTCTTGGTGGTTGCTATTATATATATATATATATTGGTGGTTGGATTTCCCGCAGTATCATTAGCAGATGCCCACAGTACCATTAGCGGATGATTACCCTATACGCCCCACGCTATGATAGTGGATGACCTTCTATACCGCGATATCCTGCCTCGTAGCAGGATGGGTATTTTTTCTGTTGACCAACGTCTGTGGATGCAGGAAAAACAGGTTAGAGGGATCCAACCGGATTCCTCAAAAATATATTATCTGTTTGTTTATTTGTTTGCATATGTACTGTTATATATGATGTGTTAGAAAACCTGAAATAAATAATTGGTAGTTTGGTGTTTAAATATCACAGGGCCTAAGTGTTAATTTATAAAATACCCTGAAAGGGGTATTTGAGATTTAAAAGGGAAATTCTATTTTAGAAACATTGAATTTGAATTTTTAAATAGATTTGAAATATAAACTTGTTTTGAAAAATAAAACAAGTAGTTCCTTTATAAAAGAAGTTTATAAATAGTTCTTTTATAAATGAAGTTTATAAATGAAGTAAAAAGAATTATCATTGGATAATTCAGAAATAAAAATACAAGTGTGAAATTGGAAAGGGAAATCTATTTTCCCAAAAGTAGAAATATCGATTTCAAAAGGAATTGAAATCGAAACTTGTTTAAAGAATGAATAAAGAAAATTCAAATAGAAATTCAAATGGAATTCAAATATAGAATTTGAATATAGAAAATATAAAGGAATTCAAATATAGAATTTGAATATCGAAAGTAAAATGGAATTTGAATAAAGAAATTTTAAATATGGAATTTGAATATAGAATTCAAATAGATTGAAACGAGAATTTGAATATAGAATTCAAATAGAAATACACTTTGAATATAGAATTTACAGAGTTAAAATGGAATCTGTAAATTAGATTCAAATAGAATTAAAAATGGAATTTGAAAATACGATTCAAATAGAGTTAAAATGGAATTTGAAAATAGGATTCAAAAAGTGTTGAAATGGAATTTGAATATAGGTAATTCAATTTGATTGAAATTAGATTTGAATATAGAAATTCAAATGAAGTTTGAAAATAGATTTAAATATAGAAATTCAAATGGAGATTGAAAATAGAATTTGGATATAGGAAATTCAATTTGAATTGAAATTGAATTTGAATATAGAAGATCGAAGTATAAATAAATTTATTTCCGAGTTAGGGAAAAACGACAATTTTAGAAATCAGAAATATTATGTTGAATTGGAAAATTGGATTTGATATATATTAAAAATATATCAGAATGGAGTTGAAGTTATTATAAACGAAGTTAAAACGTTTATATATATAAATATAATTTAAAACGAAATCACTGCAACGCGGCAGTTCGTAAATTGGCGATTCGAACTTCAATTGAGTACACATAACTCAATTGAAGCCGGAATTCTTTGAAACAAGAACCGTCGTGACCGGTTGAATAATAGTTTTTTAATGAAAGAGAAAAATCTAGATTTCGTCGTATAGATTTTGAGTTATGTCTAAATCAAATTTTCAGAAAAACAGTGCCATAACCATTTAAAAACCATAACGGTTTATTTAATTTTATAAAAGGATTTTAAGAGAATAAAATCCGAATTTTTATTTAGAAAATTTCAGATTTTGAGTTGTAAATTATATGTGAACACAAGTGGAGTAATGAATTGATTTTTGAAACAGAAATCAGATTTTTTGTTTTTTGAATAGAATTAACTAATTCGAGTAGTAATTAGTTAATGAGATTTTGAATTAATATTGGGCTTTGAATAAGTGAATTCGATTTAGAAATATATATTCGAAATCGAAAAGGAAATTTGAATTGAATTTGGAATTCAATTTGGTTATAAGCAAGTTAAATATTTTATTTGAATATGTTATGTTCAAATAAGAAGTGAAATAGGCAAAAGACTTAATTATAGAATAAATTAGCGAATCGAGTTTAAAAATGACTGGATTGAGTTGTAATAAATTGAGAATGGATAGATATGTGTTAGACAGGTATGGAATGAAGTATACGAAGTATATGAAGAAATATATTGAAATGCCCGAAAAAAAGGTACGCGTTTAAATTCCATATGAGTTTTTATGCGCCGAATCGGCTAGCCACTTGGCTTTTCCTTTTTCTTTTGGATTGGTGAGGGCCATGGGAGGCTATTTGAAATATCCCGATGCTCCCGGTACAAAGGAGGTTATGGCGAATTTTTCCGGAAATTTAAGGAGTTATAATATTTTTAAGAAAATTTGATAGTTAGAAATCAATGTATCGATATATAGAATTTGATAAGGGAACGAATTAAAAAGTGAATATTATAAACAAAAAGAAAATATGTGAATTTAAATCGAATAAGAATAAGATGAGGAAAGTATATACGTTTTAGAAATGGGAAATTTGTTTAATATGATGTTGATTATTCGAGTGAGCGTTCTTGCCTATTTTGAAGTTAATAATATTTTCAGTCAAGGTCTGAGAGGTAGTTATACCCCAACTCGATTGATTTCGTTATTAGCTGAGAAATAGCGAGATCCAGTCTCAAAGAGAAATGTTTAAAAGAGATTTAATCGAATGAAGTATCTTGGGTTGTTGTAACGATGTTTTACATAACATTCGTTTTGACCCAAATAAGTGAATTTTGGACATATAGAAATAAGTATTTCCTAAGTATGGAAATCTACGAGATCGGAAAAGAGATAAGAAATTGCAATATTTTCCAATTATAAGTAAAGGATTTTCTAAGTACAGAAAATAAAAGAAGGCGATACATGGAAATATTTTTCCAAATAACGTATAAGGCCAATATGGGTATTGAAAATATTTGGTTAACAAATATTGATAAGGAAATGGAGAAGAGATTTAATTAATGAAATATTAATTAAAGAGCCCAGTGATTTATTTGATATGTTGAATGAACACCTGTTTTCTTCGATAGTTAAGTCATCGACTATCGAAACACTTGTTTTTATTCGATAGTTGAATCACAGACTATCGAAGTTTTTGACCATCATGGTCAATATGGAGAGACCGGTTGGATGATTATCCGAAGAACCACTCCGTATTGGCATAAGCGTTGCGAACTAAGTATGCTGAATATATTGAAGATGGAGTAAAGCGCAAGGGATGTTGTATAAGTCCTAGGTAGAGATTGCCTAGGATGGATATACTGAATAATACCTTTGGTTTCGTTCAATCCCAGAACGAACGTATATGGACGAATGTCTGACAAAGTATTTCCAATGATCGAATATGACTGTTCAGTACAAATATACATGGTGGCAACAGATTTATTCCCTTAGCATAATATCCAGAATATATTTGTGCAAATCAATTAATGATTAACGGATCTGACAATGTGGCATTCAAAGTGATTGTTTTATCAATGAATGGAAAGTAAGCGTAGCCTCAGACCTCAACAACCGGGAAATGACAAAAATCGGGCAGGCAGCATGGCTATGTTGATCGCTCCCATTAGGGTGTATAATCACCTATCTAGAGATTCATTTAATTTCTTATTCTTATTCGATGCTGTCCCATTAGGGAAATGGTTGCTGATCCCAACCGTTGGTGATATACATTCGATACACTCAAGCGAAATGAGTGGTCGGTCATGTGTGGGCCGGGTTGTAAGACGTTCTTATTGAACCCAGTGTTTTCCCCTCTAGAGATACACTATCGGAAGGTGGTTCCATACCTTGTCATAGTTGGAAATCTAATCTCCAATAAGCGCCCTGCGGTTTTTGATTTTTTACTATGTATGTGGAGCGTGAGATGCAAGCGTTTTCCGCTAGATTGTTATTTATTTTATTTAGACACTATTATAATATCATTGGATTTTCATATCAAATTGTTTGGGTTATCGTAAGGTAAAAACCATCCGTGTTTATGTGTCGATCGGTCTTACGATTATCATTTCTTTCGAAAGGATTTTGAAAGTTAAACAAATGCTTAGAGTTTACTCACACCAGCCCCATGACTGACCCAGAGTTTAATTTGTTTGTTTTCCCCAAACTCTTGGGTGCCCAAATTTGTATGGCCAGTCAAGTAGTCGGGATTTTACAGATTCACTTGGAAGAGCTGGAAGCAAGAGGCTTCACCAGTTAGCTATAAACTATCATATTTCCGCTGTGTACTTTGTTGTATTTGGAAACATGTGTTTATAACTGTTCCAGGAATAACTGTTGTGCTCTGATGATGGTATGCATATAAAGTTACTGATTTGTATTTCAAAGTTATGTTATATAATATATTTTATTCGTTCCGCTGTGAGATTTGTATTCTTCGTTTTTCTTCTATTCTAACTTTTCTTTCTTTCTATTTCTCATCCTCTAACTTCTTTCTAATAATGATTCGTATTTCTGTGCAATTTGGGTTGGACGTGTGGTGTTATTAGTCAACTTAGATAGTACGGATTTGCGGGCCGTTACATATAGCACAGCTTTGTGTATAGCATTAATTTGCGAGCCTCACACCCCGGTATGAACAAGAAACGGGAGAGGACTGCAGGGAGAACATGTGTTTCTTTCAATCTAGGAGTGGTGTCATGGCATGGAGCCTGGAATTTTATTCATATGGATGTTGCATATTATTTGATGGATAACGAGGCGCCTCAGATATATTGGTCACTACGGGGCCGATGGATAATATGGTCGAAATTCTGACCATTACGCGCCATAGGGCGGGGAAACACATTTCTCAAGAATAACCAATCCACAAACGTAAGAGTGGACCGGCCGTGAAGATCCTAGGGCTCACCTGAGTCTGGGTCCTGAGACATAGGCTGGATTGTCTTGAATTCAGTAAGGACGATCCCTTTCCTTGGTTCATGATGGAAATCCAATTTCCAATACGTGACATTTTGGTTTTAATTATAGAACTAGTATACGGTACCCATGCCTTCTATGATTGATACATTTATATTTGAAGTTGTTTTGATACACTATGCACTTATAGTAATATCAAAAGAGATTTGTTTTAAATGTACCAAACATGTTTGGCTATTATAAGAGAAAACTCTATCCTCCAGCTTGCATTGCATTATGTAATGGGACCTGAGTCTTATAATCGCTTCATTTTTCAAAAAGCATTGCATTGTTTACAAACTGTTTATGCACTGGTATTCTTGGGGGTAAACCTATTCCATGTTATACGGCGTGGTCCCTTGATATATCTGATTTTTAAGTCAAATTTATAACTATTTTAGTTCTCACACCAGTCACAGACTGAAATGGAGTTTATTGTTTTAACCTAAACTCTGGGTGCCCATATTTTCAACATGGGCAGCTAGTAGTTTTTGGTTTTGCAGATATTATTTTTACAGGATCTGGTTTACAGCTAGCGCTATATTCGGAAATCTTTGTATTCGTGTATCTATTTTAGTTGTATTTGTTAATGTATTTCCGATATGCATTGTATTAATTTTCCGTTGCTTTGTAATTTAAATCTCTGATATTTTTTTAATGTATAATATTTATTTATACTTTGATATCTTGTACTCTAATGTAATTGTGGTAATAGCAATGTAATATCCCTTAACAATAGCCATTTTGCAAACGCCTCCGTTTTCGACGAAACTACTTTTTTGGGATTCGGAATGTCAAATGATTGCTAAATTCCAATTTTCATAATTTTTTGGAATTAATATGTGAACATGGTGAATTTAAACGCGTTTGGCATTTTCAGTTTGAATTGAATCGATTGGAAAATGGACATTTGTCAAACGGTCTCCATATTCAATGAAATTAGTATTGTTAGGAACGTATCGTCAAAACACAGCTAGATTTATTTTTTTTGGAATTTTTGGAGTCATCATGTGGTCCCAGTAAATTAAAATGTACGTTAATGTCAATATTGACTATCATATGAATTTATATTTTAATTTTAAAGAAAATTAATCGAAATAGTCAAATTGGCTTACATGACATATCCCATTGTGCCCAGAATCGGGGTATTTAGCTAGGGGCAATAGTTGTTGGATTCGATTTGGGATTCGAATGAAAAAGGTGAATTTATGGAAATTAAATAAATTAAATATTATTATATATATTTGGTGTCCACCCCCTTCATTCTCTTTCCACGTTCAGAAAATTAAAATAAAAGAAAAAAACCCGCGATCTGAAGTCGTCGCCCCCCCCCCTTCAGCCACCACCACTACCGTCGAAGCGGCATCGCTGCTTGTGCCCCACGCCTCCCCAGTCCCCTCAGATCCTCCTCCTCCCTTTCCAGCCCTAGTTCGACGTCCCCAAGCCGCCATAGTCCAAACTCTAGCCTAGAACCCTCAACTGCAGCCACCTCCTGGCCCACCTCCGACGCTGCACCACCCCCAGCCCATCTCAGGTCCGCCGCCACCCTCCTCCGCTACCTCCTCCGGTCGGGGGCCCCCATGAAAAAAAGAGATATAACATTGTTTATTTTTAGTTTTTTTTATAAAATAGCATTGTTTTTGAATTATAATACTTTGTTATAAAATGTAATTTTTATATGAAATACTTTGTTTTAAAAATATGGGTTTTTATAGAAATAACTTTGAAATAAAAGTATGATTTTTTTATTATAAAAGACTTTGTGTTAAAAATTTGATTTTTAAAAATATATAGAACAATTTGAAAATGTGATTTGTTGTAAATGATTTTTGCTTAAATAAATATGTGATTTTTATTACATAAACAACATTTGAATAAAAATGTAATTTTATATATTATAACATTTGTTTAGAAATGTAATTTTTGAAATGAAATAGCTTTAATAAAAATGTAATTTTTAAATATATAAAGCGTTATTAAAAATGTGATTTTTAATATACTTACGTAAAATAGATTATGAAGGAATAATGGTGAAGAATACAACGCGCTGGAGCAAATCCAAAAACCATCCAATGAGGACTAGCAGATTGGAAACCAAAGGTTAGAACTCCTTCTCACTTAATTTATTTTATAGTTAAAAACATTTTAGGTTGTAGACGGGGCTTAGAAGCACCCAACACTATTTTATTGTACAAATCATGGTTGGTTGTTTGGATTATACTGTCGAAATCTGGATATTGATTGATTTATTTGTTTGGATTTGATTTAGATGTGAACTAGATTGAAATTGGTTTGTGTATGGCGCGAGCCAGTACTAGGCGAGGGATAAGGCTAGACCTTGTTCCTGTTCTAGTATCGGGCCGTTATGCTGCCAAAATTTTCTAAAAAGTGTTAGAAAAATTTATTTAGTTGAAAATATTATTTTTACCTTATAACTGCGATAAATAAAATAATTACTCGATAGTTAAAAATAGGTTTACACATCCATTTACAAGTCGGACGACTTGTTTATGCTCGCCTATTTTTGTGATATGGACTGTGTCGATAATTTTACACATCGTCCAACTACAGAAATAATATTCAATATTTGTTGGTTGAAACCCCACACGAGTATTGGGATGATATTTGGCGTACACTAATCCCAATTGTTTAGTTGTATGTCAATCGATTGGTTGACAAACTGTTGTAAGCGTTAATTATTTATATTTAATGCTTATGCAGTTGAGTAGTGCACTCTGGATGATGGTTGACTATGTATAATTTTTGTTGTGCACATGTGTGTATGAAATCCATATAAATAACATTATACGGTAATTGACTGTGTCTGATTCCAATTCAGAAATAACGAATATTTTAAAATAATGAATATTTTAAAATAATATTCCGTAAAGGACTAAAATGTTAAGTCGTGTTGTTTAGATTTGCGCAATTTTAATGCGAACGATAATTATATTGATTTTATTCATTCTTATAATGAATATTGAAAAGGAAATGATTTCAAATAAGATATTTTGAAAATATTATCATTTAAATATTATAATGATATGGAATATTCAATTTTGATTTAAAATTGAAAATAAAGCTAGAATCGTTTTAAAACGAATTTATAAACAATTTATAAAATACGATTCAAATGAAAATCGATGATATATATATATATATATATATAATATTATATATATTTAATGGTCTGAATAGAATGCGCCGCACCACCATCGTTTGCGAATTTCGACCATTGACTTCGAATTGACATTATGGGAGATTCAGCCGTCGGATTCTCCTAAAACTAGAACCGTTGGGTTCATATCGAAAAGAGATTCCCAACGAATATAAGAGATTTAAAATCTAACGGTTGGATTTGAAATTATGTCCAAATCAATTTTGGAAAAGGTCGCTGTAAGTGTTGTTCGATGACCGCTTATGGAAATCGACTGAAAGGGCCTTAATAAAATTATTAAAAATAATAATAATTTGTGTAAAATCATAATAAATGATTTGAAAAGAATTTGGATGAAAAATTCCACATTTGTAAAGATAAAAATATATTTTCATCAAAATGAACTAGTTATTAACTAGATTTGAATCCCAATAATTTTTAAATAAAATAAATTGGATTTGTGAAAGGTTTTAATATAACCAGAAATTTCCAACGAACAAATTGGAATGGATTTGGAATGGAAATAATCTTCGAAATATTTCGATATTGGATTCCGTGATTATACGAATATAGCTATGTAAATTTGGAAGATATATTTATATCGTTATTTCTAATACGATATTTGTTGGTTTCAGAATTTGATATTGAATATAAGCCGATATAAGTTCTATTCAGAGCCTTGTATTTAATATCAAATGGGATTTTGGGTTTGTCGTGAATGGTGTCTTTAGTAACACTATTCCTAAACCTAGTTGAGAAAAGGATAAATCTTTTAATTGAGATTTAGAGGAGTTTACTAATTAATTAATATTTAATTGGAATTGAATTAAGAATTGGATTTTTGGGTTTATCGTGAACGGTGTTTTAAATAACACTTGTTCTTTGACCCAATTAACAGTGAGGATATGATTTGGAATTTATAAATCTTTTTATTAAGATTTAATGGAAAATTTTCAAAGTAAAGTTTACCAATTTAATAAAAAAAATTGGATTGAATGGAAATTGATTTGGTAATAATCGAAGTGAGTTTTGTAGAGGAAGACTGTTAATATATATGGAATTTAAAAGGCTTTATCGTTATTCCATTTATATTATCAGTCGGATACGAAAATTGATATCGATTATATATCAATCTATTTACTGTGAAGATTCCATGGTTAATGGAATGTGATTTTGGGTTTATCGTGAACTGTGTTTTAAATGACATTGGTTCTTTAACCCGGTTAAAGATAGAATTGCATGTCTAACATTGTATTTCGAACTGTATTGTTGATCTCTGCAAAATATATATTTGTTTGGTGGCGAAAAATTTATTCTCTTGCTTAACACCCTTCTTTGAGACGTACGAGCTTTGAGGTTATATGTTGGCATAAATCAGTGGTACGGTGTAGATTGTCGATGCGACATGCTTAATTTCCCGAAGCTAAATAATCATTAATAATGATTGTAGGGTGAATAAAATTAAGTGGAAATTTAACGAACCTTTAATTAGATTGAAGTGGAAGTGTGATAATTTGAATTATCAAATTTTGGAAATGATCGAGAATGGAGTACCCCTAGTTTTACTCCAAGTGATAGTTAAATCTTTAATTAGATTTGAACGTGAAATGGTAATAAAATTTACCAATAGCACTATGGTGTTAGATATGGAGTATAACTAGTTTTTCTTCATGGGATGAATAGGTTGGGATTGGGAAATAAAACAAATGATTAGTTCGGTAAGGTGCGCTAATCCCGACTTGTTTGGATAAACCTTAATTTGGTTTGAATTGATATCCAAAGGAAGATTAAAGTATAAATTTAAAAGAATTTATATTTGATAAAATTAATAGGAACCTTTCCCAAAGGATATGAATATTTGAATAAAAGAATATTGTAACGTCCCAGATTTTTCGACCATTTAAATTCGAATATTTAAATTTGTTTATATATTATATTTGAAATAGAAAGAATTTTTAATCGAATTTATGCATTTAAAATAGAGTTCGAATATATATATATATATTTATATATTAATTAAAACGAGCTCTAAACGTCGCGGTAGTTCGTAATTTTTGATTTAAACTTTAACTGAATATACAGAATCCGATATAAGTCTGATTTCTGTGAAACGAGAAATATTTGAACTGATTTGATTATATTTTTCTAATGAAAGATAGAAATCGGCATTTCAGCTTATGGATTTCAAGTTATGGCAAATTCAAATTTTCAAATAGTTGTTGTGGAATCGTTTTTAAATTATAAGGATTTATTTATAAATATAAAAAGGAAACTTTATATAAATAGAATTTAAAACAAGAACTTTTAATGTTGAGTTTGAATTACATACCGATTGAATTTGAACTGTTGTTTGAATAAATGCAATATTATTTATTTATTATCATTAAATTCGACTGTTTGAATTTAATATATATATTTTTATATATCCATCAACATTTCCTTTTGATTCGACAATACGAATAAAACATGAATACATATGTGTGTCCAACAAATAAAGAAGTCACTCCAGAAGCAAGAACGTAAAAACTGAAATACTTACAACATTCAAAATAGAAGTGTTAATACACCAAATCAACACACATATCCATACATTATTTGTACACATATGAAATACAAAGAAATCAATACATATATATATATATATAAATATCATTGTTTGTACAGAGACTAGCTGGAATGATAAAAACATATACACGTTCTTGTCTGTACAATACCCAACACAGAAAAAAGAAAAAAAAATATACGTAACATTGTCTGTACAAGAGAAGATCACAAATACCCTTTTGGCTGAACCAAATTCATGTAACAGCTCATCCAAATTGTGAGTGCTGCATGTCCTCTTGCGAGATCTTATGCCTTTATCATGAGCTGCAAGACAACAATAAACCTATCAGTAAAGAAAAAAATAAAAAAAAATCATGAACAGCTAAAGAAGGGGATAGAGCATAGCTGAATTGAAAACAAGATGTATGTGATATATTCATACATCAGATTATAGGTGTTGACAATAAACAGCTATAGTCATAGCTAACAGCTAATTATATACATATACAGCTAGGGGACAGCTAAAGAAAAAATGACCGAATAGGAAAAAGAGAGAAAATCAAATAAGAAACAAGATTAAATAAAAAAATCTATGTAAACAACTTAATCTATTCATACATTAGATCATGTGTATTGACAAAGAACAGTTAAGGGATTGAATAGGAGCAACTAAGAAAATAAGTGATGAACAGCTAAAACAACAGTGATATGTATGGCCGTATAATAAAATAAAATGTATGTATGATATAAAACCAAATCTTGAACTAGAATGATATGAGCAACAGAAAATGAGATCATCAAATCCAAACAGGAAATCATGAACAGTGGACAACAAGACAATACATGAAGAAAACAGCAAAAGAAAATACAGACTGAACATCAATATGAACAACTTAAAGAATTGAAAGAAAACAACTAATATAAATAGTATAGGGACAGCTACAAGAAAGAGGACATGAACAGCTAAGAGGAAACTGGTATGAATCTACACAAAATCCTTATTGAACAGTAAATGCATATGTATGTGCAGTGAATCTGTGATACAAATTCACTGTTCCCATATATTTAAAAATGGAAATTAAAATCTATATTACAGTTCCTAGAATCTCTGATTTGAATTGAAAATTCGTAACTTTACTGTCACCTAACATATATAATATCCTATTCGAACAAGAATGTTGAAAATCCTATACTAAAATCTGGACAAAAATCTATGATACAGTTTGCAAATCACTAAAATTGATTTAAAACAACTCATAGCAGATTCATCACTTTCCTTACAACAATACTGTACAACCTTACACAAAACCCAACCAAATCTCGGCTACAACCCATCACAAAATCTTTACAGTTCCCATCACATACGGAAAATCTGAAAACCAATGGCCTAATCTAAAACCTATACTGATAAACATTGATCTAATCTAAACCAAACCACCACTATAAATACAGTAGTGTTTCATTCATCCCAGAACCATTCGAACAACACAACAAACCAGAAAAAATACTGTAATTTAAAGTACATAGCTTTTATTCAATAAATCCGTTCGAACTTGAAGGCGAATGAATGACAGAGAGGAGGCTCGCTTTTTTCTGAAGGGGTTGGGGTTCTTCGTGTTTCGGTAGGAGGGCCAAAGGGTTGGTGGATGGTGGCTAACCGATCGAAGGGAGTGGGAATCGAAGAGGGTGATGGCGTAGGGAGGTGCGACGTTGATGATGGAATTTTGCGATGAACAGAAGGGGATTTAGGGTTTTGGTCTGGTTTATTTTCTGGAGACGGCTGTTGAAATGAAAAAGGGAACGGGGTAAGGGTTTTAAGGGGGAACGGGTAATGGGTTTGGGCCAGCTATTGCAAGGTAAAGCTCAGTTTAAATTTAAAAAGAAATCTATGTTTTAATTTAATTAGTTTTATAAATTTCGTAATACAATTTCTCGAACATACGATATCAGATTTTGGCGCAGTCAGTTGCGTTGAGACCGTAAAAACGAGGACTTCGAGATGGAGCAGAGTTGGTTAGGATCGGGAACAATTGAGAATTTTAGTCGAATTAAACGTCAGTTTAATTTGACTAAAAACCAGATATTTATTGACAGATTCAAATCAAGGTGAGTTAAACTCACTCAGCTCTTCCCATTTATATTTTATATAAATTAGGTTTTTATTTGGCATGTTCTGATTTTTAGTGATTGACCGTTTGCTAGTTAAATACATTTATTGTTGATTCAAATCCTGAAATTTAACGGTCGTTTAATTTCAGAAAAAAATACCCATCGTTTTGATGTGATCCAAATAAATTAATTTCCCTTGATTGGTCACGTTTATAAACATGTTTGGAATTGTTTGAATTGTTTGGATTGACTGTTGATTGATTGCTGATCTTTATAGAAATTTTCAAACAAATAAAAAAGAAATGGTTGATTGTTGTTGATTATTGAACCATGTTTCAACATTTGTTCTGGTGGGTAGTGTGGTTAGGCAATTGGCATCACCTGGTCTATAAATCAATCGATTTATAATATGTTAGTTTTATCGACAGTGGATCGATAAAGTTATAGATATATTTTATAATGGAAATAAGGTTTTTAGAGTTATTACATTGAAAGGTTATTTAAAAAGGAAAAATATTAATTAGTTAAAGATTATAAGAAATTATGAAGTTTGTTTTATAAAACGAATTCTTATGTCGATAAGAGTTATAAGCCAAGAGCCTAGAATAACCTAGCGGATAAGTATTTGATTAATCGTGAAAGATTAAATAAAGTTATTTAAATTAATTAAATTAAATTATAATTAATTTAAAGGAGGAATTAAATAGAATTGGTTAGAAGACTAATTGTGTTTTGTGTTGACTGAGTCAACCAGTTAAACCAAGTTAGACTTTAAATTAGTGGAATAACTAAATGAGTAATTGATTGATCCTGGTAAGATTTTAAAATGGAAATTTATTATTCATTTTAGTAAATAAAGGAGTTAATTGATTTGAAATAATTAAGATTGAAATGAATGAGTTGTTAGAGTAATCACTAATGAAATACACTTAAGTAACCAAGTTTGAAAAGAAATGAAATCGAATGTTGGAAAGAAGCAAGGGATGAGGTTTGTTATTTGAGTTGAGTTTTATAGTAAAGCGATAAAAGGATTTAAGAAAATATATAGCTTACATGAAAGGTCAACCTGACGTTTGAATTAAGTAAAGAGAGATGGAGTTATAAAGGTTTATATTAAACCTGGAATTTATAAACAAGATGGAATGTGAGTTAAAGCATTGTTTTATATTGGAAATATTTAGTAATGGTATTAAGTTGAATCAATGGATTTAAAAGGGTTTTCCCGAAAGAAAAGGAAATTGGAAAAAGGGGGGTTCATTTTGAGCTTGGTGAACGAGGATGGAAATAGGAGTTGTAATTCAGTATGTGGAACGAAGTTTTTTGAATAAGTCGAGAGTAAATAAAGTGATGTTTAGTTAGGAATTTTTCAAATAACAAATTAACCGATATTAATTACATTTACAAAGAAATTTCCAAAAGATAAAGAGTACTGTAAAGTGATGTGTTAAATAGTGGGATGTGTTTAATATCGGTTCTTGAATTACAACACGTATTTATCTGAAGGTAAGAACATTGTTGATCATGGTCTGAGAGGTAATTAAAATACCCCAAATTGAACGACTTCGGGTCTATCCAAGGATGACACTAGTTGGTAATGTCAAGAATGTGGGATAAGATTTCCAAAGTAAAGGAAATGATATGAGATTATATTTTCCCTAGTAACAAAATAAAAAGGAGATTGGGCGATAATTCGAAGCGTAAGGGAATGAGAAAAAAGGGTTACTCTATAAGAATAAGGGTTTGATATGTTTTCCATCTAATGTAAACAAATGAGTTGGCCTAACGTCAAATAGTAAGTGGAAATGATCTCGCAGTTATAATAAAGGAAAGGTTATAGTAAATATTTTGAAAAATAATAGTCGAATGGAGTATTGGATATCGTGTATATATATATATATATATTCTTTTAAAAATGAGATGGTTTTGCAGATATTAGTATATTAAGATAAAGAGTGAACTGTTTTCCCTAATATTTGAATATTCCGATTTAAATTAATTTTAATTAAAGATGTCAAGTGATGCTGAGTACCAGACCAGTGAATCTATTTTGTGATTTCATGGATGTTTACTTGATAGTTAACTAACCAACTTTCAAGACTGACCTTTACGATTGTTGGTATGGGAAGACCGGGATCGAATATATATTCAAAAACCATTCCAACCAACAAATTCGAAAAATATAGAAGACAACAAGCGATGATCGAGATGGAGCATTTGAAGACCATAGATCTTCATAAAACGGAAGAACCACTTACAATCTCTGATTCGACCCGGAGATATACTGGGTTCTCTAGTGGTTGGAATCTGTTGATTTTAAGGACTATCGCTACTGATCTATGGGGTGACTCCTATATTGGATGTAGTAGGAGAGTACCTTAGTTTCATCCTGTTCCTGGATGACTTGTATGGACGAATGTCTGGCAAAGTATTTCCAATGAGCCACGTACGTTGATTTCATCAAACGTGTCATAGTTGGGTAGCTCCCAAATAGGGTATTTTTGTGGACATCAATTAGTGATATCCAGAGGATCTGACGATGTAGCATTCAAAGTAAAGGATAGCCAAATATTCTAGAAGTAAATTCTAGCCTCAAGCCTCAAAACCGGGAAATGACAAAAATCGGGCAGGCAACATGGCTATGTGGGTCGCTCCCATTAGGGTGTATATTCACCTATCTAGAGAAAATCCATTTCATTCTTTAATATATTTCGATGCTGTCCCTTATCGGGAAACAGCGGTTTGAGCCCAACCGTTGGTGATATACATTCGTTACACTCAAGCGAAATGAGTGGTCGGTCATGTGAGGGCCGGGTTGCAAGACGTCCTTGTTGAACCCAGTGTATTCGCCTCTAGAGATACACTATCGACAGGTGGTCCCATACCTTGTCAAGTTCGGAATCCAATCTCCATTGAGTGCCCACAGTTTTGTTTGTATATATATACATACGTGGAGCGTGAGATGTAAGCGTTCCACTAGATTGCTATTTACTTGTATTTAGATGATTATAATATCAGAAAAGATATTTATTTCGAAACTGTTTTGGGTTATCGTAAGGTAGAAACCGTCCATGTTTATGTGTGGATTTGGTCTTACGATTATCCTTTTCTTTCGAAAGGATTTTAACTTTAAAATCAAGTTGTGTGATCCCCTTAATGTTGTACGATTTTTTCTCACTCTAGTTCACCAGACTAACCCGGTGTTTTGTAAATGCTTGGGATAGCCTGGGGTGTACAGGTTCAGGTTATCAGGTAATGAGAAGTCCTGGGACGAGCTGGAGATGTTCAGACATATGATTACTATTCCGCTGTGTGATTGTATATGAGGACAGATTATTATAACTGTCCAGAGATGTTGATGTACTATGATATTGTAAGTATTTTTAAAATCTCTCAATAAAGATACATTTCTGTATTATATTTTGTTCCGCTGCGATGTGAGACTCTGTGGTGTGTTGATACTTCTTCTTCTCCTATTCTAACTTTCTTTCTTTCTTATCTCACCCTCTAATTTCTTTCTATAAAACATTCCAGTGTTTTCGGTGGTTGGAAGGTTGACATAAGGTGCGATAAAGGTATTTATATCGATTTTCGGGACCAAAAATTCCTGGGTTGTTACAGTGGTATCAGATTTATTGGTTGAGTAGTAACCTTGGCTCTGTAGCGTAACTCAATAGAGATGGGGTTAGTAACACCCTAGATTGAGTTTGAATATGTATATGTGAGAGCGTATTTGTAAGATTTTATATACAAATGTTCTGTATTGTGTTATTTGACTGGTTCAAGTGTTGAGAAGCATGGAACTAGCGAATGGATATGATATTGTTTTATAAAGAGGGTAAATGAAATAATTTTACCCAATGTATATTTTATATAGAAAAAGGAAATTATTTTCTATATTATACTAATGTGGGTTGATTTGTTGTTATGATTGATTTGATTTGAAATCAAAATTGAATTATGAAATAAAGTTGAACTGAATAGGAAATCAATTCGTAAATTGAATCAGATATGAGAAGTGAAACTGAATCTGGTTAAGTAAAATCAAGTTAAGAATGAACTCAAACGAAATGAACTTGAATAAGTTGGGATTTGAAAATTAAATGGATTAATAATAGGAATTAATTTGATATTAATCGATGGATATCAATGGATGTTTAACCAAAGTAGAAGCAAATGAGATATTGAATAATAATTGAAATTAACCAGTTGGGTTAATAAGGAATTGTATGGATGGCAAGAAATAAACCCTGGCATAGTGAATTGTAAATAAGATTGGTAGTGGAAACAGAATTATTTAACCCAGATTTTTATTTGCATTATAAGTGGAGCATGTGTAGAGTCCTGAAGACTATAGAGATAATTTGGTTATACAGACTGCAAATGCAGACGATGAACGTTTACTTGATACACCTTGGAAATTGGAATTTGAGTTGGAATGCCCGACAAATAGGTAAACCTTAATAGGTTAAGCAATTTATTTTATACCCTGAGTGGTTTGCCATTTGGATTTTGGATTTTATTTTCGAAGAAGTTGAGGCCCAGAGTGGCAGTATAGTCGTACCGATCGAGCCATGCAGAGGAGATGTTGGCAAAATTTTAGAATTTTTTATTTTAAAAAAAGTTTGAATTTATTTTGAATTTAAAGATTTTAAAATAATATGGTTTGGAATATTTTTAGTTTGAATTTATTTTGAATTTAAAGATTTTAAAATAATATGGTTTGGAATATTTTTCTTACTTTGCAATTTCGAGGACGAAATTATTTTAAGGTGGGAAGAATGTAACGTCCCAGATTTTTCGGCCATTTAAATTAAAATATTTAAATTTGTTTATATATTATATTTGAAATATAATGAATTTTTAATCGAATTTATCCATTTAAAATAGAGTTCGAATACATATATTTTTATATTCATTAAAACGAGCTCGAAACGTCGCGGTAGTTCATAATTTTCAATTTAAACTTTAATTGAATATACAGAATCCGATATAAGTCGGATTTCTGTGAAACGAGAAACGTTTGAGCCGATTTGATTATATTTTTCTAATGAAAGAGAGAAGTCGGGATTTCAGCTTATGGATTTCTAGTTATGGAAAATTCAAATTTTTAAATAGTCGTTGTGGAATCGTTTTTAAATTATAATGATTTATTTATAAATATAAAAAGGAAACTTTATATAAATAGAATTTAAAATAAGAACTTTTAATGTGGAGTTTGAATTACATACCGGTTGAATTTGAATTGTTGTTTGAATAAATGCAATATTATTTATTCATTATCGTTAAATTCGACTGTTTGAATTTAATATATATATTTTTATGTATCCATCAATGTTTCCTTTTGATTCGACAATACGAATAAAACATGAATACATATGTTTGTCCAACAAATAAAGAAGTCACCCCAGAAGCAAGAACATAAAAACTGAAATACTTACAACTTTCAAGTTTGAAGTGTTAATACACCAAATCTACACACATATCCAAACATTATTTGTACACATATGAAATACAAAGAAATCAATACATATATATCTATATATATATATTATTGTTTGTATAGAGACTAGCTGGAATGATAAAAACATATACACGTTCTTGTCAGTACAATACCCAACACAGAAAAAAAGAAAAAAAATATATACATAACATTGTCTGTACAAGAGAAGATCACAAATACCCTTTCGGCTAAACCAAATTCATGTAACAGCCCAACCAAATTATGAGTGCTGCATGTCCTCTTGCGAGATCTTATGCCTTTATCATGAGCTGCAAGACAACAGTAAACCTATCAGTAAAGAAAAAAAAATCATGAACAACTAAAGAAGGGGACAGAGCATAGCTAAATTGAAAACAAGATGTATGCGATATATTCATACATCAGATCATAGGTGCTGACAATAAACAGCTATAATCATAGCTAATAGCTAACTATATACATATACAGATGGGGGACAGCTAAAGAAAAAATGGCCGAATAGGAAAAAGAGAGAAAATTAAATAAGAAACAAGATTAAATGAACAACAAAATCTATGTAAACAACTTAATCTATTTATACATCAGATTATGTGTATTGACATGGAACAACTAAGGGATAAAATAGGAGAACCTAAGAAAATAAGTGATGAACGGCTAAAACAACAGTGACATGTATGGCCGTATAATAAAATAAGATGTATGTATGATATAAAACCAAATCTTGAACTAGAATGATATGAGCAACAGAAAATGAGATCATCAAATCCAAACAGGAAATCATGAACAGTGGACAACAAGACAATACATGAAGAAAACAGCAAAAGAAAATATAGACTACACATCAATATGAACAACTTAAAGAATTGAAAGAAAACAGCTAATATAAATAGTATAGGGAACAACTAATAGGAAACTGCTATGAATCTACACAAAATCCTTATTGAACAGTAAATGCACATGTATGTACAGTGAAGCTGTGATACTAATTCACTGTTCCCATATATTTAAAAATGGAAATTAAAATCTATATTACAGTTCCTAGAATCTCTGATTTGAATTGAAAATTCGTAACTTTACTGTCACCTAACATATATAATATCCTATTCGAACAAGAATGTTGAAAATCCTATACTAAAATCTGGACAAAAATCTATGATACAGTTTGCAAATCACTAAAATTGATTTAAAACAACTCATAGCAGATTCATCACTTTCCTTACAACAATACTGTACAACCTTACACAAAACCCAACCAAATCTCGGCTACAACCCATCACAAAATCTTTACAGTTCCCATCACATACGAAAAATCTGAAAATCAATGGCCTAAGCTAGAACCTATACTGATAGACGTTGATCTAATCTAAACCAAACAACCACTATAAATACAGTAGTGTTTCATTCATCCCAGAACCATTCGAACAACACAACAAACTAGAAAAAATGCTGTAATTTAAAATTACATAGCTTTTATTCAATAAATCCGTTCGAACTTGAAGGCGAATGAATGACAGAGAGGAGGCTCGCTTGTCTCTGAAGGGGTTGGGGTTCTTCGTGTTTCGGTAGGACGGTCGAAGGGTTAGTGGATGGTGGCTAATCGATCGAAGGGAGTGGGAATCGAAGAGGGTGATGGCGTAGGGAGGTGCGACGCTGATGATGGAATTTTGCGATGAACAGAAGGGGATTTAGGGTTTTGGTCTAGAGTAATTTTCTGAAGGCGGCTGGTGAAATGAAAAAGGGAACGGGATAAGGGTTTTGAGGGGGAACGGGTAATGGGTCTGGGCCAGCTGTTGCAAGGTGAAGCCCAGTTTAAATTTAAAAAGAAATCTATGTTTTAATTTAATTAGTTTTATAAATTTCATAACACAATTTCTCGAATATACGATATTAGATTTTGGCGCGGTCAGTTGCGTTGAGACGATAAAAAAGAGGACTTCGAGATGGAGCAGAGTTGGTCAGGATCGGGAACAACTGAGAATTTTTGTCAAATTAAACGTCAGTTTAATTTGACTAAAAACCAGATATTTATCGACAGATTCAAATCAAGGTGATTTAAACTCACTCAGCTCTTCCCATTTATATTTTATATAAATTGGGTTTTTATTTGGCGTGTTCTGATTTTTAGTGATTGACCGTTTGCTAGTTAAATACATTTATTGTTGATTCAAATCCTGAAATTTAACGGTCGTTTAATTTCAGAAAAAAATTACCCATCATTTTGATGTGATCCAAATAAATTAATTTCCCTTGATTGGTCATGTTTATAAACTTGTTTGGACTTGTTTGAATTGTTTGGATTGACTGTTGATTGATTGCTGATCGTTATAGAAATTTTCAGTCAAATAAAAAAGAAATGATTGATTGTGGTTAATTATTGAACCATGTTTCAACATTTGTTCTGATGGATAGTGTGGTTAGGCAATTGGCATCACCTTGTCTATAAATCAATCGATTTATATTATGTGAGTTTTATCGACACTGGATCAATAAAGTTATAGATATATTTTATAACGGAAATAAGGTTTTTAGAGTTATTACATTGAAAGGTTATTTAAAAAGGAAAAATATTCATTATTTAAAGATTATAAGAAATTATGAAGTTTGTTTTATAAAATGAATTCCTGTGTCGATAAGAGTTATAAGCCAAGAGTCGAGAATAACCTAGCGGTTAAGTATTTGATTAATCATGAACGATTAAATAAAGTTATTTAAATTAATTATATTTTAATTAATTTAAAGGAGGAATTAATTAGAATTGGTTAGAAGAATAATTGTGTTTTGTGTTGACTGAGTCAACTAGTTAAACCAAGTTAGACTTTAAATTAGTGGAATAACTAAATGAGTAGTTGATTAATCCTAATAAGATTTTAAAAAGGAAATTTATTATTCATTTTAGCAAATAAAGGAGTTAATTGATTTGAAATAATTAAGATTGAAATGAATGAGTTGTTAGAGTAATCACTAATGAAATACACTTAAGTAACCAAGTTTGAAAAGAAATGAAATCGAATGTTGGAATGAAGCTAGGGATGAGGTTTATTATTTGAGCTGAGTTTTATAGTAAAGCGATAAAAGGATTTAAGCAAATATATAGCTTACATGAAAGGTCAACCTGACGTTTGAATTAAGTAAAGAGAGATGGAGTTAAAAAGGTTTATATTAAACCTGGAATTTATAAACAAGATGGAATGTGAGTTAAAGCATTGTTTTAAATTGGAAATATTTAATAATGGTATTAAGTTGAATCAATGGATTTAAAAGGGGTTTCCCGAAAGAAAAGGAAATTGGAAAAAGGGGGGTTCGTTTTGAGCTTGGTAAACCAGGTTGGAAATAGGAGTTGTAATTCAGTTTGTGGAACGAAGTCTTTTGAATAAGTCGAGAGTAAATAATGTGATGTTTAGAAAGGAATTTTTCAAATAACAAATTAAGCGATATTAATTACATTTACAAAGAAATTTCCAAAAGATAAAGAGTACTGTAAAGTGATGTGTTAAATAGTGGGATGTGTTTAATATCGGTTCTTGGATTACAACTCGTATTTATCTGAAGGTAAAAACATTGTTGATCAAGGTCTGGGAGGTAATTAAAATACCCCAATTTGAATGACTTCGGGACTATCCATGGATGATACTAGTTGGTAATGTCAAGAATGTGGGATAAGATTTCCAAGTAAAGGAAATGATATGAGATTATATTTTCCCTAGTAACAAAATAAAAAAAAGATTGGGCGATAATTCGAAGCGTAAGGGAATGAGAAAAAAAGGGTTACTCTATAAGAATAAGGGTTTGATATGTTTTCCAAGTGACGTAAACAAATGAGTTGGCCTAACGTCAAATAGTAAGTGGAAATGATCTCGTAGTTATAATAAAGGAAAGGTTATAGTAAATATTTTGAAAAATAATAGTCGAATGGAGTATTGGATATCATGTGTATATATATATTCTTTCACAAATGAAATGGTTTTGCAGATATCGGTATATTAAGATAATGAGTGAACTGTTTTCCCCAATATTTGAATATTCCAGTTTAAATTAATTTTAATTAAAGAAGTCAAGTGATGCTGAGTACCAGACCAGTGAATCTATTTTTGTGATTTCATGGATGTTTACTTGATAGTTAAATAACCGACTATCAAGACTGACCTTTACGATTGTTGGTATGGGAAGACAGGGATCGAATATATATTCGATAACCATTCCAGCCAACAAATTCGAAAAATATAGAAGACAACAAATTATGATCGAGATGGAGCATTTGAAGACCATAGATCTTCATAAAACGAAAGAACCACTTACAATCTCTGATTCGACCGGGAGATATACTTGTGTTCTGTGGTGGTTGGAATATGTGGATTGCAAGGACTATCGCTACTGATCCATGGGGTGATTCCTATATTGGATGCAGTAGGAGAGTCCCTTCGGTTCATCCTGTTCCTGGATGACTTGTATGGACGAATGTCTAACAAAGTATTTCCAATGAGCTACTTATGTTGATTTCTTCAAACGTGTCATAGTTGGGTAGCTCCCAACTAGGGTATTTTTGTGGACATCAATTAGTGATATCCAGAGGATATGACGATGTGGCATTCACAGTAAAGGATGGCCAAATGTTCTAGAAGTAAATTCTAGCCTCAAGCCTCACAACCGGGAAATGACAAAAATCGGGCATGCAACATGGCTATGTTGTTCGCTCCCATTAGGGTGTATAATCACCACATATCTAGAGAAAATCCATTTCATTATTTAATATATTTCGATGCTGTCCCTTATCGGGAAACAGTGGTTTGAGCCCAACCGTTGGTGATATACATTCGATATACGCAGGCGAAATGAGTGGTCGGTCATGTGAGGGCCGGGTTGCAAGACGTCCTTGTTGAACCCAGTGTATTCGCCTCTAGAGATACACTATCGGCAGGTGGTCCCATATCTTGTCAAGGTCGGAATCCAATCTCCAATAAGTGCCCACGGTTTTGTTTGAATATATATATATATATATACGTGGTGCGTGAGGTGTAAGCGTTCCACTAGATTGCTATTTACTTTTATTTAGACACTATTATGATATCAGAAAAGATATTGATTTCGAAACTATTTTGGGTTATTGTAAGGTAAAATCCGTCCGTGTTTATGTGTGGATTTGGTCTTACGATTATCCTTTTCTTTCGAAAGGATTTTAACTTTAAAATCAAGTTGTGTGACACCCTTAATGCTGTGCGAGTTTTTCTCACTCTGGTTCACCAGACTGACCCGGTGTTTTGTAAATGCTCGGGTTAGCCCGTGGTGTACAGGTTAAAGTTATCAGGTACTGAGATGTCAAGGGACGAGATGGAGATGTTCAGACATATGATTACTATTCTGCTATGTGATTTTATATGAGGACAGATTATTATAACTGTCCGGAGATGTTGATCTACTCTGATATTGTAAGTATTTTTAAAAGATCTCAATAAAGATTTATTTCTGTATTATATTTTGTTCCGCTGGGATGTGAGACTCTGTGGTGTGTTGATACTTCTTCTACTCCTATTCTAACTTTCTTTCTTTCTTATCTCACCCTCTAATTTCTTTCTATAAAATGTTCTAGTGTTTTCGGTGGTTGGAAGGTTGACATAAGATACGATAAAGGTATTAATGTCGATTTTCGGGACCGAAAATTCCTGGGTCGTTACAAATATTCATAATTGGAATGAGGCATATGTTGTGTTTTTATAGCACATGATTATAATATACGTGAATTATTCGGGATGGTCGGGTTTATACCCATTTTGAATAATTGATTCTATGATAAGTCAAAGGTGAAGATAATGATTGAAGAACGGAGTTCTTCACATTGTTTAGATGATTACTGACGTCTTGATTGGGCTGTACACCCAAGAAAATGTAATGACCCAGATTTTTCAACCGTTGAATTCTGAATATTTAAATTTGTTTTATATATTTTATTTGAATTATATATAGGAGTTTATTTAATAAAACGATATTCAAACGTATAATTTATAATATAATTTAAAAACGAGTTTAAAATGGCACGGTAATTTGAATATTCGATTTCAAATTTCAACTGAACGTACAGGATTCAAAATAAATCGGATTTTAGCGAAACAAGAAATATTTGAATCTGTTTGAAAATATCTTTCCAACGAATGTGAAAAATCCAGATTTCATAACGGGAATAAAAAGTTATGTCCAAATAAAATTTTCAGAAAGCCGCTGTGGAATCGTATATAAGCCATAACGGTTATTTAAATATATTTAAATAACGGTCTCAAATTTGGACAAGATTCCTTTGGGACGTAGTTATAATTCAATTTTTAGAATTTTACTGTAATTTTTAATTAATTAAATACGCAACTTTTTATTTGGAGTATTTTGCACCTTATATCAATATTTTGGGGTTCCATAGTATAAGTAAAACTACCGATATTATTATATTTTTGGGATCATGGCGCATTGCTTATCATGATTAGATTTTTATTTTCGTCCGTAGCGGTCGGTAAGTAAACATAATTATATACAGCCGGTACCGTGTCATAATTAACCTTTCAAAACAAATATTTCCAAATGATAAGAGTATGGGTATATTCCGAAAACACGTAAGGTAAAATATTGGTTTTGGTTGTGAAAAACATTTTGCATATACTCAGTGTATTCAATGTAGAATCACATTTTAAAGTATAAAGGTTTTGAAACGAAAGGAATAATGTACAGCACGACTTTGAAGCCTTTGTAAAAAAATTTAACGGAAATGCTACTTTGCCCGCTTTTCATTTCGTCAAAAACTACGGTAGAGACAAAAAAATAGGAGGCCCACCCCTTGAATTACACAAATACCCCCCTGAATTCCATGCTTGCTACCCTTGAATTCCGTATTTACCCCTATTTCTTACTTTTTGACAAAAACTTTTTTGGGTATTGTAGCATTTCTCGAAAATTAATACTGTACATGATCAACAACAGCATGCCTTCCACGGCTTCAAAACAGCGTGTCCTACACGTTTTCAAAACCGTGCGTACCAAGGCAATAATTCCCATGATTTCCAAGTTATTGTTGCGTGTGACCCAAACTGTTACTTCCTATAAGTACCTGTGCACCTTCACTTTCATTCTCTAGACAAAGATAAAAACAAGAGACGGGAAAATCCAACACAAAATTAAATAAAATCAAATTTTATATGGAATCGTATATTGTTAAAATCGTGGAAATCTCGGAAGAAGGCTCTTCCATCCTGTACGCTTTTTGTGAAACTCACGCACCCTCCTGATGCTCGGAGAAATCACCAAACCACTAGCGCTGACAGTCATTCAACTTGGCGACGTCCTGGAGGTGTCTCGAAGGGTGCGGGATGCTTGCCGGAGCGAGGCACACCCAAAAGTGTGGGTCAGGCAATCTCAAGTGCTCGTTGGTGGCGGCCAACCACTGGAAGGGTATTGATCGGTGAAAGAGGGTGTTAAGGCATGTTTGAGGTCTGGATTTACTTGGTGAGAGAGAAGACGGATTTGCTTATTTCTACTGTGCGGTTTTCATGGGGGAAGGAAGGTCACGGGTCTGACAATTGGGGAAGTATCTACAGTTCTGGTTTAGGGTGGATGTTGGTTTGTTTTCAACAATGTTTAACGGGGGAATGGGTTCTGCGTTTGGAACTAGGGAAGTCTTTGATATGGGTGAAGCTGTTGTTCGATTAAAAAGGGTTTGAGGTTGACGTGGTGATGTACTGGAGTGAAAAGGATGGAGTTTGGGGAAATTAATGAGCATTTGTTTTTAAATGCAATTAAGGCCAGACTAATTCTAGGATTAAAGCCGTGGTTGGTGATGTATCGGAGCCTGCGATTGAACTAAGTGTAGTGGAAGACTGCTGATGGAAATTGTTTGAAGTAAATTATGAGTTTGGAATGAAGTGGGATTAAAGATGGCTTTAAGGATCAGCTTTCAAATAGTATAATTGGAGAAAGAGTTAAGTATTTGCCTGGCTATGTAAGTGAAGAAGTATGAGTTGAGGGGTTTTTGAGGTTGTCCAAGGCATTGTACCACATTGGAAAGGTGGGAGTAGTTCATGGGGAAGGAGTCGAACGTTGTGGTGGGATCTGATGTTTGTTTGAATTAGTGATGTACGGTGGTCAGGGAACAACATCTGGACGGAAGTTTATCGCAAAGGAGGAAAGGTTTGCACTAAATTAAATTATAATCGGTAATAAATTTTATAAATTAGTTAATTAAAAGTGGTTTAAATTATATAAATACTTGTAATCGTTATAACTTGTCCGCTCGTGAACAGAATTGAACGCGACCGGATCCGCTGGAACCGTAACGATGCGATCTACATGATGAATCTAATGTGGTTGAAAGTAGAGCTGTTGGAATTTCATAATGAAATCAAGCGTTGTTTGATTTTAAAACGAAACAAAAGCAGAACCGTCAACTGCGGCCGAGGTGAGTAAACTCACTAACTCTGACTCGTTTATATTTTTATATAAACGAGTTTTTCAATTTATTTTATACTATGTGATGGTTGCTTGGTTGAATATTTGATAAAATTGGTTGATATGATTACATCGTTGATCTATTGATGTGAAATAATATTATTGATGTTGATTAACATCTGTGGATGCAGGGAAACAGGTTGGGGGAATCCAACTGGATTCCTCAACATTTATTTTACTGTTTTTAGTTGTGATATATGATATGTTATATAATCCCTGATTGGACATGTTGTGTTTGATTTACCCTGGCCCTTGAAACTTGGTATTTTAGATACCGTAAAACATTTTTGAATGAGAGGAAAAAGGAAATTGAAATTTAAAAATGGAATTTCATTTTCGAAATAGAAATATAACTTCGAATAGAGTTGAAATTAAAATATGTTAATTATTTAATAAGTTGTTTATAAACGAGAATATAAATTAAGTGAATTATTTATCATCGGATAAATTGAAATATAAAGTCAAGTTTGAATATATATAGAAAGTGAAAATGGGTTTGAAATTGATAATTGTAAACTGTTTAACACATAGCGATTATAAATGAAATTCTAAACCATATTATAAATGGATGTAATACAAACAAAATTTGTGAATGATTAGAACTTAATAAAGGAAAATTTTGATTCAAAGGAATGAAATCAAATGGGTTTGATTATATAAAAGGGAATATTATTCACGACTAAAGTGAATAACGTTTTAAAGTGAAATTATTCATAAAGGGGATTTGAATTTGGAAATATAAATTCAAATGGAAATTTGAATGAAAGGGAAAAAGGAAATTCGTTTTCAAAAGGGATTTGAAAGTAAATCCAAACAAAGTTTAGAAGGTATTTTAGACCAAGGTGATGGTTCTAAAACAATTACTTAAGAAATGAATGAAACATTAAAGTAAGGTCTTTAATGGAAAAGAGATAAGGAAGAATTTTGATTGAAAAATATGTTTATATAAGCTTATAGTTATGTTTTATAAATTTAAACAGCGATTTTAACGCTGCTATTAAAATAAATGTGTTGTAAATTTTACACAGTGATTTTAATGCTATTGTTATAATAAAGGTTCTAAAATTCTAGACAACGATTGTAACGCTGTTGTTAAAAGCAATGTTTTATAAATCAAATATTTGGAGACAGTGATTATAATGCTACCGTATAATCAATATTTTTATGTAAAGGAGGTGTGTTCTTAGATCGAATCTGAGAGTCGCGTAAGCGACAGTTTGTTTAAAGTTGTGAGCTTTGACTATTTCAAAGTTGAGAATGTTGTTCAATTAAGGTCTGAGAGGTAATTATACCCCAACTTGATTGATTTCATGATCGGTGGATGAATGGTTAAGGTTCGATGGTTGAACTGGGTTGAGCAATATGGCTAGCTAATCAATGATTAGTGGGTTGAGTTAAAACAACGATGTTTTATAACATCGCGTTAATTTGAAATGTTTTCCCAAATCAAATGAAAGACATTTTCTATATATAGAAAATGAAATGAATTGGCCCACGAAGAATTAAGAGAAAGGGGAATTGGAAATAATAATATAATCATGAATTGATTTAAAGGGGCCTAGTGTTGTGTGATGCTTGATCGGTAGGATTTCCAATTGGAAGTAGGACCGTTGATTGTATGGATGTTTCTTTGATAGTTAAATCACCAACTATCAAAGTTTTAATTTATTTTATACCTCCGTTGTCAATATAGAGAGAATGGGATCATATTTAATATCTGAAAACCACTCTGTATTGGTATAAGCGTTATGAATCAACGTATGTTGAAGATAACTGAAGACGGAGTAAAGTGCAAGGGCTGTTCTTTTAATCTTAGGTAGAAATTGCCCAAGATGGATTAATAGAACGGTGCCTTCGGTTTGTCAAGACCCAGGACAACTTGTAAGGACGAGTGTCTGACAGAGTATTTCCAAAGGGATTACGTACGTTGAATCCTTCAAACGTACGAAGTTGGTGGCATAGAAGGGAAACTTCGTTAGCCTAACAATCTGAGTATTTTTGTGGGAATCAATTAGTGATTTACGATGATCTGACGATGTGGCATTCAAAGTGAATCGTGGCCAGATGTTTTGGAAGATAATTCAAACCTCAAGCCTCACAACCCGAAATTGACAAAAATCGGGTAAGCAGCATGGCTATGTGGGTCACTCCCATTAGGATGTACAATCACCTATCTAGAGAAATTCCATTTGTTCTTAAATCTATCGATGTTGTCCCTTTTGGGAAACGGTTGTTGATCCCAACCGTTGGTGATATACATTCGATACACTCAAGCGAAATGAGTGGTCGGTCAAGTGTGGGCCGGGTTGCAAGACGTTCTTGTTGAACCCAGTGTATTCATCTCTAGAGATACACTATCGGCAGGTAGTCCCATACCTTGTCATGTTAGAAATCCAATCTCCAATAAGCGCCCTGTGATTTTCGATTTTATATTATATATGGAGCATAAGATGTAAGCGTTCCGTTAGATTCTATTTATTTGATGTAGACATTATTATAATATCACTGGATTTGATATCATAATATTTTTGGTTATCGTAAGGTAAAAACCATCCGTGTTTATGTGTGGATCGGTCTTACAATTATCATTTCTTTCGAAAGGATTTTGAAAGTTAAACCAATGGTTGGAGTTTACTCACACCAGTCCCATGACTGACCCAGAGTTTATTTTGTTTGTTTTCCCTAAACTCTTGGGTGCCCAAATTTGTACGGGCAGTCAAGTAGTCGGGATTTTTCAGATTCATTATGAGGAGCTTGAAGCAGGAGGCTTCATTTATTAGCTATAGACTATCACATTTTCCGCTGTGTACTATGATGTATCTGGAAACAGGGGTTTATAACTGTTCGAGGGATAACCGTTGTGCTCTGATAGTGGTATGTATATAAAGTTACTGATTTGTATTTCAAAGTTATGTTATCTAATATATATATTATCCGTTCCGCTGTGAGTTGTGATCTTCGTTTTCTTCTATTCTAATATTTCTTTCTTTCTATTTCTCATCCTCTAACTTCTTTCTAATAATGATTCGTATTTCTGTGCAATTTGGGTTGGACGTGTGGTGCTATTAATCGACTCAAAGGGTACAGAAATTCGGGTCATTCCATTTGGTATCAGAGCTGAAGGTTGAGTGATAACCTTGGCTCTGTGGCGTGACTCAATAGAGATGGGGTTTGTAATGCCCTAGGTTGAGTTTGAGTATATATACGAGTGAGCATATTTGTAGATTGGATATAAAATTGTTTTATATTGAGTTGGCTGGTTTGTTGAGTGGTTTATGAATTCTGGTCGATACAGGATGTACAACTGTATCGATAGGTGTTTCTAATCTCTCGAACAAAACAATTCAACATAGTATTGTTTTAAAGATGGGTGAATGATATAATTTTGCCCAAAAGATATTTTTGAAACAAAAGGGATAATTTTCAGAAATTATTGAACGTGTTGATTGTTATGGAATTATAAAATATTGAAATGGTTATATATAAAACCAAATATAACTTGTATATGGAAAATATACATAAATAAGATGAACTAGAATTGAATTCAAACCAAAATTTGAAATTCTAAATCCTAGTTGTTTAGAAATATTTTATGAAGTGTTTTAAAGTAATCTAACATTACTTTGAATAATTTTTGAATAAGAATGATTTTAAATGGATTTTAAAAGCGATTAAGCACTGAAATCACTTCAGTGACGAGAAAATAATTCATATAATGGATCGCGACATTATCGGTATTCATTTTCGAGTTTCTGAGTGATGGATTGCTACCATAGTAATTTGGGCATGAAAAATTGGTTTGAAAAAGGGGAAGATGATTTTGGAAATTCAAAAGTTTTGAATTGGGTTGATTATAAATTTATGGGTATAAATGTATATGATTTCAAACCAGTTTGAAATAAAACTCGGGAATTTGAATTCTGAAATTAAAATTTAGCTTATATAAGTTGTATAGATTGAAATGGTAAAAGTGATTCAAATGCATTGAAATTTAACTTAAATAAAATTGGACGGGATTAAAGATAATCCAGAATGAAATCAAACGAGTTGAATATATATTGAATGTTGTTGTTGGAATTAAACTGTGATAGAATTGAACTCAAACTGATTAAGTGGATTGATTCTGAAATAAAGATCAAATGGAATCGATAGAATGGAAGTGAAATAATCAGAATTCGATTAGAGATTTCAATACTGGAAGTTGGATTGGTTTGAAACCAACTGGAAATGGATATATGTATGCTGCGCAGGCATTGATTGGAAGCAAATGCAAGAGATAGAATTATGCCCGACAAAAAAGTACATGTTTACAATATTGTTTGGGTTTGATGATTTTATGAGCCTATGAGGCAAGCCGCTTGGCTTTTTGATTTCCTTTTGGATTGGAGAAGGCCTAGAAAGGCGAGTTGTGGTTGTAGCGATTGATCCGTGCAGAGGAGATGCTGCCTAATTTTTCAGAATTTAAAGTGTTAGAATATTTTTAGAATTTTTGAAAATTTTCGGTAGTAAGAAAAATTAATATTTTAATTGAAATAAATTGGTCCAGTTAAACTGAAGTTAAGAAGTGAACAGAAAGGATTTTTGGACCTAGTTAATAGGGTATGTAGCATTTTTCCTACCTTAGTAATTTCGAGGACGAAATTATTTTATTGCGGAAGGAATGTAACGACCCGGATTTTTCAACCGTTGAATTCTGAATATTTAAATTTGTTTTAAATATTTTATTTGAATTATATATAGGAGTTTATTTAATAAAACGATATTTAAACGTATAATTTATAATATAATTTAAAAACGAGTTTAAAATGGCACGGTAATTTGAATATTCGATTTCAAATTTCAACTGAACGTACATGATTCAAAATAAATCGTATTTTAGAGAAACAAGAAATATTTGAATCTGTTTGAAAATATCTTTCCAACGAATGTGAAAAATCCAGATTTCATAACGGGAATAAAAAGTTATGTCCAAATCAAATTTTCAGAAAGTCGATGTGGAATCGTATATAAGACATAACAGTTATTTAAATATATTTAAATAACGGTCTCGAATTTGGACAAGGTTCCTTTGGGACATAGTTATAATTTAATTTTTAGAATTTTACTGTAATTTTTAATTAATTAAATACGCAACTTTTTATTTGGAGTATTTTGCACCCTATATTAATATTTTGGGGTTTCATAGTATAAGTAAAACTACCGATATTATTATATTTTTGAGATCATGGCGCATTGCTTATCATGATTAGATTTTTATTTTCGTCTGTAGCGGTCGGTAAGTAAACATAGTTATATACAGCTGGTCCGTGTCATAATTAACCTTTCAAAACAAATGTTTCCAAATGATAAGAGTATGGGTATATTTCGGTAACACATAAGGTAAAATATTGGTTTTGGTTATGAAAAACATTTGGCATATACTCAGTGTATTCAATGTAGAATCACATTTTCAAGTATAAAGGTTTTGAAACGAAAGGAATAATGTACAACACGACTTTGAAGCCTTTGCAAAAAAATTAATACTGTACATGATCAATAACAACGTGCCTTCCACGGCTTCAAGACATCGTGTCCTACACGTTTTCAAAACCGTGCGTACCAGGGCAATAATTCCCGTGCTTTCCAAGTTATTGTTGCGTGTGACCCAAACTGTTACTTCCTATAAGTACCTGTGCACCTTCACTTTCGTTCTTTAGACAAAGATAAAAACAAGAGACAGGAAAATCCAATACAAAATTAAATAAAATCAAATTTAATATGGTATCGTATATTGTTAAAATCGTGGAAATCTCGGAAGAAGACTCTTCCATCCTGTACACTTTTTGTGAAACTCACGCACCCTCCTGATGCTCGGAGAAATCACCAAACCACTAGCGCTGACAGTCGTTCAACTTGGCGACATCCTTGAGGTGTCTCGAAGGGTGCGGGATGCTTGCCGTAGCGAGGCGCACCCAAAAGTGTGGGTCAGGCAATCTCAAGTGCTCGTTGGTGGCGACCGACCACTGGAAGGGTATTGATCGGTGAAAGAGGGTGTTAAGGCATGGATGAGGTCTGGATTTACTTGGTGAGAGAGAGGACGGATTTTCTTATTGCTACTGTGTGGTTTTCATGGGGGAAAGAAGGTCACGGTCTGACAATTGGGGAAGTATCTACAGTTCTGGTTTAGGGTGGATGTTGGTTTGTTTTCAACAATGTTTAACGGGGGAATGGGTTCTGCGTTTGGAACCAGGGAAGTCTTTGACATGGGTGAAGCTGTTGTTCGATTAAAAAGGGTTTGAGGTTGACGTGGTGATGTACTGGAGCGAAAATGATGGAGTTTGGGGAAATTATTGAGCATTTGTTTTTAAATGTAATTATGGTTAGTCTAATTCTAGGATTAAAGCCGTGGTTGGTGATGTATCGGAGCTTGCGATTGAACCAAGTGTAGTGGAAGACTGCTGATCGAAATTGTTTTAAGTAAATTATGAGTTTGGAATGAAATGGGATTAAAGATGGTTTTAAGGATCAGCTTTCGAATAGTATAATTGGAGAAAGAGTTCAGTATTTGCCTGGCTATGTAAGTGAAGAAGTATGAGTTGAGGGGTTTTTGAGGTTGTCCAAGGCATTGTACCACGTTGGAAAGGTGGGAGTAGTTCATGGGGAAGGAGTCGAGCATTGTGGTGGGATCTGATGTTTGTTTGAATTAGTGATGCACGGTGGTCAGTGAACAACATCTGGACGGAAGTTTATCGTAAAGGAGGAAAGGTTTGCACTGAATTAAATTATAATCGGTAATAAATTTTATAAATTAGTTAATTAAAAGTGGTTTAAATTATATAAATACTTATAATCGTTATAACTTGTCCGCTCGTGAACAGAATTGAACGCGACCGGATCCGCTGGAATCGTAACGATGCGATCTACATGATGAATCTAATGTGGTTGAAAGTAGAGCTGTTGGAATTTCGTAATGCAATCAAGTGTTGTTTGATTTTAAAATGAAACAAAAGCAGAACCGTCAACTGCGGCCGAGGTGAGTAAACTCACTAACTCTGACTCGTTTATATTTTTATATAAACGAGTTTTTCAATTTATTTTATACTGTGTGACGGTTGCTTGGTTGAATAGTTGATAAAATTGGTCGCTATGATTACATCGTTGATCTATTGATGTGAAATAATATTATTGATGTTGATTAACATCTGTGGATGCAGGGAAACAGGTTGGGGGAATCCAACTGGATTCCTCAACATTTATTTTACTGTTTTTGGTTGTGATATATGATATGTTTTATAATCCCTGATTGGATATCTTGTGTTTGATTTACCCTGGCCCCTGAAACTTGGTATTTTAGATACCGTAAAACATTTTCGAATGAGAGGAAAAAGGAAATTGAAATTTAAAAATGGAATTTCATTTTCAAAATAGAAATATAACTTCGAATAGAGTTGAAATTAATACATGTTAATTATTTAAGAAGTTGTTTATAAATGAGAATATAAATTAAGTGAATTATTTATCATCGGATAAATTGAAATATAAAATCAAGTTTGAATATATATAGAAAGTGAAAATGGGTTTGAAATTGATAATTGTAAACTGTTTAAAACTTAGCGATTTTAAATGAAATACTAAACGAGATTATAAATGGATGTAATACAAACAAATTTTGTGAATTATTAGGAGTTAATAAAGGAAAAATTTGATTCAAAGGAATGAAATCAAATGGGTTTGATTATATAAAAGGGAATATTATTCACGACTAAAGTGAATAACGTTTTAATGTGAAATTATTCATAAAGGGGATTTGAATTTGGAAATATAAATTCAAATGGAAATTTGAATGAAAGGGAAAAAGGAAATTCGTTTTCAAAGGGGATTTGAAAGTAAATCCAAACAAAGTTTAGAAGGTATTTTAGACCAAGGTTATGGTTCTAAAACAATTACTTAAGAATTGAATGAAACATTAAAGTAAGGTCTTTAATGGAAAAGAGATAAGGAAGAATTTTTATTGAAAAATATGTTTATATAAGCTTATAGTTATGTTTTATAAATTTAAACAGCGATTTTAACGCTACCATTAAAATAAATGTGTTGTAAATTTTACACCGTTATTTTAATGTTATTGTTATAATAAAGGTTCTAAAATTCTAGACAACGATTGTAACGCTGTTGTTAAAAGCAATGTTTTATAAATCAAATATTTGGAGACAGCGATTATAACGCTACCGTATAATCAATATTTTTATGTAAAGGAGGTATGTTCTTAGATCGAATCCGAGAGTCGCGTAAGCGACTGTTTGTTTAAAGTTGTGAGCTTCGACTATTTCAAAGTTGAGAATGTTGTTCAATTAAGGTTTGAGAGGTAATTATACCCCAACTTGATTGATTTCATGATCGATGGAGGAATGGTTAAGGTTCGATGGTGAAACTTGGTTGAGCAATATGGTTAGCTAATCAATGATTAGTGGGTTGAGTTAAAACAACGATGTTTTATAACATCGCGTTAATTTGAAATATTTTCCGAAATCAAATGAAAGACATTTTCTACATATAGAAAATGAAATGAATTGGCCCACGAAGATTTAAGAGAAAGGGGAAATGGGAATAATAATATAATCATGAATTGATTTAAAGGGGCCTAGTGTTGTGTGATGCTTGATCGGTAGGATTTCCAATTGGAAATAGGACCGTTGATTGTATGGATGTTTCTTTGATAGTTAAATCACCAACTATCAAAGTTTTAATTTATTTTATACCTCCGTTGTCAATACAGAGAGACCGGGATCAGATTTAATATCTGAAAACCACTCTGTATTGGTATAAGCATTATGAATCAACGTATGTTGAAGATAACTGAAGACGGAGTAAAGTGCCAGGGCTATTCTGTTAATCTTAGGTAGAAATTGCCCAAGATGGATTAATAGAACAGTTCCTTCGGTTTGTCCAGACCCAGAACAACTTTTAAGGACGAGTGTCTGACAGAGTATTTCCAAAGGGATTACGTACGTTGAATCCTTCAAACGTACGAAGTTGGTGGCATAGAAGGGAAACTCTTTAGCCTAACAATCTGAGTATTTTTGTGGAAATCAATTAGTGATTTCCGATGGATCTGACGATGTGGCATTCAAAGTGAATCGTGGCCAAATGTTCTAGAAAATAATTCAAACCTCAAGCCTCACAACCCAGAATTGACAAAAATCGGGCAGGCAGCATGGCTATGTGGGTCGCTCCAATTAGGATGTATAATCACCTATCTAGAGAAATTCCATTTATTCTTAAATCTATCGATGCTGTCCCTTTCGGGAAACGGTTGCTGATCCCAACCGTTGGTGATATACATTCGATACACTCAAGCGAAATGAGTGGTCGGTCATGTGTGGGCCGGGTTGCAAGATGTTCTTGTTGAACCCAGTGTATTCGTCTCTAGAGATACACTATCGGTAGGTGGTCCCATACCTTGTCATGTTAGAAATCCAATCTCCAATAAGCGCCCTGCGGTTTTCGATTTTATATTATTTATGGAGCGTGAGATGCAAGCGTTCCGCTAGATTCTATTTATTTGATGTAGACATTATTATAATATCACTGGATTTAATATCAAAAATATTTTTGGTTATCGTAAGGTAAAAACCATCCGTGTTTATGTGTGGATCGGTCTTACGATTATCATTTCTTTCGAAAGGGTTTTGAAAGTTAAACCAATGGTTGGAGTTTACTCACACAAGTCCCACGACTGACCTAGAGTTTATTTTGTTTGTTTTCCCTAAACTCTTGGGTGCCCAAATTTGTACGGGCAGTCAAGTAGTTGGGATTTTTCAGATTCATTAGGAGGAGCTTGAAGCAGGAGGCTTCATTTATTAGCTATAGACTATCACATTTTCCGCTATGTACTATGATGTATCTGGAAACAGGGGTTTATAACTGTTCCAGGGATAACCGTTGTGCTCTGATAATGGTATGTATATAGGGTTACTGATTTGTATTTCAAAGTTATGTTATCTAATATATATATTATCCGTTCCGCTGTGAGTTGTGATCTTTGTTTTCTTCTATTCTAATATTTCTTTCTTTCTATTTCTCATCCTCTAACTTCTTTCTAATATTGATTCGTATTTCTGTGCAATTTGGGTTGGACGTGTGTTGTTATTAGTCGACTCAAAGAGTACGGAAATTCGGGTCATTCCAGACAAGGTAATAAGTGGTGATCGTCCAGACGTACTTGGTGATCGACTGGATATGCGAGGGACTCTCTCCTGTATTGGACATTTTGGACGAGGAATAAGGTGCCTCCGGTTTCGTTCAGACCCGGAACGAACTAGTAAATGGATGCATGTCTAACATTGAATTTTATTCTATGTTGATTGATTTCTATTAAATATATATCTGTTTGGTGGAGGAGAATTTATTCTCTTGCCTAACACCCTTCTTTGAGACGTAAGAGCTTAGAGGTTAGGTATTGATATACATCAGTTGCATGGCGTGAATTGTCAGTGTGGCATGCTGCGATGTAAATGATCAAGGCTCCTGTTGAAAAGCAGAGTCTTGTGGTTGATGATCAAAGCGCAACTTTAAATAGCATAGCTTTGTGTATAGCGTTAATTCGCGAGCCTCACTGTAACGACCCGGATTTCACCCGACCCGATCGATCGCTAGATCGACCAAGACTGTTCAAAACCCGAATACGTTAACTTTGGTAATACAACACATTAGATCAAATAATAGAAGACTATTATTACATCATAATAATGTTACATCGGAGTATAGAGAATAAAATATAGCGGAAGATTAAATTACAATAAATGTAATACATTGCAGCGGATCAAATATGCTAATCACAGCGGAAGGCCATCATGCTCTGGACGCAGCTTTAAGCTTCGATCCAGAATCCTGCTCAATATCTACAAAATAAGCTACTCGACTGCCCGTGTGGAAAAGAGGGAAACCAAGTTTGCAAAGTGAAACAAACTACGGGTCAGTCATGGGACTGGTGTGAGAAATCTTTACTTAACTTATCTAATAGGGAGGCTAATCACAGGACCACGCCGCTATTGCGGAACGAGTTTACTCCATTGGATTGCCAGTGCATAAATAAAGTAAATCGTTAAAACAACGCAATGCTTTTTAGAAAAATGAAACCATTATAAGACTCAGGTCCCATCACACAATGCAAAGCAAGCCGGAGGATAGAGTTTTACGTTATAATGGTCAAAAATGCTTGATACGATAAAAACGGAATTGATATTATTACTAGTGTAAATATGTCTTAAACCACCGTCTTCGTCTTCGACCTTTAATCGTCGTAGTAATTATTCAGAATGGGTTAAACCCGGTCATTCGGAATAACTCGCATATTTTTATAATTAAAAATCAATTGTTATAAGGATACATCCAACGCGTCTTTCCAATTCCGAATATTCTTTAAATAAAATATTCATATTATTAGGGAAAGGTTCCCATTAATTTTATCAGAGATAAAATCTTTTGAATTTATTCTTAAATCTTATTTTCAAAGATTTACTAAAATTCCAATTCAGTTTTAATATCAAAAATCACTACTTTACAATTATTCCAATTTAAGGGATAAATATTATTTTTAACTTGGTTAAAGAATCAATGTCATTTAAAAACATTGTTCACGATAAACCCAAAATCATTTTCCAATAACTAAATATAAATTGAAATACCAATAATCTTAGTCGAAAGATTTATTCTTTATTTAAAAGAAATTCTTTGTTAAAAATATTCTTTATATAAGAGATATTCCGAATTGGAAAGCGACTCAATCATTTACCATATAACCTTGGTTATATTTATTTCATACATCGTATGTAAATGACAATAATAATAAATAATCATCAAACCATCCATTCAACATCCAAAGTGAAGTTCTCAACTGCGTGAGCATTAAATGAAATAATAACGCTCATCGCAGCATGTCAATATATCGATTGACATATGAACAAATATTGGGACTAGTGTATATCAATTATCATCCCAATACCCGTGTGGGGTTTTCAGCCAATAATAGTACATATAAATAAATAATTGATTAACTAATTTAACCAATTTTAATACTATCAAAATGTTGATAACGATGGAAAAAAAATGATATTTTACTCCTAATGTTGAAAATAAAATATATTTTTGACTCGCATAATTTGTTTATACATTTCTAATATTTAATAGAATGTGATTTATTTATATGTCATTATTGTGGATGACAAATAAAAGGTAATTTTTATTATACTTTATTTGTATGTAATTATTCCTAACATAAAGAAATAATCTCATTTGTATATATTTTAAGGTATAACTCAACACATAAAATGTTTATTTTAAATTGCATACAAATTCTAATGTATGCATTAACATATAATGATGTCACCTTTCCACACTTATACATTCTAATGTACATTTTGACCAAAAATATGAATTTAATATAAGTTCAATGCAAGTTTGCAAATAAAAATAACTTTTATATTTGCATATAAATTCTATTTCAACAAAATGTATAAGAAGAGTGATTCCTTCATTTGCCGACAATTCTATTTTATCAAAATAATATTTATGTTTAATTCTTATTTGACAAAAATGTCCCTTTTGGTTTCAACCAATATAATTCGACAAAATGAATGTTTGATTCAACTAATATAATTAGACAAGAGTGATTATTTTGTTTTAAGCTTTTTAAAATGAAAAATTAAATAAATTTTGTCTCATTCTATTTAAATGATAAAAATGTATCTTTTTGTATTGCAACAAAAGGACAAATAAACCTTCTCTATCTTTTTACTCTTTTTATTGAAGCCAAGATGACATTAAAAATAGGATTAATTGACATAAATAATCCAAAGTTTAACGTTTCCGCCCATATTAATCTCAAATTTGCGTTATTTATAAATAATCCCAAGTTTGGGGGGTCCCTTCCCAAATTGAACCTGTTGACCTTTTAACCTCTTATAGCCAGTTTATCTCTTCTCTCTCATGATTTAATGGCCTTGTACCTCTGTTACCTCGTTCGCTTCTAAAAATAAACCCAACACCTTCGTAATTCCTTTCTCCATTCTAAAACCTGAAAGCAATTTAAGCCATTTCCTCTTCGTTCTTTTTCCCGGTCAAACAAAATTCTCCAATTATAAAACAAAAAAAGGAAATCGAAATTGGGGATCTCAATAGAATCTGCGAAGTCCCCTGAAGCTAGACATCGGCAGGTTGAGGCGCATGCAAATTAAGAAATAGGGGTTCGGCGATGGGTTCAGATGGGTTTTGTCGTTGCCGGGTGTTGTGGGGATTCCGACCTTGATAAGTGTGCGATGGGATTGTAAGGTGCTGCGATTTGGAAGAGATGGTTGCAGGTTTTGTTGACAACTGAAGGGGGTTCGAATGGGATCTATGTTCTGAGTGGTGCGAAGGTACCCAAGGGTGGACTGGGGTGTTCGCTTCGGTAGTGGAAGACAAGAATTCGATCTTTGATTTTTTTTGGATAGTGGAAGCAGGCGTGACAGCAATGGACCGTCAATTGGAGAGCTTGTCTGAACTGTGAGGACAACGTGGTTTGAGGCTTTTGAAGTGATTGTTGTATTGAGGCTGAAATGTTTGAGGCATTTCAAGGGATGATCAGTTTGCAGGTTGTTGTTTGATGGTGATTGTCGTATTGACTTGGACTGGGTTAGGCGGTGATGCTGGTGGTGTAACGGTAGGTTATGGATGTTATGAGAGTTATGAATGTTATTTCTAGTAATTCACAGTTTTGGTTATTAATGTTGCTGTTATGAAAGTTATGAATGTCATTAATGTTGTTGTGGGAGTTTGATGGAGTTCAATTGTTTGGTGAAAGTGAGGAGAAGAATTCGGTGATGGAGGTAGCAGCTCTAGTCAGTAGGCAAACAGTTTACACTAGGAGGAAGAAGATTGTGTAAGGGATTAAGTGTGACGTCGAGGAATTTCGCTCGGTCCGAACCAGTCGCTAAACCGACCCAGACCGTTCGAAACGCCCTATCGTTTGAGAACACGACAAAATAGAACGCAAACAAAAGAACATTTCATTGTTATTACAACAATGCATCATATTACAAGAATATACAGAGTATAAATGAATAATCATTACACAGAAATATCAGAGATTTAAATTACATTTAAATACACCGCAGCGGAAAATAATACAATACACAACTAGAAGGAGATATACGGATACAAAGCTTTCCGGATATCGTTCCAGCTGTAAACCAGGATCCTGTGAATATAAATCTGCAAAACCGAAACTACTAGCAGCCCGTGTCAAAATAAGGGCACCCAGAGTTTAGGTTAAAACAATAAACTCCAGGTCAGTCATGTGACTGGTGTGAGAACTAAAACAGTTATTAATCTTTATTTTTAAAGTTAGGTAAATCAAGGGACCACGCCGTATAACACGGAACGGGTTTCCTCCCAAGAATACCGGTGCATAAAACAAACAGCGCAATGCTAAATAAAGAAAAATGAAGCTATTATAAGACCCAGTTCCCATCACACAATGCAACGCAAGCCGGAGGATAGGGTTTTTACCTTATAATAGCCAAGAATGCTTGATACGTTTAAAACAAATCATTTGATACTATTGTAAGTGCATAGTGTATAAAACAACTTCAAATCATAAGTATCAATCATAGGCGGCATAAGTGCCCCATCCCACTATGTCGCCATATATAGGTTATACAATCAAAATCGCAAAGTCACGTATTTGGAAATTGGATTTCCGTCTATGAACCGAGGCAAAAGATAGTCCTCAACCGATTCGAGACAATCTAGCCTACCATGTCTCAGGAACAGAGCTCGAGTGTCCCTTGGATTGTAATAACCCGAAAATCTGGGCCAGTTTAAAATTTTTATTTTGCCAATTTTGACGAATTTTGAACATTTAAAATAGATTATTTTAAATAATATCGATGAGAAATTTATTTTGAATAGAATTCAACGTATATTTTATATACGTCGTCGTTAGAATATATAAATATTTATATATAATTATAAATAGAATTGAAAATGGCGCGGTAGTTCGATAATTCGATTTCGAACTTCAATTGAATGTACCGGGTGCAAAACAATCCGGATTTTAGTGAAACCAAAAACATTAGGATCTGATTGTGAATATCTTTCCAACGAATCCGACAAATCAAGATTTCATATCGGGAATCAAAAGATATGTCCAGTTGAAAATTCTGAATAGTCGCTATGGAATTCAGGCCCTTAAAAATGGACATTTTGCATTTGACCTCGGATTTCGACGAAACCAGTTTTGTTGGGTCCGTGATGTAAAGTTATTGCTAGGTTTTCAATTTCATAATTTTTCGAATCAGTATGTGAGCGTGGTAAAGGAAAACGCGTTTGACCGGTTTCAGTTGATTTTAATCGACTGGAAATTGGCCATTTTTCAAAAGGTCTCAGAATTCGACGAAACTAGTTTTGTTAGGACCATATCGTCAATACGAAGCTAGAAAATATTTTTCTGGAATTTTTATAGTTAGTATGTGACTCCGGTAATTTGAAATGTACGTTTAAAATTCAAAATAAGGATTTAAATGTAAATCAAACGGAAACTGATCGAGACGTCCGAATCAACCTACGATACATATCCCATTGTGTTCAGAATGGGGGTGAAACGCTATGGGCGACAGGCGGTGCGCCTCGTTTAGAGGTCGTTTAGAAAAGTCAACATTTAGGGTTTTAAAGGAAAAAATATATAATAAATAAATAAAAATAATAATTATATAAATATACAACCCCCGTTACTTTTCCCTCTTCAGAAAACCGTTCCCCCAAAATCCCTCATCGCGATTCATTCGCCACCGCCATCGCAGGTCTGGCCCCCTCCTCCTCGAGCTGCACCTCCCATCCGACGCTACCCCGCCTCGTTCCTCCTCCCTCCGTCCAAGTCACGAACCCAGGATCCGTTTTTAAACCGCCACCGCCCCCATCGATTTTCCCCCTCCGCAAGCGCTGCCTCCATGCCGACGAGTTCGCCAACGTCCCCGGCGAAGGAAGAGCTCGCGACGACGAAGCCCGTTCCACCCTCCGATCAACGTCAAGCCGCCTGTGGTGTACGAGATTTGGAGCCCTAGCTTGGAGCTGCTATGCGAACCGTGACCTGGAAGTTAACTATGAGCGTTTATTTATTTTAATTTATATGAAATCTGTTTTGTTTATTTATTTTAGTATGTATAAGAAAAAAATTGTTTATTTATTTATATGAACAACAAAATGGAAAAGATCATATTTTTAAAATGGAAAAGATCATATTTTTAAAATGGAAAAGATCATATTTTTAAAATGGAAAAGATCATATTTTTAAAATGGAAAAGATCATATTTTTAAAATGGAAAAGATCATATTTTTAAAATGGAAAAGATCATATTTTTAAAATGGAAAAGATTGGATTTTTAAAATAGGAAAAATTAGATTTTGAAATGGGAAAAGGCGAAATCCTTGCAAAATAAAAATTCGATTTTTATATATTGAATAGCATAGTAAAAATTCGATTTTTAAATATATGAAGTGATTATGAAAATATGATTTTTATATATTGAATAGCGAAATAAAAATGTGGCTTTTATTTTAAAGACATCAAAATATAAAAATGTGATTTTTATATATATAGTGACTACGGGCAACGAAGATGGCGAAGATGGGATAACGATGAAGATTTCTATCAATGAAGTATCGTGAAGTTGGATAGCTATCGGTGAGAATTTCTCACCTTTCAATTTCTTTTTCTAGTTATATATATATATATATATACTAGGATGCAGACGGTGCTTAGTAGCACCCGACACAATCGTCCACAGACCATGGACTTGTTTGTTTGGTTGCATAGATTAGTTATATGATGTGATTTGAATTTGGTTGTTTGGTGATTTGATCGATGTGTGAATGGCGTAGGCCTTTACTAGACCGGGGATAAGGCTAGACCTTGTCCCGTTTCTAGTATCGTGCCGTTATGCCGCCGAAATTTTCTAAAATATGTTAGAAGAATAAAATGTTTATCGTTAAAAATATAATTTTTAACGTGAAAGTGAATAAATAAATATTTATAAACAAATCGGCCGATTTGTTTATATACACTGATTTGACTGATATTGATTGGGTCGATAAATTTTACACATCGCCCAACTGCACAAACAAAAATGTGTGTTTGTTGATTTGAAACCCCACACGGGTGTTGGGATGATATTTGGCGTACACTAATCCCAATTATTTAATTATTGTCGATCGATTGGTCGACAGATTGTGTAAGCGTAAGATATCTATATTTGATGCTTATACAGTGTAGTGCACTTAGGTTGATGGTTGACTATTTTTCCATGCTATTATATACATGTGTTGTATGGAATCCGTATAATTAACATTATATGGTGATTGATTGGGCCTCATTCCAATCGGGAAAATAAGGAATATTATAAAAGAAAATTCATGTGTTGAATATAAAAATAGTCATGTGTTGACGATGTTCATGTGTTGAGTGAAATATTTTATACGATGAAATTTACATCTTTATCATATTTAAAATTAGAACTACTTCCCAGTAGAAGTCTAATTGAAAATCAAACGATAGATACCATAGTTTTATAAAATATTTTACATAACAAAAATAGTGATGTGTTGACAGTACTCATGTGTTGAGATTAGTCGTGTGTTGAAAGAAATATAGATTCATGTGTTGAATGGGATAAATATTCATTTGTTGAATAGAATAACGAATTTATTGAAAAATATAAAGCCGTGTTGATTAGAGATGCGTTATTTTGACGCGAACGATATTTATATCGATTTTATTCGTTTTATAATGAATATTGAAAAGTGATTTCAAAATTAAATATTTTGAAATGAAATTCAAATTGAATTAGATTAAAATTCGAATTGAATAGGAAGCGAATTTGAATTTGAATAAAATAGAAAGGAATTCAAATTGAATTGAATTGAAATTGAAATATAAAACGAACTGAAATCGAATTGGAATCGATTTGAAATGAATTCGAATCAAATAGTAAATGAATTCGATTCGAATTGAATAGAAAGTGAACTTGAATTCGAATTGAATAAAAATGAATTCAAATTGAATTGAATTGAAACGAATTAGAATTTGAATTGAATTGAAATCAAATCGATTTGAAATTGAATGTAGAAGTTGAATTGTTTTAGAAACGAATTTAGAACGATTTATAAAATTCGTTTTAAATAGAAATCGACGAAATATATATAATATATATATTATATATATATAATGGCCTGAATAGAACGCGCCGCGCCGCGGCAGTTCGTGAATTTCGACCATTTATTTCAAATGGACATTGCGGGAGATCCGACCGTCGGATTCTCCTAAAACCGGAACCGTTGGGTTCGTATCGAAAAGAGCTTTCCAATGAATATTAGAAATTTGAAATCTAACGGTTGGATTTGGAATTATGTCCAAATCAAATTCAGAAAAGGTCGCTGTAAGTGCAGTTCGATGGCCGTTGATGGAAATCGACTGTACGGGCCTTGATAAAATTATCAAAAATATCTATAATTTGTTTAAAATCATAAGAAATGATTTGGGAAAAATTGGGTTGGAAAATTCCACATTTGAAAAGATAAAAATAGATTTTTATCGAAATGAACTAGTTTTGAACTAGAATTAAAATCAATTTATTTTTGAAATAGATAAATTGAATTTAAAAGTGATTTTAAAAATAATCAATATTCCCAATAGGTGAAGTGGAAGTGGAGTTGAATTGAAATTATCTTCGGAATATTTCGATGTTGGATTTCGTGACTATACAGATATTGTTTTGGGAATTTGAAAGATATATTATATATCGTTATTTCCAATACGATATTTGTTGGTTTCAGAATTTGATATTGTATATAAGCCGATATATTTTCTATTCAGAGCCTTGTATTTAATATCAAATGTGATTTGGTTTGTCGTGAATCGTGTTTTGATGACATTGGTTCTTTAACCCAGTTAAAGGCAGGATATTGATTTTTGAAAAGATTAAAACTAAGTGGAGTTTTAATGAATCTTTAATTAGATTAAAATGTGAATTGATAATTTAAATTATCAAATCAAAAAGGTGATCGAGAATGGAGTACCACCAGTTTTACTCCACAGCGATAGGTAAATCTTTAATTAGATTTGAACGTGAGATGGTAATTAATTTTACCGATAACACCGTGGTGTTAGGTATGGAGTATTACCAGTTTTTCTCCATGGGATATATAGGTTGGGATTGGGAAATAAAATAAATAATTACTTCGGTGTGATTCGCTAATCCCGACTAGTTAGAAATGATATCCAAAGGAGGATTAAAGAATAAATTTAGAAGAATTTATCTTGGATAAAATTAATGGGAACATTTCCCTAAGAATGTGTTGTTGTGAATAAAAGAATATTCTGAATTGGAATGAGGCGTTTGTTGTGTTTGTGTAACATTCGTTTATTGTATACGTGGGTTATTCAGAAAGGCCGGGTTTATACCCATTCTGAATAATCGATTCGACGAGATGTCGAAGATGAATACGGTGGTTGAAGACCGGAAGTCTTCACATCGTTTGGGTGATTACTGATGATCTTGATTGGGCTGTACACCCAGGATGAGGGAATCAGTTGGTGATCGTCCAGACGTACTTGGAGATGGATGGATATGCGAGGAAAGTGCCTCCGGTTTCGTTCAGACCCAGAACGAACTTGTAAATGGATTGTGTGTCTGACATTGGATTTTATTCTGTGTTGATTGATCTCTATTAAATATACATCTGTTTGGCGGCAGAGAATTTATTCTCTTGCTTAACGCCCTTCTCTGAGACGTACGAGCTCAGAGGTTGTATATCGATGGACATCAGTCGCATGGAGTGAATTGCCAATGTGGCATGCGTAAGTGGCAATTGATCAAGGCTTCTGTTGAAAAGCAAAGTCTTGTGGTTGATGATCAAAGCACGTCCTGTGTGGCATAGCTTTGTGTATAACGTGAATTCGCGAGCCTCACACCTCGGTATGAGTCAAAAACGGGATACGGACCCAAGGAGTGCACGACGTTTCTTTCTAGCTATGGTGGTGTCAGTGACCTACCAGCCCTGACATTTATATACTTTTCACCTGTGTGGTTGTTGGATACGAGGCGCCTCGGATATAGGTCTGTAAGGACCGGGAAACGTGTGTTCAGGAATTGCCAATCCTCAAAAGTAAGAGAGGACCGGCCTTGGAGGATCCAGGGGATTGCTGTGTGCGGTCCTGAGGCATTTGCTAGAGTGTCTCGAACGCGGAGAGGAGCTTGCCCCTTGCCTCGGCTCATGACGGAAATCCAATTTCCAATACGTGTATTGCGGTTTTAATTGTAGAACTAGTATGGCGACATGATAGATGGTACCCATGCCGCCTATGATTGATATTTATGATTGAATTGTTTTGACACTATACACTTATTATAGTATCAAATGATTTGCTTTTAAACGTACCAAGCATGTTTGGCTATTATAAGGGAAAACCCTATCCTCCGGCTTGCGTTGCATTGTGTGATGGGACCTGGGTCTTATAATAGCTTCATTTTTCGAAAAAGCATTGCGTTGTTTATTCTGTGCACTAGTGTTCTTGGGAGGAAACCCGTTCCGTGTTATACGGCGTGGTCCCTTGAATTACTATCTTGAAAGTAAAGTTTTAAATAACTGTTTTAGTTCTCACACCAGTCACATGACTGACCTGGAGTTTATTGTTTTAACCTAAACTCTGGGTGCCCCTATTTTCCACACGGGCAGCTAGTAGTTTTGGTTTTGCAGATTTATATTCACAGGGTCCTGGTTTACAGCTGGAATGGTATCCGGAAAGCTCTGTATCCGTATATCACCTTCAGTTGTGCTTTGTATTATTTTCCGCTGCTATGTAATTTATTGTAATCTCTGATATTTATCCAATGTAATTTATTCATTTGTACTCTGTATATTCTTGTATCTGATGGAATTGTTGTAATAACAATGAAATGTTCTTCCGTATGCGTTCTATTTTGTCTTGTCCTCAATTCTATCCGTGCTTTCCTTATCGGGGAAGTTCGGGTCGTCTCAGTTGGTATCAGAGCTTTGGTTTACAGAGCTCGAGAACAAGACACATTAGAACCATATGAAAGAATTCATCAGATATTGGATTAGTAATATCCAATTAGAATGACTCGTTAGAGATAGGATCAGTAGTATCCTAGAACGAGTGTGAAGAGTATATTTTTCAAACGAAAACAATATTGTTTTAAAATTTAAATCGTTTTACGTATTTGAATATTTATTTATTTTGAATATGGACAATCGAGTATATATAGATTTCGCGTATACGCGTCATGAACGTATAGTCGAAGTTTTAATATACTGGATAGATATAGAATCACATTCTAGACACCCGGGGATAATTCTGATGATGTGGCCACGTCATCAGTATTTATATTCGTGTTTCGAAGGTGTGATATCTATATATTTCCATTAGGCTGGTGTGAGAACCAAAACCAATATAGCTAGAACACATTGTTGTGAATTGGCATAAAAACATGATTTTTGTATATATGTATCAAAATTATGAATTTGAAACTCTAATTCACTAATTGATTGATGTTTGTGTTGTTTGTTTATTTGTTTGCTAATTTTTAACCATTTAGCCTAATATGAACCAAATATTGAACTATATTGAAATTGGTCGCATTTGCATGCATATACATATACTTACATTGAACAGGTCATAGCAAGGAGGCTAGAGCCGAAGAATAAAATTTGTTTGCCCGACAAATAGGTACATGTTTACTACATAATTTACTGTTTTGTTTGGGTGATGATGATTTTATGAGCCTATTGGCTAGCCGCTTGGCTTTTTCTTTTTCTTTTTGAGATCTGAAGGACCGGGGAAGCTATTTGAAATTCCCCGATGCTCCCATTGCAGGGGAGGTTATGGCGAAATTTTTCGAAAATTTAGGGTGTTAGCCAAATTTTTGAAAATTTTGAAAATTCTCAGAAACTGAAAAGTGGGAGAATGGAAGCCAGATCGAACGTAGAGTTGATTAATCAAACCACTTTCGACTTTGTTCCTTTTCGGGGACGAAAAGTTTTAAGTGGGGGAGATTGTAATAACCCGAAAATCTGGGCCAGTTTAAAATTTTTATTTTGGCAATTTTGACGAATTTTGAACATTTAAAATAGATTATTTTAAATAATATCGACGAGAAATTTATTTTGAATAGAATTCGACGTATATTTTATATACGTCGTTGTTAGAATATATAAATATTTATATATAATTATAAATAGAATTGAAAATGGCGCGGTAGTTCGATAATTCGATTTCGAACTTCAATTGAATGTACCGGGTGCAAAACAATCCGGATTTTAGTGAAACAAAAAACATTAGGATCTAATTGTGAATATCTTTCCAACGAATCCGACAAATCAAGATTTCATATCGGGAATCAAAAGATATGTCCAGTTGAAAATTCTGAATAGTCGCTATGGAATTCAGGCCCTTAAAAATGGACATTTTGCAAATGACCTCGGATTTCGACGAAACCAGTTTTGTTGGGTCCGTGATGTAAAGTTATTGCTTGGTTTTAAATTTCATAATTTTTCGAATCAGTATGTGAGCGTGGCAAAGGAAAACGCGTTTGACCGGTTTCAGTTGATTTTAATCGACTGGAAATTGGCCATTTTTCAAAAGGTCTCAGAATTCGACGAAACTAGTTTTGTTAGGACCATATCGTCAATACGAAGCTAGAAAATATTTTTTTGGAATTTTTAGAGTTAGTATGTGACTCCGGTAATTTGAAATGTACGTTTAAAATTCAAAATAAGGATTTAAATGTAAATCAAATGGAAACTGATCGAGACGTCCGAATCAACCTACGATACATATCCCATTGTGTTCAGAATGGGGGTGAAACGCTATGGGCGACAGGCGGTGCGCCTCGTTTAGAGGTCGTTTAGAAAAGTCAACATTTAGGGTTTTAAAGGAAAAAAAATATATAATAAATAAATAAAAATAATAATTATATAAATATACAACCCCCGTTACTTTTCCCTCTTCAGAAAACCGTTCCCCCAAAATCCCTCATCGCGATTCATTCGCCACCGCCATCGCAGGTCTGGCCCCCTCCTCCTCGAGCTGCACCTCCCATCCGACGCTACCCCGCCTCGTTCCTCCTCCCTCCGTCCAAGTCACGAACCCAGGATCCGTTTTTAAACCGCCACCGCCCCCATCGATTTTCCCCCTCCGCAAGCGCTGCCTCCATGCCGACGAGTTCGCCATCATCCCCGGCGAAGGAAGAGCTCGCGACGACGAAGCCCGTTCCACCCTCCGATCAACGTCAAGCCGCCTGTGGTGTTCGAGATTTGGAGCCCTAGCTTGGAGCTGCTATGCGAACCGTGACCTGGAAGTTAACTGTGAGCGTTTATTTATTTTAATTTATATGAAATCTGTTTTGTTTATTTATTTTAGTATGTATAAGAAAAAAATTGTTTATTTATTTATATGAACAACAAAATGGAAAAGATCATATTTTTTAAATGGAAAAGATCATATTTTTAAAATGGAAAAGATCATAATTTTAAAATGGAAAAGATCATATTTTTAAAATGGAAAAGATCATATTTTTAAAATGGAAAAGATTGGATTTTTAAAATAGGAAAAATTAGATTTTGAAATGGGAAAAGGCGAAATCCTTGCAAAATAAAAATTCGATTTTTATATATTGAATAGCATAGTAAAAATTCGATTTTTAAATATATGAAGTGATTATGAAAATATGATTTTTATATATTGAATAGCGAAATAAAAATGTGGCTTTTATTTTAAAGACATCAAAATATAAAAATGTGATTTTTATATATATAGTGACTACGGGCAACGAAGATGGCGAAGATGGGATAACGATGAAGATTTCTATCAATGAAGTATCGTGAAGTTGGATAGCTATCGGTGAGAATTTCTCACCTTTTAATTTCTTTTTCTAGTTATATATATATATACTAGGATGCAGACGGTGCTTAGTAGCACCCGACACAATCGTCCACAGACCATGGACTTGTTTGTTTGGTTGCATAGATTAGTTATATGATGTGATTTGAATTTGGTTGTTTGGTGATTTGATTGATGTGTGAATGGCGTGGGCCTTCACTAGACCGGGGATAAGGCTAGGCCTTGTCCCGTTTCTAGTATCGTGCCGTTATGCCGCCGAAATTTTCTAAAATATGTTAGAAGAATAAAATGTTTATCGTTAAAAATATAATTTTTAACGTGAAAGTGAATAAATAAATATTTATAAACAAATCGGCCGATTTGTTTATATACACTGATTTGACTGATATTGATCGGGTCGATAAATTTTACACATCGCCCAACTGCACAAACAAAAATGTGTGTTTGTTGATTTGAAACCCCACACGGGTGTTGGGATGATATTTGGCGTACACTAATCCCAATTATTTAATTATTGTCGATCGATTGGTCGACAGATTGTGTAAGCGTAAGATATCTATATTTGATGCTTATACAGTGTAGTGCACTTAGGTTGATGGTTGACTATTTTTCCATGCAATTATATACATGTGTTGTATGGAATCCATATAATTAACATTATATGGTGATTGATTGGGCCTCATTCCAATCGGGAAAATAAGGAATATTATAAAAGAAAATTCATGTGTTGAATATAAAAATAGTCATGTGTTGACGATGTTCATGTGTTGAGTGAAATATTTTATACGATGAAATTTACATCTATATCATATTTAAAATTAGAACTACTTCCCAGTAGAAGTCTAATTGAAAATCAAACGATAGATACCATAGTTTTATAAAATATTTTACATAACAAAAATAGTGATGTGTTGACAGTACTCATGTGTTGAGATTAGTCGTGTGTTGAAAGAAATATAGATTCATGTGTTGAATGGGATAAATATTCATTTGTTGAATAGAATAACGAATTTATTGAAAAATATAAAGCCGTGTTGATTAGAGATGCGTTATTTTGACGCGAACGATATTTATATCGATTTTATTCGTTTTATAATGAATATTGAAAAGTGATTTCAAAATTAAATATTTTGAAATGAAATTCAAATTGAATTAGATTAAAATTCGAATTGAATAGGAAGCGAATTTGAATTTGAATAAAATAGAAAGGAATTCAAATTGAATTGAATTGAAATTGAAATATAAAACGAACTGAAATCGAATTGGAATCGATTTGAAATGAATTCGAATCAAATAGTAAATGAATTCGATTCGAATTGAATAGAAAGTGAACTTGAATTCGAATTGAATAAAAATGAATTCAAATTGAATTGAATTGAAACGAATTAGAATTTGAATTGAATTGAAATCAAATCGATTTGAAATTGAATGTAGAAGTTGAATTGTTTTAGAAACGAATTTAGAACGATTTATAAAATTCGTTTTAAATAGAAATCGACGAAATATATATAATATATATATTATATATATATATAATGGCCTGAATAGAATGCGCCACGCCGCGGCAGTTCGTGAATTTCGACCATTTATTTCAAACGGACATTGCGGGAGATCCGACCGTCGGATTCTCCTAAAACCGGAACCGTTGGGTTCGTATCGAAAAGAGCTTTCCAATGAATATTAGAAATTTGAAATCTAACGGTTGGATTTGGAATTATGTCCAAATCAAATTCAGAAAAGGTCGCTGTAAGTGCAGTTCGATGGCCGTTGATGGAAATCGACTGTACGGGCCTTGATAAAATTATCAAAAATATCTATAATTTGTGTTAAATCATAAGAAATGATTTGGGAAAAATTGGGTTGGAAAATTCCACATTTGAAAAGATAAAAATAGATTTTTATCGAAATGAACTAGTTTTGAACTAGAATTAAAATCAATTTATTTTTGAAATAAATAAATTGAATTTAAAAGTGATTTTAAAAATAATCAATATTCCCAATAGGTGAAGTGGAAGTGGAGTTGAATTGAAATTATCTTCGGAATATTTCGATGTTGGATTTCGTGACTATACAGATATTGTTTTGGGAATTTGAAAGATATATTATATATCGTTATTTGCAATACGATATTTGTTGGTTTCAGAATTTGATATTGAATATAAGCCGATATATTTTCTATTCAGAGCCTTGTATTTAATATCAAATGTGATTTGGTTTGTCGTGAATCGTGTTTTGATGACATTGGTTCTTTAACCCAGTTAAAGGCAGGATATTGATTTTTGAAAAGATTAAAACTAAGTGGAGTTTTAATGAATCTTTAATTAGATTAAAATTTGAATTGATAATTTAAATTATCAAATCAAAAAGGTGATCGAGAATGGAGTACCACCAGTTTTACTCCACAGCGATAGGAAAATCTTTAATTAGATTTGAACGTGAGATGGTAATTAATTTTACCGATAACACCGTGGTGTTAGGTATGGAGTATTACCAGTTTTTCTCCATGGGATATATAGGTTGGGATTGGGAAATAAAATAAATAATTACTTCGGTGTGATTCGCTAATCCCGACTAGTTAGAAATGATATCCAAAGGAGGATTAAAGAATAAATTTAGAAGAATTTATCTTGGATAAAATTAATGGGAACATTTCCCTAAGAATGTGTTGTTGTGAATAAAAGAATATTCTGAATTGGAATGAGGCGTTTGTTGTGTTTGTGTAACATTCGTTTATTGTATACGTGGGTTATTCAGAAAGGCCGGGTTTATACCCATTCTGAATAATCGATTCGACGAGATGTCGAAGATGAAGACGGTGGTTGAAGACCGGAAGTCTTCACATCGTTTGGGTGATTACTGATGATCTTGATTGGGCTGTACACCCAGGATGAGGGAATCAGTTGGTGATCGTCCAGACATACTTGGAGATGGATGGATATGCGAGGAAAGTGCCTCCGGTTTCGTTCAAACCCAGAACGAACTTGTAAATGGATTGTGTGTCTGACATTGGATTTTATTCTGTGTTGATTGATCTCTATTAAATATACATCTGTTTGGCGGCAGAGAATTTATTCTCTTGCTTAACGCCCTTCTCTGAGACGTACGAGCTCAGAGGTTGTATATCGATGGACATCAGTCGCATGGAGTGAATTGCCAATGTGGCATGCGTAAGTGGCAATTGATCAAGGCTTCTGTTGAAAAGCAAAGTCTTGTGGTTGATGATCAAAGCACGGCCTGTGTGGCATAGCTTTGTGTATAACGTGAATTCGCGAGCCTCACACCTCGGTATGAGTCAAAAACGGGATACGGACCCAAGGAGTGCACGACGTTTCTTTCTAGCTATGGTGGTGTCAGTGACCTACCAGCCCTGACATTTATATACTTTTCACCTGTGTGGTTGTTGGATATGAGGCGCCTCGGATATAGGTCTGTAAGGACCGGGAAACGTGTGTTCAGGAATTGCCAATCCTCAAAAGTAAGAGAGGACCGGCCTTGGAGGATCCAGGGGATTGCTGTGTGCGGTCCTGAGGCATTTGCTAGAGTGTCTCGAACGCGGAGAGGAGCTTGCCCCTTGCCTCGGCTCATGACGGAAATCCAATTTCCAATACGTGTATTGCGGTTTTAATTGTAGAACTAGTATGGCGACATGATAGATGGTACCCATGCCGCCTATGATTGATATTTATGATTGAATTGTTTTGACACTATACACATATTATAGTATCAAATGATTTGTTTTTAAACGTACCAAGCATGTTTGGCTATTATAAGGGAAAACCCTATCCTCCGGCTTGCGTTGCATTGTGTGATGGGACCTGGGTCTTATAATAGCTTCATTTTTCGAAAAAGCATTGCGTTGTTTATTCTGTGCACTAGTGTTCTTGGGAGGAAACCCGTTTCGTGTTATACGGCGTGGTCCCTTGAATTACTATCTTGAAAGTAAAGTTTTAAATAACTGTTTTAGTTCTCGCACCAGTCACATGACTGACCTGGAGTTTATTGTTTTAACCTAAACTCTGGGTGCCCCTATTTTCCACACGGGCAGCTAGTAGTTTTGGTTTTGCAGATTTATATTCACAGGGTCCTGGTTTACAGCTGGAATGGTATCCGGAAAGCTCTGTATCCGTATATCACCTTCAGTTGTGCTTTGTATTATTTTCCGCTGCTATGTAATTTATTGTAATCTCTGATATTTATCCAATGTAATTTATTCATTTGTACTCTGTATATTCTTGTATCTGATGGAATTGTTGTAATAACAATGAAATGTTCTTCCGTATGCGTTCTATTTTGTCTTGTCCTCAATTCTATCCGTGCTTTCCTTATCGGGGAAGTTCGGGTCGTCTCATGGATCCTCAGGGCCGGTCCACCGATGTGGATTAAAACGCCTGAACACTACGTTTCCCCGCCCTTTGGGGCGCAAATGAGCCAACGAATGACTCCATCGGACCCGGATCATCCGATCAAACCGAGGCGCCTCGCGACAGCAACAACCACATAAGTCAAACTCGTCAGGGCGTGTAAAACCACTGACGCCACTTTTTAGCTAGAAAGAAACGCATGCCCTCCCTGACGTCCTCTCCCGTTTTTGGTTCATACCGGGTGTGAAGCTCGCGAATCAAACGTTACACAAAGCTATGCCACAAAGGCCGTGCTTTGATCATCAACCACAAGACTTTGCATTTCAACAGAAGCCTTGATCATTTGCCACTTAGGCGTGCCACACAGGCAATTCACTCCATGCGTTTGATATCCATCAATATATATAACCCATGAGCTCGTACGTCTCGGAGAAGGGCGTTAAGCAAGAGAATAAATTCTCCGCCGCCAAACAGATATATATTTAATAGAGATCAACCACACGGACTAAAATCCAATGTCAGACACACAGTCCATTTACAAGTCCGTTCTGGGTCTGAACGAAACCGGAGGCACCTAGTACCCCGCATACCCATCGATCTCCAAGTACGTCTGGACGATCACCAACTGTTTCCATCTTCTTGGGTGTACAGCCCAATCAAGATCATCAGTTATCACCCAAACGACGTGAAGACTTCCGGTCTTCGACCACCGTCTTCATCTTCGACACCACGTCGAATCAGTTATTCAGAATGGGATAAACCCGGTCTTTCTGGATAACTCGCGTATATATTATAAAAGTGTTACACAAACACAACATACGCCTCATTCCAATTCAGAATATTCTTTTTATTCAAATATTCCTATACTTTGGGAAGAGTTCCCATTAATTTTATCCAAGATAAATTCCTTGAATTTATTCTTTAAATTTATTCTTTAATCTCCTTTGAATATGAATTCAAACTAGTCGGGATTAGCGAACCACACCGAAGTAATCATTTATTTTATTTCCCAATCCCAACCTATTCATCCCATGAAGTAAAACTGGTTATACTTCATATCTAACACCACGGTGTTATCGGTAAATTCAATTACCATTTCACGTTCAAATCTAATTAAAGATTTAACTATCGCCTGAAGTAAAACTGGTGATACTCCATTCTCGATTATTTCAATCTAATTAAAGATTCATTAAAACTCCACTTAGTTTTAATCTTTAACTGGGTTAAAGAATCAGTGTCATTTAAAACACAGTTCATGATAAACCCAAAATCACATTCATTAATTATCGGGTTGAAGAACGAGTGTTATTTAAAAACACTATTCACGATAAACCCAAGAATCAATATCAATTCAATTCCAATTAAATATTGTTTAATTGGTACACTTCATTAAATCTAAATAAAAAGATTTAATCTTTTCTCAACTGGATTCAAGAACAGTGTTAGTGAAGACACCATTCACGACAAACCCAAATCACATTTGATATTAAACACAAGGCTCTGAATAGAAAATATACCGGCTTATATTCAATATCAAATTCTACGATTAACAAATATCGTATTGGAAATAACGATATATATATATATCTTTCAAATTCCCACAACACTATCTGTATCATCACGAAATCCAACATCGAAATATTCCGAAGACAATTTCGATTCAAATCCATTCCAATGCAATCATTGGAAATTCTGGTTATTTTTAAAACCCTTTTCAAATCCAATTTAATTTTGTAGTTCAAAACTAGTTCATTTAGATAAAAATCTATTTTTATCTTTTCAAATATGGAGTTTTTCATCCCAAATCTTCACAAATCATTTCTTATGATTATACACAAATTATTACTATTTTTAATAATTTTATCAAGGCCCGTATAGTCGATTTCCATCAACTGCCATCGAACTGCACTTTCAGCGACCTTTTTCGAATTTGATTTGGACATAATTCCAAATCCAACCGTTAGATTTCAAATTTCTAATATTCGTTAGAAATCTCTTTTCGATACGAACCCAACGGTTCCGGTTTTAGGAGGATCCGACGGTCGGATCTCCCGCAATGTCCATTTGAAATAAATGGTCGAAATTCACGAACTGCCGCGGCGCGGCGCGTTCTATTCAGGCCATTATATTATATATATAATATATATAATATATACTTCGTCGATTTCTATTTAAAACGAATTATATAAATAGTTTTAAAATCGTTTCAAAAGCAATTTCAACTTTCTTTTCAATTCAAATCAAAATTGAATTCTTCTTTATAAATTCGTTTTAAAATTCATTTCTATTCAATTCAAATTTCAATTCAATTTGAATTCATTTCAATTCAATTTGAATTCGTTTTCAATTCAATTCATTTCGAAATCGTTTTCAATTCAATTCATTTCGAAATCGTTTTCAATTCAATTCATTTCGAAATCGTTTTCAATTCAATTCATTTCGAAATCGTTTTCAATTCAATTCATTTCGAAATCGTTTTCAATTCAATTCATTTCAAAATATTCGATTTCGAAATCACTTTTCAATATTCATTTTAAAATGAATAAAATCGATATAAATATCGTTCACGTCAAAATGGAGTCAATCTAATCAACACGGCTTCATAAATTTCTATTTTCAAATATCCTATTTCAAATATTTCTTTTTCAAAATAGTTGTTATTATCAAAATATTTCGTTCAACACATGACCAATCTCAATGGATGAGTACTGTCAACACATGAACCTTTATTTTATAATATTCTTTATTTTTCAAATTGGAATGAGGCCCAATCAATAACCATATAAAGTTAATTATATGGATTCCATACAACAAATGTATATAATAGCAACGATAGATAATCAACCATCAACCAAAGTGCACTACACTGTATAAGCATCAAATATAGATATCTAACGCTTATAACAGCCTGTCAATCAATCGATCGACATATTTAATCAATCAGGATGAGTGAGATTCATATTTCATCCCAACACCCGTGTGGGGTTTTCAAACAATCAAACACAGATTTTAGTTGTGCAGTTGGGCGATGTGTAAAATTTATCGTCCCAATCAATATCAGTCAAATCAGTGTATATAAAAAAATCGACTGATTTGTTTATAAATATTTATTTATTCACTTTCACGTTAAAAATTATATTTTTAACGATAAAACATTTTATTCAACCTATGAATATTCTATTCGGTTCATTTATTCAATAAAATGATATTTTTATTTTTCTAACATATTTTAGAAAATTTCGGCGGCATAACGGCACGATACTAGAAACGGGACGAGGCCTAGCCTTATCCCCGGTCTAGTGAAGGCCCACGCCATTCACACATCAATCAAATCAATTTATTTCACCCAACAATTCAATTTCAAATCAAATCATCACTAATCTATGCAACCAAACAAACAAGTCCATGGTCTGTGGACGATTGTGTCGGGTGCTACTAAGCACCGTCTGCATCCTAGTATATATATATTACTAGAAAAGAAATTGAAAGGTGAGAAATTCTCACAAATAGCTATCCTAGCTCCACGGCACTCCCAATGCAGGAAATCTTCACCGTTCTCGCCTTTTCGTCCTCTTCGTTGCCCGTAGCCACTACATAGGTAAAAATCGAATTTTTACTTTGTTATTCAATATATAAAAATCATATTTTTATTTCGAAGTTCAATATATAAAAATCATATTTTTATTTCGAAGTTCAATATATAAAAATCATATTTTTATTTCGAAGTTCAATATATAAAAATCACATTTTTATTTCTTCTATAAATCAAAAATCAAATTTTTATCCTTTCTAAACTATAAAAATTATACTTTTAACCTTTGTATAATATAAAAATTATATTTTTTTAATACTTCTATACTATAAAGATCAAATCTTTTTATAGTTAACAATCAAATCTTTTTCTCAAAATCCCTTCTTTCTATATGAAAGTATATAAAAAAAAATCGTATTCTTTTCTATGCCAAAAATCATATTTTCTATCAACGAAAAATCATATTTTTCCCACAACATTATATATATTTTTTTTAACTTTTTTTTTTACTTATTATAATTTCAGTTTTAATGACCATATATTATTTTCAATGGTTTAAAATAAAATCGGATCTATAGAAAAAAAAAATAAAGATGAGTAAATAGGACTTACTATATTTTCAGCGAGGAGGGGGAGGGTTCTTGGCGTCGGCGCCAACCAGTGGTGGCGCGGGGGGGGGGGGGGGGGGGCTCGAGTTCGGTGGTGTCGGATGTGGGTGAGGCTGCGACGCCTGCTGTGGCATTGGACGGGGAGGACGACGGGTCCAGATAGGGGAGCGTCGCGATTTTCTGGGGGAGGCTCGAGATTGAGAGGAGAGAGGGAATGAAGAAGAAAAGGAGGAGGAGATGAGGGAGGGGCGGCGACTCCCTGGGCGCGGTGGCCATCGATGGCCAGCGACGACTTAGGGCTCCGCCCTTTTGTTTTTTTTTTTTTTTATTGCCTGAATTGAGAATGGGGGGGAGGGGCAACGGGTTTTAAGGGGAAGGGTTTTTTTTTTATTTATTTAATTTAATTTTCCTCCAAAAAGCAACTTTTATTTTCGACCTCCAAACGGGGCCCACCGCATGTCGTCCATAGCGTATTACCCCCATTCCGAACACAATGGGATATATATCGTAGGCTGATTCGGCTGTTACAATCAGTTTCCGTTAAATTTACATTTAAATCACTATATTGAATTTTAAACGTACATTTCAAATTACCGGGGTCACATATTAACTAGAAAAATTCCCGAAAAAATATTTTCTAGCTTCATATTGACGATACGGTCCTAACAAAACTAGTTTCGTCGAATTCTGAGACCGTTTGAAAAATGGCCAATTTCCAGTCGATTAAAATCAACTGAAACCGGTCAAACGCGTTTTCCTTTGCCACGCTCACATACTAATTCGAAAAATTATGAAATTTGAAACCTAGCAATAACTTGACATCACGGTTCCAACAAAAGTGGTTTCGTCGAAATCCGAGGTCGTTTGCAAAATAGCTATTTTTAAGGGCCTGAATTCCATAGCGACTATTCAGGATTTTCAACTGGACATACCTTTTGATTCCCGCTATGAAATTTTGATTTTTCGGATTCGCTGGAAAGATATAATCAATTAGATCGTAATGTTTTTGTTTTCACTAAAATCCGGATTGTTTTGCACCCGGTACATTCAATTGAAGTTTGAAATCGAATTATCGAACTACCGCGCCATTTTCAATTCTATTTATAATTATATATAAATATTTATATTCTAACGACGGCGTATATAAATATATACGTCGAATTCAATTCAAAATAAATTTCTCGTCGATATTATTTAAAATAATTCATTTTAAATAATTAAAATTCGCTAAAATTGCCAAAAATAAAAATTTCAAACTGACCCAGATTTTCCGGGTTGTTACAATCTCCCCCACTTAAAACTTTTCGTCCCCGAAAAGGAACAAAGTCGAAAGTGGTTTGATTAATCAGCTCTACGTTCGATCTGGCTTTCATCATCTAACCTTTTAGTTTCTGAGAATTTTCAAAATTTCAAAAATTTGGCTAACACCCTAAATTTTTGAAAAATTTCGCCATAACCTCCCCTGCACCGGGAGCATCGGGGAATTTCAAATAGCTTCCCCGGTCCTTCAGATCTCAAAAAGAAAAAGAAAAAGCCAAGCGGCTAGCCAATAGGCTCATAAAATCATCATCACCCAAACGAAACAGTAAATTATGTAGTAAACATGTACCTATTTGTCGGGCAAACAAATTTTATTCTCTGCTCTAGCCTCCTTGCTATGACCTGTTCAATGATATATATGTATATGCAAGCAAATGTAACCAATTTTCAATACAATTCAATATTTGTTTCAATTAGGCTAAATGGTTCAAAATTAGCAAACAAATAAACAAACAACACAAACATCAATCAATTAGTGAATTAGAGTTTCAAATTCATAATTTTGATACATATACAAAAATCAAGTTTTTGATGCCAATTCACAACAATAAGCCCTATCTAATTTTGGTTCTCGCACCAGTCAATAGGAAATATATAGATATCACACCTTCGAAACACGAATGCCAATTCTGATGATGTTCGAACTATCATCAGAATCATCTCCGGGCGACTAGAGTGTGATTCTATATCTATCCAGTATATTAAAACTTTGAATATACGTTTGCAAGGCGTATATGCAAATTCTTTATATACTGGACTGTCCTAATCAATATAGAATAAATAATCAAATACGAATAATTGATTTTAAATTTTCAAAACAAAAATTGTTTTCATTTGAAAAATATACCCTTCACACTCGTTCTAGGATACTACTGATCCTATCACTAACGAGTCATTCTAATTGGATATTACTAATCCAATATCTGATGAATTCTTTCGTATGGTTCTAATGTGTCTTGTTCTCTAGCTTTGCAAACCAAAGCTCTGATACCAAATGTGACGTCGAGGAATTTCGCTCGGTCCGAACCAGTCGCTAAACCGACCCAGACCGTTCGAAACGCCCTATCGTTTGAGAACACGACAAAATAGAACGCAAACAAAAGAACATTTCATTGTTATTACAACAATGCATCAGATTACAAGAATATACAGAGTATAAATGAATAATCATTACACAGAAATATCAGAGATTTAAATTACATTTAAATACACCGCAGCGGAAAATAATACAATACACAACTAGAAGGAGATATACGGATACAAAGCTTTCCGGATATCGTTCCAGCTGTAAACCAGGATCCTGTGAATATAAATCTGCAAAACCGAAACTACTAGCTGCCCGTGTCAAAATAAGGGCACCCAGAGTTTAGGTTAAAACAATAAACTCCAGGTCAGTCTTGTGACTGGTGTGAGAACTAAAACAGTTATTAATCTTTATTTTTAAAGTTAGGTAAATCAAGGGACCACGCCGTATAACACGGAACGGGTTTCCTCCCAAGAATACCGGTGCATAAAACAAACAGCGCAATGCTAAATAAAGAAAAATGAAGCTATTATAAGACCCAGTTCCCATCGCACAATGCAACGCAAGCCGGAGGATAGGGTTTTTACCTTATAATAGCCAAGAATGCTTGATACGTTTAAAACAAATCATTTGATACTATTGTAAGTGCATAGTGTATAAAACAACTTCAAATCATAAGTATCAATCATAGGCGGCATAAGTGCCCCATCCCACTATGTCGCCATATATAGGTTATACAATCAAAATCGCAAAGTCACGTATTTGGAAATTGGATTTCCGTCTATGAACCGAGGCAAAAGATAGTCCTCAACCGATTCGAGACAATCTAGCCTACCATGTCTCAGGAACAGAGCTCGAGTGTCCCTTGGATCCTCAGGGCCGGTCCACCGATGTGGATTAAAACGCCTGAACACTACGTTTCCCCGCCCTTTGGGGCGCAAATGAGCCAACGAATGACTCCATCGGACCTGGATCGTCCGATCAAACCGAGGCGCCTCGCGACAGCAACCACCACACAAGTCAAACTCGTCAGGGCGTGTAAAACCACTGACGCCACTTTTTAGCTAGAAAGAAACGCATGCCCTCCCTGACGTCCTCTCCCGTTTTTGGTTCATACCGGGTGTGAAGCTCGCGAATCAAACGTTACACAAAGCTATGCCACAAAGGCCGTGCTTTGATCATCAACCACAAGACTTTGATTTTCAACAGAAGCCTTGATCATTGGCCACTTAGGCGTGCCACACAGGCAATTCACTCCATGCGTTTGATATCCATCAATATATATAACCCCTGAGCTCGTACGTCTCGGAGAAGGGCGTTAAGCAAGAGAATAAATTCTCCGCCGCCAAACAGATATATATTTAATAGAGATCAACCACACGGACTAAAATCCAATGTCAGACACACAGTCCATTTACAAGTCCGTTCTGGGTCTGAACGAAACCGGAGGCACCTAGTACCCCGCATATCCATCGATCTCCAAGTACGTCTGGACGATCACCAACTGTTTCCATCTTCTTGGGTGTACAGCCCAATCAAGATCATCAGTTATCACCCAAACGACGTGAAGACTTCCGGTCTTCGACCACCGTCTTCATCTTCGACACCACGTCGAATCAGTTATTCAGAATGGGATAAACCCGGTCTTTCTGGATAACTCGCGTTTATATTATAAAAGTGTTACACAAACACAACATACGCCTCATTCCAATTCAGAATATTCTTTTTATTCAAATATTCCTATACTTTGGGAAGAGTTCCCATTAATTTTATCCAAGATAAATTCCTTGAATTTATTCTTTAAATTTATTCTTTAATCTCCTTTGAATATCAATTCAAACTAGTCGGGTTAGCGAACCACACCGAAGTAATCATTTATTTTATTTCCCAATCCCAACCTATTCATCCCATGAAGTAAAACTGGTTATACTTCATATCTAACACCACGGTGTTATCGGTAAATTCAATTACCATTTCACGTTCAAATCTAATTAAAGATTTAACTATCGCCTGAAGTAAAACTGGTGATACTCCATTCTTGATTATTTCAATCTAATTAAAGATTCATTAAAACTCCACTTAGTTTTAATCTTTAACTGGGTTAAAGAATCAGTGTCATTTAAAACACAGTTCACGATAAACCCAAAATCACATTCATTAATTATCGGGTTGAAGAACGAGTGTTATTTAAAAACACCATTCACGATAAACCCAAGAATCAATATCAATTCAATTCCAATTAAATATTGTTTAATTGGTACACTTCATTAAATCTAAATAAAAAGATTTAATCTTTTCTCAACTGGATTCAAGAACAGTGTTAGTGAAGACACCATTCACGACAAACCCAAATCACATTTGATATTAAACACAAGGCTCTGAATAGAAAATATACCGGCTTATATTCAATATCAAATTCTACGATTAACAAATATCGTATTGGAAATAACGATAGATATATATATCTTTCAAATTCCCATAACACTATCTGTATCATCACGAAATCCAACATCGAAATATTCCGAAGACAATTTCGATTCAAATCCATTCCAATGCAATCATTGGAAATTCTGGTTATTTTTAAAACCCTTTTCAAATCCAATTTATTTTTCTAGTTCAAAACTAGTTCATTTAGATAAAAATCTATTTTTATCTTTTCAAATATGGAGTTTTTCATCCCAAATCTTCACAAATCATTTCTTATCATTATACACAAATTATTACTATTTTTAATAATTTTATCAAGGCCCGTATAGTCGATTTCCATCAACGGCCATCGAACTGCACTTACAGCGACCTTTTTCGAATTTGATTTGGACATAATTCCAAATCCAACCGTTAGATTTCAAATTTCTAATATTCGTTAGAAAGCTCTTTTCGATACGAACCCAACGGTTCCGGTTTTAGGAGGATCCGACGGTCGGATCTCCCGCAATGTCCGTTTGAAATAAATGGTCGAAATTCACGAACTGCCGCGGCGCGGCGCGTTCTATTCAGGCCATTATATTATATATATAATATATATAATATATACTTCGTCGATTTCTATTTAAAATGAATTATATAAATAGTTTTAAAATCGTTTCAAAAGCAATTTCAACTTTCTTTTCAATTCAAATAAAAATTGAATTCTTCTTTATAAATTCGTTTTAAAATTCATTTCTATTCAATTCAAATTTCAATTCAATTTGAATTCATTTCAATTCACTTTCAATTCAATTTGAATTCGTTTTCAATTCAATTCATTTCGAAATCGTTTTCAATTCAATTCATTTCGAAATCGTTTTCAATTCAATTCATTTCGAAATCGTTTTCAATTCAATTCATTTCGAAATCGTTTTCAATTCAATTCATTTCAAAACATTCGATTTCGAAATCACTTTTCAATATTCATTTTAAAATGAATAAAATCGATATAAATATCGTTCACGTCAAAATGGCGTCAATCTAATCAACACGGCTTCATAAATTTCTATTTTCAAATATCTTATTTCAAATATTTCTTTTTCAAAATAGTTGTTATTATCAAAATATTTCGTTCAACACATGACCAATCTCAATGGATGAGTACTGTCAACACATGAACCTTTATTTTATAATATTCTTTATTTTTCAAATTGGAATGAGGCCCAATCAATAACCATATAAAGTTAATTATATGGATTCCATACAACAAATGTATATAATAGCAACGATAGATAATCAACCATCAACCAAAGTGCACTACACTGTATAAGCATCAAATATAGATATCTAACGCTTATAACAGCCTGTCAATCAATCGATCGACATATTTAATCAATCAGGATGAGTGAGATTCATATTTCATCCCAACACCCGTGTGGGGTTTTCAAACAATCAAACACATATTTTAGTTGTGCAGTTGGGCGATGTGTAAAATTTATCGTCCCAATCAATATTAGTCAAATCAGTGTATATAAACAAATCGGCCGATTTGTTTATAAATATTTATTTATTCACTTTCACGTTAAAAATTATATTTTTAACGATAAAACATTTTATTCAACCTATGAATATTCTATTCGGTTCATTTATTCAATAAAATGATATTTTTATTTTTCTAACATATTTTAGAAAATTTCGGCGGCATAACGGCACGATACTAGAAACGGGACGAGGCCTAGCCTTATCCCCGGTCTAGTGAAGGCCCACGCCATTCACACATCAATCAAATCAATTTATTTCACCCAACAATTCAATTTCAAATCAAATCATCACTAATCTATGCAACCAAACAAACAAGTCCATGGTCTGTGGACGATTGTGTCGGGTGCTACTAAGCACCGTCTGCATCCTAGTATATATATATTACTAGAAAAGAAATTGAAAGGTGAGAAATTCTCACAAATAGCTATCCTAGCTCCACGGCACTCCCAATGCAGGAAATCTTCACCGTTCTCGCCTTTTCGTCCTCTTCGTTGCCCGTATCCACTACATAGGTAAAAATCGAATTTTTACTTTGTTATTCAATATATAAAAATCATATTTTTATTTCGAAGTTCAATATATAAAAATCATATTTTTATTTCGAAGTTCAATATATAAAAATCATATTTTTATTTCGAAGTTCAATATATAAAAATCACATTTTTATTTCTTCTATAAATCAAAAATCAAATTTTTATCCTTTCTAAACTATAAAAATTATACTTTTAACCTTTGTATAATATAAAAATTATATTTTTTTAATACTTCTATACTATAAAGATCAAATCTTTTTATAGTTAACAATCAAATCTTTTTCTCAAAATCCCTTCTTTCTATATGAAAGTATATAAAAAAAAATCGTATTCTTTTCTATGCCAAAAATCATATTTTCTATCAACGAAAAATCATATTTTTCCAACAACATTATATATATTTTTTTTTTTACTTTTTTTTTTATTTATTATAATTTCAGTTTTAATGACCATATATTATTTTCAATGGTTTAAAATAAAATCGGATCTATAGAAAAAAAAATAATAAAAAAAAAAGATGAGTAAATAGGACTTACTATATTTTCAGCGAGGAGGGGGAGGGTTCTTGGCGTCGGCGCCAACCAGTGGTGGCGCGGGGGGGGGGGGGGGGGGGGCTCGAGTTCGGTGGTGTCGGATGTGGGTGAGGCTGCGACGCCTGCTGTGGCATTGGACGGGGAGGACGACGGGTCCAGATAGGGGAGCGTCGCGATTTTCTGGGGGAGGCTCGAGATTGAGAGGAGAGAGGGAATGAAGAAGAAAAGGAGGAGGAGATGAGGGAGGGGCGGCGACTCCCTGGGCGCGGTGGCCATCGATGGCCAGCGACGACTTAGGGCTCCGCCCTTTTGTTTTGTTTTTTTTTTTTTTTTTATCGCCTGAATTGAGAATGGGGGGGGGGCAACGGGTTTTAAGGGGAAGGGTTTTTTTTTTATTTATTTAATTTAATTTTCCTCCAAAAAGCAACTTTTATTTTCGACCTCCAAACGGGGCCCACCGCATGTCGTCCATAGCGTATTACCCCCATTCCGAACACAATGGGATATATATCGTAGGCTGATTCGGCTGTTACAATTAGTTTCCGTTAAATTTACATTTAAATCACTATATTGAATTTTAAACGTACATTTCAAATTACCGGGGTCACATATTAACTAGAAAAATTCCCGAAAAAATATTTTCTAGCTTCATATTGACGATACGGTCCTAACAAAACTAGTTTCGTCGAATTCTGAGACCGTTTGAAAAATGGCCAATTTCCAGTCGATTAAAATCAACTGAAACCGGTCAAACGCGTTTTCCTTTGCCACGCTCACATACTAATTCGAAAAATTATGAAATTTGAAACCTAGCAATAACTTGACATCACGGTTCCAACAAAAGTGGTTTCGTCGAAATCCGAGGTCGTTTGCAAAATAGCTATTTTTAAGGGCCTGAATTCCATAGCGACTATTCAGGATTTTCAACTGGACATACCTTTTGATTCCCGCTATGAAATTTTGATTTTTCGGATTCGCTGGAAAGATATAATCAATTAGATCGTAATGTTTTTGTTTTCACTAAAATCCGGATTGTTTTGCACCCGGTACATTCAATTGAAGTTTGAAATCGAATTATCGAACTACCGCGCCATTTTCAATTCTATTTATAATTATATATAAATATTTATATTCTAACGACGGCGTATATAAATATATACGTCGAATTCAATTCAAAATAAATTTCTCGTCGATATTATTTAAAATAATTCATTTTAAATAATTAAAATTCGCTAAAATTGCCAAAAATAAAAATTTCAAACTGGCCCAGATTTTCCGAGTTGTTACATTAAGTTAACAAAGGTTACGAATTAGTGTTGAACGAATAAAACGGGTTTAATAAGTTGACAAAGATTATTAATTAGCAAACAATTACAACCTGAAACATGTTATAGCAGGTCATCGGGGAAATGGGATCAATTTGGGAATGTACCCCCCAAATTTTGGATTATTTTTAAATAACGCAAACTTGGGATTAATATGGGCGGAGACATTAAACTTCAGATTATTTATGTCAATTAATCCTTAAAAATATACCTTCTTAATTCTAATCTTTTTATTTTAATCTATAATGAAAATAAAATCATTTTGTTTAATTTAACAAAATTACAACTACGATGAATTCATTTCATCATAATCTTTTTATTTACTATAGTTAAAAAGTAAAAAGTATTTTTTTTAACCCTGTTCTTTTATTTATATCTAAATTGTAATAAAAGTGTAACTTCTTAAATATGCTTTTTATTTGCATCTAAAATGCAAATAAAAGGTAATACTTAAATTTACGATTTATTTGCATCTAGGAATGCAAATAAGAATACAACTTTTATCTTCATGTTTTATTTGCATCAAAGGATGCAGATAAAAATGCAACTTTCTAATTCAAGGTTTTATTTATAACAAGGAATGCAAATAAAAATTCAACCTTTAATTCAGTATTTTATTTGCGTCAAGGAATGCAAATAAATATGCAACTTTTAATTTCATAGTTTATTTGCATCAAGGAAATGCAAATACAAATTCAACTTTTAAATATTATGTTAATGCAAATAAAAATTTAACTTTTAAATACTATGTTTATTTGCATTAAAGAATGCAAATAAAAATTTAAATTTTAAATACTATGTTTATTTGCACTATGGAATGCAAATAAAATAAGACTTTTTATTGCAATGTTTTATTTACAGCAAAGAATGCAAATAAAATATAAATTTTTATTTCAATGTTTATTTGCATCAAAAAATGCAAATAAAAATATAGTCCTTTTACTATGATGTTTGTTTGCATATAAATATGCAATAGAAATATATTTTTTTATGCTTTGTTTGCAGCTAAATTTATAAACAAAAATGTAACTCTTTTAAATCATATTTTTATTTCTATCTAAAATACAAAATGAAAATGTCTTATTCATTCTAGTGTTTTTGTTTGCATTTAAAATTGCAAAAATGTAATTTTAACTCTAATGTTTGTTTGCATGTAAAATTTCAAATAAAAATATAGTTTTACTTCTAATGTTTTGTTTGCATCTAAAATACCAAACAAAAATATAGTTTTCCTTATTTCAATGCATATTTGCGTTAGAGAATGGAAATAAAAGAATATTTTATATTCCAATATATATTTGCATAAAAGAATGCAAATAAAAGAGCATTTTTCTATGTCTATGTATATTTGCATAAAAAAATGCAAATAAAAGTACATTTTATATTTCTATATATATATATATATATATATATATTAGCATAAAAGGATGCAAATAAAAGATCAATTTTATTTCTATGTATATATTTGCATTGGAGGATGCAATCAAAAGATCAATTTTATTCCTATGTATATATTTGCATTATAGAATGTAAATAAAAGTACAATTTTATTTCTATATATATATATTCATATATGCATGCAGATAAAAAAAAACAAATTTCATTCCTATATATAATTGCATTAGTGAATGCAAATAGAAGAACAAACATTATTTTTCATGTATATTTGCATCTGTGAATGCAAATAAAAGAAAAAAAAATATTTTTACATATATATTTGCAATAGTGAATGCAAATAAAAGAACAAATCCTATTTTCCAGTTTATTTGCATTAGTGAATGTAAATAAAAGAACAAGTTTTAATGTCGATGTTCATTTGCATTACAGGATGCAAAACAAAATGTGAACTTTTAATTTCAATGTTTTATTTGCATTGTGGAATACAAATAAAAAGTGAACTTTTAATTCTATGTTATATTTGCGGTAAAGAACACAAATAGAAGTCCATTTCTATGTAACATAATATTGAGCATTTGAATTGATAAACTAAATCAACTCAAAAATGATAACATAGTATTGTGTGTTGAATTGATAAACTAAAACAATTCAAAAATGATAACACGATTTTGTGTGTTGAATTGATATACTAAATCAATTCAAAAATAATAACATAGTATGGTGAATTGAATTGACAACTAAATCAATTCAAAAATATGCATATAGCATGATGTATTGAATTGATAAACTAGATCAATTTCAAAAATACGGAATAACATAGTTTTTCTATATTGAAATGTTTTATTTTACTAACATATATATATATATATATATATATCTAAAATTCACACAACAGATCTATCATACATACACACAGAATAAACAGATCAATCATAGAATCAAAAACACGTCACATAACAAACAAAATTTTGCCGCAGATTGATGACAACCCAAACATAAATAATTTTAATTATTTAAGAAGAAATAAAATAGAATTTCTCACCTTGCTTTGTAGCGAATCTAAAATTCTAACAAGTTCAGAATCTGTTCCAATCTCTTTTAAAAAGTTGTATTCAATGACACGGTTCTAATGTTGCTAAAATTGCCCAAATCTATGTTCGTATGCACAAGATATCATTTTTATAATTCAATTTATAATTTGCAACAGTTCCTTTTTTTATTTTACCATAGCTTTCAGGTTTTGGTTCAAATCTTTGGATCCACTTTTCAGAAGATTAGATATACGATTGGAGGATCAGGCGGCGACACGTCGGGGTGCTTGGAGGTGCGCGTCGGCGCCTGGAGGGGGCACCAACTCGACGCTGGTAGGAGGGGGGGCGGAGGTTTTTCCGACGACACTTCGAAGGCTCGGTTCTCGAGATAGGGGCGATGGGGCAAGGTGATTCTGGTATAGAATCGAAGAGGAAGGAAGGCTTAACAAAATTCTCAACTGGAGGAAGGTCTAAAAGTGAGTGGAGGAGAAGCTTCGTGCTTCCATGGCCATCGAACGAACGAAGGTGGCTACTGTTAGATCGTGATTGGGTCTAGGGTTAGGGATATGAGATATTAATATTAAAATATTATTTAATTATCTAGCTACTAATTTAAGCCTGTAACCCACAACAACTCCAATTCCATCCCAACAAGAATTGTCCCTATGCAAATACCCACGTTCCGGACGCAATGGGCTAGGCCCCGTCAGCCCAAAAAAAGTCTTCGGCCTGTTTTATTTAATTTAATATTTAAATCCTTTATTAAATTAATTCAGTCTTACATTTAAATTCACCGGGGCCATATATGACCTCTAAAAATTACATAAAAAATATATTTAGCTTTGTTTTGGTGATACGGTTCTAACAAGACTAATTTCATCGAATTCCGAGACTGTTTGAAAAATGGTCATTTTCTAGTCGATTAAATTAGACGGAAATGAACAAAACACAGTTTCTTCTGCCACGCTCACATATTAATTTGAAAAATTCTAAAAATTGAAATCTAGCAATAATTTGACATTCCGGTTCCAACAAAAGTGGTTTCGTTGAAAAGGGAGGTCGTTTGACAAATGGTTATTTTTAATATTAAAATATATATATAAATTCTACACCGACTATTCTGAATTTTAAACTAAGCATAACTTTTCATTCCCGCTATGAAGATTCAATTTTTCAGATTCGTTGGAAAGATATTTTTAAATAGATTCTAATATTTTTGGTTTCACTAAAATCCGTTAAATATTGAATCCCGTACATTCGGTCAAAGTTCAAGTTTGACCTTTCAAACTACCATGCTATATCTAACTCCTTTTATAATAAAATTAAAATTTTCGTTCTAACTTCGATTTAAATAAAAAATTCATCGTTATTATTTAATTTAAATTATTTTTAGTATTAAAATTTCTAAAATAGAAATTTTAAATTGGTTCAGAATTTGCGGGTTGTTACAATCTCCCCCACCAAAAATCTTTTCGTCCTCGAAAAGGAACGATGCTAAAAGTCGTTAAATTAACCAACTCAACTTTTAATTTTAATCAAATTTCAGTTTAGTTCAATATTAAATTTGATTAAGTTAGATTTATCATTCTTTTATATATATTGGTTGAATTAATTATCATTCCAATATTTTAATTAGTTAAAATAATTATCAAACATCACAACCAGCAATCAATTAGGTGATTAACTTTTCAAATATATATAACCTTTATATATAGTCAAAAAATCATATTTTTAGTGCATATCACAGCAATAGACCCTACCTAGTTTTGGTTCTCACACCAGTCAATAGAAATATATAGATATACCACTTTCGAAACTCGGACATAAATTCTGATGATGTTTCGAACCACCATCAGAACATCTCCGGACGACTAAAGTGTGATTCTATATCTATCTAGTATATTTGTGGACACGCAAGCTATGCGTATATGCAAAATCTTTATATACTCGATTGTCCAAAATAAAATAAAATAAAATGATATATTCAAATACGTATAATAAGATTTTAAAATTTTAAAACTAAATTTGTTTTCATTTTTATTTTAAAAATTAATACTCTTTACACTCGTTCTAGGATACTACTGATCCCATCTCTAACGAGTTATTCTTATTGGATATTACTAATCCAATTTCTGATGAGTCTTTTGTTCACTTCTAACAAGTTGTACCCCAAAGATTTGAGCTAACCTGAGCTCTGATACCAGCTGTAACGACCCGGATTTCACCTGGCCCGATTGATCGCTAGATCGACCAAGTCCGTTCAAAACCCGAATACGTTAACTTTGGGAATACAACAAATTAGAACAAATAACAACAAACTTTTATTACATCATAATAATGTTACATCAGAGTACAAAGTATAAAATACAGCGGAAGATTAAATTACAATAAATGTAATACATTGCAATGGATCAAATATACCAATCACAGCGGAAGGCCATCATGCTCTGAACACAGCTTTAAGCTTCCATCCAGAATCCTGCTCAATATCTGCAAAATAAGCTACTCGACTGCCCATGTGGAAATGAGGGCACCCGAGTTTGCAAAGTGAAACAAACTACGGGTCAGTCATGGGACTGGTGTGAGAAATCTTTACTTAACTTATCTAATAAGGAGGCTAATCACAGGACCACGCCGCTATCGCGGAACGAGTTTACTCCATTGGATTGCCGGTGCATAAATAAAGTAAATCGTTAAAACAACGCAATGCTTTTTAGAAAAATGAAACCATTATAAGACTCAGGTCCCATCACACAATGCAACGCAATCCGGAGGATAAAGTTTTACCTTATAATGGTCAAAAATTCTTGATACGATAAAAATGGATTTGATATTATTACTAGTGTGTATATGTCTTAAAAACCTTTCAATCATAATGTATTAATCATAGACGGCATAACTACCATATACAGTGTCGACGTACTAGTTCTATAATCAAAACTGCATGATGTCATATTGGAAATTGGGTTTCCATCAAGAGTCAAGGCTAGGAATGATCTCCTGACTGATTCGAGACACTCTAACAATGTCTCAGGATTCGGACACTGGCGAACCCTTGGATCCTGCAGGGATGGTCGCCCAATAGTGCAATGGGTTGGATTGGCAATTCCTGAACACACGCTTCCCGATCCTATTGGACCTATAAATTGGCCATTGTGGCCAATTAAAATCCGAGGCACCTCAAAATACATCAACCACATAAGTAAAATGCCAGGCCGTGTTAAACCCAAACACCACTTCTAGATAGAAAGAAACATGTGCACTCCCTGCGTTCCCTTGCTCCGTTTCTGACTCATACCGGGGTGTGAGGCTCGCGAGGTAACAAAATACACAAAGCTATGCCTAAATAGGCTATGCTTTGATCATCATCCACAAGGCTCTGCTTTTCAACAAAAGCCTTGATCAATTGCATTTTGGCATGCCACATTGACAGTCCATACCATGCGATTGATAACTATCAACACACAACCTCTAAGGGTGTTAAGCAAGGGAATAAATTCTCCGCCAACAACGGTTGTATATTAATAGAAATCAATTTACACAGAACGAAATTCAACGTCAGACAAACATCCATTTACAAGTCCGTTTTGGGTCTGAATGGAACCGTAGGCACCTTATACCTTGCATATCCGAACGATCAACAATACGTCCAGACAACTACCACTGGAACCTACTCAAGGCAGCAACTCCAATCAAAGGCATCAGTAGTCCTCATCCATTCGATGTGAAGATCGCCGGTCTTCAACCACTGTCTTCATCTTCGACCTTTAATCGTCGTAGTAATTATTCAAAATGGGATAAACCCGGTCATTCCGAATAACTCGCATATTTTTATAATTAAAAATCAATTGTTATAAAGATACATCCAACGCCTCTTTCCAATTCATAATATACTTTAAATAAAATATTCATATTATTAGGGAAAGGTTCCCATTAATTTTATCAGAGATAAAATCTTTTGAATTTATTCTTAAATCTTATTTTCAAAGATTTACTAAAATTCCAATTCAGTTTTAATATCAAAGATCACTACTTCACAATTATTCCAATTTAAGGGATAAATCTTATTTTTAACTTGGTTAAAGAATCAATGTCATTTAAAAACATTGTTCACGATAAACCCAAAATCATTTTCCAATAAATAAATATAAATTGAAATACAAATAATCTAAGTCGAAAGATTAATTCTTTATTTTAAAGAAATTCTTTGTTAAAAATATTCTTTATATAAGAGATATTTCGAATCGGAAAGCGACTCAATCATTTACCATATAACCTTGGTTATATTGATTTCATACATCGTATGTAAATGACAATAATAATAAATAATCAAACCATCCATTCAACATCCAAAGTGAAGTTCTCAACTGTGTGAGCATTAAATGAAATAATAACGCTCATCGCAGCATGTCAATCTATCGATTGACATATGAATAAATATTGGGACTAGTGTATATCAATTATCATCCCAATTCCCGTGTGGGGTTTTCAGCCAACAACAGTACATATAAATAAATAATTGATTAATTAATTAACCAATTTTAATACTATCAACATGTTGATAATGATGGACAAAAATGATTCCTAATTTTGAAAATAAAATATATTTTTGAGTCGCATAGTTTCTTTATACATTTCTAATATTTAATAGAAAGTGATTTATTTATATGCCATTATTGTGGATGACAAATAAAAGGTAATTTTTATTATACTTTATTTGTATGTAATTATTCTTAACGTAAAAGAAATAATCGCATTTGTATATATTTTAAGGTATAACTCAACACATAAAATGTATATTTTAAATTGCCTACAAATTCTAATGTATGCATTAACATATAATGATGTCACCTTACCATACTTATACATTCTAATGTATATTTTGACAAGTAATATGATTCTTATAATTGAATATAAGTTCCAATGCAAGTTTACAAATAAAAATGACTTTTATATTTGCATATAAATTCTATTTCAACAAAATGTATAAGAAGAGTAATACCTTCATTTGCCGACAATTCTATTTTATCAAAATACTATTTGTGTTTAATTCTTATTTGACAAAAATGTCCTTTTTGGTTTCAACCAATGTAATTCGACAAAATGAATGTTTGACTCAAATAATATAATTAGACAAAAGTGATTATTTTGTTTCAACCTTTTTAAAATGAAAAATTAAATAAATTTTGTCTCATTCTATTTAAATGATAAAAATTTATCTTTTTGTATTGCAACAAAAGAACAAATAAATCTTCTCTATATTTTTACTCTTTTTATCGAAGCCGAGATGAAACTAAAAATATACCTACATAATTCTAATCGTTTTATTTTAATCTATGATGAAAATAAAACCATTTTGTTTATTTTAACAAAATTACAACTACGATGTATTCATTTCATCATAATCTTTTTATTTACTCTAGTTAAAAAGTAAAAAGGATATTTTTAACCCTGTTCTTTTATTTATATCTAAATTGTAATAAAAGTGTAACTTCTTAAACTATGCTTTTTATTTGCATCTTAAATGCAAATAAAAGGTAATACTTAAATTTATGATTTATTTGCATCAAGGAATGCAAATAAGAATACAACTTTTATCTTCATGTTTTATTTGCATCAAAGAATGCAGATAAAAGTGCAACTTTCTAATTCAAGGTTTTATTTGCAACAAGGAATGCAAATAAAAATTCAACCTTTAATTCAGTATTTTATTTGCACCAAGGAATGCAAATAAATATGCAACTTTTAATTTCATAGTTTATTTGCATCAAGGAAATGCAAATACAAATTCAACTTTTAAATACGATGTTAATGCAAATAAAATTTTAACTTTTAAATACTATGTTTATTTGCATTAAAGAATGCAAATAAAAATTTAACTTTTAAATACTATGTTTATTTGCATTAAGGAATGCAAATAAAAAAAGACTTTTTATTGCAATGTTTTATTTACATCAAAGAATGCAAATAAAATATAACTTTTTATTTCAATGTTTAATTGCATCAAAGGATGCAAATAAAAATATAAACCTTTTACTATGATGTTTATTTGCATCTAAATATGCAAATAGAAATATATTTTTTATGCTTTATTTGCAGCTAAATTTATAAAAAAAATGTAACTCTTTTAAATTATATTTTTATTTCTATCTAAAATACAAAATGAAAATGTCATATTCATTCTACTGTTTTTGTTTGCATTTAAAATTGCAAAAACGTAATTTTAACTCTAATGTTTGTTTGCATCTAAAATTTGAAATAAAATATAGTTTTACTTCTAATGTTTTGTTTGCATCTAAAATAGCAAACAAAATATAGTTTTCCTTATTTCAATGCATATTTGCGTTAGAGAATGGAAATAATAGAATATTTTATATTCCAATATATATTTGCATAAAAGAATGCAAATAAAAGAGCATTTTTCTATGTGTATGTATAATTGCATAAAAGAATACAAATAAAAGAATATTTTATATTTCTATATATATATATATATTTGCATAAAAGGATGCAAATAAAAGATCAATTTTATTTCTATGTATATATTTGCATTGGAGGATGCAATCAAAAGATCAATTTTATTCTTATGTATATATTTGCATTAGAGAATGCAAATAAAAGATCAATTTTATTTCTATGTATATATTCATATATGCATGCAGATAAAAAAACACAAATTCCATTCCTATATATAATTGCAATAGCGAATGCAAATAGAAGAACAAACTTTATTTTTCATGTAAATTTGCATTTGTGAAGGCAAATAAAAGAATAAATTTTATTTTTACATATATATTTGCATTAGTGAATGCCAATAAAAGAACAAATTCTATTTTCCAGTTTATTTGCATTAGTGAATGTAAATAAAAGATAATTTTCATATATGTTTGCATTTGTGAAATGCGAAATAAAGAACAAATTATATTTTTCATGTTTATTTACATTGGAGGATGTAAATAAAAGAACAAGTTTTAATTTCGATGTTCATTTGCATTAAAGGAAGCAAAACAAAAAGTGAACTTTTAATTTCATTGTTTTATTTGCGTTGTGGAATACAAATAAAAAGTGAACTTTTAATTCTATGTTATATTTGCGATAAAGAACACAAATAAAAGTCAATTTCTATGTAACATAATATTGAGCATTTGAATTGATAAACTAAATCAACTCGAAAATGATAACATAGTATTGTGTGTTGAATTGATAAACTAAAACAATTCAAAAATGATAACATGATTGTGTTGAATTGATATACTAAATCAATTCAAAAATAATAACATAGTATGGTGTATTGAATTGACAACTAAATCAATTCAAAAATAATCACATAGCATGATGTATTGAATTGATAAACTAGATCAATTTCAAAAATAAGGAATAACATAGCTTTTCTATATTGAAACGTTTTATTTGACTAACATATATAGATCTAAAATTTACACAACAGATCTATCATACATACAGACAGAATAAACAGATCAATAATAGAATCAAACCATGTCACATAACAAACAGAATTTTACCGACGGTTGATGATAACCCAAACATAAATAATTTTAATTATTTAAGAAGAAATAAAATAGAATTTATCACATTTCTTTGTAGCAAATCTAATATTCTAAAAAGTTCAGAATCTATTCCAATCTCCTTTAAAAAGTTATATTCAACGACGCGGTTCCAATATTTCTGAAATTGTCCAAATTTGTATTCGTATGCACAAGATATCATTTTTACAATTCAATTTATAATTTGCAACGGAAATTAAGTGTTATAGTTCCTTATTTTTATTTTACCACAGCTTTCATGTTTTGGTTCAAATCTTTGGATCCACTTTTCAGAAGATTGGACACACGATTGGAGGATCGGGCGGCGGCACATCGGGGTGCTTGGAGGCGCGCGTCGGCGCCTGGAGCGGCCCCCAACTAGCTGCTGGTAAGAGGCGGGGGGCGAGGTTTTTCGGACGGCACTTCGAAGGCTTGGTTCTCGAGCTAGGGGCGAGGGGGCAAGGTGATTCTGGTATAGAGTCGAAGAGGAAGGAAGGCTCAGCAAAATTCTCAACTGGAGGAGGGTCTAAAAGTGAGTGGAGGAGAAGTTATTCAGAGGAGAAGCTTCGTGCTTCCATGGCCATTGAACGAACGAAGGCGGCTGCTGTTAGATCGTGATTAGGTCTAGGGTTAGGGATATGAGATATTAATATTAAAATATTATTTAATTATTTAGTTACTAATTTAAGACCGTAACCCACAACAGCTCCAATTCCAGCCCAACAAGTCTTTGAGAGAAAATCCGAATTTCTTAATCAAATTAAGGATTTCTGTAATTCTTGTAATATACTCAAAATAAATAAAAAGGAGAAGTTCAAGACTTGAACATTTCTCGATTTGATAATCATATTGTGTCAACCATTAATAACATAAAGAAGCATAAAACAAAATAAAACTGCATAAATCCCAAGTAGTAGTGTGTCCAAAGCCATAGCCAAAGGTACGAGGTTCCAAGCTATACATCACAGAGTCTTCAAGCTTGGAAAAATGAACTTGTCTCTAGGCAAATACCCACGTTCCGGACGCAATGGGCTAGGTCCCGTCAGCCCAAACGAATGTCTTCAGCCTGTTTTATTTAATTTAATATTTAAATCCTTTATTAAATTAATTCAGTCTTACATTTAAATTCACTGGGGCCACATACGACCTCTAAAAATTATGTAAAAAATATATTTAGCTTTGTTTTGACGATACGGTTCTAACAAGACTAATTTCATCGAATTCCGAGACCGTTTGAAAAATGGCCATTTTCTAGTCGATTAAATTTGATGGAAATGAACAAAACACAATTTCTTCTACCACGCTCACATATTAATTCGAAAAATTCTGAAAATTGAAATCTAGCAATAATTTGACATTCCGGTTCCAAAAAAAGTGGTTTCGTTGAAAATGGAGGTCGTTTGAAAAATGGCTATTTTTAATATTAAAATATATATATAAATTCTACAGCGACTATTCTGAATTTTAAACTGGGCATAACTTTTGATTCCCGCTATGAAAATTCAATTTCTCAGATTCTTTGGAAAGATATTTTCAAATAGATTCTAATATTTTTGGTTTCACTAAAATCCGTTAAATATTGAATCCAGTACATTCAGTCAAAGTTCATGTTTGACCTTTCAAACTACCGTGCTATATCTAACTCCTTTTATAATAAAATTAAAATTTTCGTTCTAACTTCGATTTAAATAAAAAAATTCATCGTTAGTATTTAAAATAAATTATTCTTACTATTAAAATTTCTAAAGTACAAATTTTAAATTGGTTCAGAATTTGCGGGTTGTTACAATCTCCCCCACCTAAAATCTTTTCGTCCTCGAAAAGGAACGATGCTAAAAGTCGTTAAATTAACCAACTCAACTTTTAATTTTAATCAAAATTCAGTTTAGATCAATATTAAATATGATTTAGTTAGATTTATCATTCTTTTTATATATTGGTTGAATTAATTATCATTCCAATAGTTTAATTAGTTAAACTAATTATCAAACATCACAACCAACAATCAATTAGGTGATTAACTTTTCAAATATATGTAACTTTTATATATAGTCAAAAATTACATTTTTAGTACAAATCACAGCAATAGACCCTATCTAGTTTTGGTTCTCACACTTCAATGGAAATATATATATATATATATACCACTTTCGAAACTTGGACATAAATTCTGATGATGTTTCGAACCACCATCAGAACATCTCCGGGCGACTAAAGTGTGATTCTATATCTATCTAGTGTATTTGTGGTTTCGAATGCACGCTAGCTAGGCGTATATGCAAAATCTTTATATACTCGATTGTCCAAAATAAAATAAAATAAAATATTCAAATACGTATAATAAGATTTTATATTTTCAAAACTAAATTTGTTTTCATTTTTATTTTAAAAATTAATACTCTTTACACTCGTTCTAGGATACTACTGGTCCCATCCCTAACGAGTTATTCTTATTGGATATTACTAATCCAATCTCTGATGAGTCTTGTTCAGTTCTAACGAGTTGTACCCCAAAGATTTGAGCTAACCTGAGCTCTGATACCAACTGTAACGACCCGGATTTCACCTGGCCCGATCAATCGCTAGATCGACCAAGACCGTTTAAAACCCGAATATGTTAACTTTGGGAATACAACATATTAGAACAAATAACAACAGACTTTTATTACGTCATAATAATGTTACATCAGAGTACAGAGAATAAAGTACAGCGGAAGATTAAATGACAATAAATGTAATACATTGCAACGGATCAAATATATTAATCATAGCGGAAGGCCATCACGCTCTGGACACAGCTTTAAGCTTCGATCCAGAATCCTGCTCAATATCTGCAAAATAAGCTATTCGACTGCCCGTGTGGAAAAGAGGGCACCCAAGTTTGCAAAGTTTAATGAACTACAGGTCAGTCATTAGACTAGTGTGAGAAATCTTTACTTAACTAATCTAATAAGGAGGCTAATCACAGGACCACGCCGCTATCGCAAAACGAGTTTACTCCATTGGATTGCCAGTGCATGAATGAAGTAAATCGTTAAAACAACGCAATGCTTTTTAGAAAAATGAAACCATTATAAGACTCAGGTCCCATCACACAATGCAACGCAAGCCGGAGGATAGAATTTTACCTTATAATGGTCAAAAATGCTTGATACACTAAAAACGGATTTGATATTATTACTAGTGTATATATGTTTTATAAACCTTTCAATCATAATGTATTAATCATAGACGGCATAACTACCATATACTATGTCGCTGTACTGGTTCTACAATCAAAACCACATGATGTCGTATTGGAAATTGGGTTCCCATCAAGAGTCAAGGCTAGGAACGATCTCCTGACCGATTCGAGACACTCTAGCAATGTCTCAGGATTCGAACGCTGGTGAACCCTTGAATCTTGCAGGGTCGGTCCCCCAATAGTGTAATGGGTTGGATTGGCAATTCCTGAACACACGCCTCCCGATCCTATTGGACCTATAAATTGGCCACTGCGGCCAATTAAAATCCGAGGCGCCTCAAAATCCATCAACCACATAAGTAAAATGTCGGGCTGTGTTAAACCCAAACACCACTTCTAGCTAGAAAGAAACGTGTGCACTCCCTGCGTTCCCTTGCTCCGTTTCTGACTCATACCGGGGTGTGAGGCTCGCGAGGTAACGAAATACACAAAGCTATGACTAAATAGGCTATGATTTGATCATCATCCACAAGGCTCTGCTTTTCGACAAAAGCCTTAATCAATTGCATCTTGGCATGCCACATTGACAGTCCATACCATGCGATTGATAACAATCAACACACAAAATCTAAGGGTGTTAAGCAAGAGAATAAATTTTCCGCCACCAACGGTTGTATATTAATAGAAATCAATTTACATAGAACAAAATTTAACGTCAGACATACATCCATTTACAAGTCCGTTCTGGGTCTGAATGGAACCGGAGGCACCTTATACCTTGCATATCCGAACGATCAACAATACGTCAGGACTACTACCACTGGAACCTTTCCAAGGCAGCAACTCCAATCAAAGGCATCAGTAGTCCTCATCCATTCGATGTGATGAAAGCCGGTCTTCAACCAGAGTCTTCATCTTTGAACTTTAATCGTCGTAGTAATTATTCAGAATGGGTTAAAACCCGGTGTAACACCCCACCTCCGCAAGGGTCACTCACAAAGGGAATGCGCTAGCTTTGGTGGAGCATTATCTAGGTGAACATACACAGAAATATTACAAAACAGACCATATAAAATAGCGGAAGAAGAACCAAAATTCATTGCTTTGAAATCTAGAAAGGTCTAAAGCCTTTTACATCAAAATGCTATTAAATCCATTACATCGAAATCTGTCTTGCAATAGTAAAGAAGCATAAAACCATAGTCATAAATCATTCCCCAAGTAAAACAGCAAAGCAAGCCATATCCAAGAGAAATCCAAGCTGTACGTGAAAGAGCCTTGGAGCTTGGTAAGATCCGAACTAAGCTGTATTCCCACCCTGCGAACCTTGGGGGGGGGATGAAAGAAATAGAGGAGAAACAAACTAGGTCAGTTATAAAGACTGAGTAAGTCCTAGTAGCTTTCAGCATAAAAACAGGTGAAGATAATATGGCATGAATAAACTGAAAGTAAACATAAGCATGATGACAAGGTAAGCTACAGGCACGATGAATCAAGTATAACATTGCAAGGTTTATATTAAGTATAACATCGCAAGATTTCTAAGCTTCACCATTCCACTATTTTCTTTGATTTCCTATATTCTCTGCACCAACTGTACTAGTATCTCAACCTGTATCATCCTTTCCATGTATATGTACAGTCCCTTGCCATATATCGTACGGGTTTCATCACATATTTCTATACTACTTCAACGTAGTGCCACCATTCTTGAAATCGTTTGGATTGCCACCCTTGTTCTGGCTAGGTTTCCTTATCATGAACTATCGCGTGTTCAACTAGGATTTATGCCACCTAGGACCACTAGGGATTATGCTACCTATTGAATGTTTTCTAGATTTGATTAGGGTTTATGCCACCTAGTACCACTAGGGATTATGCTACCTAACGAATTCCACGTAACGATCTATTAGTCGATCGGCTCCCTACAAGTCCTAGCTCGTTCATGTGTCTGTGTCATATGGCCCAATCACGAAATGTAGTTACCTGTGCTAGGTCCACCATAGGGTGTATCAAGCCCTATGGTTCCAACCATCGACACGAATCAAGCACGCATACTGTAAACCTACTGGTGCCCAATGCCTGCTTTTTCAACTCCGGACTACGTGCGCGACCAAAGTCCACCTGAACCTACAATGGCGCACCAACTCAGTCCTCGTTCTGGTCGCTTACAATCAGCCCAGTAATCATGCCTCACCCTGCCTAGTTCCAGGGTACCGTGATACATCTAGTGGGTTACTGCTGAAAAGGACCGCGCAACTAGGATTTCCGTTCAGTAGGTTAAGTGTTGTCATTTAAATTCCAGACTTAACCCCATCAGTCTAGCATGTCAAGTTGGTTAAGTGTTGTCATTCAAGTTCGTGACTTAACCCGCCTACGTGTCATGTCAAATTGGCTAAGTATTGTCGTTCAAGTTCATGACTTAGCCCTACGAATCATCTGTCAAGTTGGTTAAGTTTATTCAAGCGGCTCATGACTTAACCCTATCAAATCATAGTGTCAAATTGGTTAAGTATATTCAACTGGTTCATGACTTATGTAACAACCCGTATTTTTGAATAACATGTTATAACATAAATGGAGGCAGAATTAAACTGTAAAATCTGAATCAAGGGAAATAGGCTATGCCATTGCGTTCGTCTCGGAAAAATACGCGAAATAGAGTCCGAGTTTTCGAAAATCGGAGTCCGTATGACCAAGATATGGCCTCGCGAAGTTTCACGAAAAATTCCCAAATTAAAGTATACTTAATTAAGTGAAATGGGTTGCGCAGAGAAATATATATATATTGATATATATATATATATATATAATTGAAAATTAAATAAATAAATATGCAAAAATGTTCAAAACAGCGATTTGGGAGAGGGGAATAACCGAACCGGCCGATTTTTGAGGTCGACCCGAGCCCGCTGGGTCGACTAGGGGTTAATCCAGGGTGTTTGGCTGTCAACCCGTGGGCCGATTCGCTCAAATGCAGATTTTGCATTTGAATGGTTCTCATGGTCCATCTTTAATCTAAAGGCCCTAGATGGTTCCTACACTTGACTTCTTCCCCAAGACATGCTTTGATGGCTTGGATTGAATCTAGGGTTAATCCTATGGCCTAAAACACTTGCCTAATCTATAAATAAGACCCTAACCTACCCTAAATCATCATTATTCATTCATACAACTAAACTATGGCAAAATCAATCCTCTCATGGCCTCCACTCTCTTCATAAAATTCCTAAATAAATTCCTAAGTGATTTTCCATGCATACAAGTGTTTTCAAACTTGTATGAGCATCATTAGCTTGCATTCAAGTCAAGTTTATATATTTGCATCATAAAGAAAGAGTCTTGATCATTTTGGCTCAAGGGTTTTGCTTGCATTTTGGGTTTAATTGATTTCATAAGGGCTTTGTCATATTTTTGTGACTTCTTAAGCATTGTAAGCCCTATTCTACTTTCATACTTAAACTCTAAAGTTAAATGTATGATATGCAAGTTTATCATGTTGTGATATGCAAGTTTATATGCAAGTTTATCATGTTGTGATATGCAAGTTTATATGCAAGTATGCCAAGTTATGTTATGCAAGTTTGGGTTGAACATTTTGTTCATGCTATCATGTTATGCAAGCTTATTTTGGGTTTATGAACATAAAGCTTTAAGCTTTATGCCAAAGGTTGCATTTTAGCAACATGTAAGTTATCATATCTCTTATGATAACTTGCATGCGAGGCTAAATGCGAACTTATGGCCATCTCTACATGTCATTTAGCACCATGTATCACCAATATGCTAAGTTTGGTTTTATGCATGCTTTTGAGGCCTAAAAATGTAATATGCAAGTGTATGAACATATGAACATTTCATATGCCACCATGTTAAGCTTGTGGCTTCAATACCTTTATGTCATGATTATGCCAAGTTCCCTCTTTCTATCCTTTATGCGCTATTGCGATATGTAAGCGATGGGATTGCGTTTGGGGTTGGGTAAACTTAAAAGACATAAAACATAAGCTTGGGAATTTACCTATTAAGTTAGGTCTACCCATTGGGAATTTACCTATTAAGTTAGGTCTACCCAATTGCTTGAAAACTTGTAACATGTTTTGGAAACATGATGGACATGACACTTAGAAAAGATAAGTGTGGCCAACTCGAGGTTGGGTTGAGTTTGTAGCGTAAACCTACCCGGAACCGACCGGCTTAACTAGTTGCTACAAACAATAGGACCCAATGTGAGAAGTTGGTCATGTTGTACCTTGAACCCGAGGTTAGACCAAGTTGTGGTGTAAAGCTACCCGGACCCGCCCGGCTTAACTAGTAACCACAACAAGGTCTAATTTGAGAGGTTAAGGCGCATTAAATTAATTAATGCCTCGTGATTAGGGTTAAGTCATGGTCCACTTAATACTTAACCAATTTGGGCTTGGTAGATTAATCGGGGTTAAGTCGTGAACTCATCGTTACACTTAACCAAGTTAATCCAGGATTAGCAAGAGGGTTAAACCGTACTTAACCCACTAGAAAAATCCTAGCAATGGGGGCCCACTCCAGCAGTAATCCCAAGTTAGTATCATCATGACCCTAGGGACTAGGCTAGGGTGGGGGCACGATTACTGGACTGGAGGTAAGTGACCAAAAGCGACGGCAGAGGGTACGCCGGTGTAGTTCCGGGCGGACTCTGGTCGTGCACATAGTCCGTAGCCGGAGAAAACATGCACGGGTACCAGTAGATCGGGACTGTGCACTCATGTTCATGGTGTCCAGGGGTTGACACCCTAGGGCTTGATACACCCGAAGGGTGGACCCGGCACAGTTCGACTACAATTATGATTGGGCCGTATTGACACCAACACGTGACGAGTTAGGCTTAGGGAGCCGATCGACTAGACCGTTTGGTTGGACCTTGTATTAGGGTCATTTCATGTAATTGGGCCAAAGCTTGGGCCAAGGGATCAATACTTGTTTATTCAAGTCATGTTAGTTTGCTAGTACACCTGTGGTGCAAAACCTTAATCCTGATTATGCGATGACACCTTTATCTACCTTGTTAGTTAATCATCATGCTAGTATATTGTTATCCTTATGTTCATCCCTGCTGCTCATGCCAGTTAACTTTATCAGTTTACATTGATTGTAGTAGGGCTTACTCAGTCTTTTTGACTGACCTGTTTTCTTTCGCCTCTTTTCTTCCATTTCCCCCCCCCCCCCCCAGGTTCTCAGGGAGGGAATACTGGAGCTTAGCTTGGATTTCGGATTGCTTGCTTGTGGGATTTCAGCTCATGTACGGTTTTGACATGAAGCTAGCTATGGTTACCACTTAATTGGGGATAGCACTTATTTATTTCAGTTTTTCAGTTGATGTTGTTTTATCTAGACTTGTTTATTTGGAAAGCTATGTTGTACCAGACTTGTTTTGAAATGTTTTGAAATCTTCCGCTGTTTTATCTATGTTATTTACTCTGTTTACATATATACATATGTTCTTGTTCTGCCTTGATATATCATTATGCATGTTTACCTGATTCAAACGCCCCTCCAAAGTCAGAGTGCTTGCAAGAGTCACCCTGGCGGAGGTGGGGTGTTACAACTTAACACTATCAAATCATCATGTCAAATTGGTTAAGTATATTCAAGTGGTTCATGACTTAACCCTATCAAATCATCGTGTCAAATTGGTTAAGTATATTCAAGTGGTTCATGACTTAACCCTATCAAATCATCGTGTCAAATTGGTTAAGTATATTCAAATGGTTCATGACTTAACCCTATCAAATCATCGTGTCAAATTGGTTAAGTATATTCAAGTGGTTCATGACTTAACCCTATCAAATCATCGTGTCCAATTGGTTTAAGTATATTCAAATGGTTTATGACCTAACCCTATCAAATCATCGTGTCAAATTGGTTAAGTATATTCAAGTAATTCATGGCTTAACCCGCCCACGTATCATGCAAAGTTGGTTAAGTATTATCTATATGTTCCAGTTGACTTAACCCTGCCACGTGTCATGTTATATTGGTTAAGTGTCATTAGTCTAGTCATATTACTTAACCCACCCATTGGTCTGATTAACTGTTACGTTGGTTAAGCCTACACTTGTACATTTTACATGTTCTTAACTCATACCTGTTAGGTCCACATTTACATTTCAAATTTCCGTGTTATCCCACCTAACCCTCTAACCATACCCACGTCTTATTATGGTTAGTATTCCTTAATTCATTCATTATGACGAACGAATCATGACCTCTCACATTATACCGTGCACTTTGTGGCCACAGGATTTGCCGGGCGGTTCCGGGCAGATTTACACCACAAACTGAGTCTAACCTCGTGTCGTAAATCGTTGCGCCTACAATTCGACCTTTAACCTCTCACATTAGACTCACACTTTGTGGCTACTGGATTTGTCAGGCGGTTCCGGGTAGATTTACACCACAAACTGAGTCTCACCTCGTGTCATAAATCGTTGCGCCAACAATTCGACCTTTGACCTCTCACATTAGACTGACACTTTGTGGCTACTGGATTTGCCGGGCGGTTCCGGGCAGATGTACACCACAAACTGAGTCTAACCTCGTGTCAAAGGTTCATTAATGGTCGTATTACCCCCAAAACCCCAATGTCAGTTCACGTGTTTAACATATAGAAATGTTCATGTTCGTGTTCAAGTCAAATATCCAATACACAGTCATTTTCATGTTTCTAATTCCCAACTTTACATATTAATAAACATATGCCCAAGTTCCAAAATTACATACCAATTTATATATGGGTATATATATACCCAATTCTAGTCAGTTTACATATGTCCAATTCTTGCCTATTTACATGTATGCCAAGTTTATGCTATTTCACCCATATCGAGTTCTAGCCAAAATTGCATTTATCATGCCCAAATAAACCCAAATCATGATTCATGATGTAGTTATCCCAAATTGTAATCTTTTTATTACAACACACGCCAACTACCCAAGTTTATAATACATATTTATTCCAATTATCAAATTTACAATCGCTTTTATATTCAAATCCCCAATTCTACATACGCCCAGTCGTAAGCCAAATCTTTTGATTTAATTTACATAGGCCCGAACTCGTGGTTTAATTTACATGCCAAATTACATACATGTTATATATACCAAATCTCATGTTACATTACATAGATCCTATTTGTGCCAAATTCCATGTATATAATATTTATGCAAATTTGTTCGTAACAGATTATACCAAAATTTACAGATCAAGCCCAAACTTGCAAATACAATGATAATATCCAATTTCATGTTGCCAATTATTACATCATGTTCATAAAGGCAATAATCCCATAATTCCCCCGTATACATATCGTACGCAAATCGCGATTTTAGGCCAAGGTCCAAAATTGACCAAGGTTCATGAAAAGAAAATAAATTGGGGGAGATAGAAATTGAATAAAAAAATGAGATCAGAGGAAAACATCATCATAGGCATAAATATTACAACTTGATGATAACTTCATCACAAATCAATAAAACTGCTGAATAGATCATAAACTTGTCATGAACATAAAGATAGACAAGTCCCAAAACAGAAGATTCAAGGAGCAACAGAAATAGATCAGAATTGATAAACATTCTTAGATCCAATTCCACTTTATTTCATGTCCATATTATAATTAAATGTTTAAATCTAAAAACAACTAGAACTTACAGAGCATGGCTAGTGAATTAGGAAGTGAAATTGTCATAGAACATTGTAGTAGTGTTGATTTATTGTCTTGAATCATTGTACAAGCTTTAATCTTCGAATTGGATTGAGTTTGAATGCTTGTTCTTTAATTTGGGGGCGGCGGCCATGGTTCAAGAGGGAGTTCAGCAGCATAATAGTGTAAGAATGATTTGATATGAATTAGGTTGGGCATAAGGGTGTTTTTATAGGTGTAGCAACTAGTTTAGGCCCTTAGATTAACCCTAGAATCAATCTGGACCGTCAAAACACGTCTTTGGCTTCAAAAATGAGTTCTGGGTCAAACCAGGCCGACCACGTCGACCTGTAAGGTGAGGGGGTCGACACTATTGTCGACCTGGGTCTAGGTCGACCCTATGGTCGACCTGGGGGGGTAGGTCGACCCTATGGTCGACCCCCCGGTCCAGTCCTGCCTGAAAACTGCTAAAACTTGTATAGGCCATAATTTCTTCATCCGAACTCCGATTTTCGAAAACTCGGACTCTATTTCATGTAAAATTTCGAGACGAACGCAATGTCATAACCTGTTTCCCTTGATTCTGACTTTAAAATTTATTTGTGCCTTGATTTCTTGTTTTAATATGTTATAAAAATATGGGTTGTTACATTCTCCCCTCCTTAAAGGATTTCGTCCCCGAAATCTTCAAGTTAAGAAGAATGTGTCCTACCTTCCAATCATCCATCTACTCAATCATAAATCACAGGCATCCATTGTCCTTAAGAGATTTCTAATGCTGTATGAACATATGCAGAAAGTGTGTGTATATGTTCCTTATCTAATGCAAATGATCAGGCCTGATTGATCTTCTTAATGCAAAATATGTTTAGTGCCATGAGTCCAACATGTATGCAAATAGCCCTAATCACATAAACACTATATGTGTGCTCAAACATCCATCCATATGCAACATTCACACGATAACACGTTCAATTTCATCCATAAACAAGTATAAACACTCATGCATATGCAATATGAAAATGTGTCTGAGCCGATCTAGTGCCTAATGTGTGTTATGCAACCACGAGCAACCACTTGTGACCACTTGCAACCATCAATCATAACATGTCTCAAACACATGTTTCACCCAATTGTTCCTACCTAAAGATATAGCCGAGTGATAGAAGCAAGTAAAAACTTTGTGCCCATCAGGCAATGTCAAAACTGGAAATCTACGTCACATACATATTGAATAGGAGAAGAACTCCCTAAGCACCAGCCCATATCCTATAAAACCCAAAAAAAAGGTTTAGTCAACCCAACGGACACCCTCAAGCCCCAACATGTATTACTAACAGATAAGTCATACTCCCTATGGGGTTTGCAACAAAAATAGGATTGAGAATAGGACCGAGAGGATATACTTGAAAGATAGTATGCAAGTAAGCTCTACAGGAAAAGAGGGATCAAGGATATACTCTTAAAAAGAGATATGATGCGTGTATCTAGTCTTCAATCTTCTAACTCGCATTTCCTTGAGCCTAACTCCATTGTGCTTCGGCCGATTTTAACTTTACAATTTCGTAGCTTCTTAATTCTTGTTTCCAAAATATGAGTTGGAACTCATTTCACTGTCGCCTCTCGTTCCACTTTCCCTTATTCTTTTTCTAGTATACTCGGCTTAAACATAACCGCGTACTCATGGTTTCATGCAAGCTCTCCAAAATTCACTAGTGAATCCAGGATCTCGTTTACTTATTATAAGGTATTCCAGTAGAAGAACTATCTCTTGAAAACAAACAAATGCCAACCATGTTGCCAAATGTACTTACTAAGGTGATTTTCTATGACTCATGCATAAGCGAAATGAACCATTCGCCTTAGTGGCGAACACTACTCGAGCGGATCAATAAATGTATCAAGAGATTCTAGGTAACTAAGCATGCCAGAACCCTAAGGCTTACACTAGACTTCAAGGGCAATACCAAGGCAAGTCAAGAATCTAACTACCCACTTTTCATACTCAAGAATGGCACCATTACTGGATAACCACTCCATCCCTAGAATCAACCCATAACCCAAAGAAACACAAGCATTACTTCTAAACTCAATACTTAGCATAGACATTCTCAAATCCAAACAAGTCATGAATAAATTAGCCGATTCCCTAACAGGATTTGAGAATAAAATGGGATCCTCTACTACGTTAGTATTAAGGTGTAGAGACTCAACTATCGAAGCAGAATTAAAAGGATGCGATGTACCATAATCAAAAAGGGTACGGACAGGATAGAAAGATAAACTAGGCTTTCATACAGAAACATTTCTACCTTCTTGTTCCGAGCCTCTTTCGCCTTAACCACCCTTATCCCCTCTTATTAAATGTGTTAATAGGTCTCTCGAGAACTACCACCATCGCGCAGCAACCCTTCAAAGCTTGAAATAAGGTTAGTCGCAGATGGAACTAATGTGACTACAGATGGAGGAAATAAAGGAAAAGGGATTCAAACAGGGAAACAAAGGATAATGCTAATGGCCTTTGGGGAATAGCCTTTAAAAATAAAACTTTTCTTGAAAAATGCTTCTTTGTAAACGGTTTTTGAAAATAATTTCAGAAGGTTTTAAGAAAATTTTGCCCAGTCTGGTAACCTTCTTCTCTGATACCAAATGTAACACCCCACCTCCGCAAGTGTCACTCACAAAGGGAATTCACTAGCTTTGGTGGAGCATTATCTAGGTAAATATACACAGAAATATTACAAGACAGAACACATAAAACAGCGGAAGAAGAACCAAATTTCATTGCTTTAAAATCTAGAAAGGTCTAAAGCCTTTTACATCAAAATGCTATTAAATCCATTACATTGAAATCTGTCTTGCAATAGTAAAGAAGCATAAAACCATAGTCATAAATCATTCCCCAAGTAAAACAGCAAAGCAAGCCATAGCCAAGAGAAATCCAAGCAGTACATGAAAGAGACTTGGAGCTTGGTAAGATCCGAACTAAGCTGTATTCCCACCCTGCGAACCTTGGGGGGGGGGATGAAAGAAATAGAGGAGAAACAAACTAGGTCAGTTATAAAGACTGAGTAAGTCCTAGTAGCTTTCAGCATAAAAACAGGTGAAGATAATATGGCATGAATAAACTGAAAGTAAACATAAGCATGATGACAAGGTAAGCTACAGGCACGATGAATCAAGTATAATATTGCAAGGTTTATATTAAGTATAACATCGCAAGATTTCTAAGCTTCACCATTCCACTATTTTCTTTGATTTCCTATATTCTCTGCACCAACTGTACTAGTATCTCAACCCGTATCATCCTATCCATGTATATGTACAGTTGCCTGTGCTAGGTCCACCATAGGGTGTATCAAGCCCTATGGTTCCAACCATCGACACGAATCAAGCACGCATACTGTAAACCTACTGGTGCCCAATGCCTGCTTTTTCAACTCCGGACTATGTGCGCGACCAAAGTCCACCTGAACCTACAATGGCGCACCAACTCAGTCCTCGTTCTGGTCGCTTACAATCAGCCCAGTAATCATGCCCCACCCTGCCTAGTTCCAGGGTACCGTGATACATCTAGTGGGTTACTGCTGAAAAGGACCGCGCAACTAGGATTTCCGTTCAGTAGGTTAAGTGTTGTCATTTAAATTCGAGACTTAACCCCATCAGTCTAGCATGTCAAGTTGGTTAAGTGTTGTCATTCAAGTTCGTGACTTAACCCGCCTACATGTCATGTCAAATTGGCTAAGTGTTGTCGTTCAAGTTCATGACTTAGCCCTACGAATCATTTGTCAAGTTGGTTAAGTATATTCAAGCGGTTCATGACTTAACCCTATCAAATCATCGTGTCAAATTGGTTAAGTAAATTCAAGTGGTTCATGACTTAAATGTAATGACCCGCATTGGCAGAGGTATTATAATTAATTAATTTAATTTTATAAATAGTGATATAGTGAATTAAATGGTCATGGAATTTAAATAATGGTGAATATTTAATTAAAATAATAAATTAAATAATATATTTAATTCTGAAATAACCAGAATTGGCTGGAATGTCGATTTGGTGTGAACTGGATCATCTGTGATATTTAATTCAATTTAGAATTGAATTAGAACAACGAATATATTATTTGAACGACAGTTTGAACGTATAATTATAATGTAATTAAAATCGAGTTTGAAATGGCGCTGCAGTTCGTGAATTAGCAATTCGAACTTCAACTGAATGTATAGGATTCGTTTTAAGCCGGATTTCTGTGAAACAAGAAACATGTGGAGCTGGTGGAGTATATCTTTCTAGTGGAAGAGAACAATCGGGATTTCATCGTATAGATTTTGATTCACGTCCAAATCAAATTTTAGAAAAGTCGCTATGGAATTCCTTTATAATTTATAAAGGAATTATTTATATTTTTAAAAGGGATTTAAATATAAATCAAATATCGGGTTGACCCAGAAGTGAATATTGAGTCAGAAATTCATATAGGAATATTCTAGAGCTGTATGATATTCCACTGTGAGTATACACAGTAATATTTATTTTTAAATATTAAATTTAATTATTTTAAATATATTTATATATTTAAAATGGTTATTTAGAGCTTTAAAAATAGCCAATTTTGCAAACAACCTCAGAATTTGACGAAACTAATTTTGTTAGATCCGCAATATCAAATTATTGTTAGATGTCAAGTTTCGTGATTTTTAGAGTCATTATGTGGCCGTACCGATTTTTAAAGTGAGAAACAGTTGATATTTTGACAGTTAAAAATACGCTGTGTGAGCATACGAAGTCGGAATTCGACGAAACCAGTTTCGTTGGAACCGTAATGTCAAACTCTAGCTACATGTCCATTTTCACGATTTTTGAGTATCATGTGTGAACACAAGAATTTTTAGAAATCTAAAACATATTTAAAAACAAAAATATCCTAAGTGTGTGAACCTAAACTGGCCACCCAACCCTTGTTTCAGCCACACAAATATATGTCCCCCATTATATAATCATCCTCTTGTCGCCGCATTGATTTTTCATCCTCCAGTAAAAGTTTAGATCAGAGAAAAATAAATGGAAAATAAAAACAATTCTTATAAATCAAAACATATAATATAGAGATTCAGATCGAGCTCCTCTACATCCTCGTGTATTTTTCCTATAGTTCGAACTCTGGTAGCTCGCGGTGGTTCTTCATAGCAACTCCTAGGGTTAGCTAAATTCGAGAAATACAGGTATTGAGTAGCGATTTCGGTATTGTAGTTGGATTTGTGGTATAGAGGAGATGTATTTGTGAGAGTTTGGGGTGTTATCATGACAAAATGGTTCGGTCCTTTACTGTTTGGGTGCGGACAGAGGTTGAGGACGGGATTTCATCCGTAGGCGCGAGTGGGGTGTGTGGGTGATGATCGTGTAGAGATTGTAAAGGAGATTGCAATGGAGATTTTGGTTTGAATTTTCATTTAAGAATGAAGGGGCGGTTGAGGATCAAAACGTGGCCATGGCGTGCTGTTTGGGTTCTCTAGAGCGACTACAAAACGGGGAGAAGAAGTGTAGGAGCGGGCCTTGTTGGGTGGTTAGGCCGGGTGAGTTGTTGGGCCGACAAAGCCCGGTTCATATGTATGAAGAAAAAAAAGGGAAGTGATGGTTTGGGCTTATAAGGAGGAGTTGGGCCTTGGTAGTTGAAGAAGGGGAATGGGCTGGTGCGTTTAAGTGGGCTGGTGCATTTCAAATGGGCTGAGAGAATTAAAAGGTTAAGCCCATTATATTAAAAGGAATTGAATTTATTTTAAATCATATGTATATACAAACTTGTAACTTCAATAAATATTCCATACGGTATCAGAATTCAGCGAAACAAGATCCGTCGGGATCATATGGACGGTGGCTACGCAATAGAGCTGACTGGGAGTGAATCCAAGCTCGTTACAATTTATAGCAAAATAAATTGTCCGTCTGAATCAAGTAACAATTATCTTTCATTAACGATGATAGTCCAATGTGAGTAAATCTCACTAACTCTGAACAGTTTATAATTTCATGTTTTATTTTTAGAACTGTTAAATATTGGCTGTTTGACTGTGTGTTGACTGTTTGATTGAACTGCTAGTCAGTTAGTTGAATTTTTATATTTGTTTCTGTTTAACAGAATATATCATATGGAACTGAAAGTGATGTTATCTATATTGTTTAACATCTGTGATGCAGGGAAACAGGTTGGAGGAATCCGACTGGATTCCTCAACATTTATTTTACTGTTTTTCATATATTGTGATATATGATGTGTTATGGATTATTTGTGTTGGAATGATGTTGATCATTGTTATTCGATATTTTAAATATCATAAAAGACCCTAGGATGTAAAAAGAATTATTTCAATGTATATTGAAATAAAGGGATTTTATCAAATTAACAGATTTTATAAAAGGAAATATTTCGAAAGTAAATAAAAGGGAAAAATGTTTTTAAAACGAATAGAGTTTCAAAAAAGGGAAATCATTTGTAAAGTGACGAACTGTTACTAAAAGTAAATCTTTATCAATGAATAGTTTAATCGAGTAAAATGAGTTAATCGAATATAGTTTATTCGAAGGAAGTAAAATGAGTTATCGAATATAGTTTATTCAAAGAAAGTAAAATGAGTTAATCGAATATAGTTTATTCGAAGGAAGTAAAATGAGTTAATCGAATATAGTTTATTCGAAGAAAGTAAAATGACTTAATCGAATATAGTTTATTCGAAGGAAGTAAAATGAGTTAATCGAATATAGTTTATTCGAAGAAAGTAAAATGAGTTAATCGAATATAGTTTATTCGAATAGAAAGTAAAATGAGTTAATCGAATATAGTTTATTTGAAGGAAGTAAAATGAGTTAATCGAATATAGTTTATTCGAAGGAAGTAAAATGAGTTAATCGAATATAGTTTATTCGAAGTAAGTAAAATGAGTTAATCGAATATAGTTTATTCGAAGAAAGTAAAATGAGTTAATCGAATATAGTTTATTCGAAGGAAGTAAAATGAGTAAATCGAATATAGTTTATTCGAATAGAAAGTAAAATGAGTTAACCGAATATAGTTTATTCGAATAGAAAGTAAAAGGAGTTAATCGAATATAGTTTATTCGAAAAGAAGCAAATGAGTTAATCGAATATAGTTTATTCGAAGAAAGTAAAAGTAGTTATCGAATATAGTTTATTTGAAAGGAGTTAAGTGAAATGAGTAAATCAATAGCGTTAGTCAAATAGAGTTAATCCGGTAGTGTTAGTCCAATAGAGTTAATTGATAAGGGTTAATCGAATAGAGTTAAGTGAAAAGAGTCAATAAAATGTAGCTATTCGAAGAGGGTTAAGTAAGGAAGTTAGTAAAAGGGATATAAAGTGAAATCTGCCTATTTCAAAGTTAGAAATGTTGTTCAGTTAAGGTCTGAGAGGTAGTTCTACCCCAACTTGATTGGCTTCGTTTTAAACTTAGGAATAGTTAAGGTTCGGCAGTAAAGGAAATGGTTTGAGTTGGCATCGCGATGGTTTGTTTAAACATCTGTCTAAGACCAATGGAGAAGCTTTGGAAATGTTTTCCAAAGAAGAAACCAGAAATGTTTTCTAATAAAGAAAATAAGAAATGAAAATGTTTTCCATTGTTAATAACGTATATTTTTCCAAATTTAGAAAATAAGAAATATTGAATATAGGGAAACAGGAGATAAGTAAATTAATGAAATAAGGAGATATATATATATATAGATATATATATATATATATACACGATTGATGATTGATTGATAGAATTTCCATCTGGAAAAAATATTGTTGTTTGCACACGTATTTTCCTTCGATAGTTAAATCACAGACTATCGAAGTTTTGACCATTTTAACGTTGTTAATATGGAGAGACCGGTTGGATTATTATCCAAAGAACCACTCTGTATTGGCATAAGCGTTGCGAATCATATATGCCAAAGGAAATTGAAGACGGTGTTATGCAAGGGCTATCCTGTTTACAGAATAGTGCCTTCGGTTCATCCTGTTCCTAGATCACTTGTATGGACAGACGTCTGACAGAGTATTTCCAGACAATCACGTATATTGATTTCTCCAACTGTACCAAGAGTGGAAGCGGAGAAGGAAACTTCTTTTAGCTAACGCATAATGTATGGTTGAGGACGTCGATCGGTGATTTGATGGATTTGACGATGTGGCATTCAAAGTGAATTTGGTGTGATGATAAAGCGTAGCTTCTAGCCTCACATCCGGTAAATGACAGAAATCGGGCAGGCAACATGGCTAAGTCGGTCGCACCGAAGTAGGATGTATAATCACATGATCTAGAGTTTCATTTACTTCTAAAAATCTATTGTTAATGATGTCCCATTCGAGAAATGGTTGCTGATCCCAACCGTTGATGATATACATTAGATACACTCAAGCAAAATGAGTGGTCGGTCATGTGTGGCCGGGTTGCAAGATGTTCTTGTTGAACCCAGTGTATTCCTCTCTAGAGGTACACTAGCGAAAGGTGGTTCCATACTTTGTCATAGTTGGAAACCCATTACCCAGTACGTGCTTGCGGTTTTGATTGTATACTATATATGTAGAACGTGAGATGAAAGCGTTTCTGCTAGATGATTATTATATTGTGTTGATAGACATTATTATAATATCAAAAGGTTTTTGATATAAAGATATTTGGATTCTCATAAGGGAAAAACCCGTTCTGTTATACGGCGTGGTCTTATGAGATATCGATTACCTGCTTGAACTGTTTTAAACTGTTTTACTCACACTAGTCCCATGACTGACCCGGAGTTTATTTTGTTGTTTTTCCTAAACTCTTGGGTGCCTAAATTTGTACGGGCAGTCAAGTAGTCGGGATTTTATAAATACACTTGAAGAGCTGGAGCAAGAGGATATAGGATCATATAGTTATAGTTTACCGCTGTGTTGTAAGTGTTGTACTTTGATAATGATATGTATATTCAAGTACATATTTGTATTTCCAAGTTATGTTATGAAATATATTTATTCGTTCCGCTGTGAGATTCGTGTTACTATGATGTTTTGTCCTTCTTCTTCTTCTTCTATTCTAAGTTTCTATCTTATCTTTCCTCATCCTCTAATTTCTTTCACTAATGACTGGTATTTTTTGATGTTTTGGTTAGTCATCATTGAGTTTATGGCGATAACTAAAGTCGTCAAGATCCCGGGTCATTACAGTTGGTATCAGAGCTTAAGTTAAGTGATTAACCTTGGCTCTGTGGCGTGACTCAGTAGAGATAGGGTTAGTAATATCCTAGATTGAGTTGAGTGTATATATACGAATGAACGTATTTGTAGATGATATAAAAATAATTTTTATATTGTGGAGATTTATTGGTTGAGTTGTTTATGAGTTCTGGTCGATCAGTTTGATCCACTGTATCGGTATGAGTTACTAAACACTCGAATACGATGGGTCGACACGGTATGTTTTGAAAAGAGAGTAAATGAAATAATTTTACCCAAATTATATTTGTTATTATAATCGAGTAAGATTATAAATTAAATGGTTAAGTAAATAACCAATCAGAATTCATATAAGTGAAATACATGAAATCAGATGAGTTAAATCTGAAATTTAAACCAGAAATTGAATTAAAACTCTGGAGAATTGGACAAGTGTTTGTAAATGGATTTGGATTAAAAATAAGGAAAATTTAAGATCCTGGGAGATTTTAAATTGTTTTACAAACAGTGTGAATTATATTTTGAAATGAATTTCAAGGTGGAAATGTTTAGAAATGGTTTTATAGTATTGAACTCACTTCGATCGCTAGAAAATAGATTCTGATGATGACAGCTGCATCATCAGTATTCATTTTCGAGTTGTAAGTGACGAATTAATACCAGAGATACTGTTTTGAATTTGTTTTAGGGAAAGACAAGTTGTGTTGAATTTCAAAATGGGATTTAAAATATAAAATTTGAATTTTTAAATAGATTTGAAATATTAACTTGTTTAAAAGAAATAAAACGAGAAGTTCCTTTATAAACGAAGTTTATAAATGAAGTGAAAAGAATTATCATTGGATAATTCAGAAATAAAAATACAAGTGTGAAATTGAAAGGGGAATCTATTTTCCAAAGGTAGAAATATCGATTTCAAAAGGAATTGAAACCGAGACTTATTTAAAGGAATTTGAATAAAGGAAGTTCAAACATAGAATTTAAATAAGAAAATTCAAAGGGGATTTGAATATAGAAATTCAAGGGTTTTTTGAATATATGAAATTCAATGAGATTGAAATAGAAATTGAATATAGAAATTCAAAGGGAGTTTTAATACATGAAATTCAATGGAATTGAAATAGAGTTTGAATATAGAAATTCAAATGGAATTCAAATATAGGATTTTAATATATAGAATTTGAATATAGAAATTCAAATGGAATTCAAATATAGAATTTGAATATAGAAAATATAAAGGAATTCAAATATAGGATTTGAATATCGAAGGTGAAATGGAATTTGAATATAGAATTCAAATGGAATTCAAATATAGGATTTGAATATATAGAATTTGAATATAGAATTCAAATGGAATTTAAACTATAGAATTTGAATATGTAGAATTTGATATATAGATTTGAATAATAGTAGTGATATAAGATTTGAATAGAAATTGAATAGAATTAACTAAGTCGAAGAGGAATTAGTTAATCGACTTTTGAATTTGAAATTGAACTTTAAAAGGTGAATTGGATTTGTGAATTGATATTCGAAATGGAATATAGAACTTAAATTTGAAATTTGGATTCAAATTAGTTAATAAGCAAGTTAAAATATATTTGAACATGTAATGTTCAAATATAAAAGTGAAATAGATTGAAGAGTTAATTAACAAATTAATTAACGATTTGAGTTAAAATGATCAGGTATAGTTAAAATTGATTGGGCAGGTATAAATATACATGAGATAGGTATGGATAAGGTATGAAGGTATATAAATAGAATGCTCGACGAAAAGGTATGTATTTAATTCATATATGAGATTTTATGCACCGTATCGGCTAGCCGCTTGGCTTTTACTTTTTCTTTTGGATTGGTGAGGGCCATGGGAGGCTATTTGAAATATCCCGATGCTCCTAGTACAAAGGAGGTTATGGCGAATTTTTCCGGGAATTTAAGGAGTTAGAATATTTTTAAGATAATTTGATAGTTAGAAATCAACCTATCGATATATATATATAGAAGTCGATAAGGAAATGAACTTAGAAATAGAATAGTAAAATAAAAAAGGAAGATTTAGAATAAAATCTAGTAAGAATAGAAAGAGGAAACGTATACGTGTTAAAAGTGAATAAGTAGTTGTATGGTATTGATTATTCGAGTAAGTAGTCATATCTGTTTTGACGTTATAAATGTTATTCAGTCAAGGTCTGAGAGGTAGTTATACCCCAACTTGATTGATTTCATTATTAACAAATAAATAGTAAGATTTCAGGCTCGAAGATCAATGTTGAATAAGAGTTAGTTGAATATAGTATTTGGGTTGTCGTAATGATGTTTTACACAACATCCGTTTTAACCCAAATAAGTGTAAGCTTGGAAATATAATAAAGAATATTTCCTAAGTATAGAAATAAACAAGATCGGAAAAGGGATAAGTAATTGGAATATTTTCCAATTATAAATAGCATATATTTTCTAAAGTTTAGAAAATAAAGGAAGGCGATATTTGGAAATGTTTTCCAAATAACATAAAAGGGCAATATGGTTATTGAAAATATTTGGTTAACAAATATTGATAAAGAAATAGAGAAGTGATTTAACTAGTGGAATATTAATTAAGGGCTCAGTGACATGTTCAAAAGGAAAATTTGATTTTGAAAAGAGTAAACTGTTTGAAAACTCCCAGGGAAAGACTGTTTGAATTAAAAAGACACAAATTTAACAGGAATTTGTAAAAGAAAAATTGAATTAAAGTAAAGCTAGTAAAGTGGTAACTGAGATTGAATTAGAATGATATTAAGACAAATTGGATTGTGAGATTCAAATTTGAAGTGTAACGTGATAATCAAGTTAAGAGTTGGGAATCGAGAAGAAACTCGAGTTGGAATGATATTTGGCTCGGATATAAGCGAATGGTTGTGTTGTGGATAAAAGCAGATTGGAATTTGATTGGGATAACCCTTGTATCCGCTGAATTGATAACAGATGGAAAGGATATAATGATATACACGACAAAAAGGTACAAGTTTATAGTTCATATGGTATGAGATTTTTATGAGCCGAATTGGCAAGCCGCTTGCTGTTTAATTTTCTTTTGGGTTGGAGATGGCCCAGAGAGTCAAGTTGGAGTTTGTGCTATTGACCAGTACGAAGGAGGTGCTGGCGAATTTTTTTGAAGAGTTAAGGCGTAAGAAAATTTTCGGGATTTTTGAAAATTTTGATTTTTGAAAATTTTCGTTGATAAGAATTAATTAATAATTAAATTGAAATTAAATTGGTTCAGTTGAAACTGAAGTTAAGAAGTGAACAAATATGTTCTAACCAGTCGATAGGGTCGTCCTCTACCTTTTAGCAATTTCGAGGACGAAATTATTTTATGTGGGAAAGATTGTAATGACACGCATTGACAGAGGTATTATAATTAATTAATTTAATTATATAAATAGTGATATAGTGAATTAAATGGTCGTGGATGTAATGACCCGCATTTTTAGAGATGTATAATTAATTTATTTAATTATATAATTGGTGATTTAGAGAAGTTAATGATCGTTTAATTAAATAATATTGAATATTTAATAAATAATTATAATATAATAATATATTATAATGTCGAAATAGTCGGAAATAGTGAAATTCACAATATCGTGTGAATTGAATAGCATACGAGATTTGGTGAAGTTTCAATTCGAAATATAATAACGAATATATTCAATCGACGACAGTTTGAACGTATAATTATATTATAATTAAAATCGAGCTCGAAATGACGCTGCAGTTCGTGAATTGGCGATTCGAACTTCAACTGAGTATACAGGATTCGTTTTAAATCGGATTTCTGTGAAACAAGAAACGTGTGGAGCTAGTGGAGTATATCTTTCTAGTGGAAGAGAAAAATCGGGATTTCGTCGTGTAGACTTTTAGTTACGTCCAAATCAAATTTCAGAAAAGTCGCTGTAGAATCCCTTTATAATTTGCGACGCTTTATATACGTTATAAAAGGATTTTCGATATGAACTGAATACCGAGATAATCTAAAATCTGAAATATCAAACTGTATATTCTGATATGATATTCTGGAGCTGTACGATATCATATGTGAAGATATACGATAATATAAATTTATTTATATTTAATTTAATTATATTTAAATATATTCATATATTTAAATGGGTCATCCAGAGCTTTAAAATAGCCGGTTTTGCAAACGAAGTCGGAATTCGACGAAACCAGTTTTGTTGGATCCGCAATATCAAATAGTTGTTAGATTTCCAGTTTCGTGATTTTAGAGTCACTGTGTGGCCGTACGGATTTTTAGAGTGAGAAAAAGTCGATATTTTGACGGTTAAAAATACGCTGTGTGAGCATACGAAGTCGGAATTCGACGAAACCAGTTTCGTTGGGTCCGTAATGTCGAACTCTAGCTAACTGTCCAGTTTCGTGATTTTTGAATACTATGTGTGATCACACGGATTTTTAGAAGGGTAAAACGGATAATATAAACAAAATAAAATATTAAAATATTAATAAAAAAATATCTAGATATTTTGTTACACTATAAATAACCCCCCACTATTCCCTAAACCTAAATTACTAACTTCTGAAGTCAACGAGAGTTCAGCGCCACCATTTTTCATTTACAGTAAACCAATCTTCTTTGTAAAATCAAGAAGAAATGAAATAAAATACCATAAATCAAAATACTTATGTTTTTGAACTCATGGTGTACTGCTCTTCAACGCAGTATGGCCCTTATGAAGCTCGTCGCAGTTTTCTCGAGTTCACATAACCAGCGTGAGTTCTAGGGTTCGGTATATTTGGGAATTTGGTCATCGATTTCAGAAACAGAGGTGATATTTGAATTCACGGTGGGGATTGGCATCGGTTCCGGTTTTCTGGTGGAATTCGAGAGTTGAAAGTGTCGCGACCTTTCTCCTGTGATGGCATTAACGGCTTGGAGACGCGTTCCGCGAGGTAGACTTGGGTCGTACGTATTTGGGTGGAGGAGAACGAGGACTGGACGAGAGGATCAATGACATTATCAGTTTGTGAAATAGTTGAGATTTGAGGGAGAGTGGTGCTTGTAAAGTTTCGGTAATGGTACTGTGTAGTGCGTTGGGATTTTGGAGCGGTACTATAGAAGAAGAAGATACGGGTTTTGGGGCGAGTTCTCAAGTGCGGTAGTGGGATTTCAAGGGGGTCGGGCCTGTTGGAGGAAAGGAAGCATGGTTGTTTAATTTGCAAGTGGAAGGAGATTTGTTCGAAGATGGCTTGGGAGATGCGTTTGGATCCTGGAGCATTTCGATTTTTAGTTCTGAGGAAGAAAGGGTTTTCGTGGGTGGGCTTTGATAATGGGCCGCCATGGTTTAAAAAGGTTAAGGCCTTTGTTTAATTTAAAGCTTAGTCGATTTAAATTCAAATAAGTGTATTAAATTGTAATTGTGATATCTCATCCATACGAGGTCAGAATCGAGAACCGTAAGTTGCGTTAGGATCGTATGGACGGACACTACACGATGGAACTGACTGGAAGTGGATTGGGGCTCGTTTGAACTTACGGCGAATTAAATTGTTTGATTCAAATCAAATAACAGTTTATCGTTCTTTAACGATGAACTGCAAATGTGAGTAAATCTCACTAACTCTGAACAGTTTATATTTTCATGTTATATTTTTAGAACTGTTAAATATGGACTGATTGATTGTGTGTTGACTGTTTGATTGAACTGCTAGTCAGTTAGTTAAATTTCTATATTGATTCTGTTTAACAGAATATATCATATGGAACTGAAAGTGATGTTATCTATACTGTCTAACATCTGTGATGCAGGGAAACAGGTTGGAGGAATCCGACTGGATTCCTCAACAGTTATTTTATTGTTTTTCATATATTTTGATATATGATGTGAATTATAACCTGTTGTTGATTGTGTGTGTATGGACGATATTGAACATCGTGATTTGATATGATTGAATACCATGACATACCGGAATGTAGATAAAGGAGATTTTTCAAAGTGATATTGAAAAATAGAATATTTATAAAGTGGAATATTTATAAATAAGGAATATTTATAAATTGGGATATTTATAAATAGGAGATATTTTAAAAAAAGGAAAATAAATTCAAAACATTTTCTTTTTGAATGGAAAGGCCTGTGTGGCGAGTTTGGGGATTTTCCCGATGCTCCCGATACAAAGGAAGTTATGGCGAATTTTCCCGGGAATTTAAGGAGTTAGAATATTTCAAGAATAAATTTGAAAAGGAAATATTTGTAAACCATTTACAAATATAATTGGAAAGGAAACATTATAAAAAGGGAAATCATTTTTAAAGGGTAGAACCGTTATTTAAAAGTAAATCTTTTCCAATGAATAAAACGTTGTTAAAAAGGAAATCTTTATAAAGTGAATAAAGTTAATCGAATATGGTATTCGAAGTTAGTTAATCAAATATAGACATTCGAAAGGAGAAATCGAATATGGTATTCGAAGTTAGTTAATCGAATATAGACATTCGAAAGGAGAAATCGAATATGGTATTCGAAGTTAGTTAATCGAATATAGACATTCGAAAGGAGAAATCGAATATGGTATTCGAAGTTAGTTAATCGAATATAGACATTCGAAAGGAGAAATCGAATATGGTATTCGAAGTTAGTTAATCGAATATGGTATTCGAAGTTAGTTAATCGAATATAAACATTCGAAAGGAGAAATCGAATATGGTATTCGAAGTTAGTTAATCGAATATGGTATTCAAAGTTAGTTAATCGAATATGGTATTCGAAGTTAGTTAATCGAATATGTTATTCGAAAGGGGTTAGTCGAGTCAAGTTAGTCAAATAGAGTTAATCAGTTAGAATTAATCAATTTGAGTTAACCAGTTAGAGTAATCAGTTAGAGTTAACCAATTAGAGTAATCAGTTAGAGTTAACCAATTAGAGTAATCAGTTAGAGTTAAACCAATAGAGTAAATCAGTTAGAGTTAATCCAAATAATATGCCATTTAGCACGACTGCTAGCGTAATTCGCAGGGCTGTAAATAGCCTACGGCGGTCGGATGTTTCCTGAGGGAGTCAGGCGTAACCATTGTGATCGCTGCGATCTAGAGTCAAGCGAATGGAGTTTAATCGAATATTAGTTATTCGAAAGGAGTTAATCGAGTTGATCGAGTTGAGAAATAAGTTAAGTTAAATAAGTTGAGTTGATCGGGTGGTTCGATCAAGTTAGTCGAGCCTAGTTAATCGAATCGAATTGGTCGAACTAAGTAAGTCGAGTTAAGTTAGTCAAGTTAGTCGAGCCTAGTTAATCGAATCGAATTGGTCGAACCAAGTAAGTCGAGTTAAGTTAGTCGAGTTAAGTTCGTCGAGTTAAAGAAGTAATCGATGTTAGTTCATCGAAAGGAATTATCGATGTTAGTTCATCGAAAGGAGTAATCGATGTTAGTTTCATCGAAAGGAATTATCGATGTTAGTTCATCGAAAGGAGTAATCGATGTTAGTTTCATCGAAAGGAATTATCGATGTTAGTTCATCGAAAGGAGTTATCGATGTTAGTTTCATCGAAAGGAGTTATCGATGTTAGTTTCATCGAAGGGAGTTATCGATTTTAGTTTAATCGAAGTGAGATTTTCAAATATGAGATATTTGAAAAGGAAGAGTTATCGAATATTAGTTATTCGAAGAGAGATTATCGAATATCGTTTATTCGAGAAGGAGTTAATCGAATATAGGTTATTCGAAGAAGAGTTAATCAAATAGAGATTTCTCGAAGAGAGTTAATCGGCAAATTCGATTATATCGAATTCGGGAAAGTACTTATACTTTCCAGTGTTTAAATAGAGATTTATTTATTTATAAATAAATAAGTGTTAGGTTAATTATTCACTAATAAGAATAGAAGTTATAATTAAAGTTAGATAATTCGAAAGTAGGGATTATAACGTTATCGTTATAACCAATGTTTTAAATATAGAAGTGGATTAGTAAAATTGAATCCGAGAAAGGCGTAAAGAAGTTGTTAAAGATTAAAAAGATAAACTTTGACCATTTCGAAGTTATAACGTTGTTCAGTTAAGGTCTGAGAGGTAATTATACCCCAACTTGAGTGACTTCCTTCTTAACTAAGAAATGGTAAGGTTTGATCATAAAGGAGTGTTGGAAATGTTTTCCAAACGAGAATCAGAAATGTTTTCTGATAAAAGAAAAATAAGAATTTAGAATATAGGGAAACTTGAGATAAGTACATAAATGAACTAAAGAGATTTATGTTAAATGATGTTTGTTCGATATAATTTCCATTTGGAAATAATATCGTTGTTTGCACACTTGTTTTTCTTTGATAGTTAACTCACCGACTATCGAAGTTTTGACCATTTTAACGTTGTTAATATGGAGAGACCGGTTGGATTATTATCCATAAAACCACTCCGTATTGGCATAAGCGTTGCGAATCATATATGCCAAAGATAATTGAAGACGGAGTAAAATGCAAGGACTATCCTGTCTACAGAATATTGCCTTCGGTTTGTCCAGTCCCAGGACAACTTGTATGGACGAAGGTCTGACAGAGTATATCCAATGAACCGCGTAAGTTGATCTGTTCAAACGTATTCACGTTTGGTGGCGGAGGAATTCGTTTCTCTTAGCTGTATACCCGTGTTATTTTTGGATAAGTCAATTTGTGATTAGGCGGGTATGACGATGTGACATTTCTAAGTGAATGAAGATGGATGTCTGACAGAGTATTTCTAGACGATCACGTACATTGATTTCTTCAACCGTACCAAGAGTGGAAGCGGAGAAGGAAACTTCTTTTAGCTGACACGTAATGTACTGTTGTAGACGTCAATTAGTGATTTTCGATGGATCTGACAATGTGGCATTCGAAGTGAATCTGATGTAATGATAAAGCGTAGCTTCTAGCCTCATCATCCGGTAAATGACAGAAATCGGGCAGGCAGCATGGCTAAGTCGGTCGCACCGAAGTAGGGTGTATAATCACCTATCTAGAGAATATTCATTTGCTTCTTAAATCTATCAATGCTGTCCCATATATATACGGGAACGGTTGCTGATCCCAACCGTTGGTGATGTACATTCGATACACTCAAGCGAAATGAGTGGTCGGTCATGTGTGGCTGAGTTACAAGATGTTCTTGTTGAACTCCAGTGTATCGTTCCTAGAGTACACTGATCGGTAGGTGGTTCCATACCTTGTCATAGTTGGAAATCCATTATCCAATACGTGCTTGCGATTTTGATTGTATACTATATATGTAGAACGTGAGATGAAAGCGTTTCTGCTAGTTGATATCTATTTGTACATAGACATTATTATAATATCAAAAGGTTTTTGATATAAAGATATTTTGGATTCTCATAAGGGAAAAACCCGTTCCGTTCTGCGGCGTGGTCTTATGAGATGTCGTTTACTTGTCCGTATACCTGTTTTAAACTGTTTTACTCACACCAGTCCCATGACTGACCCGGAGTTTACTTTGTTGTTTTCCCTAAACTCTTGGGTGCCTAAATTTGTACGGGCAGTCAAGTAGTCGGAATTTGCAGATACATTGAAGAACTGGAGCAGGAGGCTTCAGGATCATATAGCTATAGTTATTTCCGCTGTGTTGTAAGTGCTGTACTCTGATAAGTGCTATTGTATACATAACTGTTATATTTCAAAGTTATGTTATCTATTATATGTTATTCGTTCCGCTGTGAGGTTCGTGTTACTCTGATGTTGTGTTCTTCTTCTTCTTCTATTCTAAGTTTCTATCTTATCTATTCTCACCTTCTAATTTCTTTCATTAATTACCGGGATTTTTCGATGTTTTGGTTATCGACGTCGAGCTTACGTCGATAACCAAAGTCGCTCGAAATCCGGGTCGTTACAGTGGATTTTAAATAATGGTGAATATTTAATTAAAATAATAAATTAAATAATATATTTAATTCTGAAATAATCAGAATTGGCTGGAATGTCGATATGGTGTGAACTGGATCATTTGTGATATTTAATTCAATTTAGAATTGAATTAGAACAACGAATATATTATTTGAACGACAGTTTGAACGTATAATTATAATATAATTAAAATCGAGTTTGAAATGGCGCTGTAGTTCGTGAGTTAGCGATTCGAACTTCAACTGAATGTATAGGATTCGTTTTAAGCCGGATTTTTGTGAAACAAGAAACGTGTGGAGCTGGTGGAGTATATCTTTCTAGTGGAAGAGAAAAATCGGGATTTCGTCGTGTAGATTTTGATTCACGTCCAAATCAAATTTTAGAAAAGACGCTGTGGAATTCCTTTATAATTTATAAAGGAATTATTTATATTTTTAAAAGGGATTTCAATATAAATCGAATATCGGGTTGACCCAGAAGTGAATATCGAGTCAGAAATTCATATAGGAATATTTTAGAGCTGTATGGTATTCCACTATGAGTATACATGATAATATTTATTTTTAAATATTAAATTTAATTATTTTATTTATATTTATATATTTAAAATGCGTAGAGCTGTAAAAATAGCCAGTTTTGCAAACGTCCTCAGAATTCGACGAAACTAATTTTGTTGGATCCGCAATATCAAATTATTGTTAGATGTCAAGTTTCGTGATTTTTAGAGTCAGTATGTGGCCATACCGATTTTTAAAGTGAGAAACAGTTGATATTTTGACAGTTAAAAATACGCTGTGTGAGCATACGAAGTCGCAATTCGACGAAACCAGTTTCGTTGGAACCGTAATGTCGAACTCTAGCTACATGTCCATTTTCGTGATTTTTGAGTATCGTGTGTGAACACACGAATTTTTAGAAAGCTAAAACATATTTAAAAACAAAAATATCCTAAGTGTGTGAACCTAAACTGGCCACCCAACCCTTGTTTCAGCCACACAAATATATTTCCCCCATTATATAATCATCCTCTTGCCGCCGCATTGATTTTTCATCCTCTAGTAAAAGTTTAGATCAAAGAAAAATCAATGGAAAATAAAAACAATTCTTATAAATCAAAACATATATATATAGAGATTTAGATCGAGCTCCTCTACATCCTCGTGTATTTTTCAGTAGTTCGAACTCTGGTAGCTCGCGGCGGTTCTTCACAGCAACTCCTAGGGTTAGGTAAATTCGAGAAATTCAGGTATTGAGTAGCGATTTGGTATTGTAGTTGGATTTGTGATATGGAGGAGATGGATTTTAAGAGTTTGCGGTGTTTTCATGACAAAAAGGTTCGGTCCTTTACTGTTTGGGTGAGGACGGAGGTTGAGGACGGAATTTCATCCTTAGGCGCGAGTGGGGTGTGGGTGATGATCGTGTAGAGATTGAAAAGGAGATTGCAATGGAGATTTTGGTTTGAATTTTCATTTAAGAATGAACGGGAGGTTGAGGATCAAAACGTGGCCATGGCGTGCTGTTTGGGTTCTCTAGAGCGACTACAGAACGGGGAGAAGAAGTGTAGGAGCGGGCCTTGCTGGGTGGTTGGGCCGGGTGAGTTGTTGGGCCGACAAAGCCCGGTTCATATGTATGAAGAAAAAAAAGGGAAGAGAAGGTTTGGGCTTATAAGAGGGATTTGGGCCTTGGTAGTTGAAGAAGGGGAATGGGCTGGTGCGTTTAAGTGGGCTGGTGCATTTCAAATGGGCTGAGAGAATTAAAAGGCTAAGCCCATTATATTAAAAAGGAATTGAATTTATTTTAAATCATATGTATATACAAACTTGTAACTTCAATAAATATTCCATACGGTATCAGAATTCAGCAAAACAAGATCCGTCGGGATCGTATGGACGATGGCTACACAATAGAGCTGACTGGGAGTGAATCCGAGCTGGTTGCAATTTATTGCAAAATAAATTGTCCGTCTGAATCAAGCAACAATTATCGTTCATTAACGATGATAGTCCAATGTGAGTAAATCTCACTAACTCTGAACAGTTTATAATTTCATGTTGTATTTTTAGAATTGTTAAATATTGGATGTTTGACTGTGTGTTGACTGTTTGATTGAACTGCTAGTCAGTTAGTTGAATTTCTATATATGTTTCTGTTTAACAGAATATATCATATGGAATGAAAGTGATGTTATCTATATTGTTTAACATATGTGATGCAGGGAAACAGGTTGGAGGAATCCGACTGGATTCCTCAACATTTATTTTACTGTTTTTCATATATTGTGATATATGATGTGTTATGTAATCGGTTATGGATTATGTGTGTTGGGATGATGTTGATCATTGTTATTCGATATTTTAAATATCATAAAAGACCCTGGGATGTAAAAAGAATTATTTCAATGTATATTGAAATAAAGGGATTTTATAAAATCATCAGATTTTATAAAAGGAAATATTTCGAAAGTAAATAAAAGGGAAAAATGTTTTTAAAACGAATAGAGTTTTATAAAAGGGAAATCATTCGTAATGTGAAGAACTGTTACTAAAAGTAAATCTTTATCAATGAATAGTTTAATCGAGTAAAATGAGTTAATCGAATATAGTTTATTCGAAGGAAGTAAAATGAGTTATCGAATATAGTTTATTCGAAGAAAGTAAAATGAGTTAATCGAATATAGTTTATTCGAAGGAAGTAAAATGAGTTAATCGAATATAGTTTATTCGAAGGAAGTAAAATGAGTTAATCGAATATAGTTTATTTGAAGAAAGTAAAATGAGTTAATCGAATATAGTTTATTCGAAGGAAGTAAAATGAGTTAATCGAATATAGTTTATTCGAAGAAAGTAAAATGAGTTAATCGAATATAGTTTATTCGAATAGAAAGTAAAATGAGTTAATAGAATATAGTTTATTTGAAGGAAGTAAAATGAGTTAATCGAATATAGTTTATTCGAAGGAAGTAAAATGAGTTAATCGAATATAGTTTATTCGAAGAAAGTAAAATGAGTTAATCGAATATAGTTTATTCGAAGAAAGTAAAATGAGTTAATCGAATATAGTTTATTCGAAGGAAGTAAAATGAGTTAATCGAATATAGTTTATTCGAAGAAAGTAAAATGAGTTAATCGAATATAGTTTATTCGAATAGAAAGTAAAATGATTTAATCGAATATAGTTTATTCGAATAGAAAGTAAAAGGAGTTAATCGAATATAGTTTATTCGAATAGAAGCAAATGAGTTAATCGAATATAGTTTATTCGAAGAAAGTAAAAGGAGTTATCGAATATAGTTTATTCGAAAGGAGTTAAGTGAAATGAGTAAATCAATAGCGTTAGTCAAATAGTGTTAATCCAATAGTGTTAGTCCAATAGAGTTAATTGATAAGGGTTAATCGAATAGAGTTAAGTGAAAAGAGTCAATCGAATATTGCTATTCGAAGAGGGTTAAGTAAGGAAGTTAGTAAAAGGGATATAAAGTGAACGTTGCCTATTTCAAAGTTAGAAATGTTGTTCAGTTAAGGTCTGAGAGGTAGTTCTACCCCAACTTGATTGGCTTCGTTTTTAACTAAGGAACAGTTAAGGTTCGGAAGTAAAGGAAATGGTTTGAGTTGGCATCGCGATGGTTTGTTTAAACATCTGTCTAAGACCAATGAAGAAGCTTTGGAAATGTTTTCCAAAGAAGAAACCAGAAATGTTTTCTAATAAAGAAAACAAGAAATGGAAATGTTTTCCATTGTTAATAACGTATATTTTTTCCAAATTTAGAAAATAAGAAATATTGAATATAGGGAAACGGGAGATTAGTAAATTAATGAAATAAGGGGATATATATAGATATATATATATATATACGATTGATGATTGATTGATAGAATTTCCATCTGGAAATAGTATCGTTGTTTGCACACGTATTTTCCTTCGATAGTTAAATCACAGACTATCGAAGTTTTGACCATTTTAACGTTGTTAATATGGAGAGACCGGTTGGATTATTATCCAAAGAACCGCTCTATATTGGCATAAGCGTTGCGAATCATATATGCCAAAGTAAATTGAAGACGGAGTTAGGCAAGGGCTATCCTGTTTACAGAATAGTGCCTTCGGTTCATCCTGTTCCTAGATGACTTGTATGGACGGATGTCTGACAGAGTATTTCCATACGTTCACGTATATTGATTTCTCCAACTGTACCAAGAGTGGAAGCGGAGAAGGAAACTTCTTTTAGCTAACGCATAATGTATGGTTGAGGACGTCGATCGGTGATTTGATGGATTTGATGATGTGGCATTCAAAATGAATCTGGTGTGATGATAAAGCGTGGCTTCTAGCCTCACATCCGGTAAATGACAGAAATCGGGCAGGCAGCATGGCTAAGTCGGTCGCACCGAAGTAGGGTGTATAATCACCTGATCTAGAGTTTCATTTACTTTTAAAAATCTATTGTTGATGTTGTCCCATTTGGGAAACGGTTGCTGATCCCAACCTTTGGTGATATACATTCGATACACTCAAGCAAAATGAGTGGTCGGTCATGTGTGGCCGGTTGCAAGATGTTCTTGTTGAACCCAGTGTATTCCTCTCTAGAGGTACACTAGCGAAAGGTGGTTCCATACCTTGTCATAGTTGGAAACCCATTACCCAGTACGTGCTTGCAGTTTTGATTGTATACTATATATGTAGAACGTGAGATGAAAGCGTTTCTGCTAGATGATTATTATATTGTGTTGATAGACATTATTATAATATCAAAAGGTTTTTGATATAAAGATATTTGGATTCTCATAAGGGAAAAACCCGTTCCTTTATACGGCGTGGTCTTATGAGATATCAATTACCTGCTTGAACTGTTTTAAACTGTTTTACTCACACCAGTCCCGTGATTGACCCGGAGTTTATTTTGTTGTTTTCCCTAAACACTTGGGTGCCTAAATTGGTACGGGCATTCAAGTAGTTGGGATTTTATAGATACACTTGAAGAGCTGGAGCAGGAGGCTTCAGGATCATATAGCTATAGTTTATTTCCGCTGTTGTAAGTGCTGTACTTTGATAATGATATGTGTATTCAAGTACAGATTTGTATTTCAAAGTTATGTTATGAAATATATTTATTCGTTCCGCTGTGAGATTCGTTTTACTCTGATGTTGTGTCCTTCTTCTTCTTCTATTCTAAGTTTCTATCTTATCTTTCCTCATCTTCTATTTTCTTTCATTAATGACTGGTATTTTTCGATGTTTTGGTTACTCATCATTGAGTTTATGGCGATAACTAAAGTTGTCAAAATCCCGGGTCATTACATTAACCCTATCAAATCATCGTGTCAAATTAGTTAAGTATATTCAAGTGGTTCATGACTTAACCCTATCAAATCATCGTGTCAAATTGGTTAAGTATATTCAAGTGGTTCATGACTTAACCCTATCAAATCATCGTGTCAAATTGGTTAAGTATATTCAAATGGTTCATGATTTAACCCTATCAAATCATCGTGTCAAATTGGTTAAGTATATTCAAGTGGTTCATAACTTAACCCTATCAAATCATCGTGTCCAATTGGTTAAGTATATTCAAATGGTTCATGACTTAACCCTATCAAATCATCGTGTCAAATTGGTTAAGTATATTCAAGTAATTCATGGCTTAACCCACCCACGTATCATGCAAAGTTGGTTAAGTATTATCTATATGTTCCAGTTGACTTAACCCTGCCACGTGTCATGTTATATTGGTTAAGTGTCATTAGTCTAGTCATATTACTTAACCTACCCATTGGTCTGATTAACTGTTACGTTGGTTAAGCCTACACCTGTACATTTTACATGTTCTTAACTCATACCGGTTAGGTCCACATTTACATGTCAAATTTCCGTGTTATCCCACCTAACCCTCTAACCATACCCACGTCTTATTATGGTTAGTATTCCTTAATTCATTCATTATGATGAACGAATCATGACCTCTCACATTATACCGTGCACTTTGTGGACACAGGATTTGCCGGGCGGTTCCGGGCAGATTTACACCACAAACTGAGTCTAACCTCGTGTCATAAATCGTTGCGCCTACAATTCGACCTTTGACCTCTCACATTAGACTCACACTTTGTGGCTACTGGATTTGCCGGGCGGTTCCGGGCAGATTTACACCACAAACTGAGTCTAACCTCGTGTCATAAATCGTTGCGCCTACAATTCGACCTTTGACCTCTCATATTAGACTGACACTTTGTGGCTACTGGATTTGCCGGGCGGTTCCGGGCAGATTTACACCACAAACTGAGTCTAACCTCGTGTCAAAGGTTCATTAATGGTCGTATTACCCCCAAACCCCCAATGCCAGTTCACGTGTTTAACATATAGAAATGTTCATGTTCGTGTTCAAGTCAATTATCCAATACACAGTCATTTTCATGTTTCAAATTCCCAACTTTACATATTAATTAACATATGCCCAAGTTCCAAAATTACATGCCAATTTATATATGGATATATATATATACCCAATTCTAGTTAGTTTACATATGTCCAATTCTTGCCTATTTACATGTATGCCAAGTTTATGCTATTTCACCCATATCGTGTTCTAGCCAAAATTGCATGTATCATGCCCAAATAAACCCAAATCATGATTCATGATGTAGTTATCCCAAATTATAATCTTTTTATTACAACACACGCCAACTACCCAAGTTCATAATACATATTTATGACAATTATCAAATTTACAATCGCTTTTATATTCAAATCCCCAATTCTACATATGCCCAATCGTAAGCCAAATCTTTTGATTTAATTTACATAGGCCCGAACTCGTGGTTTAATTTACATGCCAAATTACATACATGTTTTATATACCAAATATCATGTTACATATCATAGATCCTATTTGTGCCAAATTCCATGTATATAATATTTATGCAAATTTGTTCATAACAGATTATACCAAAATTTATAGATCAAGCCCAAACTTGCAAATACAATGATAATATCCAATTTCATGCTGCCAATTATTACATCATGTTCATAATGGCAATAATCCCATAATTCCCCCGTATACATATCGTACGCAAATCGCGATTTTAGGCCAAGGTCCGAAATTGACCAAGGTTCATGAAAAGAAAATAAATTCGGGGAGATAGAAATTGAATAAAAAAATGAGATCAGAGGAAAACATCATCATAGACATAAATATTACAACTTGATGATAACTTCATCACAAATCAATAAAACTGCTGAATAGATCATAAACTTGTCATGAACATAAAGATAGACAAGTCCCAAAACAGAAGATTCAAGGAGCAACAGAAATAGATCAAAATTGATAAACATACTTAGATCCAATTCCACTTTATTTCATGTCCAAATTATAATTAAATGTTTAAATCTAAAAACAACTAGAACTTACAGAGCATGGCATGTGAATTAGGAAGTGAAATTGTCATAGAACGTTGTAGTAGTGTTGATTTATTGTCTTGAATCATTGTACAAGCTTTAATCTTCGAATTGGATTGAGTTTGAATGCTTGTTCTTTAATTTGGAGGCAGCGACCATGGTTCAGGAGGGAGTTCAGCAGCATAATAGTGTAAGAATGATTTGATATGAATTAGATTAGGTCTAAGGGTGTTTTTATAGGTGTAGCAACTAGTTCAGGCCCTTAGATTAACCCTAGAATCAATCCGGATCGTCAAAACACGTCTTAGGCTTCAAAAATGAGTTTTGGGTCAAACCAGGCCGACCAGGTCGACCTATAAGGTGGGGGGGTCGACACTATGGTCGACCTGGGGGGTAGGTCGACCTGGGGGGGTAGGTCGACCCTATGGTCGACCCCCTGGTCCAGTCCTGCCTGAAAACTGTTGAAACTTGTACAGGCCATAACTTCTTCATCCGGACTCCGATTTTCGAAAACTCGGACTCTATTTCATGTAAAATTTCGAGACAAACGCAATGGCGTAACCCGTTTCCCCTGATTCTGAATTTAAAATTTCATTCTGCATTGATTTCTTGTTTTAGCATGTTATAAAAATATGGGTTGTTACACCCGGTCATTCCGAATAACTCGCGTATTTTTATAATTAAAAATCAATTGTTATAAGGATACATCCAACGCCTCTTTCCAATTAAGAATATTCATTAAATAAAATATTCATATTATTAGGGAAAGGTTCCCATTAATTTTATCAGAGTTAAAATCTTTTGAATTTATTCTTAAATCATATTTTCAAAGATTTACTAAAATTTCAATTCAGTTTTAAAATCAAAAATCACTACTTTACAATATTCCAATTCAAGGGATAAATCTTATTTTTAACTTAGTTAAAGAATCAATGTCATTTAAAAACATTGTCCACGATAATCCCAAAATTATTTTCCAATAAATAAATATAAATTGAAATACCAATAACCTTAGTCGAAAGATTTATTCTTTATTTAAAATAAATTCTTGGTTAAAAATATTCTTTATATAAGAGATATTACGAATCAGAAAGCGACTCAATCATTTACCATATAACCTTGGTTATATGGATTTCATACATCATATGTAAATGACAATAATAATAAATAATCATCAAACCATCCATTCAACATCCAAAGTGAAGTTCTCAACTGTGTGAGCATTAAATGAAATAATAACGCTCATCGCAGCATGTCAATCTATCGATTGACATATGAATAAATATTGGGACTAGTGTATATCAATTATCATCCCAATTCCCGTGTGGGGTTTTCAGCCAACAACAGTACATATAAATAAATATTTGATTAATTAATTTAACCAATATTAATACTATCAACATGTTGATAATGATGGACAAAAATGATATTTTACTCCTAATGTTTAAAATAAAATATATTTTTGACTCGCATAATTTCTTTATACATTTCTAATATTTAATAGAATGTGATTTATTTATATGCCATTATTGTGGATGACAAATAAAAGGTAATTTTTATTATACTTTATTTGTACGTAATTATTCTTAACATAAAAGGAATAACCTCATTTGTATATATTTTAAGGTATAACTCAACACGTAAAATGTTTATTTTAAATTGCATACAAATTCTAATGTATGCATTAACATATAATGATGTCACCTTACCGCACTTATACATTCTAATGTATATTTTGACCAATAATATGATTCTTATAATTGAATATAAGTTCCAATGCAAGTTTTGCAAATAAAAATGACTTTCATATTTGCATATAAATTCTATTTCAACAAAATGTATAAGAAGAGTGATACCTTCATTTGTCGATAATTCTATTTTATCAAAATACTATTTGTGTTTAATTCTTATTTGACAAAAATGTCCTTTTTGGTTTCTACTAATATAATTCGATAAAATGAATGTTTGATTCAACTAATATAATTAGACAAAAGTGATTATTTTGTTTCGACCTTTTTAAAATGACAAAATTAAATAAATTTTTTATCATTCTATTTAAATGATAAAAATGTATCTTTTTGTATTGCAACAAACGGAGAAATAAAGCTTCTCTATCTTTCTACTCTTTTTATTGAAGCCAAGATGACACTAAAACTATACCTTCTTAATTCTAATCTTTTTATTTTAATCCATGATGAAAATAAAATCATTTTATTTATTTTAACAAAATTACAACTACGATGAATTCATTTCATCATAATCTTTTTATTTACTCTAGTTAAAAAGTAAAAAGGATATTTTTAACCCTGTTCTTTTATTTATATCTAAATTATAATAAAAGCGTAACTTCTTAAACTATGCTTTTTATTTGCATCTAAAATGCAAATAAAAGGTAATACTTAAATTTACGATTTATTTGCATCCAGGAATGCAAATAAAAATACAACTTTTATCTTCATTTTTATTTGCATCAAAGGATGCATATAAAAATGCAACTTTCTTATTCAAGGTTTTATTTGCAATAAGGAATGCAAATAAAAACTCAACCTTTAATTCAGTACTTTATTTGCATCAAGAAATGCAAATAAATATGCAACTGTTAATTTCATAGTTTATTTGCATCAAGGAAATGCCAATACAAATTCAACTTTTAAATACGATGTTAATGCAAATAAAAATTTAACTTTTAAATACTATGTTTATTTGCATTAAAGAATGTAAATAAAAATTTAACTTTTAAATACTATGTTTATTTGCATTAAGGAATGCAAATAAAATAAGACTTTTTATTGCAATGTTTTATTTGCTTTAATGAATGCAAATAAAATATAACTTTTTATTTCAATGTTTATTTGCATCAAAGAATGCAAATAAAAATATAATCCTTTTACTATGATGTTTTTTGGCATCTAATTAGGCAAATAGAAATATTTATTTTTATGCTTTGTTTGCAGATAGATTTATAAACAAAAATGTAACTCTTTTAAATCATATTTTCATTTCTATCTAAAATACAAAATGAAAATGTCATATTCATTCTAGTTTGTTTGCATTTAAAATTGCAAAAATGTAATTTTAACTCTAATGTTTGTTTGCATCTAAAATTTCAAATAAAATATAGTTTTACTTCTAATGTTTTGTTTGCATCTAAAATAGCAAACAAAAATATTGTTTTCCTTATTTCAATGCATATTTGCGTTAGAGAATGCAAATAAAAGAATATTTTATATTCCAATATATATATATATAAAAAAATATTGTTTTCCTTATTTCAATGCATATTTGCGTTAGAGAATGCAAATAAAAGAATATTTTATATTCCAATATATATATATATATATATGCATAAAAGAATGAAAATTAAAGAGCATTTTTCTATGTCTATGTATATTTGCATAAAAGAATGCAAACAAAAGTACATTTTATATATATATATATATATATATATATTTGCATAAAAGGATGCAAATAAAAGATCAATTTTATTTCTATGTATATATTTGCATTGGAGGATGCAATCAAAAGATCAATTTTATTCCTATGTATATATTTGCATTAGAGAATGCAAATAAAAGATCAATTTTATTTCTATGTATATATTCATATATGCATGCAGATAAAAAACAAATTTCATTCCTATATATAATTGCATTAGTGAATGCAAATAGAAGAACAAACTTTATTTTTCATGTATATTTGCATTTGTGAATGCAAATAAAAGAAAAAAAAATATTTTTACATATATATTTGCATTAGTGAATGCAAATAAAAGAACAAATTCTATTTTCCAGTTTATTTGCATTAGTGAATGTAAATAAAAGAACAAGTTTTAATTTTCATGTATGTTTGCATTTGTGAAATGTAAAATAAAGAACAAAATTTATTTTTCATGTTTATTTACATTGGTGGATGTAAATAAAAGAATAAGTTTTCGATGTTCATTTGCATTAAAGGATGCAAAACAAAAAGTGAACTTTTAATTTCAATGTTTTATTTGCTTTGTGGAATACAAATAAAAAGTGAACATTTAATTCTATGTTATATTTGCGATAAAGAACACTAATAAAAGTCCATTTCTATGTAACATAATATTGAGCATTTGAATTGATAAACTAAATCAACTCGAAAATGATAACATAGTATTGTGTGTTGAATTGATAAACTAAAACAATTCAAAAATGATAACATGATTTTGTGTGTTGAATTGATATAATAAATCAATTCAAAAATAATAACATAGTATGGTGTATTGAATTGACAACTAAATCAATTCAAAAATAATCACATAGCATGATATATTGAATTGATAAACTAGATCAATTTCAAAAATAAGGAATAACATAGTTTATCTATATTGAAATGTTTTATTTGACTAACATATATAGATCTAAAATTTACACAACAGATCTATCATACATACACACAGAATAAACAGATCAATCATAGAATCAAATCACATCGCATAACAAACAGAATTTTACCGTAGATTAATGATAACCCAAACATAAATAATTTTAATTATTTAAGAAGAAATAAAATAGAATTTCTCACCTTGCTTTGTAGAGAATCTAAAATTCTAACAAGTTCAGAATCTGTTCCAATCTCTTTTAAAAAGTTGTATTCAACGACGCGGTTCCAATGTTTCTGAAATTGTCCAAATCTATGTTCGTATGCACAAGATATCATTTTTATAATTCAATTTATAATTTGCAATGGAAATTAAGTGTTATAATTCCTTATTTTATTTTACCGTATCTTTCATGTTTTGGTTTAAATCTTTGGATCCACTTTTCAGAAGATTGGATACACGATTGGAGGATCGGGCGGCGGCACGTCGGGGTGCTTGGAGGCACGCGTCGATGCCTGGAGGGGGCCCCAACTCGACGCTGGCAGGAGGCAGGGCGGAGATTTTTCCGGCGGCACTTCGAAGGCTCGGTTCTCGAGCTAGGGGCGATGGGGCAAGGTGATTCTGGTATAGAATCGAAGAGGAAGGAAGGCTCAGCAAAATTCTCAATTGGAGGAGGGTCTAAAAGTGAGTGGAGGTGGAGGAGATGTTATTCGGAGGAGAAGCTTTGTGCTTCCATGGCCATCGAACGAACGAAGGCGGCTATTGTTAGATTGTGATTAGGTTAGGGTTAGGGATATGAGATATTAATATTAAAATATTATTTAATTATTGAGTTACTAATTTAAACCCGTAACCCACAGCAGCTCCAATTCTAGCCCAACAAGAATTGTCTCTAGGCAAAATACACACGTTTCGGACGCAATGGGCTAGGCCGCGTCAGCCCAAACGAACGTCTTCATCCTATTTTATTTAATTTAATATTTAAATCCTTTATTAAATTAATTCAGTTTTACATTTAAATTCACCGGGGCCACATACGACCTCTAAAAATTACATAAAAAATATATATTTAGCTTTGTTTTGACGATACAGTTCTAACAAGATTAATTTCATCGAATTCCGAGACCGTTTGAAAAATGGCCATTTTCTAGTCGATTAAATTTGACAGAAATGAACAAAACACAATTTCTTCTGCCACTCTCACATATTAATTCAAAAAACTCTGGAAATTGAAATATAGCAATAATTTGACATTCCGGTTCCAACAAAAGTTGTTTCGTCGAAAACGGAGGTCATTTGAGAAATGGCTATTTTTAATATTAAAATATATATATAAATTCTACAGCGACTATTCTGAATTTTAAACTAGGCATAACTTTTGATTCCTGCTATGAAAATTCAATTTTTCAGATTCTTGGAAAGATATTTTCAAATAGATTCTAATATTTTTGGTTTCACTAAAATCCGTTAAATATTGAATCTGGTACATTTGGTCAAAGTTCAAGTTTGACCTTTCAAACCACCATGCTATATCTAACTCCTTTTATAATAAAATTAAAATTTTCATTCTAACTTCGATTTAAATAAAAAAAAATTCATCATTATTATTTAAAACAAATTATTTTTACTATTAAAATTTCTAAAATAAAATTTTTAAATTGGTTCAGAATTTGCGGGTTGTTACACTCACACCCCGGTATGAACCAGAAACGGGAGAGGACTGTAGGGAGAACATACATTTTTTTCTAGCTAGAAGTGACGTCATGGTATAGAGCCCAAACATTTTACTCATGTGGATGCTGCATATTATTTGATGGATAGCGAGGTGCCTCGAATATATTGGTCACTAAAGAGCCGATGGATGATATGGTCAACATATTGACCACTACGCCCCATAGGGTGGGGAACGCATTGTTCATGAATAACCAATCCGCAAACGTAAGAGTGGAAAGGCCCTGAAGATCCAAGGGCTCACCTAAGTCTAGGTCCTGAGACATGGGCTAGATTGTCTCGAATTCGGTAAGGACGCTCCCTTGCCTTGGTTCAGAATGGAAATCCAATTTCCAATACGTGACGTTTTGGTTTTAATTGTAGAACTAGTATGGCGACATGATATATGATACCCATGCCGTCTATGATTCATACATTTATATTTGTAGTTGGTTTGATACACTATGCACTTATAGTAATACCAAAAGAGATTTGTTTTAAATGTACCAAGCAGTTTTGGCTATTATAAGGAAAACTCTATCCTCCGGCTTGCGTTGCATTGTGTAATGGGACCTGAGTCTTATAATAGCTTCATTTTTCAAAAAGAATTGCGTTGTTTACAAACCATTTATGCACTGGTATTCTTTGGGTTAAACCTGTTCCGTGATATACGGCGTGGTCCCTTGATATATCTGATTTTAAAGTCAAGTTTATAACTGTTTTAGTTCTCACACCACTCACATGACTAACCTGGAGTTTATTTTTTAACCTAAACTCTGGGTGCCCATATATTCCACACGGGTAGCTAGTAGTTTTAGGTTTTGCAGATATTATTTTTACATGATCCTGGTTTACAGTTGGAGCTATATTCGGAAAGCTCTGTATCCGTGTATCTCTTTTAGTTGTATTTGTTAATGTATTTCCGCTACGCATTGTATTAGTTTTCCGCTCATTTGTAATTTAAATCTCTAATATTTTTCTAATGTATAATATTTATTCATACTCTGATATCTTTTACTCTGATGTAATTGTTGTAATAGCAATGTAGTGTTCTATTGTTTCCATTCTGATTTGTCGTGTTCTCAACTCAATTCGGGCTTTCCCATTAGTGCGAGTTTGGGTTGTTTCATTTATGGTTGTAGTCAATGTATTTCTACTTGTTACTTCCTTAGTGTTAACGCCACCCTTGGCTTACAGGATAAGTCAAGCTTGATCTACACAATAAATGTTTACTCTGTTATTTATCATTCACTATAAAGAAACATAGCTATTCCAACGATTCTGAGCGGTTGGCGGCCGTTGAGAGCCATTTGAATAAAGTTTACGACTTCTTACAATTTCCAACGGAACCAAAGAGCAATTTCTGACAGCTTACCAACGGCTACAAACGACTCTACATACCGCCGTTGATAACCATTGGAATATTATAACCAACAAACTGTTGCAATCCATTGGTAGCCATTGGTAATATGAGTATTTTTTTATATAACAACAAGTCATTCGTCTTCCAAGCGCTCAACTAATAACAATATCCACTTCCATTACATTACACGCATGTAATTCATATATATATATATATAACACATTATAACAACTACAATATAAACATATAACATAAACCAAACCAACACTAGTATATACAACATAAACCATCCAAACAACTCAAACCAAATCGCAAACATCACATATAATCCAAACAAGCGTATACCATCAAAATATATCCAATAATAACATTCTCACCAAATCCAAGTCAATACATACAACATCAAAACATAACCATCACTAACTCTATGTTATCAATCAAGTACAAACACAATAAAGCATAACACTCAAGTACCTCTCAAGCATCGTCTTTGCCTCCGGAAGCATCATACGACGGAAGGAAGGAATCATGCTGTGTCACATGCTCCACTAGACATTGATTCAACTGCTCCACCTGTATAGCTCGAAGATTGTACTGCTCCTGCAGTCGCTCAACCATGACTCTTGGCTCTTTATTTAGCTTTGTCCTTGTTTTTTTGGTATGCCTTTTGAGCTGCCAAAACCTACGAATAAAATGAAAGATGTTCAGATTTATATTATAATTATTTTCTTACTAAGCAATGTGTATTTCAAAATATATAAAAGTAAATGCCATTAGAGTATTTATCATCTAAACTACGTAAAATAATTAACATCTAGATGCTGGAATACTATGTAAATTTGTTAATCATCTAAACTATATCTACATGTTAATTTTTGCAGATATGTACACGTTTACATAGTTTGAATTATTTGATAACCTAACAATAATATTTTCTACATGTCTATATGGAAAAAATATGATATGAATTGTTGTTTACATATTTAAATCTATAATCAATTTTGTACATATTCACATTAAGTATAATATTGCAATGTTTATAAGATGACTGCTTGGTTCATAAATCCATAACGCGTACTCCACTGCGTCAGATCCATATTAGACTTGAAAAGAGCATCTTCCTCCTCCCGTGTCAGCTCATCGCGATCGGATCCCTTAAGCATCTGTGCCCATTCCTCTTGAAACCTTGCCTTTAATGCAAAAACAATTACAGTTGAAAATTATTTGAATATTCTTTTTATTTTACATAGCTAATTACTGAACTTATTGATATTGATAAAATAGGATTTGAAATATGCATACGTATACAGTCGATGCCTTATCCTCATAATCCCACTAATATTTAATGTTTCCATCATCTTCTGTTCGCTTTTGTGCGTGAGTGTGAGCAAATACGTCCATCATGGACATGAGACGTCCACGCGCTCTTTCCTACAGTAGATAATTTACACATTTTAATTTTGCATAGGTAATTACAGAACTGATCAATATACAAATGTAATAAATATTTAGAATCGTAATTGATAAATTTATCAAGTCCTCACTAGGAATGGCAATGGGGCGGGTTTCTCGTGTCCCAAACCTTACCCGAACTTTCTAAACTCCGCCCGAGACCCATCCCGTAGACCCCAGTGTAGGTCCGGAATTTCGCCCCATACTCGAAACTCGTACATGTCAGGGTAGACCCGAGCCGTCCCACGACCCGGTGATATTGTGTTCTAATGTATAAAAATTTGTATACTTATATTTTTTTTATCACTAAATGGTAAATTATATACATATTATAATGTGTTCACAATGATAAGAGAATATTATACAATGAGTTGTAAGATAATAGTTCAAAATATATGCATTTGTTATTGTATGATTATCATTAGTGCAACCTAATACTATGAAAAATATATAGTTTGTTGATTGAAAGAATATAATATTCAAGTTATAACTATGTATACCTAAGAAGATTAGAAAGTAATAATTATAGTTATAAAGTCGCCACTATCCACGCTCTGACTTCCCACATCTGAACTCTTGCGCCTCCGCCTCCTCTTCATCTCTTCTCCACCGCCTCTCTTCGCTCCTCTCTTATGGCCAAGAATAAGAAATCTAATCGGCCCTCATCATCTATGACGATGAGATCAGGAAGTCGAGCTCAACCCCTTGAATCATCATCAAAATCTGAAGCCGAAGCTGCTCTTGACGCAAATGGCGCTCCTCTGCGTCCTGTATTCACGCTAGCTTCTTCCACCCATCGAATGTCCTGATTGATGCAATTTTCACTACTCGAAATACTACTTCTCCGCAATCTATGCAAAAGGGTAAGACCCCTGTATCTCTGCAAAAGGGTAAGTCCCCTGTAACTTCGCAAACGCTTCCTAGTGTGAGCTCTCGTTCTATGCTAGGAGGTAAATTGACTGAGCAAACTAATTTGGTTGTGGACTTGGGTAATTTGACAAGTTCGATTGATAACATTAACACGGATTTGGCTATGTTTGCTGCTCATAATGATAGTGAGCATTTTGTTAGTGATGGTTTGAATAGCCTTATCTCCACTAGTTCTAAAACAAGAAATGTATTCCAGCGCACTCAACATGTATGGCAGAACTCCCCAATTACCCAGAATGAAGCTCCAGCAACCCACTTGCCTCCTCATCTTTACTCCCCAAACTCCCCGACATTTTGCAATAATAGCCAATTACCTTCCTACACTGAACTAGTACATGTAGCTACTGAGATGAACATTAACCCAATAACTACCTAAAAATGGACGTCTTTGTTTGATTCTCTACCTCGTGTTGCGGGGGAATACATGCCGGTGGATTTTGATATTCCTCATGTCGAAACTGTATCTGTCCCACCAAGGGAAATACACGAAGAGGCTGCAAATTTCTAGAATGATAATATTGTTGGGTTCTTTTTGGACGCTAAGCTGCCTTCTATCGATATGCGAACTACTTGTCATATCTATTGGCAAATCCGTGACTCCATGAAAATGACATTTGTCGACGGCTTATACTATTTTAAGTTCTCCTTTGCTGCTGAGAGGTTATGTTTACTTGAAGTTGCGACTTCTATTACTGAAGGTAGACCATTTGTTGTGACACCTTGGAGTGATACAATGGATAGAGTAGGAAAGGGGTCCTTTCTATTCCTGTCTATGCACAGTTCACCCACATCCCCTCAGTGCTACATCCTCTTCTTGGCCTTAACTGGCTAGCATGTCATATTGGAAAACTTAAATGCTTTGATGCTAATACAGTCGTAAGAAGTAACTTAATATATGCAAGGGCCCTGATTGAGATTACACCTGAAAAACCTCTGCCTACTCAAATCAAAGTTAAACTTGACAATCGTGTTCACTTTGTGAATGTCAAGTATAGATGAAAACCAGATATTTGCATAAGCTGCAAATCCTTTAGTCACTGCTTTAATTCATGTCCGCTTGTCGCGAATATGCCTCTCCCAGCTAAGATTCCCTTACCTAAGCCACTGAAACGTGTTTGGGTCCCTACTGGTAGGTTGGTTGCTCAAGCCGAGGTAGTGGAAGAACTTGAGGTGGTTATGCCTCCAGCTGTCATTTCTCCCGACTTTCCTTCTGATCCTGACATCTCTTGGAATGAGCTAGAGAATGCTTGGGTTCATTCTCCCTCTGGCATGCACTGTGACAACAATGAGGTTTTCTTCATCTTTATTAATGATAAAGTGGAAGATCGTAGTCGTATATTCTATGAACTAGATGGTGACAAACTGACTTTGAGAACTGATGGTGAATTTGGAGCGAACAACGAGGTTCTCTTACAGGATCCTTTATGAGATCATAACCGTCTATTGGCTCCCAACAAAGTAGATGATTTGTCCCTCCGCCTTTGGATCTTTAAGCGTATTATGACTCCTTACACCGGTTTTTTCTACGATGATGAAGTTGTTGGTGTTGATCCATAGATCCATCTCACCTGGATGACTTGGCTCTTTTCCCATGGATCTCTATCGTTATATGACCCTCTCATGCTCCTATCGGGTTCTTTTGAATATATATAGCATCATAGTGTTTATCTTTTGTATGCAGTAATGTTGTTTCTTTTGCTATTTTGATGTTTTAATAGTAACTGGACATGCGTATATTAATATAGGACACTTCAAAACCGGTCATCCTTGCCAATTGTCACCTTAAAAACCGGTTATCCTTGCCAAAAAAATTATAGTTATAATGTGTTTTAATGATGTTTCAATCATGTGGGTCGGGTTGGGTGGGTTAGCCTTGCCCTAGACCCGACCCTAGGCCCGGACCTCTAAAAGCAGGTCGCGGTTCTACCCTCCCCGAAGACCCTATAGAGCACGTTTAAATAGGTCAAAACTAGGGCAGGTCAAGTGAGTTTGGACCCTAGACCCGCCCCATTGCCATCTCTAGTCCTCACAGTGATGTGGGAAAGACTTGGATCAGCCACAATGTGTTACCGAATTTTTCCTTCTATCATTTCCTATTCAACCCGACCTAAAAATTTACCTTGAATAATATGCTCAATGTATAATTCCGAAATGAATAATGAGGTATTTGGTAGATTTACCTTAAACCCATTACTATTCCACCACCGAACCCGAGAATCCTATATGGTCAGTCCTATTCAGTTCTGTTTTTACTCGATTTCTTAAGCTTTGACATACATCCTATAATTCTTAGCAAGCTATGAATTCCAATGATGTAGAACTTGAGAGATGTTGACCTTCTGTAAATCTACTGCCCAAGTACAATGAGAAAATATCACTAATCATTCATTTATATTTAATCATTTTGTAAAGAGGTTAAACAACACTAGAGAAAATCTAATCAAATGGCTCACTAATGGGATTAGAGATCTTAATCCACTTCAGCCAGCAATTTGACATCCTACTTATGTATGCCATCTTGGAGATGTTAAGAACCAGTCCTGATGGGTCCAACTCGAATCTCCCATGTTAAATATAAAACAAAGCTTTAGACAATTATGTGTGTGTGTGTGTGTATATATATCAAATACAAGAAATTTATACTACTATTGCTAATTTTGATACTTACTCTCCATGTGCCTTAGGATACAAATATACTACTAGACAAGCTGATGGCTCACCACTGCTATGACCACCCAAGCAGGAAGGGCTACGACGTTGAGAACTAGACATAATACATGTTACATACATTTATATATCATCTTATTACGTTAGTACATATGTATAATTCGTAACAATTATGATACGAAGATGAACAATAAAAATTGCAATGCATGATATAATACATGTTATAATCCATATATGTTATGATATGTGTGAGTTTGATAGTTGTGAGTTGTTGTAAGTGTTATGCCTTGCTGTGTGCGTTTTTATTATTTGTGATAGTTTTGTGTGCATTGTTTGTATCATGATGTATGTGTGTTGTGTGCATGCCCTTACCCTTGTTTAGGACAGAGTGTCTGTGTTGTGTGTTGCACATATATATGTTCCAGTCATCAAAATGGTATAACTTGGATAAATGCAATACAATGGTACAAAAAATGTTTAAAATTTACATTAATGATAAAAAAATGTGACGTGAATAATTGCAAAATGTATCGGATATTACTCAATCCTCATCGTTTTTTGATTCAGACTCAGTCATGTGTTCTATATCACTTTCCCCTACACTCCCAAATGCCTTGACTAATAAATTTGCCTCATCATTTAAAGGTCCAAAATTAGTTTGATCATCTATAATTGTTATTTCAACATTTTCCCCTATATCTGCTTGATAGGCTTGTTTGCTTGGAATATTATTGCCATCGAATATAAATCTTGGCTTGGTATTAAAAATGCATACCAATCTGCTTTATCTCTTTTTAGAGATGGATAAGGACTGTAATAAACTTTTAGGGCATGTTTACCTAGTACAAAAGGATAGTACTTTTGATAACACGCGGTGTGTTTAATTTATGTAAAATTATAATTTGGATGCATGTTAATACCAGAATCTAAACAAAAAACAACATCCATGGGTCTTGTAAAATATGTCAATTGCAAAACCTGGATTAATACGCCATAAAAATCGTTTATATGATTATTAGGATCACCATTCCCTTTAACAATACACCGATATTATTTTCTTAATTTTTCAGCACCATACTATTTGGTGGTTAATTTATATCCATTAGCCAAAAATACCGGATACATTTTAACTTTCCTTTTCGGTTCCAACGCTAAATATTTCAGTCCTTCATCGACCACATGATTTGTGGGATCACAAACGTAGTTCGAAACCAAGTAGCTAAATCTTTGCTTAAATCACTGCTGGATTTTGCGATTTATAAACACTGCAAATAGAAACTTTATATATATTTCCTTATTATTAATTTACACATGCAATATTAATTTAAATTTATCAAAACTTGTAATATGGTAATTACCTAACAAATGGTGCAACCTATGGACAATTAATAAGAATGTATGTGTATGCAATGTGGTAACCTCTATCATATAGTCATATTTTCCAGCATGTTGACCATGTTGTTTAAAAATAGATAACATTGCTTTAGAAGAAGAATCTTATTCAACGGCCTCATCATTACATGTAACACTTTCAAATGATAAGTTCACATGATCATTGAAATAATGAAAGAAAAAGAACGAAGTTTCTTCTTTCATATATGATTTGTAAATTGAACCTTCAACTTGAGCTTTTTGTCTTATTTTTTCTATAAATGGTTTAAGTACCTAATAAAAAATAGTACATTTCAATATTAACTTTCATTTATAATTAAATCAACATTTAGATACTCACTATAAATAACATACATCTCGAATTAGTACATCCATTCATATTGCACAGGACCTCGAAGATGTGCTTCACATGGAAGACGAACAGGTAAATACTCCAATACATCAAAGAAGCCTAAGGGAAATATTTTCTCCAGTTGCAGAGCAGTATAGGGATTTCTTCCTCAAATTTACATAGACAGTCAACTTTTAATGTAGTTGAACAAAGCTCTTTTAAAATAAACTAAGTTCCATTATAGCGTTCCAAAATTTTATGAGCAACAGTTCTTTGAAAGCGGCGCGTAACAAAATTTTCATCATTACATGACAATCATGGCTTTCACGACAAGAAATCTGACCTTTACGTACCAATATTTTACCTACCAATATATATGGTTAGGTAAAGATAATGTTTACCCACTAATATTTAATGATAAGATTCATTGGTAGGTAAATATTGCAAATATTATAATATTTCGAAAGAATGTTTATCCAATAAACATGAGAAACTAAAGAGCATTATCCATATACTGGAGTGAATGTTTTTTGCAATTAGCGCCTATATTTTACTCATATCATTGAACTTTTCACTTAAAATAATGCTAAGTTGTGTGATGATGGGTCAAAAATATCTTGCCATTTTAGTTATCTTACATGTTAATTATTTAAAATTTGTACCATTCATTTGGATATGATCCTACGACCTAAATTACTGAGCCACGTCAATCCTTGATGGTCCATTGCCCCATCATCCCTCTCTTGAAATTCACCGACCCTATTTTTTCCTCCTAAATAGAGATTTAAAATAAAGAAAAAAGAAATTAGGAAAATAGCAAGAGAGATAAGAGATGTGGCACAGGGTTTAGGCGACTTCTCTACCTTTTACCGGTCTCATCTTCTTCTCAACTTCCTTTTTTGCCTGTTAAATTTTATTTTTCCGGTTCTCTTTTCTTTTACCATTCCCACTTTTAAATATATACTCTTATAATTTATTATTTGTTACAAAAATCATTTAGTCATTGGATTTCTGTTAAAATTTCATACTTAATGAATAATTGGTACGGCTGTTGGTATAAAGGTAACCTTGTGCATTTTTGGAGTATCATCTAATTCAAAATTTTGGATTTTGAGCTTTCTAATTAATTTTCATTTTCCCTTATGATTACTCTATGTCAACTTGATGCGTAGATTGGTTTTTTCGCAATTGCAGTTGGACACATGAGTTTTCTTCTCTAAGGAGGAAGAGAGTTTCATAAATTGTAGATTATTTTTTTATTTTATAGGTTGACCCTTTTATCCGATATGAGGTCATATATGACAGTAAACTATTGAGGGTAGGCCGTATTCCTCAAATGCCTAGAAAATGGGAATTTTCTTAGACATACACAATATGTGTGTATGGTTGCTTGTCTTTGAATTCTTTGTAAAAAAATATCATTTTCGATATTGCAGATACTTCTTTTGGTGGAGTTTCAAATCATTTTTGGGATTTTACTCAGCGCATGTGCTAAATTAATGAAAATTTTAGTTGTAATACTATCAAGACAATTGTATCTTTTTCATGATAAAAGTTGTGTCACCCCGCGTCCGTTTATGTCATTCATTAAGAGAATGCATTAAATTTCTTGAAGCGTTATAGGTAAACATACACAGAAACATTACAAGGCAGATATAAAAGATAGTAGCGAAAATTAAAATTTTATTTAAAACATAATTCATAACATCCTGGTCCAAAACATCATAAGTCTGGAACTACATAAAACCCATTACAATAATATAAAGCTTCTGTCTTGTACCATCAAAGTATAGAAATATATAGAAAGCTTAGTTCCCCAAAAGAGACAAAGCCATAGTAGTAAAGACAAGAACTTAAGCAATACTTCAAAAGCAACTGCTAGCAAGATGACAACCAGGTCCTGATTAAGCCTGAGTATTCCCACCCTGCGAACCTAGGAGGGGGAGGAGGGAATCGAAGAGAGAAGAGGAAACAAAAAGGGTCAGACATAAAGTCTGGAGAGTCTAGTTACTTTTAGCAAGTAAACAAATAAAAGTATCATGACGACATATAAGGTGGATAAGAAAGATAACATCATAAAAGGTAAGTATGACAAGCTAAACATGATTGGGTGTATACGCTTCTGTATTTATTATTCTGCACTAATACTAGTATAACTAAAATGAGATGATCCCCAACATGTATAAGATGGTAGACTTAAGTGTACTTCTGGTGAGAGGTTTTAACCCCATACTATCAATAGGTAGACCAACCTAACAGGCTCCTAAACCTTTTACCCGAGTCAAGATGTACCCTAACTACTACCCTAATCGATCGGCTCCCTAATCCACGTAGATACCCGGTGTTGGCCCCATAGTAGGATGGATCACTTCCTGAAGTGGCAACATTTATGCACAAACATATCTACAGGGGTCACGGTCGTCTTGTCCCCCTCTGCCCGGACATGCACACACATGCTCCGCTTGGTTTGCACCACCACACCTTCCTCCATATTTGGATGTCTTAAAATCAGCCAAGTAAGCGTGCACCTACTCCGACCTAGGGCAGAGTCTTCGTTCGATACCGTTATATGAGTTACTGACTGAAACAGGTCCCACACACAAGATGATATAAGCTCTCCCCCTTGTCTTGTATCCCCACTAGGATTTCTATAGGTTATGTATACCTATTGGTGTCTTTAATTACATAACCCCCTCAGGTTATGTTTGTCGGCCTATATATATATATATATATATATATATATATATATATATATATATATATATATATTAACCACTCCCTTCAATTTACTTAACCCACCCACTGTCCAGACAAATTTACATAAGCCCTATTCAGGTTCATTTTCTCACAATCCCTATGGATTTACCAAGGTTAAGTATTCATTTTCATAGCTATATTCATTAATGGTTATAATGTACTAGACCTGCCACATTAAGCCTACAATTTGTGGATGCTGGACATGTCTGTCGGTTTTGGGCAGACTTCTTCCACAAGTCGGGCTTAACCTCGTGTTTTAGCACATCTCGTATTTATGCACTTAGACCCCTCACATTAGATTCAACACTTGCGGTTGCTGGATATGCCGGGCGGTTCCGGGCAGGCTTTGTAACGACCTGCATTCTACGCATCAAGGGACCGTAGAATATTTATTTATTTCTTATGCTAAATCGTATAGTCATGTAACTTTAGGAGATGACTATTGGGGTCATTTCCCATGTTCATGATTTTTGCCGATTTTTAAATGATCATTTTGCCCCTAGCTGATCTTATTTCCGACATAACTTTTGAAGGGAAAGGAATTTTGACTTGAAACCACTTCCATTAGATCCGAATGATAGTTTACCTTTCCGTAGAGTGGTAATATGTGCAATACGGACTTACCGTTTGGGAGATATGGCTGAAATAAGGTTTGGAAGGTGAAAAACTGCTTAACCGGGCCAAATAAGGTGATTAGTGAATGGGCCCATAACCCATTTCAGGATTGGGGTTATAGGGCAGCTGAAATGAGTTAGGTTTTCATTTCAGTTTTCTAGCCGCCATTTACCTCCTACGAACCCTAACAATGGCCTCCACCTTCTAATTTCATCCCAAATCGTTCTCTAATCAAGGGTTAAGCTTAGCAATGTCAAATAAAGCCAAATCAACACCTAATCTAGGTTGGAGCTGCTATGTAGCTTTGGGAATAATGCCAAACAGAGGATAATTTCAGATTTGGTATTTTATTGTGGCTAATGTGAGTGATTAGCATTGTTTTTACACTAACTACGGTTAATTAAGGGTAATTAGTGTTAATTTGTGAATTTATACATGATTAAATCCTGGAAAAATATTTATAAATTTTGAAATATTGTTTTAGGCCTCGGCTAGAAAATTTGGTTAATTTGGTTAAGTTTTGCTAATCCTATCATTAGATTTGATTAAACATGCTTAAGGGAAAAACATGGGTTTTGGGTATGTTTGATCCGTTTTGAAATATCAAATTGTTGTTTAAGTGGTTGTGGTCAATTATACATGTTGCTATGACTGTTTGGAATGATTTGTGATTGTTTAAAAAAGTTAGATGGGTCGATAAAGCCGTCGAATGGCGTAAACAGGTCACTGGACAAAGTGCAGGAAATATTCGGAGACCGGATCGGATCGGATCCCCCGAACCCCCACTTGTGGAGTATGCATCACGACCTGGAGTTGAAGTCATGAACCGATCCGCCTCATCTCATCCGAACCGACCCGCTCATATTATGACTTGGGAAGCATGAACCAAACCAATGCCAGGGCTCACGAACCCGAACCGAAGACCACGACCGACCTGGTGGAGTAGTGCGACCCGAACCGACTCGGAGAGAAGCTCGCGATCGACCAGATGACCCTTCCCGAACCGATGTAGCCCCACGATCCGGAGCTTGGTCGAGTAGGGAGGAACCGAACCAAACCAACTTGGATAGGGAAATCTGACCCGACTCGATGTGGATGATCACAGGCAGGACTACTTCGAGGAGCACGATCTGAAGCAAAGTGAAGTGAAGAACCGAACCGAGCCAGAGGATATGATGACCAAAACCCGAGATGCAAAGGTAGTCCAAATAGGAAGTAGAATTCAGGATCCAGTTGGGAACCAACGAGTTAACTTCATAAGTCGGGCTTTGCTGCGAGATGTGTGGAAAGGGGTTATCGATGCCTATAGCTTTGATTCACCACCGAAAGACGAATATTAGCTACGGATCAGTGCAGTGAAGTCATCATGGCTTCATGGGGCAGAGTGATCGTAGAAGGCTATGAACCCGTGCAGTTATCATGACTCGACTCCATGGGGCAGAGTGGACATAGCAAACGATTATTGGCTATGGATCAGCGCAGTGGAGTCACAGTGGCTCCATGGGGCAGAGTGATCATAGCAAAGGATTTGGGTGGTCAAATCGGTGGACATCTTATGATTTACGTACTGAGTGAGAGTTGTGAGGATGGTTGCTATGCTTGATTGTTTGACACCACTATGACATGCATACCCTCCCCGTATCTTTACACCTTATGTTTAGTGGCACCATAGAGTATTGTACGGTATATTGTGCTAACTCTTTGGTTGCAGGTCTAGGTTCAAGTATGGTTTAGTATACCTGTTATTATTTTGTTTTGCTGCTTCTCTCTCATACCAGATTTTTGTCAGACCCAGAGTTTTATGTCTCTTCTTATTACTCTGGGTTCTCTTAAACGGGCAGACTAGAGACATGTTAGGTGACTATGCACGAATAGCAGTACCGGAGACGAGCAGGAGGCTTCCACGTATGACATATATAGATATTCTCCATGTGTCGCTGCTGGTCACTGCTTTGGGCATTAGTGGTGTACCTTTATCATTTCTTTAGAGACAGTATGTTGGAGTTGTAATATGCTATATTTTTTGAATTTCCGCTGCTATGATGATTATGGTTTAGTTTTCAGCTTATGCACTGTCTCGCCTGTTTTATGTGAAACACCCTGCCTCCGTTAAGGTCACTCACTAAGGGAATGACTTAACTTTGGTGGAGCGCTTTGGGTAAAAGATGCAGATAATTTACAAGACAGACAAATAAAGTAGCGAAAAATGAAATTTTACTTTATTATAAAACAGCTTGTACAAAGATTGTTTACAATACCAAAGTATTATCTTGTTTAATAAAATAAAGAAGCATAAATGACAATAATATTCCCCAATAGAGCAAAGCAAGCCATAGCTGAAATGGGACTGAGTCCAAAGCAACACATGATGATCTTGAGGCAACAAGAGTCCAAGCTAAGAAGAAGTGTTTCCTCCCTGACTACCAGGGAGGTGGGGAATGGAAGAAAAGAAGACGAAAGAAAACGGAGTCAGACATAAAGCCTGGTAAGTTCAGTTACTTTCAGCATGTGAATAGGTAAAAACAACATGACATGAATTAAATGGATACAAGACAAAACCATAATAATAAGGATAACAAGATAACAAAGGATAAGCAAAAGATATGATAAGGCAAGATAAACTGGATGCGCTTCTACTCTTTCTCTGCCTCACCACTACCCTGTTATTTGGGTTTCTATGTCTCTGTACCGCCTAACTAGTAATCTGTATACAGTGATAATAATAACAACGTGATCCCAATCCCCGCAATTAAGGTAGCCTTCATGTGTACATCGATTATGAGGAATCCACCTCAATCAGCCCAATTGCCATGAATATTTTCGATGTACCCTTACTACCCTATCGATCGGCTCCCTACTCGTATATTCACATGTGTCATAAGGCCTCCACTTGATTGTAGATACCTATTTTGGTCCCACCATGGGGTGTATCAAGTCCCATGCTAGCAACCCGACACAACTCTAGAGTGCATAGTGTATACCACTGATGCCCAATGCCTGCTTTTTCTGCTCTGGAGTGTGTGCACGCCCGCACTCCATTAGAACCAACACTGCTACACCAACCGCCGTTGCTTTGACCGCTTATAATCAGCCCAGTAATCGTGCCACACCCTGCCTAGTTTCAGGGAACCATGATACATCTATGTGGGTTACTGCTAAAATGGGTCCCCGTTACTAGGGTTTACTAATGGTTAAGTTTGCGGGCCTATATTTACTGATATTACCCACCAACCCTGACGTGTACTTAACCCTTCTACAGATCCCACGTGTATTTAATGGTTAAGTGTGTGGGCCTATATTTACTGATATTACCCACCAACCCGATATGTACTTAACCCTCCTACTCGTCATGTTATGTTGGTTAAGTGTTCATATTAGCTTAACCTCACCCGTTTACCATGTTATATTGGTTAAATGTCATCAGTCAATTCAAGTTAACTTAACCCATCTACTTGTCTTGTTACTATGATTAAGTGTTGCCCTCTTGTATTAACTTAACCCTGCCACAAATCATGTTATGTTGGCTAATGTATCCTCTTGTGTTACTTGACCCAACCATACGTCATGTTATATATATATATATATTGGTTAAGTGTTACCTTAGTTAACTTAACCCCACTGTCTGTTTAACTAACATGTTATATCGGTTAAGTGTACTAAATGTACTTACCCTCACCCATTATCTAATTAACATGTTATAATGGTTAAGCGTTGTAAATTTACCTAACCTTACCCACTTGTCTAATTAACATGTTAAATTGGTTAAGTGTTCTAAATTTACTTAACCTTACCCACTTGTCTAATTAACATGTTAAATTGGTTAAGTGTTCTTAAATTAACTTAACCCTACCAAATCTTGTCTTAGCTTTAATTCATTTATTGAAGCACCAACCCCTCGCATTAGATAGGATTGTTACGGTCACTGGATGTGCCGGTCGGTTCTGGGCAGCTTTACACCGCAACTCAGTCTAACCTCGGGTTCTTATTGGGCTCAATTCCTTAACCTCTCACATTAGATAGGTATTGTTGTGGTTACTAGGCAGCCGGGCGGGTCCGGGCAGTTTTACACCACAACTCAATCTAACCTCGGGTTAGGCCTATTCATAATTTCTACAATGTACACATTTCTCATTTAGGAGAAATTCTATATGTAAATTATTCCTAATTTACTTATGCCATAATTACTCTTTTAATGTACATTATCAACATTTATTATTATGGCCCACTTTCCCTCTAAATCATGTTTTTAATTTTTGGTATGTAAATTATACCAAAATAAGTTTCACTAACCATGATTATGATAAACATTACAATTACATGTAATTTCAAGTTATTAATCAGAATAGGCTATACCCCACCTTCCCGAACTCGCCATAATAGTCATGCCCAAAATCACTATGTCATATATTTGGCATTCCAAATCAATAGTTAAGCCTAATCTAGATTTAATTTTCCTATTTACATTTTACACCCAATCTAGATTAAATATCCAAACTTACAATTCATGTTAAAACTAGATTCAATATTCTAGTTTACAGTTTATGCCCAAAACTTGGTTTACAAGCTAATTACATACTTTGTAGCCAATTAACAATTTTACCATTTACGCCCAAGTCTAATATGCATGTAAATTATTTACGATTATAACCAGTTCAGATTATGCCATCATATTTGTTATGCCAAATTATCTTAATTAAGCTACACCCAGATTTACGGGCCGTAATCGTACGTATAACATGATTTCACAAGTTTTTGAGTACTCATGAAATGAAACTAACAAAAGGAATAGGGGATAAGCACGAGAATTGACATAAAAGAATAGACATGCAAGAATGAACCAAATACAAAAATAATGGTTTCAATAGGTTCGATGTACATAACAGTAAATAGGAATAAACTAGACAAGTTACACCCTAAATATGAGATCCAACATAATTAAGGGAATAAGCATAGGTGATTTGGCCCAACTTAATGCCAGTTCTAAGTACAACTTAATAGGTTAATGGGAATAGGCATAAGCCACTAACTACAATAGTTATAGGCAATTAACCACAATAGTCATGTACGACTAACCACGATAGTTTCTCAATCATAGTCATAGGTAGTAGTCTCATAGTCATGAATCATAGGCAATAGTCCCAAATTTATGAATCATCTTCATAGGCAACAGTCTTATGTTCATAGTCATAGGCATAGTCTTATATTCATAGTCATAGGCATAGTCTTATGTTCATAGTCATAGACATAGGCATAGTCTCTTTGGTAATTAATCACAATAGTCCTGAATCAGGTCCAAAGGCAAGTACAAACATAGATTCAAATGAAAGGATCGGGCATATTCTAATATCCATTTGATTTCATGTCACAAATAGATCTAAGCGTTCAAATCTAAAAAGTAACTGACTTACATTGATCGGTTTTAGAAAAGGATAATCAGATAGCGTGGTGGTGATTTGTTATGATTCGCGTGACGTTGCTCAAAGCCGTTGAACTAGCCTCTGCTTCCCTTCTTGAAGCTTTAACTTGATTTGAAACTCCAATTTGAAGAAGAACCATAACTTGTTTTGGTGGAGAATAAAATTTATTTTAATGGTGGAGGCTTAGAATAGAGAGAAACATCATGTAAACGGTTCAAAGAATTTGTGTGGAGAAACCATAGGTCTAGGCATTCTTTTATAGGTGTTGAGAGTGTTTTAGAGCCATTAGATCATCATAGAATCAATCAAGGCCATCTAGACAAGATAGAATTATCCCAGTGACTCAGCAATAGGTCAGGAATGACTCAGTAATGACTCAGCATTTGTATTAATAACTTTCTACTTTAATGTTAATGTACCAAATATACATCTTTTCTTTTTTTATTATTTATTGTCAATCAACCGAACATAAATACCTACTTAATATATATATATATTTTCCCTTTACTGTATACATTAACTACCCATATATAAATATTTATTTATACATGAATAAATCTTTCTTACTTTTAATTTGTCATAAATCCAATTAGAGAAGGCCACGTAAAAAAAAACTTGACAACCAAAAATGCGCAACGTACGCCACATGATGCGTACACATCATGTACATATATATATATATATGTATATATATATATATTATATTTTATATATATATTTATATATTTATTTTTATCTATCTTCCCAATTAACCATTTATGCACTAAACCACTTTTTGAACTGCGTTCAGACTAAGCCACTTTTAAGCCATTCCCCTAAAACAAAAATATGACGCTGGCGGGGATCGAACTCTGTACTTCTTGTATGCAAGTCACATGTTCTAACCTAATGAGTTACTAAGTCTTTTGCTTACAAACCTTAGAACAATGCTAAACATTATTCTTTTCTCAATCCTCTTTTTCATGTTTTGTTGCAATATTTAATTTAAAGATATCTCCTTTATATGGAGTCTGATTTTCGCAAACTCGTACTCTATCTCAAGCAGAATTCCGAGACGAACATAATGGGGCAACCCATTTTACCTAATTCTTCTTTTTCAAATTAATTATTCTTTAATTTGTGAAACTTAATGTTATAGAATTACGGGGTTTACACTCTTCCTCCCTTAAAGAATTTCGTCCCCGAAATCTTCAAGTTAGGAAGAATGTGTCCTACCATCCAATCATCCATCTACTCAATCATTCAATCACAGGTATTCATTGTCCTTAAAAAGATTTCTAATGCTTTCATGTTTATATGCATAGTGTGTGTATATGTTCTTATCTAATGCAAAATTAGGCGGTCTACTGATTCAGTTGACCTCCTTAATGCGAATTATGAGAGTGTCATGCATCCAATATGTATGCAAGCATCCCTAGCCATGTAAATACTATATGCATGCATATTCATTCATCCATATGCAACATCCATATGATAACACATCAAGTTTTAATCCGTATACAAACATATGCACTTGGATCCATATGCAATATGAAAAGGTGACTGAGCCGATCTAGTGCCTAATGTGTGTAAATGCATCCACGAGCAACTACTAGCAAACACTTGCATCCACCAAACATAACATGTCTCAAACACATGTTTCCACCATAGGTTTATACCTACCTAAGGATCGAAGATATGACCTAGAGGATATACCTAAAAAGATAGAAACAAGTATGCATAAGATTCCTACAAAAAGATCAAGGATATATCCTTAAGAAAAAGGGTATGATAGCGTGTCTTATCTTCAGTCTCCCATGTCGCGTCTTCTTGAGCTTCACTCCACTGTACCTTCACTAATTAACCTTCACGATTGCGAAGCTTATTGATCTCCATTTCCAAAACTGTCCTTGATCGGATAACTGGCTTGACATTATTAACTGGATATATGCGGAAGTCTCTCTCGCGTTTTAGTGGACAAACCCCTAACCTAACCAAAAACATCTGCGTTCTCATGGACTACTCTAATGGATCGCAAACCGTCGATAGATGTATCAAGTGATTCTAGGTAGCTAGGCCTAACTGATCCTTTAGGATTGCATGAAATCTCGAGTGTATTTCCGAGGCGAATCAAAAGTCTAACTACCCTCCCTTCATAATTACTAGCTAACCAACCCATGCCTAGCATCAACCAATAGCCCATGAAACCCAAAAACATAAGCATTACGCTTAAAACCAATACTTAATTTTAGCTATTCTCAAATCCTTACAAACCAAAGATAAATGGTTCGAACCACCAATTGGATTTGAGACTAAAATGGGATCTTCTACTATACAAGTACTAAGGTGCAGAGACTCAACTGTGGTAGTGGGGATAAATGAATATGAAGTGCTAAAATAAAAAGGGTGCTAACAGGCTGATCAAAAAGAAAAGCTAAACTATAAACAGAAACTTTACTACCCCTCTTTCCGGTACGCTGGTGGTAAGAGCATGCACTTGCCTTTGTCTTTATACCATAAAGATACCTCCTCTTGTCTTAGTGTTTTACTATTCTTGCCTCCTTCGTGGGCCAAGTCCATATCCATGAATTTCTCATCCTTGGGTTGTCTCCCTCATTCTCATCTTTGCCATCCTTGTGTAATCATGTTGACAAGCCTCTCGAAAGCTGCCTCCATCGCATGGAAAATCCTACAAATTTCGAAAGAAAATTAACCGCAGGTGAAACTACTGCAGTTGTAGATGGAAGTCGGACACTTCTTTGTCCTTTGACAGGTGTCGTAGTCTCGTCAAGCCTACAGAACCATGCCGCAATGAGGTTACCTCCTAGAAAGCCAGGAGCCCCAGAGACTCAGGAAAGAAGGAAACAAGGATTCAAACAGAGGATCAAAAGATAGTGCATATGGCTTTGGGGAACATGCCTTTAAAAGAAAGCTTTTCTTTTGAAAAATGCTTCTTTTAAAACCGTTTTGAAGGTAATTTTTCTAATCTTTTATCTAATCCGGTAACCTTCAGCTCTGATACCAAGTGAAACACCCTGCCTCCGTTAAGGTCACTCACTAAGGTAATGCCTTAACTTTGGTGGAGCGCTCTGGGTAAAAGATGCAGATCAATCACAAGACAGACCAATAAAGCAGCGGAAAATGAAACTTTATTTTATTATAAAACAACTTGTACAAAGGTTGTTTACAATACCAAAGTATCTATCTTGTTTAATAAAATAAAGAAGCATAAATGACAATAATATTCCCCATTAGAGCAAAGCAAGCCATAGTTGAAATGAGACTGAGTCCAAAGCAACACATGATGATCTTGAAGCAAAAAGAGTCCAAACTAAGCAGAAGTGTTTCTTCCTTGACTACCTTGGTGGGGAATGGAAGAAAAGAAGACAAAAGAAAATAGAGTCAGACATAAAGCCTAGTAAGTTCAATTACTTTCAGCATGTGAACAGGTAAAAACATAACTATAATAATAAGGATAACAAGATAACAAAGGATAAGCATAAGATATGATAAGGCAAGATAAACTGGATGCCCTTCTAATCTTTCTATGCCTCGCCACTACCCTGTCATTAAGATTTCTATGTCTCTGTACCGCCTAACCAGTGTCCCAACTAGTAATCTGTATCGGATGATAATAAATACAACGTGATCCCAATCCCCGCAATTATGGTAGCCTTCATGTGTACATCGATTATGAGGATTCCACCTCAATCAGCCCAATTGCCATGAATATGTTCGATGTACCCTTACTACCTTATCGATCGGCTCCCTACTCGCATATTCACATGTGTCATATGGCCCCCACTTGATTGTAGATACCTATGCTGGTCCCACCATGGGGTGTATCAAGTCCCATGGTAGCGACCCGACACAACTCTAGAGGGCATAGTGTATACTACTAATGCCCAGTGCCTGCTTTTTCGATTCTGGAGTGTGTGCATGCCCACACTCCGTTAGAACCTACACTGCTGCACCAACGGCCATTGAGTCGACCGCTTATAATCAGCCCAGTAATCGTGCCCCACCCTGCCTAGTTTCACGGTACCATGATACATCTATGTGGGTTACTACTGAAATGGGTCCCCGTTACTAGGGTTTCCTAATGGTTAAGTTTGTAGGCCTATATTTATAGATATTACCCACCAACCCTGACGTGTACTTAACCCTTCTATAGATCCAAGCACGTGTATTTAATGGTTAAGTGTGTGTGCCTACATTTACTGATATTACCCACCAACCCGATATGTACTTAACCCTCCTACTCGTCATGTTATGTTGGTTAAGTGTTCATATTAACTTGACCCCACCCGTTTACCATGTTATATTGGTTAAGTGTCATCAGTCAATTCAAGTTAACTTAACCCATCTACTTTTCATGTTACTATGGTTAAGTGTTGCCCTCTTGTATTAACTTAACCCTGCCACAAATCATGTTATGCTGGTTAAGTGTATCCTCTTGTGTTACTTAACACTAGCATACATCATGTTATATATATATTTATATATTGGTTAAGTGTTACCTTAGTTAACTTAACCCTACTGTCTGTTTAACTAACATGTTATATCGGTTAAGTGTACTAAATGTACTTAACCTCACCCACACTACCACAAAATGACCCTATTACAACGGTGGAACACCGTTGTAATATACATTTTACAACGGTGGGCAAACCGTCGTGTAATAAGAAGTTGTAATAGACTCATATCTATTACAATGTTTTTACACTGTTGCAACACCGTTGTAATATGTATATTTTACAACTTTTTCCACCGCTGTAGGAATACATATTACAACATTTTTGCACTGTTGTAGTAGTACATATTACAACTTTTTTTCACCGTTGTAGTAATTCCTGCAACAATTAATTATAACAATATGATTTTTGTTTCGTTATACATTACATTTCATATAAAAATAAATATTTATATTGAATAAAATGATACTACACTGATCTGAAATAATTAATTAAATATTTTATTTCAATATTTGAATTAGTACAACTTTCTGATTCACTATCGTACAACTCACTTTTACATAATATAGTCATAACAATACATGCATTCCTCACTACAAACTGATCACTCAATACACTCAGTTACATACACACTTTCGTATAAATATACATACACACTGACATGCACCGAGTCTTTATGCTCCAACATCCCCAATCGATCATCCATTTCAACATCATGCTCATCGTCAAATATCCTTATTACTCTGTGCATTCATTCATGAGTACAGTGATGCCCAAATGCATATATATTTTGCATTTCTTTTTTTTGTATGTCAAAAAAAACCAATTTTTTTATAAGATGTATGTATAATATTATAACTTGCGTATTATAGCTGTTGTATTTGTTTTGAAAGAATCTGACGTGTCTTTCATTCCAGAGCAAACGACCCAATCACAAGTCTTATTCATAGCTAGGAAAATCTGTCATTTTTTTTCAAACCAAAAAAAAGATTAAAAGGAAAAAAACCAACAATGCTTCGTAAATTCTCAACATAAGAAACATACTTAGCACGAAACATACATGCGCTATTTTGTGATAGTAATCCAAAGACAAAGCAAAGAAATGCTTATCGAATATTAAATTTTGCTTCATGGTAACGATAGAAATGTTTTTATATTTTAGACAGTTTCCTTTCATGGTTCCTAGAAGCAACTATTACTTTCTTTCAACTAAGCATGCACTTAAATATTTAAAAATATTATCTCTCCATAATTTTCATTTATTCCTAATCACTTTTTTTGTCAAAATTGAGTTCCCTTCAGATTCAACAATGAAAATCTATATGTAAACGCTATGCAAGGTTGAATTATTGGACACTGTGTTATTCTCCATCTATGTTCATGTATCCTTACATTAATGAACTTATGTTCTACTACTTTTTTTTTTAATTCATACTGACTTTTTACGCAAAAGGTAAAGGATAGCGAAAGGTGTGAACAATTACATAGCTCAAAGATACATGGTTACACACTGTAGCAGACAGTGACAAGAGACATGGCATACCTGATAGGATAACTTCATCCTCCATAGATAGATTCTCAGACATGTACCAATAGAAACAAGATTTAACTGAACAGCAAAGCAAGAGAACCGAAACTGCCAATGAACAATAAGACTGCCAATGAACAAAACTGCCAATGAACAAAACTGCCAGGCATAGATGGCAGAAGCACATCCCAAAATTGCATTGCGTCTTTGACACCAATTAACAAAACTGCCAATGAACAATAAGAAACATCAGAGACACCAATGAACAAAACTGCCACCATAGCTTATAGCTATCGCCGTGGCAGTACGATGATAGGTAAGCTGAACCATTATGTACCCATACCAATGGCATAAGCATATTACATAAGCTCAATAAAAGCATGACTTAGAATCATAGACAAGTGCTCCAGAGAGCAGCATCACTACCAGACACACTAACATCAACAACCACCTTAAACCAAATGATAACAGATCCAAAGAACATAAACAAAAATGCTATTCACCCTCAAGGGGACGCAAACCACTGAACATCGACCTCACAGACAATTTTGAAACCCAAAAATTACTGCGAAAATCAACATTACCTTGCCAGCACGATGAAAAGAATCCACTGCAAACAACCACCAGACAAAGCGGAATCCGAAGAACTAGCAGTCGATCAAAGTCGTTTGAAGATCTGGACCGCGCCGAGCCGTTCCAATAGATGGAGATCAAAGCCGCTCTGATAGATCTGGACCAAAACAGATCTAAGAGAAATCACGCTCGAGAAAGGAAGAAGAGCAACTAGGGTAGAGTGATAGGACCAGGAAAAGCTTGGAGAGGTTTGAAGAGAAGAATCGATTTAAGTAGAGGAGCAAAGCGGATAATGGAACTAAAGCGATGAGGGAGGACGCGGCTAGAAGAAGATGAGGATCGATGTTAAGACGTAATTTTTTTCCAGAGGAATGAAATTGGGGATCGATGTGAGAGAAGAGCAAGAGAGGTCGGCCCACGTGAGGAGAAATACGAAAGTGAGAAGCTTTAGAGCCAAAATTTCGGTCGCCCGCCCAAATTTCATCATTTGTGTTAAGTGGACAACAGATTTTTGTTTTGTTTTTTTAATTGTTTTATTCTTTGCAAGGAAAAGCCAATTTTTTATTGGTTATAATTAAAGTTTCATCTAAATATATAAAATCAAATGTAATAATTCAGAATTAACAGGTAGAAAATAGATCCGTTGGAAATAAGTTTTTATAATTTCTAATAAAAACATTTTAATTACTAATTATCAAGAATTAATTTCTAAATATTAGATATTTCTTCTTGATTATTACTTCTTAATTATTAATATTAATGGTTAGTTCTTAATTATTTATTATTAAAAATTAATTATTAAACATGGAATGATCTTGACAAATAACGAAAAAAAACTTTCTAATTTAACTATAAGTTGTTACTAATATTTAATAGGTTTCTAATACATGAAATAGAAAAAATAGTTGTTATTAATATTATAAATTACAACATTAAATAGTGGATTATTTAGAAATTATAAATTATAACGAAAATTTCATCCAAATATATAAATTCAAATATAATAAGTCAGAACTAATAAGTAAAGATTATATTAAATAATTTGAACTTTTGAGAATTATATTTTATTTAAACATTAAATATTACTTATAATAATAACTATTATTAGAGAGTACTTATTTCTTCTTAGTTATAATTGAATATCAATTATTAAAAATAAATAACTATGTGCATGTTACTATTTATTTTGTATTTAAAATTATTAATACTATTTATTAGTTATTATTATTATATCTGTTATTAATTATTTAATGTTAGTTATTCCGTATTTAAAATTAATTATTAATTATTATTAAATATAAATATAATTAGTTATTAAATATAGATATTATAAACATGAAGTTTGTAATGGGCATCTATTACAACTAACAAAATAAAAAGTTGTTAAAAATACGTTTATTACAACTTTAGGGAATTGACAGTTGTAAAAAACCATTTATTACAACGGTGCTTTTACCACCGTTGTATAAAACCATTTATTACAACAGTGCTTTTACCACCGTTGTAAAAAACCATTTATTACAACAGTGCTTTTACCACCATTGTAAAAAACAATTTATTACAACGGTGCTTTTACCACCATTGTAAAATTAAAGTTGTAATATGGAGTTTTTGTTGTAGTGCCATTATCTAATTAACATGTTATAATGGTTAAGCGTTCTAAATTTACTTAACCTTACCCACTTGTCTAATTAACATGTTAAATTGGTTAAGTGTTCTAAATTTACTTAACCTTACCCACTTGTCTAATTAACATGTTAAATTGGTTAAGTGTTCTAAAATTAACTTAACCCTACCAAATCTTGTCTTAGCTTTAATTCATTTATTGAAGCACCAATCCCTCACATTAGATAGGATTGTTACGGTCACTAGATGTGCCGGTCGGTTCCGGGTAGCTTTACACCGCAACTCAGTCTAACCTCGGGTTCTTATTGGGCTCAATGCCTTAACCTCCCACATTAGATAGGTATTGTTGTGTTTACTGGACAGCCGGGCGGGTCCGGGCAATTTTACACCACAACTCAATCTAACCTCGGGTTAAGCCTATTCATATTTTCTACAATGTACACATTTCTCATTTAGGAGAAATTCTATATGTAAATTATTCCTAATTTACTTATGCCATAATTACTCTTTTAATGTACATTATCAACATTTATTATTATGGCCCACTTTCCCTCTAAATCATGTTTATAATTTTTGGTATGTAAATTATACCAAATTAAGTGTCACTAACCATGATTATGCTAAACATGACAATTACATGTAATTTCATGTTATTAATCAGAATAGGCTATACCCCACCTTCCCAAACTCGCCATAATAGTCATGCCCAAAATCACTGTGTCATATATTTGGCATTCCAAATCAATAGTTAAGCCTAATCTAGATTTAATGTTCCTATTTACATTTTACACCCAATATAGGTTAAATATCCAAACTTACAATTCATGTTAAAACTAGATTTAATATTCTAGTTTACAGTTTATGCCCAAAACTTGGTTTACAAGCCAATTACATACTTTGCGGCTAATTAACAATTTTACCATTTACGCCCAAGTCGAATATGCATGTAAATTATTTACGATTATAGCCAATTCAGATTATGCCATCATATTTGTTATGCCAAATTATCTTAATTAAGCTACACCCAAATTCCCGCGTCTTAATCGTACGTATAACATAATTTCACAAGTTTTTGTGTACTCATGAAATGAAACTAACAAAAGGAATAGGTGATAAGCACGAGAATTGACATAAAAGAATAGACATGCAAGAATGAACAAAATACAAAATTAATGGTTCCAATAGGTTCGATGTACATAACAGTAAATAGGAATAAACTAGACAAGTTACACCCTAAATATGAGATCCAACATAATTAAGGGAATAGGCATAGGTGATTTGGCCCAACTTAATGCCAGTTCTAGGTACAACTTAATAGGTTAATGGGAATAGGCATAAGCCACTAACTACAATAGTTATAGGCAATTAACCACAATAGTCATGTACGACTAACCACAATAGTTTCTCAATCATAGTCATAGGTAGCAGTCTCATAGTCATGAATCATAGGAAATAGTCCCAAATTTATGAATCATCGTCATAGTCATAGGCAACAGTCTTATGTTCATAGTCGGAGGCATAGTCTTATGTTCATAGTCATAGGCATAGTCTTATGTTCATAGTCTTAGGCATAGGCATAGTCTCCTTGGTAATTATTCACAATAGTCCTGAATCAGGTCCAAAGGAAAGTACAAACATAGATTCGAATGAAAGGATCAGTGTAACAACCCGGAATTTTGGGGCTAATTTAAAATTTTTATTTTAGAGATTTTAATGGATTTTAATATTTAGAATAATCTATTTTAAATAATAATGGCTAACAATTTATTTTGAAACGAATAAATTTAATTTAATTATAAAAGGAGTTTAAAACAGCACGGTAGATTGAAAATTTGAATTTGAACTTTGACTGATTGTACAAGATTCAAAATAAATCGAATTTCAGTAAAACCAAAAATATTTGAATCTGTTTAACCATATCTTTCTAACGAATCTGAAAAATTGAAATTTCACCTTGAAAATAGAAAGTTATGTCCAGTTTAAAATTTTGAAAGGTTGATGTAGAATATATATTTATATATATATATATATATTTTAATATAATATATAGCCCTTAAAAATAGCCTTTTTGCAAACGACCTCGGTTTTCGACGAAACCATTTTTGTTGGAATCGGAATGTCGAATTATTGCTAGGTTTCAATTTTCATAATTTTTCGAACTAATATGTGAGCGTGGAAAAGGAAAATGTGTTTTGACTGTTTCAGTCAAATTTAATCGAATCGAAAATGGCCATTTTTCAAACAGTCTCAGAATTCGATGAAATTAGTCTTGTTAGAATCGTCAAAACCAAGCTAGAAATGATATTTCTGTAATTTTTAGAGTCCGTATATGGCCCTAGTAATTTGAAATATACATTTGAATTTAATAGTTAAATGATTTATAATTAAATTTAAAGAAAAACATATCGTAACAGCCGAATTGGATTACGAAACATATTCCATTGTATCCGGGATGAAGCTTATTAGCTAGGGGCGACACTCGTTGAGTTTGATTTGGAGTTAATATGAGAGAACGGGTTCTTTGTGAGTAAATGAATTATATAATAATTAAATAGATTAAAAATACAGTATAAATACACTGTATAATACGGTGAACCCTAATCTTATATTCCAGCTGCCTCTTTCATCCTATCAATGGCCGAAACCCTTCCATTTTCTTTCCTTAATTGCACCCAGTCCCTTTCAAAATAAAACTTGAATCCAATACAAACATTGTCCAGATTTCTGAGGTCTTCGATTCTATAAGGGGGTGATGATGTCTCGGTCAACAGAGAGGAGGATTTCTGGCCAGGAAGTGCGGGGTTTAGGGGCCACCGTGTGGACCCAATACTGGTGCGAGTTGCACCATAGGATGGGCGATAGTAGAGGATGCCGCGAGCTTTGAGGTGACGACCTCCGATCGATGGTCAGCAGCTTGTGGGTGGTGCGCCGTTCAACCTTGTCTGTACGAGGATGGGTTCATGTTGTCTGTAGAAGTAACGAGGAAGAAGAAATAAAGGGGGGCGCGGCCTGATTGGTCAACAATGATAAGGTTTATAATTAATCAATTTAAATATCTATTAAAAATGCAAACCTTAAAACTATCATATCTCATTCAAATCAAATCGAAATTCGATGATTTCAGGGTCGTTAGAACCGTATTGTCGAGATCTATGCCATGAAGTTGACTAGAGATGAAACCGAGCACGTTGAAAATTCAGTAAAATTCAGATCTGAACGGAAAAGAAATGTGAGAAATCATATTCCTTTATATAATTAAAGTTATTAATCATAATTTTAGTATGCACTGTAATATTTGCAGAATGTTCATGATTCGATTTTAACTGTTTGATGTTGTTTGTTGACATGTTAAGTTGATAGAATATTTATGTTAAATATCATTTTGTGATTTGTCGACTCAAAAGTTATCAATGGTGTTGATTAGAAAGTTAGTCAAAACAAAATTTTCATTTATGTTGACAACATATAATTGTTATTTATAGTTTAATTAGAAATGATTGTGTTTGTCATATCAGAAGGAATGGATATTTTTGTGTACATTAAAAGAATTAGATTAGACGATTATTTTGTTTTCATTAAAAGGATACAACAAAATTCATATTTTGATTACATAAAAAGGTATTAGACAAAACCAAATTGTCATTTTGCTAATTGATAAGAGAATAATGTTATTTTTGTTGCATTAGAATAAAATTACATTTTTGTCATAACATGTTGTATTAGAATAAAAACACCATTATTGTTAGAAATTTTATGTTGGAATCATAACATCATTTTGATATAAAATGTATTTGCATTTGATTTTACAATTTTAATGTAAATGGTACATTAAAATATAAACACTTTGATATAAAGATGTATTTACATATAATTTCCATTTTTAATGATAATTAGAATTCATTAAAAAGAATGAATCTTTGTTTGGAAACTTGTTAACATGTAATTTACATTTTTTAATGATAATTAGAATTCATAAAAAAAAGAATCATATGAAAATGTATATTTTTATCCATTAAAAAGAAGGAATGAGTAGAAAATGTATATTTTTATACATTAAAAAGAATGACATTTTTGTCAAAACTTGATTTATGAAAAAGAATGACATTTTTGTCAAAACTTGATTAGTGGAAAAGAATTAGATAAAAGTGAACATTGTTATACATTGAAAAGATTATACAAAATTATCATATTTTGTAACATTGAAAAGATTATACAAAATTATCATATTTTGTACATTGAAAAGATTAGACTAAATTATGCATTTTTGGTCAAAGGTAAAAGAATGACAAAGTTATTCATTTTTGCAAATGCAAAGAATGAAATAAAAACATTCTTTTTATCATTTAAAAAGAGTGAAGTAAAAATACTCATTTTGCTTACATTGAAATGAATTAGACAAAACTAGCATTTTGTTTACATTGAAATGAATTAGAGTTAAACATATTTTTTGTTAGGAAGAAAAATATGCATTTTGCTAGAAAATGAAAATTAGAATAAAAAGTACATTTTGCTAGAAAATGAAAATTAGAATAAAAAGTACATTTTGCTAGAAAATGAATATTGGAATAAAAAGTACATTATGTTATAAAATGTAAATTAAAATAAAAAGGATTATTTTTGTCATATTAAAAGGATGAATTAGGAAGGGACGTTTTTGTCATTTTAAAGGAGATGAAGTAAAATATTCATTTTGTCATGAAAATGAATGAGACCAAAAATATGCGTTTTGGTAAATAAATAAGAGTTAGGATTTTTATTGTCAATTTGTTCACAATAAAAAGAATTGGGACGTGTGCTGTGATGTTGTATTTTTGATGTATTAAATATAAGGTTAGTATATTCAAACTGAATACTACACTTCCATTTACAAGTCATCCGACATGTTTATGTGATTGGGTCGATATTTTTTACACATCGCCCAAGTGCACAAATAATTTATTATTTGATTGTTGGATGAAACCCCACACGGGTGTTAGGATGATATTTGATCTACACTAGTCCCAATATTTAGTGTAGAATCCACTTTGGGTGTTATTTGGATGCTTGATAATTATTTATCATGACTATTGATTATATGCAATGTATGGTTGATGAGTGAGTCACATTCCAATGAAGAATATCCTTAGAAAAAGAAAATATTTTAGAAAAAGAATATATTTTGGAAAAATATATTTTTATTGAAATGAACCAGTTATTAACCAGAATAAATCATTAAATTTAGATTTAATGAAGTTTTCCAATTTGTTAATATTTAATTGAGAATGAATTAAATAAATTGGATTTTCGGTTTGTCGTGAATAGTGTCTTAAATAACACTGTTCTTAAACCCCGTATGAAAAGAATAATCTTTTAATTTAGATTATTAAAGTTTTCAATTATATTTAGTAGTTGAAATAAGATGAAATGTGAGTTGGGTTTATTGTGAACCGTGTTTTTGAGTGACATGTGTTCTTTAACTCAATTGGCAGTGAAAATATGATTTGGAATTTATAAAACTTTTATTAAGATTTAAGTGGGAATTTTCCAAAAGCCAAGTTTTCCAATTTAATATGTTAAATTGGAATTGAATGGAATTTGAATTAATAATAACCGAGATAAGCTTCTGTAAAAGAAGACTGATACTACATATGGAATTTAAGAGGCTTTGCCGCTATTCCATTTATATTATTGGTCGGATACAGAAATTTATAACGATTATATATTGATTTGATTTCTGTGAAGATTCCATATTTAATGGAAGTCGATTTTGTGTTTATTGTGAACGGTGTTTTAAAATGACATTAGTTCTTTAACCCAGTTAAAGATAAGATTAATTTCTTAAATTTAATTAATCATTGAATAATGATTTGTGATATTTAAAACCAAATTGGGTTCTTAATAAATCTTTAAAATTAAGATTTAAGAATAATTTAAAGAGTTTATCTTTGATAAAGTAATGCGAATATTTTATTAGAAAAATACTCTAAATTGGAATGAAATGTTGGATGTGCTTTTATAGCACTTGATCTTTAATTATAAAGATACGCGAATTATTCGGAAAGAAAGGGTTTAACCCATTCCGAATAATTACTACGACGATGAAGAGTCGAAGATGAAGACGGTGGTTGAAGACCGATGATCTTCACATCGAATGGATGTGTTGCTACTGAGACCCATGATGGGAGTAGCTACCTTGAAGGGGCTTCAGTGGCGGCCGTCCGGACTATTGTTGATTGTTCAGATTTGGTTTTCGCTCAGGCCCAGAGCATAAGCTTGTAAATGGATGCGTGTCTGACATTGGATTTCGTTCCAGGCGAATTAAATTGATTGTTATTAATGTATATATGTTTGGTGGTAGAGAATTTATTCTCTATTTAACACCCTGGTATATTAATAGTGATTGATCGCATGGCGTGAATTGTCAATGTGGCACACCAAGATGCAATTGATCAAGGCTTTTGTTGAAAAGCAGGGCCTTGTAGGATGATCAATGTATAGCCTATTATGGCATAGCTTTGTGTATATCGTGACTTCGCGAGCCTCACACCCCTGTATGAGTCAAAAACGGGATATGGACCGTAGGGAGTGCACACGTTTCTTTCTAGCTAGTGGTACTGTCAGTGCTTAAACTGATTGGCATTTTACTTATGTGGATGATGGATTTTGAGGCGCCTCGGATTTTTATAGGCTGTTAATGGTCATACTATAGGTTCAAAGGAACCGGGAAACGTGTGTTCAGGCATAACCAATCCACTGCCGATAGGCGGGGACCGGCCCTACCGCTCCAAGGGTTCACTGCGGGGGATCCTGAGGCATTTGCTAGAGTGTCTCGAATCGGAGAGGACGATCCCTAGCCTCGACTCATGATGGAAATCAAATTTCCAATACGACCTTGTGGTTTTGATTGTAGAACTAGTATGGCGACATGATATATGGTACTCATGTCGTCTATGATTGATACATTATGATTGAAATGTTTTTTATTAGAACATTTACACACTAATATTAAATCCGTTTTATCATATCAAGCATCTTTTGACCATTATAAGGTAAAATTCTATCCTCCGGTTTGCGTTGCATTGTGTGATGGGACTTGAGTCTTATAATGGTTTCATTTTTCTAAAAAGCATTACGTTGTTTAATGATTTACTTTATTTTATGCACTGGCAATCCAATGGAGTAAACCCATTCTGCGTTAGCGGCGTGGTCCTGTGATTAGCCTTATTATTAGATAAGTTAAGTTAAGATTTCTCATACCAGTCCCATGACTGACCTGTAGTTTGTTTCACTGGCAAACTCGGGTGCCCATATTTTCTACACGGGCAGTCGAGTAGCTTTTTACAGATATATTTACAGGATCCTGGTTTACAGCTGAAGCGATATTCGGAAAGCTATGTATCCGTGTATTCCTTTCAGTCGTATATTATAATATTTTTCCGCTGCTATTTAAATGTAATTTAAATATCTGATATTATTGTATTCCTATTGTGTAATATATATTCATACTCTGTGATTTTCTTGTACTATGATGTATTTTTTGGAATCAGCAATGAAATGTTCTTCAGTTTGTGTTCTGATGTGTGTTGTTCTCAAAGCAATCCAGCCTTTCCTTTACCGGGAAGTTTGGGTCATCACAATCAGGCATATTCTCATATCCATTTGATTTCATGTCACAAATAGATCTAGGCGTTCAAATCTAAATATTAATTGACTTACATTGATCGGTTTTAGAAAAGGATAATAAGATAGCGTTGTGGTGATTTGTTATGATTCGCGTGATGTTGCTTGAAGCCATTGAACTAGCCTCTGCTTCCCTTCTTGAAGCTTTAACTTGATTTGAATCTCCAATTTGAAGAAGAACCATAACTTGTTTTAGTGGAGAATAAGATTTATTCTAATGGTGGAGGCTTAGAATAGAGAGAAACAGCATGTAGACGGCTCAAAGAATTTGTGTGGAAAAACCTTAGGTCTAGGCATTCTTTTATAGGTGCTGAGAGTGTTTTAGAGCCATTAGATCATCATAGAATCAATCAAGGCCATCTAGACAAGATAGAGTTATCCCAGTGACTCAGCAATAGGTCAGGAATGACTCAGCAATGACTCAGCATTTGTATTAATAACTTTCTACTTTAATGTTAATGTACCAAATGTACATCTTTTCTTTTTTTATTATTTATTGTCAATCAACCGAACATAAATACATATTTAATATATATATATATATATATTCCCTTTAATGTATACATTAACTACCCATATATAAATATTTATTTATACATGAACAAATCTTTCTTACTTTTAATTTGTCATAAATCCAATTAGAGAAGGCCACGTAAAAAAACAATCCTTGACAACCAAAAATGCGCAACGTACGCCACATGATGCGTACACGTCATATTATGTATATATATATATTATATACATATATATATATATATTTATTTATTTTTTAGCTATCTTCCCAATTAACCATTTTCGCACAAAACCACTTTTTGAACTGCGTTCACACTAAGCCACTTTTAAGCCATTCCCCTAAAACAAAAATATGGGGCTGGTGGGGATCGAACTCTATATCTCTTGTATGCAAGTCACATGTTCTAACCAAATGAGCTACCAAGTCTTTTGCTTACAAACATTAGAACAATGCTAAACATTATTCTTTTCTCATTCCTCTTTTTTGTGTTTTGCTACAATATTTAATTTAAAGATATCTCCTTCATATGGAGTCTGATTTTCGCAAACTCACTCTATCTCAATGTAATAACCCGAAAATCTGGTCCAGTTTAAAATTTTTATTTCGGCAATTTTAGGGAATTTAGATTATTTAAAATGAATTATTTTAAATAATATCGACCGGAAAATTTATTTTGAATATAATTCGATCGTATATATTATATACGTCGTCGTTAAAATATAAATAATTATAAAAGGAATTGAAAATGGCGCGGTAGTTCGATAATTCGATTTCAAACTTCAATTGAATGTACCGGGTGCAAAACAATCCGGAATTTAGTGAAACCAAAAATGATAGGATCTAATTGATAATATCTTTCTATCGAATCCGAAAAATCAAGATTTCATAGCGGGAATCAAAAGATATGTCCAGTTGAAAATTCTGAATAGTCGCTATGGAATTCAGGCCCTTAAAAATGGAAATTTTGCAAACAACCTCGGATTTTGACGAAACCACTTTTGTTGGGTCCGTGATGTCGAGTTATTGCTAGATTCCAAATTTCATAATTTTTCGAATCAATATGTGAGTATGGCAAAGGAAAACACGTTTGACCAGTTTCAGTTGATTTTAATCGACTGGAAATTGGCCATTTTTCAAACGGTCTCAGAATTCGACGAAACTAGTTTTGTTAGGACCGTATCGTCAATACAAAGCTAGAAAATATTTTTTGAGAATTTTTAGAGTTAGTATGTGACCCCGGTAATTTGAAATGTACGTTTAAAATTCAATATAGTGATTTAAATGTAAATTTAACGGAAACTGATTCAAACGATCGAATCAACCTGCGATACATATCCCATTGTGTTCGGAATGGGGGTGAAACGCTATGGACGACAGGCGGTGGGCCTCGTTTATAGGTCGTATGTAAAAGTCCACTTTTAGAAATTAAATAATATATAAAAAAAAAACCCCTCCTCCTTAAAATTGTTCTGGCCCCCCCTACTCGTTTTCAAATCGACAGGAAGAGGAAAAAAAAAAGAAACTAAGCCCTAATCGAGCGACGGAGGGCCCTCGACGCCGCCACCGGAGGCGCCCACCTCCGTCCAAGCTCGCCGCCCTCCCCTCCTTCTTCTCCTCCGCCACCTCGAAGCGACACACCCCCCCCCCCTCGTGAAAACAACGCGCCGCACCCTGACCCAGTCGAGCCAACCTCCTCCGCCTTCCTTTCTCCCCTTCCTCCCTCTTCTCCTCTGACCAGCGAGCCGCTCCACCCCCCTCAGGCTCCTTCGCCCTTTTCAAAAACTGCCAGTAAGTTTTTATTATTTATTTAGTTTATTTCAATTATTTTATGTAATGATTTTTAGATAAAGATTCGAGTGTTATTACTTTTTTTAAGATAAAGATTCGATTGTTATTTTTTAAATAGAAAAGATTCGATTTTTAAATAGAAAAGATTCGATTTTTAAATAGAAAAGAGTCGATTTTTGAGATGGAAAAGGCGGAATCTTTTTATATAGTGAACTTCGAAAGAAAAATATGGTTTTTTATATAGTGAACTTCGAATTAAAAATATGGTTTTTTATATAGTGAACTTCGAATTAAAAATATGGTTTTTTATATAGTGAACTTCGAATTAAAAATATGATTTTTATATAGTGAACTTCGAAAGAAAAATATGGTTTTTTTATATAGTGAACTTCGAATTAAAAATATGATTTTTATATATTGAACTTCGAATTAAAAATATGGTTTTTATATATTGAACTTTGAATTAAAAATATGATTTTTATATATTGAACTTCAAATTAAAAATATGATTTTTATATATTGAACTTCGAAATAAAAATATGATGTTTATATATTGAATAGCGAAGTAAAAACTCGATTTTTACATAGGTAGTGAAAGCGGGCGACGAAGGTAACAAAAAGGCGAGGACGAAGATCTATATCAAAGTAGAGTCAAGATGATTGGATAGCTATCGGTGAGAATTTCTCACTCTTCAATTTCTTTTCTAGTTATATATATATACTAGGATGCAGACGGTGCTTAGTAGCACCCGACACAATCGTCCACAGACCATGGACTTGTTTGTTTGGTTGCATAGATTAGTGATGATTTGATTTGAAATTGAATTGTTGGGTGAAATAAATTGATTTGATTGATGTGTGAATGGCGTGGGCCTTCACTAGACCGGGGATAAGGCTAGGCCTCGTCCCGTTTCTAGTATCGTGCCGTTATGCCGCCGAAATTTTCTAAAATAAGTTAGAAAATAAAAATATCATTCTATTTAAAGAATGAACTGAATAGAAATTCATATGTTAAAATAAAATGTTTTATCGTCAAAAATATAATTTTTAACGTGAATATGAATATAGTGAATATGAATAAAATAAAATATTCATTTACAAACCGGACGGTTTGTTTGTGTACACCTATTTGAAAGACATTGATTGGGACGATAAATTTCACACATCGCCCAACTGCACAAATAAAATCTGTGTTTGATTGTTTGAAACCCCACACGGGTGTTGGGATGAAATTTGAAGTTCACTCATCCTGATTGATTAAATATGTCGATCGATTGATTGACAGGCTGTTATAAGCGTTAGATATCTATATTTGATGCTTATACAGTGTAGTGCACTTTGGTTGATGGTTGATTATTTTTCAATGCTATTATACATGTGTTGTATGAAAATCCATATAATTAACTTTATATGGTAATTGATTGGGCCTCATTCCAGTTTTAAAATAGAAATATTTGAAATGGAAATATTCGAAATGGAATATTTGAAAATATCAATATATGAAGCCGTGTTGATTAGATTGACGTCATTTTGACGTGAACGATATTTATATCGATTTTATTCATTTTAAAATGAATATTAAAAAGTAATTTTGAAATCGAATATTTCGAAATGAATTGAATTGAAAACGATTTCGAAAGGAATTGAATTGAAAACGATTTCGAAATGAATTGAATTGAAAACGATTTCGAAAGGAATTGAATTGAAAACGATTTCGAAATGAATTGAATTGAAAACGATTTCGAAATGTATTGAATTGAAAACGATTTCGAAATGAATTGAATTGAAAACGATTTCGAAATGAATTGAATTGAAAACGATTTCGAAATGAATTGAATTGAAAACGATTTCGAAAGGAATTGAATTGAAAACGATTTCGAAATGAATTGAATTGAAAACGATTTCGAAAGGAATTGAATTGAAAACGATTTCGAAAGGAATTGAATTGAAAATGATTTCGAAATGAATTGAATTGAAAACGATTTCGAAATGAATTGAATTGAAAACGATTTCGAAATGAATTGAATTGAAAACGATTTCGAAAGGAATTGAATTGAAAGCGAATTGAAATGAATTCAAATTGAATTGAAATTTGAATTGAATAGAAATGAATTTTAAAACGAATTTATAAAGAAGAGTTCAATTTTGATTTGAATTGAAATGGAAGTTGAAATTGCTTTTGGAAATGAATTTAAAACTATTTTTTAAATTCGTTTTAAATAGAAATCAACGAAATATATATTATATATATTATATATAATATAATGGCCTGAATAGAACGCGCCGCGCCGCGGCAGTTCGTGAATTTCGACCATTTATTTCAAACGGACATTACGGGAGATCCGACCGTCGGATTCTCCTAAAACCGGAACCGTTGGGTTCGTATCGAAAAGAGCTTTCTAACGAATATTAGAAATTTGAAATCTAACGGTTGGATTTGGAGTTACGTCCAAATCAAATTTGAAAAAGGTCGCTGTAAGTGCAGTTCGATGGCCATTGGTGGAAATCGACTGTACGGGCCTTGATAAAATTATTAAAAATAGTAATAATTTGTGTAAAATCATAAGAAATGATTTAGAAAGGATTGGGATGAAAAACTCCATATTTGAAAGGATAAAAATAGATTTTTATCGAAATGAACTAGTTTTGAACTAGAATTATAATTCTATTTATTTTTAAATAAATAAATTGAATTTGAAAAGGGTTTTGAAAATAACCAAAATCTCCAATGATTGCATTGGAGTGGATTTGAATCGAAATTGTCTTCGGAATATTTCGATGTTGGAATTCGTGATTATACAGATGTTGTTATGGAAATTTGAAAGATATATATTTATATCGTTATTTCCAATACGACATTTGTTAGTCGTAGAATTTGATATTGAATATAAGCCGATATATTTTCTATTCAGAGCCTTATATTGAATATCAAATGTGATTTGGGTTTGTCGTGAATGGTGTCTTCATTAACACTGTTCTTGAACCCAGTTGAGAAAAGATTAAATCTTTTTATTTAGATTTAATGAAGTGTACCAATTAAACGATATTTAATTGGAATTGAATTGGTATTGATTTTTGGGTTTATCGTGAACAGTGTTTTAAATAACACTTGTTCTTTAACCCGATAATTAATGGAATGTGATTTTGGGTTTATCGTGAACCGTGTTTTAAATGACACTGATTGTTTAACCCAGTTAAAGATTAAAACTAAGTGGAGTTTTAATGAATCTTTAATTAGATTGAAATGATCGAAAATGGAGTATCACCAGTTTTGCTCCAGGCGATGGTTAAATCTTTAATTAGATTTGAACGTGAAATGGTAATTGAATTTACCGATAACACTGTGGTGTTAGATATGAAGTATTACCAGTTTTACTTCATGGGATGAATAGGTTGGGATTGGGAAATAAAATAAATGATTACTTCGGTGTGGTTCGCTAATCCCGACTAGTTTGAATTGATATTCAAAGGAGATTAAAGAATAAATTTAAAGAATTTATCTTGGATAAAATTAATGGGAACTTTTCCCAGAGTATAGGAAATTTTAAATAAAAGAATATTCTGAATTGGAATGAGGCGTATGTTGTGTTTGTGTAACACTTTTATAATATATACGCGAGTTATTCAGAAAGACCGGGTTTATCCCATTCTGAATAACTGATTCGACGTGGTGTCGAAGATGAAGACGGTGGTCGAAGACCAGAAGTCTTCACGTCGTTTGGGTGATTACTGATGATCTTGATTGGGCTGTACACCCAAGAAGATGGAAACAGTTAGTGATCGCCCAGACGTACTTGGAGATCGATGGATATGCGGGGTACTAGGTGCCTCTGGTTTCGTTCAGACCCAGAACGGACTTGTAAATGGACTGTGTGTCTGACATTGGATTTTAGTCTGTGTGATTGATTTCTATTAAATATATATCTGTTTGGCGGCGGAGAATTTATTCTTTTGCTTAACGCCCTTCTCTGAGACGTACGAGCTCAGGGGTTATATATTGATGGATATCAAATGCATGGAGTGAATTGCCTGTGTGGCATGCCTAAGTGGCAATTGATCGAGGCTTCTGTTGAAAAGCAAAGTCTTGTGGTGATGATCAAAGCACGGCCTTTGTGGCGTAGCTTTGTGTAACGTTTACCTCGCGAGTTACACACCCGGTATGGACCAAAAACGGGAGACGGACCTCAGGGAGGACTTGCGTTTCTTTCTAGCTAGAAGTGGCATCAGTGGTTTTACACGCCCTGACGAGTTTGACTTATGTGGTTGTTGCTGTTGCGAGGCGCCTCGGTTATATCGGTTTCGGCCGATGCATTCTGGTCGGCAGACGGACCAGACTTACACCCCATAGGGTGGGGAAACGTAGTGTTCAGGAATTTTAATCCACATCGGTGGACCGGCCCTGACGATCCAAAGGCTTGACTGAGTACTTGCCTGAGACACGAGCTAGAGCGTCTCGAATCGGTTGAGGACTATCTTTTGCCTCGGTTCATAGATGGAAATCCAATTTCCAAATACGTGACATTTGCGGTTTTATTTGTAAACCTACATGTGGCGACATAGTGGCATGGGACGCTCATGTCGCCTATGAATGATACTTATGATTTGAAGTTGTTTTATACACTATGCACTTATAGTAGTATCAAATGATTTGTTTTAAACGTACTAAGCATGTTTGGCTATTATAAGGGAAAACCCTATCCTCGGCTGCGTTGCATTGTGTGATGGGACCTGGGTCTTATAATAGCTTCATTTTTAGAAAAGCATCGCGCTGTTTACTTATATGCACTGGTATTCTTGGGAGGAAACCCGTTCCGTGTTATACGGCGTGGTCCCTTGATTTACCTAACTTTAAATAAAGATTAATAACTGTTTTAGTTCTCACACCAGTCACATGACTAACCTGGAGTTTATTGTTTTAACCTAAACTCTGGGTGCCCCTATTTTGACACGGGCAGCTAGTAGTTTTGGTTTTGCAGATTTATATTCACAGGATCCTGGTTTACAGCTGGAACGATATCCGGAAAGCTTTGTATCCGTATATCTCCTTCTAGTTGTGTATTGTATTATTTTCCGCTGCGATGTATTTTAAATGTAATTTAAATCTCTGATATTTCTGTGTAATATTTATTCATACTCTGTATATTCTTGTAATCTGATGCACTGTTGTAATATACAGTGAAATGTTCTTCTGTACGCGTTCTGTTTTGTCGTGTTCTCAAACGATAGGGCGTTTCGAACGGTCTGGGTCGGTTTAGCGACTGGTTCGGACCGAGCGAAATTCGTTCCTTCACAGTTGGTATCAGAGCTTTGGTTTACAAAGCTAGAGAACAAGGCACATTAGAACCATACGAAAGAATTCATCAGATATTGGGTTAGTAATATCCAATGGGAATGACTCGTTAGAGATGGGATCAGTAGTATCCTAGAACGAGTGTGAAGAGTATATTTGAAAAATGAAAACCAATTTTGTTTTGAAAATTTAAAATCAATTATTTGTATTTGATTATTTAGTTTATATTGATTTGGACAGTCCAGTATATAAAGATTTTGCATATACGCCTTGCAAACGTGTATTTGAAATTTTAATATACTGGATAGATATAGAATCACATTCTAGACACCCGGAGATGGTTCTGATGATTGATCGATCATTATCAGAATTTATGATCGTGTTTTGAAGATGTAATATCTATATATCTCCTATTGACTGGTGTGAGAACCAAAATTAGATAGGACCTATTGTTGTGATTTGGCATCAAAAACATGATTTTCAGTATATATATCAAAATTATGAATTTGAAACGTTAATTCACTAATTGATTGATGTTTGTGTTGTTTGTTTATTTGGTTGATAATTTTGAACCATTTAGCCTAATTGAACCAAATATTGAATTAGATTGAAAATTGGTTGCGTTTGCTTGCATATACTTGTACTTACATTGAACAGGTCATAGCAAGGAGGCTAGAGCAGAGAATAAAGTTTGTTTGCCCGACAAATAGGTACATGTTTACTACATAATATACTGTTTTGTTTGGGTGATGATGATTTTATGAGCCTATTGGCTAGCCGCTTGGCTTTTTCTTTTTGAGATCTGAAGGACAGGGGAAGCTATTTGAAATTCCCCGATGCTCCCGGTGCCGGGGAGGTTATGGCGAAATTTTTCAAAAATTTAGGGTGTTAGCCAAATTTTTAAAATTTTAGAGAATTCTCAGAAACTAAAGAGTTGGAGAATGGAAGCCAGACCGAACGTAGTGTTGATTAATCAAACCACTTTCGACTTTGTTCCTTTTCGGGGACGAAAAGTTTTAAGTGGGGGAGATTGTAATAACCCGAAAATCTGGTCCAGTTTAAAAATTTTATTTCGGCAATTTTAGCGAATTTAGATTATTTAAAATGAATTATTTTAAATAATATCGACCGGAAAATTTATTTTGAATATAATTCGATCGTATATATTATATACGTCATCGTTAGAATATAAATAATTATATATAATTATAAAAGGAATTGAAAATGGCGCGGTAGTTCGATAATTCGATTTCAAACTTCAATTGAATGTACCGGGTGCAAAACAATCCGGAATTTAGTGAAACCAAAAATGATAGGATCTAATTGATAATATCTTTCTATCGAATCCGAAAAATCAAGATTTCATAGTGGGAATCAAAAGATATGTCCAGTTGAAAATTCTGAATAGTCGCTATGGAATTCAGGCCCTTAAAAATGGAAATTTTGCAAACAACCTCGGATTTCGACGAAACCACTTTTGTTGGGTCCGTGATGTCGAGTTATTGCTAGATTCCAAATTTCATAATTTTTCGAATCAATATGTGAGTATGGCAAAGGAAAACACGTTTGACCAGTTTCAGTTGATTTTAATCGACTGGAAATTGGCCATTTTTCAAACGGTCTCAGAATTCGACGAAACTAGTTTTGTTAGGACCGTATCGTCAATACGAAGCTAGAAAATATTTTTCGAGAATTTTTAGAGTTAGTATGTGACCCCGGTAATTTGAAATATACGTTTAAAATTCAATATAGTGATTTAAATGTAAATTTAACGGAAACTGATTCAAACGATCGAATCAACCTGCGATACATATCCCATTGTGTTCGGAATGGGGGTGAAACGCTATGGACGACAGGCGGTGGGCCTCGTTTAGAGGTCGTATGTAAAAGTCAACTTTTAGAAATTAAATAATATATAAAATAAAAAAAATAAAAAAAACCCCTCCTCCTTAAAATTGTTCTGGCCCCCCCTACTCGTTTTCAAATCGACAGGAAGAGGAAAAAAAAAAGAAACTAAGCCCTAATCGAGCGAGGGAGGGCCCTCGACGCCGCCACCGGAGGCGCCCACCTCCGTCCAAGCTCGCCGCCCTCCCCTCCTTCTTCTCCTCCGCCACCTCGAAGCGACACACCCCCCCCCCCCTCGTGAAAACAACGCGCCGCACCCTGACCCAGTCGAGCCAACCTCCTCCGCCTTCCTTTCTCCCCTTCCTCCCTCTTCTCCTCTGACCAGCGAGCCGCTCCACCCCCCTCAGCCTCCTTCGCCCTTTTCAAAAACTGCCAGTAAGTTTTTATTATTTATTTAGTTTATTTCAATTATTTTATGTAATGATTTTTAGATAAAGATTCGAGTGTTATTATTTTTTTTAAGATAAAGATTCGATTGTTATTTTTTAAATAGAAAAGATTCGATTTTTAAATAGAAAAGATTCGATTTTTAAATAGAAAAGATTCGATTTTTGAGATGGAAAAGGCGGAATCTTTTTATATAGTGAACTTCGAAAGAAAAATATGGTTTTTTATATAGTGAACTTCGAATTAAAAATATGGTTTTTTATATAGTGAACTTCGAATTAAAAATATGGTTTTTTATATAGTGAACTTCGAATTAAAAATATGATTTTTATATAGTGAACTTCGAAAGAAAAATATGGTTTTTTTATATAGTGAACTTCGAATTAAAAATATGATTTTTATATATTGAACTTCGAATTAAAGATATGATTTTTATATATTGAACTTCGAATTAAAAATATGATTTTTATATATTGAACTTCGAATTAAAAATATGATTTTTATATATTGAACTTCGAAATAAAAATATGATGTTTATATATTAAATAGCGAAGTAAAAACTCGATTTTTACATAGGTAGTGAAAGCGGGCGACGAAGGTAACGAAAAGGCGAGGACGAAGATCTATATCAAAGTAGAGTCAAGATGATTGGATAGCTATCGGTGAGAATTTCTCACTCTTCAATTTCTTTTCTAGTTATATATATATACTAGGATGCAGACGGTGCTTAGTAGCACCCGACACAATCGTCCACAGACCATGGACTTGTTTGTTTGGTTGCATAAATTAGTGATGATTTGATTCGAAATTGAATTGTTGGGTGAAATAAATTGATTTGATTGATGTGTGAATGGCGTGGGCCTTCACTACACTGGGGATAAGGCTAGGCCTCGTCCCGTTTCTAGTATCGTGCCGTTATGCCGCCGAAATTTTCTAAAATAAGTTAGAAAATAAAAATATCATTCTATTTAAAGAATGAACTGAATAGAAATTCATATGTTAAAATAAAATGTTTTATCGTCAAAAATATAATTTTTAACGTGAATATGAATATAGTGAATATGAATAAAATAAAATATTCATTTACAAACCGGACGGTTTGTTTGTGTACACCTATTTGAAAGACATTGATTGGGACGATAAATTTCACACATCGCCCAACTACACAAATAAAATCTGTGTTTGATTGTTTGAAACCCCACACGGGTGTTGGGATGAAATTTGAAGTTCACTCATCCTGATTGATTAAATATGTCGATCGATTGATTGACAGGCTGTTATAAGCGTTAGATATCTATATTTGATGCTTATACAGTGTAGTGCACTTTGGTTGATGGTTGATTATTTTTCAATGCTATTATACATGTGTTGTATGAAAATCCATATAATTAACTTTATATGGTAATTGATTGGGCCTCATTCCAGTTTTAAAATATAAATATTTGAAATGGAAATATTCGAAATGGAATATTTGAAAATATCAATATATGAAGCCGTGTTGATTAGATTGACGCCATTTTGACGTGAACGATATTTATATCGATTTTATTCATTTTAAAATGAATATTAAAAAGTAATTTTGAAATCGAATATTTCGAAATGAATTGAATTGAAAACGATTTCGAAAGGAATTGAATTGAAAACGATTTCGAAATGAATTGAATTGAAAACGATTTCGAAATGAATTGAAAACGATTTCGAAATGAATTGAATTGAAAACGATTTCGAAATGAATTGAATTGAAAACGATTTCGAAATGAATTGAATTGAAAACGATTTCGAAATGAATTGAATTGAAAACGATTTCGAAAGGAATTGAATTGAAAACGATTTCGAAATGAATTGAATTGAAAACGATTTCGAAAGGAATTGAATTGAAAACGATTTCGAAAGGAATTGAATTGAAAACGATTTCGAAATGAATTGAATTAAAAACGATTTCGAAATGAATTGAATTGAAAACGATTTCGAAAGGAATTGAATTGAAAGCGAATTGAAATGAATTCAAATTGAATTGAAATTTGAATTGAATAGAAATGAATTTTAAAACGAATTTATAAAGAAGAGTTCAATTTTGATTTGAATTGAAATGGAAGTTGAAATTGCTTTTGGAAACGAATTTAAAACTATTTTTAAAATTTGTTTTAAATAGAAATCAACGAAATATATATTATATATATTATATATAATATAATGGCCTGAATAGAACGCGCCGCGCCGCGGCAGTTCGTGTATTTCGACCATTTATTTCAAACGGACATTACGGGAGATCCGACCGTCGGATTCTCCTAAAACCGGAACCGTTGGGTTCGTATCGAAAAGAGCTTTCTAACGAATATTAGAAATTTGAAATCTAACGGTTGGATTTGGAGTTACGTCCAAATCAAATTTGAAAAAGGTCGCTGTAAGTGCAGTTCGATGGCCATTGGTGGAAATCGACTGTACGGGCCTTGATAAAATTATTAAAAATAGTAATAATTTGTGTAAAATCATAAGAAATGATTTAGAAAGGATTGGGATGAAAAACTCCATATTTGAAAGGATAAAAATAGATTTTTATCGAAATGAACTAGTTTTGAACTAGAATTATAATTCTATTTATTTTTAAATAAATAAATTGAATTTGAAAAGGGTTTTGAAAATAACCAAAATCTCCAATGATTGCATTGGAGTGGATTTGAATCGAAATTGTCTTCGGAATATTTCGATGTTGGAATTCGTGATTATACATATGTTGTTATGGAAATTTGAAAGATATATATTTATATCGTTATTTCCAATACGACATTTGTTAGTCGTAGAATTTGATATTGAATATAAGCCGATATATTTTCTATTCAGAGCCTTATATTGAATATCAAATGTGATTTGGGTTTGTCGTGAATGGTGTCTTCATTAACACTGTTCTTGAACCCAGTTGAGAAAAGATTAAATCTTTTTATTTAGATTTAATGAAGTGTACCAATTAAACGATATTTAATTGGAATTGAATTGGTATTGATTTTTGGGTTTATCGTGAACAGTGTTTTAAATAACACTTGTTCTTTAACCCGATAATTAATGGAATGTGATTTTGGGTTTATCGTGAACCGTGTTTTAAATGACACTGATTCTTTAACCCAGTTAAAGATTAAAACTAAGTGGAGTTTTAATGAATCTTTAATTAGATTGAAATGATCGAAAATGGAGTATCACCAGTTTTGCTCCAGGCGATGGTTAAATCTTTAATTAGATTTGAACGTGAAATGGTAATTGAATTTACCGATAACACTGTGGTGTTAGATATGAAGTATTACCAGTTTTACTTCATGGGATGAATAGGTTGGGATTGGGAAATAAAATAAATGATTACTTCGGTGTGGTTCGCTAATCCCGACTAGTTTGAATTGATATTCAAAGGAGATTAAAGAATAAATTTAAAGAATTTATCTTGGATAAAATTAATGGGAACTTTTCCCAGAGTATAGGAAATTTTGAATAAAAGAATATTCTGAATTGGAATGAGGCGTATGTTGTGTTTGTGTAACACTTTTATAATATATACGCGAGTTATTCAGAAAGACCGGGTTTATCCCATTCTGAATAACTGATTCGACGTGGTGTCGAAGATGAAGACGGTGGTCGAAGACCAGAAGTCTTCACGTCGTTTGGGTGATTACTGATGATCTTGATTGGGCTGTACACCCAAGAAGATGGAAACAGTTAGTGATCGTCCAGACGTACTTGGAGATCGATGGATATGCGGGGTACTAGGTGCCTCCGGTTTCGTTCAGACCCAGAACGGACTTGTAAATGTACTGTGTGTCTGACATTGGATTTTAGTCTGTGTGATTGATTTCTATTAAATATATATCTGTTTGGCGGCGGAGAATTTATTCTTTTGCTTAACGCCCTTCTCTGAGACGTACGAGCTCAGGGGTTATATATTGATGGATGTCAAACGCATGGAGTGAATTGCCTGTGTGGCATGCCTAAGTGGCAATTGATCGAGGCTTCTGTTGAAAAGCAAAGTCTTGTGGTGATGATCAAAGCACGGCCTTTGTGGCGTAGCTTTGTGTAACGTTTACCTCGCGAGTTACACACCCGGTATGGACCAAAAACGGGAGACGGACCTCAGGGAGGACTTGCGTTTCTTTCTAGCTAGAAGTGGCGTCAGTGGTTTTACACGCCCTGACGAGTTTGACTTATGTGGTTGTTGCTGTTGCGAGGCGCCTCGGTTATATCGGTTTCGGCCGATGCATTCTGGTCGGCAGACGGACCAGACTTACACCCCATAGGGTGGGGAAACGTAGTGTTCAGGAATTTTAATCCACATCGGTGGACCGGCCCTGACGATCCAAAGGCTTGACTGAGTACTTGCCTGAGACATGGGCTAGAGCGTCTCGAATCGGTTGAGGACTATCTTTTGCCTCGGTTCATAGATGGAAATCCAATTTCCAAATACGTGACATTTGCGGTTTTATTTGTAAACCTACATGTGGCGACATAGTGGCATGGGACGCTCATGTCGCCTATGATTGATACTTATGATTTGAAGTTGTTTTATACACTATGCACTTATAGTAGTATCAAATGATTTGTTTTAAACGTACTAAGCATGTTTGGCTATTATAAGGGAAAACCCTATCCTCGGCTGCGTTGCATTGTGTGATGGGACCTGGGTCTTATAATAGCTTCATTTTTAGAAAAGCATCGCGCTGTTTACTTATATGCACTGGTATTCTTGGGAGGAAACCCGTTCCGTGTTACACGGCGTGGTCCCTTGATTTACCTAACTTTAAATAAAGATTAATAACTGTTTTAGTTCTCACACCAGTCACATGACTGACCTGGAGTTTATTGTTTTAACCTAAACTCTGGGTGCCCCTATTTTGACACGGGCAGCTAGTAGTTTTGGTTTTGCAGATTTATATTCACAGGATCCTGGTTTACAGCTGGAACGATATCCGGAAAGCTTTGTATCCGTATATCTCCTTCTAGTTGTGTATTGTATTATTTTCCGCTGCGATGTATTTTAAATGTAATTTAAATCTCTGATATTTCTGTGTAATATTTATTCATACTTTGTATATTCTTGTAATCAGATGCACTGTTGTAATATACAGTGAAATGTTCTTCTGTACGCGTTCTGTTTTGTCGTGTTCTCAAACGATAGGGCGTTTCGAACGGTCTGGGTCGGTTTAGCGACTGGTTCGGACCGAGCGAAATTCGTTCCCGTCACACTCAAGCAGAAGACGAACGCAATTGGGCAACCCGTTTTACCTAATTCTTCTTTTTCAAATTAATTATTCTCTAATTTGTGAAACTTAATGTTACAGAATTACGGGGTGTTACATTATGCCAAGTATGTTATTATTATATTTTGTTCCATGCAATGTGAATATTCTACAGGTTCTTTGTCAGTCCACCATTAAGTTTCCTTTCTTTTCCTTTCTTTGGCGACCGTCCCGTGCTAGTCTGGTATTGGCACAACGCACATTTTAGGGAAATGTCTGCTAGTGCGGGGCGGGCCGTCACATTTGGTATCAGAGCTCTAGGTTGCATAGTTAACTTAGGGAAAGACATCAGGGAGAGATAGTATATGTATATGAAAGCGCATATTTGTGATTATTTTGGTTTTCAAAAGCTATATATATATACTATTAGTATATGTAAGGATGAAGTCGCACTGCACTGGCACCACAAAAAAGATGGTTAATCGTTTTCTCTTTACAGATTTAACGATGAGCCGATATACGAGGGTTACTGGTAGAGGAGCTAATAATGGTAATGCTCCTGATATGAGGACGATGTTCACTGACTTCATGAGAGAGATGCTTAGAAATGTGCAAGGTGCAGTTCCTAATGCTGCTAATGGTGGTGGTGCAGCAGTGCAGGCGCTTAGGGCCGATTTCTCCAAGCTCTGTAAAACTACACTAGTCTTGGTGGGAAGCCGTTCCACAGAACGGAATCGTCTACAGAAGTTCAGTATTGGTTGGATAGCTGTGAGCATATCTTCGAATATTTTGGTATCGAGGATGCGATGAAGAGAAAACTAGCATCCCGTCAACTGCAAGGACAGGAGATGAATTGATGGAATGCTATTAAGGTCGCTACCCCAGAGGATCAAGTTACGTGGGATCATTTTAAGGCCCGATTCAGTGAAAAGTTTATCCCAGCTGCTCAGAAATCAGAGCTGTTTAGGAAGTTCTTGGAGCGTAAACAAAATGGTAGGGCAGTCTTGGAGTATATTGCTGAGTTCTATACTCTATCGAAGTATGGATTATCCCTCATTGACACTCTCGAGAAGAAGAATGAGAAGTTCATAATAGGCTTGGATCAGTACTTGGGGGAAAGGCTTATTAACCACATCGATGAGACGTTTGAATCAATTGTAGAGAAAGCTTTGAGATCAGAGAGTCTATACCCTAAGTCGAAGACTGAGGTTGCATCTACCGAAGAGCCAAAGCCACAAGCAAGCGGTAGAGGCAAGAATGATTCTCAGAATAAGAGAAAGAAGAATCAGACCAAAGATGGCCAGAAGAAGAAGAATAAGAATGATGTTGAGTTATTTAGCTGTGGCAAGAAGGGCCATTATGCTAAAGAGTGTCGAGCAAAGACAGCAGACAGGAAATACTTCAACTGCAGCCAAGTCTGACATCACAAGGATAAGTGATCGCAAGCCCCCAAAGAGAAGCAGATTGTGAAAGCATATGCTATTAATGCTGTTCCTTCTTCGTCGAATGCCCCCAACTACGGCGGAGAAGGGAAAGAATGTCATCATTCAAGGTATGCTTTCTGTTTATGATTTGCCGTAATGTGGTCTTATCGAGTCATGGATGCATGTTTATTTGTGATTGATTTGTTTTGGGCTTTACTGGGTTTGGCATTATTTTGGGAGTCGGTTGGCTCCAAAGATACGAGGTGGTGGTAGACTATGATGGGACATCCCGCATGATGAGTTCTTAGATATGCCCGTGGATGGCCAGTATCCGAACGTCTTACAGGAAGTGATTGGATTTCCACCGCACCGAGAGATTGAGTTCCGTATTGATTTAGTGAAAAAAGCCAGGCCTATAGTGATGCCACTTCGTCGTATGGCACCAAGGGAGCAGCGAGAGCTTAAGGTGCAAGTAAGCGATCCTTTGAAGAAGGGATTTATCAGAAGTGTTTTTGAGTGGGGAGCACCAGTTGTGTTTGCTTCCAAGGCAGATGGTTCCCTTCGATTGTGTGTGAACTACCGCGAGTTGAATAAGGTGATGGGGAAGAATAAGTATCATCTACCGCGGATATATGATTTGTTTGATCAATTGAGTGATGCGAGAGTGTTCTCCCAGTTGGATCTCACGACAGGTTTTCATCAGCTAAGAGTATAGATAAAACGGCATTTCAGACATCGTATGGATTCTATGAGTGGTTGGTCTTTCCATTCGGGTTGACCAATGCACCAGCATATTTTGTGGATCTTATGAATAGGGTATTCAAGGATAAATTGAATAAGTTTGTTCTAGTGTTCGTGGATGATATACTTGTTTATTTGAGGACAGAAGAAGAACACAAGAAACATTTGAGGATAGTGATGGATGTGTTGAGAAAACACCAATTGAAAGCAAAGTTTTCTAAGTGTCACTTCAGGAGGAGGGAAGTGAGATTCTTGGGCCATGTTGTTTCAGAGAATGATATTGTCGTGGATCCTGCGAAGGTGGCTACAGTACAAGATTGGTTTATGCCCAAGAATGCAATGGACATAAGAAGTTTCTTGGGATTAGCTGGATATTATCGCAAGTTTATCCAAGACTTCTCCAAGATAGCAGCACCGTTGACTCAGTTGACCAAGAAGAATCAAGCCTTCGTCTGGGACGAAAAGTGCGAGAATGCATTCAAGAGTCTAAAGGAAAAGTTGATGTGTGCGCCAGTATTAGTCATTCCTAAAGGGAATGAAGAAATGACAGTATACACGGATGCATGTGGTACCGGACTTGGCGCTGTATTGATGCAAGGAGGTAGGGTTGTAGCTTATGCAAGTCGGCAACTGAAACCGCATGAGAAAAGATATCCTACCCACGATTTCGAATTGGCAGAGATCGTGTTCGCGCTGAAGATGTGGAGACATTATCTCTTGGGAGAAAGATTCGAGTTGTTTACCGATCATAAATCGTTAAAGTATCTTTTCTCTCAGAAGGATCTAAATCTCCGTCAGCAGAGATGGTTAGAATTCTTGGCTTCCTATGATTTCGACATCACATATACACCAGGAAATGTCAATGCGGTAGCTGATGCCTTGAGTAGGAGACATGCCTGTTTATGGGCTATGTTTCTTGAATGGAAGCAACTGGAGTACATTGCAGGGTATGATTTCAGACCAAAGTGCGAATTGGATCCAGAAATGTTAGCAAGTTTGAGAGCAGACCCACTTTGATTGAGCGGATTGGTTCCAGTCAGAGGGACGATCCTAACTTATTGAAAATCATCTCCAAGTTAGAGATGGGTATGGATGAGGAGATGAACGAGCATGGGCTTGATCGAGATGGATGGCTTAGAAAGAATGGAAGATTAGCCCAATGTCAATAGATTGAGAGATGAAGTACTTAGAGAATGTCATCACTCAAAACTGACCATACACCCCAGTGCTAATAAAATGTATCGAGACATGAAGCAGACCTACTACTGGGAAGGGATTAAAAGAGACGTTGGGAAGTTTATATCAAAATGCATGAATTTCTAGCTAGTCAAAGCTGAGAAAAAGAAACCTAGTGGTTTGTTGCAACCATTAGAAATTCCAGAACGGAAATGGGAACAAGTCTCAATGGATATCATTGATGGGTTACCAAGGACTAGATCAGGCCATGATAGCATTTGGGTAATTGTGGACCGATTGACCAAGAGTGCAAGGTTTATACCCGTCAAGTCGAATAGAACAACAGCTAAGTTAGCTGAACTGTATATGAAGTGGGTAGTAAGATTTCATGGAATACCCAAAGGCATTATGAGTGACCAGGATCCATTATTTGCTAGTGGATTTTGGAAGAGCTTACAAGAGGCATTAGGATCAGAACTACATCTCAGTACCGCGTACCATCCTCGAACCGACGGTTAGACAAAGAGGGTGAATCATGTATTAGAAGATTTCTTGAGAGCTTGTACATTGGATTTTGGTGGATCATGGAATGACTAATTGCATCTAGTAGAGTTTGCATATAATGACAGTTATCAATCCAGTATTGGTATGGCTCAATTTGAAGCTTTGTACGGAAGACCGTGCAACTCACCGTCATGTTGGTTAGAGACCGGTGAGAAATATGTGCTTGGACCAGAAATGATAAGAGAAACTGTTGGATCTAGATTAACCCTAGATGGGGGTGAATAGGGTTTATCACAGTTTTTAACTGAATTAAAAATCTAACAATATATATAATAATAAACAGATCATAGAATATAGCAGAAACAGAAATGCAGAAAGTAAATGACACAAGATATACCCAGCTTCGGCAAAACCATGCCTACTACAGCATTCGTAAGGTTTTTACTAGGTAAAAGAACCGATCCCGCATACAAGACCATGTACACTCGTGAAACCCTCGCTCCTATTATAATCCTACGCACAATACCCTAGACTAGCCGAAATCTCCTTGACCAGATTTTCCCGTATTACAAACCTGTAACACGTAACCCTAGATTTTACAGACTCTAGTAAACTGCCAATTAAACACCTAACTGGTTTCCCCTAGATTTTTACAGAATTCTAGAAACTGTTTCGAACGATTTACAAGACAAATTAAAAATAATACAAAAATAAACAAATAAAAAACCCTAGGAAATTAAAATAAGGGTTATCCCCTCTTGTAAATTGTGGCCGGCCCACTTCATTTGTTTTTGCCCGACTGCTTTGTCCTCTGTAAAAAAATGGCGGCTGATTATTTCTAGGGTTTCTTCCTTTGCTCCAAATCTAATTGGAATTGTTACAAACTGATACTTTGAAGCTCAACTACTTTGCGTTGCTAGCTGGTCGATTTGGTCCTTGTCTCTAGCTCTTGTGAATTTGGAGTTGATCGAAAAACGTGAGTAAATTTATTTGATTATTCGTTTTTCTCTTTGAAATTGAGTCTTGGTTTTTCGATCCTATGCCAGTGATGATTTGGTGATCTTATATAGGGTAAATTGAAACCCTGGATATTCTCTGATTTCGTCGAATGTGACTTGGCCTGATTGTGTTGTGTTTCCTCTTTTGTTTAGATCACCTCAGCATTGATTATTGTTGCGTGATTGTTGTTGCCATGATTTCCTCTTTATTGTCCTGAAATCACAAATGATTTTCTTGACTTTAATTGATGAATCCAGACTTGAATTTCGGTAATGAACTTATTTTGTAAAATATGGAAAGACTTGAATTTTATCCCTTTAAATATCTGATTGATTTGATAGTATTTCCTGGATTGAAAACTTGCCCAAAAAAAAAGATGCCGAAATTGTTTTAATCCCAAATATTGATCACTGCATATTTAGGGAAGAATTAATATCTGCATTGATGGTCTGGAAATAATTTGCCATATATTCCACTGTGATTTCCAGGACACATTATTGTTTTCTTGAAATGTATTTGAACTCTTGATATTTGAGTTTTCTGTTGAAAGTTCCTTCTCGAAAATTGGAGTCCTTTTAAAACTTGCCAAACATAGTATATTCGAAAAACCCTTATTGTGAATGGAAAAAAATATTTATTGAAAAACTTTTTGCCAAGTTTGTACTCCACTTTGCTGACTGTATATATGCCTTGAATTTCTCTTGCTAACTTTCTTTGTAGCACCTGAGTATGTTCAAACTTGTATGCCTGTCATCGTTGCTGAACCATTTTACCTTGTACACTTGCATTTCAACATTCAGACATGCCATGTTTTGGTCCATGCAAGCACGTCTAGTTGCACTCTATCAGTTACCATTGTTGCACTAGTGTATTGATCTAATTGTTGCACCTTAACCTATGCTGCTTCACTTGTGTTTTTGTTGCACTTGGTTACTTGCACACTTGAAAACATATTTTCATAACAAAACACCCATGTTTATGTTGTTGTGATCATGCATAGCCACTGTCTCGACTACTGTTTTGTTGCTGCACTTGTTTCTTGAGTTTGCTTTGCTACTGGCCTTGTATACTGATGTTCTTGAACTGCTTGTATCCCGTGTTGTATCCATTCTGCACCACCATGTTTGAGTAGACCATGAATTTGCTGTACACTTGTGTACATGCTATTTCACCATGCTTTAAAAACTGAAGTCCTTAATCATGTTTTTCGGGGCATATGAACTTGATGTGTTGCTTTAAGTATATGATTTGCACGCCTCTGAAAATAAACTGCCTTGAGCATGCTGTTTTGACATGTCCTTCACTGTCTTGAACCATTCAGTTGTCTTGCCATATTGCTTTGAACCACTTATACATGCTACATGTATGCTCGGACAATCCTTGTTGGCTTGTCCACACATGTATTTAAACTTTTGCTTTGAACGGCTCAACCACATTGGTTGTTGTGTTCACTTGTCCATTTCACTATGTCGAGCTTGGTCCATGTGACTGCTTCACAGCTGCTCGGTACTACATTATGATTGGTGAGGCAGTGCATACGTGTATATCTATACACGTGTGTATATGTAGTCGATCAGAAAATTTCCTTTCCCTGTACATATACAAACTGTCTTCCTAGACATAGATGAATCAGATCAAGTCATGAAAAATGATGAGAAACATACCATAAAACTGAGGCAAATAAAATTTTAAAAATAAAATAATATTTGCTAGAGTATTAAATTATTTCTGTTCCATATACTCCGTGTGTGTTTCTGTATATAACAGGTATGAAGATGATGACTGGACTGACAGTGAAGATGCTGTGAAAACAGAAGATTGAAGACAGTGAATGAAGCAGTGTCAGTAAATGTGTTTGTACATGAAAGTGAAAATGTATGTATATATGACAGAGTGACTGTATAAGTGTTATAGTGATTCTGTAGTAAAGGAGCTGTGTATATGAAAAAAGATTGTACTGTTTATATGTAATAAACAAGTTTGATTGAAATAAAATATTATTTTATTGTTGTCAAACAAACTTATCTATTTCATTCAGTTTATTTACATGTACAATATTCAGTAAATGTTTAAATAGTGGAGTTGCATAAATTGTATTGTTTGAATGTTGGAATATAATATTTATATTTAAATAAAATACTGTGTGAATATATGAAATTCTGTACAGTCGTATTCTATTTAAATAAAAATATTATATTCCTGTCTGTGATGTTATATAACAGTACAATAACAAACACATTTATATTAATATATATTTGGTTGTTATCATCAAACAAAAATCATATAATTGTGTATAAAACACCGTTATATACAACAATCTCCCCCTTTTGATGATGACAAACAAATATGAAGATTTTGAATATAATAAATGTGTTTGAGAGTAAAGAACTGAAATCCCCCTATTTATTAGCTCCCCCTACAACAGACAACTCCCCCTATAACTGTGCATGAGTGAAATGAATGATATGAATAATAAATTTTCAAAATTAATAATATTTATAAAATATTCACTCATAAATCAAAATCTCAACCCATTCTCCCCCTTTTGGTATCATCAAAAGAATATAGAATTTAAAATATAGATGAAAAATGACAAACAAATACAATATCAGCTTAAGGGGAAGAACGATCATCATAATTCTCAATCGATCAAACAAAAACCATAATATTCTGAGAACAGGTGGCATATTTCACATTGTAGAGAATGACGGATTTACGATTAATTTTATGTAAAATGGAGAGAGTTTGAAAATATGAATACTTTCCCATTATTTCCAAATTAATTTTATGTAATCGAGCACAAAAAAATAGTGATGGATTTGGACTATAATTATAAATTCAACTTAAGTAACGCAATCAAATAGTCTCAAATCCCAGTAGCTATCAGTCAACAAATCATAATATGTCATAAAATATTAACACATTTCACAAGTTAGAAAATGGATTGATAGGCTGGTTTTCACATACCGAGGAGAAATTAAGATTTATTTCAATTTATAGCATGTTATTTCCTTTCCTTTTTTTAATTTATTTAAGAGCACACTGACCATGCATAACCAGAGCTTGGATTTTTAAATGAAGTCAGTTGCAGCTTAAAATTAAGTATTCTCATAAACATGCATAACCAAAGCTTGGATTTTTGAATGAGGTTAGAGAAACACTTATGTATTAATTATATTTATATTTATCATTTTCAGTTCAAATAGAAAAACTCCTCAGTATATAAAACCAATATATGTATGATAGATAATGGGGTAGGTATAGAGATGGACTGTGAAATAAATTTCTAAATTAATTATATTATGAAATATGCTTGACTGTACCGGGATCATCGAAATTTTTTAATTATCACTAATTTTGAATAATAACATAGTCCAATTTCTATCACAAATATTTCCACTGTTTATTCAAAAGGATTTTTTTAAAAAAAATTAAACTCTCCACATTAATATAAAAGACATGATGGATGGCAGAATGATGATAGATAAAGGAGATGGTCGTGAAATAATTGCTAATTCAAAGATATTATAATAAATGTTCAACCATCATGAAATCTAAATAAAACCTCCTCTTGTTGTGAAATATACTGCAGCCATAATTCATCACCATTTCAAAATCTGATAATAATTTTGATGAATTATAAATACAGTTCAATTTGGATGTTGATTTCAATTTCTGAATGAATAATCAATAAGTAATCTTAAAATTGAAAATCAATTACAAGAGAAAATTGAACGATTTACACAAGACATGAGGGTTTTTTAAACAATTTGTACATGAAGAGAATAAATCATAGAGAATAGCACATCAAAACTGATACCACATGTTGATGTCACTATAATCGAAGATTTGAAATATGACACGGGTGACTAACACGGGTATCCTAGACATCCAAGTATAATCAGTAGGCCCAAGTAGACAAGACAAACAAATTAGGCATTTTATATGAGCAGTAAATAGTATATACCAAAACAAGCAGTCATCAAAAAATTTCGAATCAGTATCAGGGCAGCACAAAAAAAATGTCAAGTCAGACTTGTCAAGATGATGGTAAAAATAATAATTCATGATCTAGGAATACAATTTATTTTCAATCACTTAAGGGAATATGAAAATTTCAAGATTAAATGAATCGATCACACCAGTTTGTATAATTCAGATTCAAGTAGTGTGTGTTATTCAAGAAATCAATAATTTCAAATGATTTCAAACAAATATTCAGGCCAGTTGATCATGAAATAACAGTGAGTTACAAAATCATATTTTTGACGAATTTTTCACATGACATCTCTGACAAGCACAAGTGAAATATTCAGATCATTTACATCACATTTGATAATTATTCATGATCCTAAAATTAAGAAATAATTTATTTGATATCACATGGATCAATGTCGAGTTTTGAGATATAATGAATCCATTACACAAGATTGATATTTTTAAATTTAATAGGTGTGTGAGATTCATAATATCAAGAATTTCAGATGATTTCAAACAAACAAACATCGACCATAATAATCATGAATTAAGGTGAAATTCAAGATGTATCACTGTGATTCAAGCCAATCCGAAAATCAATGAAATTATCAATAATGATAAGAAGCAGTGTACTGTAATGAGTATAATATTTTAAGCGTTTCCAAAATGAATTGGAAGAAACTCAAAACAACATAAGTGTGTGAAATTCCATTAACTATTCAGATCTTCAAAAATTTAGAATTTGAAATGACAGTTTTCAAGATATGACAAGAATACATCAACACTGTTATGAATTCAGAAATCAAAAAAATAAACTTCAAAACAATTGCAGATATTTACAAGATTAAATTCAAGATCTGGAAATGATTAAAACATTAGAGTTTTATACAAATGAAGTGAATTCCAAGAAAACTATGAGTACTGCAATTGGAAGTTGAGAAAGCCCAAAAAAATGGCAGTGATAAATCACATCAGAATAAACAAAAGAAAGAGATAGAAGAGGTAGAAGAAGAAATAAACAAATAAAATATTTACAAAGATGAGTTCAGAGATTATACCTGAAATCAATGTAAACCAGAATCTCTGACTCACCAGATCTTGGCTAAAGGAACTGTAAATGATATAGAATTATAAACCATCTTAATTTCAAATTTCCTTTCGGCACAGCAGTTCCTCAGCCTCCACTGGTACCTAACAGTTTGTAGATTCGAGTGGTCTAACAAAGGTTGTAAAACCACTCATAGTTTTGTTCACATCTTTTGGTACCCAAATCTGTTTGTATAACAGTCCATCCAAATTTACCTTTGTACCCTTTGGAACCCAAATCTGTTTGAATTTAACAAAGTTTGTTTTATTTCTTTTTGGGATCCAGGATTGTTTAGATGGATTATTATAAAACGATTTCACATCACGATTTTGATTCAAAAAACCGTTGAAATTTTCAGAGTTCAAATTTTCAAAACAATTCTTTCCAAAGCAGTTTGAGGAATTTTTCAAATCATTTGAATTTCGTTTTCCAAAAACATTATTTTTCCTAAAACTAAGACCACACTTATTTTCAGAAGAAAATTGGTTTTTTAGAAGCATATTCAAAGATTTTTCTCCAAATGAAAAACGTTTCAAACTCATCTCAAGATCATTTATTTTAGATTTCAATAAATCATTCTCGTTTAGAAGCTTCTCAGTTTTGGCATTAGACTCAGAAATCTCAATATCAAATTGTTTTTGTTTTTCAATCTCAAAAATCTTGAAATCCTCAATTTCTTTTTCAAGTTCATTTAGAAATGTTTCTGTTTTCAGCAAATTCTGTTGTTCAAAAATTTTATTTTTGGAGTTAAACTTATCCAACTCCTCTTGTAAAGCATCGTTCTTATAAATTAGCTCATCCTCATTTTGTTTCAAAACCAAAATATCTTTTTCAAGCTTTTGAAAGTTCTCATTTAGATGAGCTAAACCAAATTTCAAATTTTTACAATTTTTACAATCAGAGTTTTTAAATTTTAACTCCAACATATTATTTTTGCATCGCAACTCAGAATTTTCAGATTGTAGAAGTTTATTTTTCCTTTGGAGATGATCAAAAGTTCTTGTTAAATCATTACAACGAGAAACCAATTCTTCATATGAAAAATCTCCATCGTCCGAATCATCATTAATAGCTCCAGTTAAGTATACATCTGAGTCTGAGTTGACTTTCAGGGGTTTTGAGCGGTTGTCAGTTTTTTCATACAACGTGTTGAGAGTGTGCCAGATTTCCTGCGCAGTTAAACAATGGGAAATAAGGCTATTTTGTATATCATCAATATAAGAATAAGAATATAAAATATGAGTAGCGCGTAGATTAAATTCAATATCAACCCTATTTACAATATCATACCCATTTATAATACTATTCCAACATTTAATATCAATAGATTTTAAATTGGATTTCATTTCTGATTTCCAATTTAAAAAATCTATACCGTTAAAAATAGATGGAATATGACAGGACTGACTCTCTGAAGACCGACAACGAGAATGACCTATTACTCTAGAGTTAAACAAAAATATCTGCTCTGATACCAATTGTTGGATATAGCTTAACCCTAGAGGGGGGTGAATAGGGTTTATCACTGTTTTTAACTGAATTAAAAATCTAACAATATATATATAATAATAAACAGATCATAGAATATAGAAGAAACAGAAATGCAGAAGGTAAATGACACAAGATATACACAGCTTCGGCAAAACCCTGCCTACTGCTGCATTCCTAAGGTTTCTGCTAGGTAAAAGAACAGATCCCGCATACAAGACCATGTACACTCGCGAACCCCTTGTTCATATTCCATGCTACGCACAAAACCATAGACTAGCCGAAATCTCCTCGACCAGATTTTCCCATATTACAAACCCGTAACACGTAACCCTAGATTTTACAGACTCTAGTAAATTGCCAATTAAACACCTAACTAGTTTCCCCTAGATTTTTACAGAATTCTAGAAACTGTTTCGAACGATTTACAGCATAAATTAAAAACAATACAAAAATAAACAAATAAAAAACCCTAGGAAATTAAATAATGGTTATCACCTTTTGTAAATTGTGGCCGGCCCACTTCATTTGTTTTTGCCCGATTGCTTTGTCCTCTGTAAAAAAAATGGCGGTTGATTAATTCTAGGGTTTCTTCCTTTGCTCCAAATCTAATCACAATTGTTACAAATTGATACTTTGAAGCTCAACTCCTTTCCGTTGCTAGCTGATCGATTTGGTGTTTGTCTCTGGCTCTTGTTAATTTGGAGCTAATCGAAATACGTGAGTAAATTGATTTGATTATTCATTTTTCTCTTTGAATTTGAGTCTTGGTTTTTCGATCCTATGCCAGTGATGATTTGGTGATCTAATATAGGGTAAATAGAAACCCTGGATATTCTCTGATTTCATCGAATCTGACTTGGCCTGATTGTGTTGTGTTTCCTCTTTTGTTTAGATCACCTCGACATTGATTATTGTTACGTGATTGTTGTTGCCATGATTTCCTCTTTGTTGTCCGGAAATCACAAATGATTTGCTTGACTTTAATTGATGAATCCAGACTTGAATTTCGGCAATGAACTTCTTTTGTAAAATATGGAAAGACATGAATTTTGTCCCTTAAATATCTGATTGATTTGATAGTATTTCCTGGATTGAAATCTTGCCAAAAAAAGATGCCGAAATTGTTTTAATCCCAAATATTGATCACTACATATTTAGGGAAGAATTAATATCTGCATTGATGGTCCGGAAATAATTTGCCATATATTCCACTGTGATTTCCAGGACACATTATTGCTTTCTTGAAATGTATTCAAACTCTTGATATTTGAGTTTTCTGTTGAAAGTTCCTTCTCAAAAATTGGAGTGCTTTTAAAACATGCCAAACATAGTATATTCGAAAAACCAATATTGTGAATGGAAAAAAAAATCTTGATTGAAAAACTTTTTGCCAAGTTTGTACTCCACTTTGCTAACTGCATATATGCCTTGAATTTCTCTTGCTAACTTTCTTTGTAGCACTTGAGTATGTTCAAACTTGCATGTCTGTCATCATTGCTAAACCATTTTACCTTGTACACTTGCATTTCAACATTCAGACATGCCATGTTTTGGTCCATGCACCCATGTCTAGTTGCACTCTATCATTTACCATTGCTGCACTAGTGTATTGATCTGACTATTGCACCTTAACCTATGCTGCTTCACTTGTGTTTTTGTTGCACTTGGTCACTTGCACACTTGAAAACATATTTGCATAACAAAACACCCATGTGTATGCTGCTGCGATCATGCACAGCCACTGTCTCGACTAGTATTTTGTTGATGCACTTGTTTCTTGAGTTTGCTTTGCTACTGGCCTTGTATACTGATGTACTTGAACTGCTTGTATCCTGTGCTATATCCATTCTGCACCACCATGTTTGAGTAGTCCATGAATTTGCTGTACACTTGTGTACAAACTGTTTCACCCTGCTTTAAAAACTGAAGTCCTTGATCATGTTTTTCTGGGCATATGAACTTGCTGTGTAGCTTTGAATATATGATTTGCACACCTCTGAAAATGAACTGGCTTGAGCATGTTGTTTTGACATGTCCTTCACTGTCTTGAACCATTTAGTTGTCTTTCCATATTGCTTTGAACCACTTATACATGCTGCATGTTTGCTCGACCATTCCTTATTGGCTTGTCCACACATGTATTTGACCTTTTTCTTTGAACGGCTCGACCACATTGGTTGTTGTGTTCAGTTTTCCATTTCACTGTGTCGAGCTTGGTCCATGTGACTGCTCCACACAGCTACTCACTACTACATTCTGATTGCCGAGGCAGTGCATACGTGTATGTCTATACACGTGTGTGTATGCAGTCGATCAGAAAATTTCCTGTCCCTGTACATATACAAACTGTCTGCCTAGACACAGATGAATCTGATCAAGTCATGAAAAATGATGAGAAACACACCAGAAAACTGAGGCAAATGAAATTTTAAAAATAAAATAATATTTGCTAGAGTATGAAATTATTTCTGTTCCATATACTCTATGTGTGTTTCTGTATATGACAGGTATAAAGATGATGACTGGACTGACAGTGAAGATGCTGTAAAGATAAAAATTGAAGACAGTGAATGAAGCAGTGTCAGTAAATGTGTCTGTACATGAAAGTTAAAATGTACGTATGTATGACGGAGTGACTGTATGAGTATTGTAGTGATTCTGTAGTAAAGGAGCTGTGTATATGAAAAAAGATTGTACTGCTCATATGTAATAAACAAGTTTGATTGAAATAAAATATTATTTTATTGTTGTCAAACAAACTTATCTATTTCATTCAGTTTATTTACATGTACAATATTTAGTGAACGTTTAAATAGTGGAGTTACATAATTTGTACTGTTTGAATGTTGGAATATAATATTTATATTTAAATAAAATATTGTGTGAATATATGAAATTCTGTACAGTCGTATTCTATTTAAATATAAATATTATATTCCTGTCTGTGATGTTATATAACAGTATAATAACAAACACATTTATATTAATATATATATATATATATTTGGTTGTTATCATCAAACAAAAATCATATAATTGTGTATACAACACCGTTATATACAACAAAAACATCAGACAAGATCAAGATTGTTCAACAGCGAATGAAGGCTGCTTAAGATAGGCAGAAGAGTTATAATGATAAAAGACGAAGAGACTTGAAATTCTCCGTTAGTGACCTGGTGTTTGTCAAAATTTCTCCATTTCAGAGTGTGATTCGATTTGGTAAGAGAGGCAAGTTAGCACCAAGATTTGTTGGTCCATTCCCAGTTCTCGAGCAAGTTGGGAATTTGGCGTATAAAGTTGGATTACCTAACAAGATAGCGGGAGTTCACAACGTATTTCATGTTTCCCAGTTAAGGAAATTCGTGCACGACCCCGGTATGACTATTTCACCTAGTCAGTTGGATTATATCGAAGTAGAACCCGAGGCGGTTGGGAACCGCAAGCTGATTCGTATTGTTGAGCACGATACGAAGAAACTTCGAAGGAAAGCAGTGAATCTAGTCAAGGTTCAGTGGGACAAGGATGAAAATGATTGTACTTGGGAGACAGAGGAGAGCATTAGGAAGACGTATCCAAAACTCTTTGCCCTGTAAGGTTTTCATTTCGATTTAGTCTTTCCGCATGCTACGATAGGTTTCTTTTGTTTGTTTTGCATGTCTGATTGTTGTATATGGATGTTAGGCATGCGAGACCCGTTGTATGCTTTAATTAGGGAATTTCGGGGGCAAAATTTCTTAAGGGGGGGATAATGCAACGACCCACATTCTACGCATCAAGGGATCGTAGAATATTTATTTCTTTCTCATGCTAAGTCATATAGCCAGGTAACTTTGGGAGACGACTATTGGGGTTATTTCCCATGTTCATGATTTTTGCCGATTTTTAAATGACCATTTTGCCCCTAGTTGATCTTGTTTCGGCCATAACTTTTGATTCGAAAGGAGTTTCGACCTGAAACAACTTCCATTAGATCCTAATGATAGTTTACCTTTCTGTAGAGTTGTCACATGTGAAAACGGACTTACCGTTTGGGAGATATGGTGAAATAAGGTTTGGAAGGTAAAAAACTGCTTAACTGGGCTAAATAAGGTGATTAGTGAATAGGCCCATAACCCATTTCGGTATTAGGCTTATAAGGAGGCTGAAATGAGTTAGGTTTTCATTTCATTTTAGTTTTCTAGCCGCCATTTACCTCCTGGGAACCCTAACAATGGCCTCCACCTTCTAATTTTATCCCAAATCATTCTCTAATCAAGGATTAAGCTTAGCAACATCAAAACAAGCCAAATCAACACCTAATCTAGGTTGGAGCTACTGTGTAGCCTTGAGAACAGCGCGAAACAGAGGATAATTTCATATTTGGTATTTTATTGTGCCTAAGGTGAGTGATTAGCATTTTTTTACACTAACTACGGTAAATTAAGGGTAATTAGTGATAATTAGTGAATTTATACATGATTAAATCCTGGAAAAATATTTATAAATTTCGAAATATTGTTTAAGGCCTTTGTTAGAAAATTTGGTTAGTTTGGTTAAGTTTTGCTAATCCTATCATTAGATTTGCTTAAACATGCAAGGGAAAAACATGGGTTTTCAGTTTGTTTGATCTGTTTTGACATATCAAATTGTTGTTTTAGTGTTTGAGGTCAATTATACATGTTGCTATGACTATTTGGAATGATTTGTGATTGTTTAGAAAAATTAGATGGGTCGAAAACGCCGTCGAATGGTGTAAACAGGGCACTGGACAAAGTGCAGCAAATGTGCGGAGACCGGATCGGATCCCCCGAAGCCCCACTCGTAGAGTATGCATCACGACCTCGAGTTGAAGTCACGAACCGATCCGCCTCATCTCATCCGAACCAACCCGCTCGTATTATGACTTGGGAAGCACGAACCGAACCAATGCCAGGGCTCATGAACCCGAACCGAAGGCCACGATCGACCCGGTGGAGTAGTGCGACCCGAACCGACTCGGAGAGGAGCTCGCGACCGACCAGATGACCCTTCACGAACCGATGTAGCCCCGCAATCTGGAGCTTGATCAAGCAGGGAGGGACCGAACCGAACCGACTTGGATGGGGAAATCCAATCCGACCCGATGTGGATGATCACAGACAGGACTACTTCGAGGAGCACGATCCGAAGCAAAGTGAAGTGAAGAACCGAACCGATCCGGTGGAGATGATGACCAAAACCCGAGATGCAAAGATAGTCCAAATAGGAAGTAGAATTCATGATCCAGCAACGAATTAACTTCATAAGTTAGGCTTTGCTGCTGGACGTGTGCAAAGGGGTTCTCAATGCCTATAGCTTTGATTCACCACTGAGAGACGGATATTGGCTACGGATCGGTGTAGTGAAATAAGCTTGGCTTCATGAGGCAGAGTGATCGTAGCACGGCTATGAGCCAGTGCAGTGGAGTTGTCATGACTCCATGGGGCAGAGTGGACGTAGCAAAGGATTAGTAGCTATAGATCAGTGTAACACCCCGCCTCCGTTAAGGTCACTCACAAAGGGAATGCCTTAAATTTGATGGGGCCTTTTAGTAGACAGAACAGAAATTTACAAGACAGATAAAACAGTAATTGAAAATTTTATAACTTTATTACAACAGAACCGAAATAAGTTTGGTTACATCTTTTCAAATCACAATATCAGAATTCAAGTACAAAATATCGGTCTTGTACAAAAGCGTTCAGAATGCATAGTTTTTAAATTTATAATCCCCAACATAAACTGCCATGGAAAGATAGAGCCAAGGCCAGGTGATACTTTAAGTAGAGAAAATTCGAATCAAGCTCCTATATTTCCACCCTAAAAACCAGAGGGGACGAAAGAAAAGGGGCGAAAACAAACAAGGTCTTAGATAAAGTCTGGCAAGTCCAGTGACTTTCAGCATATGAACAGATAATAATATCATGACATGAAAATAAAGCTGGATAAGAGACAACAACAATAGGAGTAACTGGTATACTTAAGCTAAAAAGAAGAAATAGAATGATATAGCCCAAGTTTTGCTTCCTACTTATATCTTACTTCTCTGCACTAATACTAGTATAACAGGATTAGGTGTTACCCTAATGTCTAAACTGAAACAGAAATGGAACAGAATAATCTATACAGAAACAGAATGCCAGTAATGGGCCTTTACCACCACAACAGACTGAAGGTACATAAATGGAATCAGAGACGGAAACAGAATAATCCCTACGGAAACAGAATGTTAGAATTAGGTGTACACTAGTAAATGGGCCTTTACCACCCCAACAGACGGTACCATGCAGAAACAGACAGGTGTTACCACCCAACAAAAACAGACGGTACCCCAATGAAAACAGACATAACTAAGTGTACGCTAAATCTACCCCAAGCGATCGTCTCCCTAATACATAAATACCTTGTGCCAGCCCCACAGAAAGGTGTATCACTCCCTAAAGTGGCAACCTTTGAATACACAGACCTATTTACAGATGTCACGGCGTCTTACATCCTCATAGGCGGACCGGGATCCATGCACGCACATGACCCGGTTGGAAGGCACCATCAACACCCCTCTCCATTATCAGAATGAACCGCTTATAATTAGTTCAGTAAGCGTGCCCGGACCCTACCTACTGTTGGGTCATAGTTTTGATACCAGAAAGGGTTACTGACTAATATGGGTCCCAAACAACAGATGACACAAGTATTTTCCCTCCTAACGTGTCCCCAGACTAATGGATTTCAAATTAACTTGTTTAAAAATTTTCAGTCCTACAGAGTTCAGATCAAATAGTTCACAGATCAGAAAATCAAGTCAACAGGTTTTCAGCCTAACGGATCAGATGTATAGTTTTAACAGACTTACAGATTGTCTAACTTTGTATTGGGCCTACAGATTCACGTAACAGGTTTACTAATTCATCAGTCCAATTGGTTTAGATCCACCCAACACGTTTTAGACATTATTTTTATCTCAGATTTGCATTAATTAAATATTAATGCGCAGACCTCTCACATTAGGTCGGTAGCTTGTGGCCGCTTGATAAGCCGGGCTGTTCTGGGCAGACTTCTGCCACAAGCCAGACCTAACCTCGTGTCTAAGCATATTTTAGTTATGCCTACGACCTCTCACATTAGACTAGCAGTTTGCGGTTGCTAGTTAAGCCGGCTGGGTCTGGGCAGGCTTCTACCGCAAACATGAGTCTAGCCTCGTATCTTTGCATTTTTATTATAACCAGTTTATTCCATTACAAATTGTACAACTATCAGACCAATTATGTAAATTTAACAGATTTGACCTCTTTTCAAGTCGCGGCAGATTAATCACATTAACATGTTTTATTCAATATTAGATCGAGCCTACGGATTTTCATACACAAATTACAATCATTCAGCTTTTCAACAGACTTAACAGATTTAGCAGCTCAGGCGGTTCAATAGATTTAGCAGATTAGGCAACTCAACAGATTTAGCAGATTAGGCATAATTAGCAGATTAGGCGATTCAACATATTTAACAGTTTAGGCAATGCAATAGATTAAACAGGTAACAGATTTAGCAGATTAAGCAAATTTAACATATTAAGCAGATAACAGTTTTAGCCTATTTAAACATTCCTTAAAGTTCTATTCACATATCTTGCCTAATTCATAAAGTAAGCCTAAACTTATATGCCCATATTATGGTCATAATCCATCATATAACATATGTCCCAAATTTTAGTTAAACTTGCATAGTTCAGAATATTCTCCAAAAAATCTAATCGTGATTTACATATAAATTATGTCAAATATAGCCATCGATTACAATGCATGTCACATATCCAAACCCCCCTTACTTAGGTGTATTCACACTTAATAATCATCAAATCTTAATATAGGTTTTAACACCTAAGTCATATGCAAATTAATTCTCTTCCAGATGACAAACTATCAGATTTAATATGCCCAGATCCAGATCTTAAATTATGAAATATGTCCTTTATGTTCTAAGCCATTATAATCCTCTTCTTCCAAGTCATAAATCATCTTATGCAATATGTCTCAAATTTATGTCCAGATTTACAACATGTGTTGTGTCCTCAAATTAGTCACAAATCGATTTTGCCCAAATATGCCTCATTCAATATTCTTCCCAAATTTAGCGTTTATGCGTTCATCTCTTATGAGACTTGGCTCAGGCTCGTGGTAGCCTGGCTATCAAACAAAAAGAAAGAATGGAGGAAGAAATACAGAACAAACAGAATAATAAAATAGAGGAACAAATCTAATAAATAGAAAAAGGGCCTAGTCTCAGATTCAGTTTTATAATTATGTCAAGATCATGATTAAATTTCATATCAGAAAATAACTGCACTTGCCTTTATTGGATTATAGAAGAAGAGTTGCAGTTGTTCTCTTTTAATCTTATTCAGATTTGGAAGAAGTTGCACTAGTTCTAGTTTTGATCCCAGCAGAGTAGCGACGCCATTATTTTATTTATTTATTTCTATTATCTCAGAGGCAGCATAAGGAGAGAAGAATGGTGTAATGAGAATGGGGCTAGAGGGCTGTTTATATAGGATTAGGCGGACGAATCTAGACTGAAAACGAGACCAGATACATTAGAATGAACCCAGGCTCAAAACTGGGTTCTGGCACCAGGTCGACCCCCAGGTCGACCATAGGGTCGACTGGTCCCTGGGAGGACGACCATAGTGTCGACCCCCAGGACGACCTGGTCCTGGGCGGGAAAATTCCTGCCTAGTCTGTGCTGGGGTTTGAATTCGAATTTCGAATTCAAATTTGGAGCTGTTTTCGATTCTGAAAATTCCTGAAACTTCGGAGGGTCATATCTTATACGGACTCCGTTTCTGGAAAAACCGGACTCGTTTCCGAGCAGAATTTCGAGACGAACGCAATGGCGCAACCCGTTCCCCTGATTCTAATTTTAAAATTTAATTCTGCCTTAATTTACTGTTTTAACATGTTATAAAAATACGGGTTGTTACATTCTCCCCTCCTTAAAGGATTTTGTCCTCGAAATCTTCAAGTTAAGAAGAATGCATCCTATCATCCAATCATCCTACTCAACCATCATCCACCAGCAACCATTGTCCTTAAAAGGTTTCTAATGCCGTATGAACTTATGCAAGAGTTTGTGTATATGTACTTATCTAATGCAAAGATCAGGCGGTCCACTGATTCAGTTGACCTCCTTAATGCGAATTATGTAAGTGCCATGAGTCCAACATGTATGCAATTTTCCTATTTGAAACATATCATTTCTATATGAGTGCACAACCGTTCATTCATATGCAACATCCCTGTGCTGAGTCAACCATTTTGCATCCATTAAATTTAAAAAAAATGCACGCACATCCGTATGCAGTATGGGAGTGTTTTTTAGCCGATCTAGTGCCTAGTGTGTGTATATGTATCCACGAGAAATCACTAGAAACCACTTGCATCCACTTGCAACCATCAAATGTAACATGTCTCAAACACATGTTTACACACATTAGTTTCTACCTAAAGGTCGAAGGATATAGTCAAGTGATAGAAGCACGTATAATTAAGACTAAAGCTAGGTTCCCATTAGACATCGGTTTAAGAGAATAACTCCCTAAGTATCAACCCCGAAGACCGAAATCAACATCAGATTAATACTCCAAGAATCACTCCCATTAAACAAATGCCCAACTGGAAATCTATTTCACATTTTGAGTAAAAAATCATATCCTTTTCAGAAACTTACAGACTATTGATATAGATCAAATTACCAAATGATTCTTTGGAAACTAAGCATGATAAAAACTCAGAATGTATGCGTCATGGTCAACACAGATGCCCTCAAACCCCAACTTATCACAAATAGATGAGTCATAAGCCTCATGGGGTCTGAGACTATAACAGAACCAGAAACAAGACTAGTATTAAAGTGCAGAGTTTCAATTACAGAATCAAAATGCCAGAATCAGAAAGAGTTTTTAACTCCTCAATCAGATAAGGAAATTAAACCTTCTACATAATTTTTTTTATGTATACCCTATCTACCAGTCACTTGAGCATTCTCCTGTCCTCCAGAAGTGGGTTTTGCCCTCTGCAATTGCCCCCGTTTCTTTGGGCAGTCCCTTGTGAAGTGCCCCATTTCTCCACAATTGAAGCAAGTGCCCTTCCTTTTTCTGCAATCCTTGTTCAGATGGGTCGAGCTTCCACAAGTAAAGCATTTCTTCTCCTTCTTATCTTCAGTCATCTCATCCTTCTTTTGTATTTCCTTTTTGGGCCCTGCCTTCTTGTTCTGTGGTCCTTTAAGCTTTTCCTCTTTCTTTTTACTTTCGGCTTCCTCTTCATACATTAACACCATGTCCACCAATTTTTCGAAGGTTGCCCCCATAGGAATGTGGGACATCTCCAATCTGTGTAGCGGCTCATTCAGACCTTTAGCAAACCTTAGTGCCTTCTTATGCGGTGTATTTACTAATTCTAAGCCGAATCTTGCCAATTGATTAAACTTGTTGACGTACTCTCTCACTGATAAATTCTCCTGCTACAACGCCAAGAACCTTTCTACGTATAGACTCTCTTCCGCTCGTGAGAGAAATTTCATCTCGAACCTTTGCCTGAAATCCATCCATCTCTCTACTGGACGCTCTCCATTTGTGACCTCCTACCAAAAAGAAGCGTCGTCCTTAAGCAACCATACCGCCAACTGTATCTTCTGCCTATCGTCCACCTCGAAGATAACGAACAAATCCTCAGTTTCTTTGAGCCAGTTCCTTACTTTCACGAATGATTCAGTTCCATTAAAGTTCTTCCCACCCATGGCTCGAAAGTCTCTACATATCTTCGGGAAAGTATTCACGCACGAAGGAGGAGGAGGAGGAACCGCTACAGCTAGGGGAGGAGGGACGTTTGTTGGGCCCGCATCATTAGCCCTAGCTTCTAGGTACCTCCTGAACCAGCCAGGTATCGGTACGCCCTCCAGAAGGTTAAGATCCCCAAACATGCTGAAACGAAAGAAAAAGGAAGGATTCAAAACAAAGGATAGAAAGATAGGCTATGACTTTGGGGATTATGTTTTTCAAAATAAACTCTACTTTTGAAAATACTTCCTTTTTAAAAACCTTTTTGAAAATAGTTTTCCAAAAGTTTTTTTTATCAAATCTAGTAACCTTCAACTCTAATACCAAGTGTAACACCCCACCTCCGTGAAGGTCACTCACAAAGGGAATGCCTTAACTTTGATGGAGCATTTTAGTAGACAGAACACAATTTACAAGACAGATAAAACCGTACTTGAAAAATTTATAACTTTATTACAACAGAAACCAAAATAAGTTTGGTTACATCTTTTCAAATCACAATATCGGAATTCAAGTACAAAATATCAGTCTTGTACAAAAGCCTTCAGAATGCATAGTTTTTAAAGTCATAATCCCCAAATAAAATGCCATGGAAAGATAGAGCCAAGGCCAAGCGATACTTCAAGCAGAGAAAATCTGAATCAAGCTCCTATATTTCCACCCTAAAAACCTGGTGGGGTGGGGGGGACAAAAGAAAAGGAGCGAAAACAAGCAAGGTCAGACATAAAGACTGGCAAGTCCAGTGACTTTCAGCATATGAACAGATAATAATATCATGACATGAAAATAAAGCTGGATAAGAGACAACAGCAACAAGAGTTACTGGTATACTTAAGCTAAACAGAAGAAACAGAATGATATAGCCCAAGTTATGCTTCCTACTTATATCTTACTTCTCTGCACTAATATTACTATAACAGGATTAGGTATTACCCTAATGTCTAAACTGAAACAGAAACGGAACAAAATAATCTATACAGAAACAGAATGCCAGTAATGGCCCTTTACCACCCCAACAGACAGAAGGTACATAAATGGAATCAGAGACGGAAACAGATTAATCCCTACGGAAACAGAATGTTAGAATTAGGTGTACACCAATAAATGGGCCTTTACCACCCCAACAGACGGTACCATGTAGGAACAGACAGGTGTTGCCACTCAACAGAAATAGACGGTACCCCAACGGAAACAGAGAGAACTAAGTGTACCCTAAATCTACCCCAAGCGATCGGCTCCCTAATACATAAATACCGTGTGCAAGCCCCACAGAAGGGTGTATCACTCCCTAAAGTGGCAACCTTTGAATTACACAGACCTATTTACAGATGTCACGGCGTCTTACGTCCTCAGAGGAAGACCGGGGTCCATGCATGCACACGACCTGGTTGGAACGCACCATCAACACCCCTCGCCATTATCAGAATGAACCGCTTATAATTAGTTCAATAAGAATGCTCGGACCCTACCTACTCTTGGGTCATAGTTTTGATACCAGAAAGGGTTACTGACTAATATGGGTCCCAAACAATAGATGACACAAGTATTTTCCCTCCTAACCTTGTGTCCCCAGACTAATGGATTTCACATTAACTTGTTTACAAATTTTCAGGCCTACAGAGTTCAGATCAACTAGTTCACAGATAAGAAAATCAAGTCAACAGGTTTTCAGGCTAACGGATAAGATGTACAGTTTTAACAGACTTACAGATTGTCTAACTTTGTATTGGGCCTACAGATTCACGAAACAGGTTTATTAATTCATCGGTCCAGTTGGTTTAGCCCTATCCGCCCAACATGTTTTAGACATCATATTTATCTCAGATTTGCATTAATCAAATATTAATGCGCAGACCTCTCACATTAGGTCGGTAGCTTGTGGCCGCTGGATAAGACGGGTAGTTCCGGGCAGACTTCTGCCACAAGCCAGACCTAACCTCGTGTCTAAGCATATTTTAGTTATGCCTATGACCTCTCACATTAGACTAGCAGTTTGCGGTTGCTGATTAAGCCGATTGGGTCCGGGCAGGCTTCTACCGCAAACATGAATCTAACCACGTGTCTTAGCATTTTTATTATAACTAGTTTATTCCATTACAAATTGTACAACTATCAGACCAATTATTTAAATTTAACGGATTTGACTTCTTCTCAAGTCGCGGCAGTTTAATCACATTAACATGTTTTACTCAATCTTAGATCGAGCCTATGGATTTTCATACATAAATTACAATCATTCAGCTTTTCAACAGATTTAGCAGCTCAGGCGGTTCAACAGATTTAGCAGATTAGGCAACTGAACAGATTTAGCAGATTAGGCATAGTTAGCAGATTATGCGATTCAACGTATTTAACAGTTCAGGCAATTCAACAGATTAAACAGGTAACAGATTTAGCAGAGTAGGCAAATTTAACATATTAAGCAGATAACAGTTTTATCCAATTTAAACATTCCTTAAAGTCCTATTCACATATCTTGGCTAATTCATAAAGTAAGCCTAAGCTTATATGTCCAAACTATGGTCATAATCCACCATATAACATATGTCCCAAATTTTAGTTAAACTTGCATAGTTCAGAATATTCTCCAAAACCCCTAATCATGATTAACATATAAATTATTTCAAATATAGCCATTGATTACAATGCATGTCACATATCCAAAAAAAAACCTTACTTAGGTGTATTCACACTTAATAGTCATCAAATCTTAATATAGGTTTTTACAACTAAGTCATATGCAAATTAATTCTCTTCCAAATGACAAACTATCAGATTTAATATGCCCAGATCCAAATCTTAAATTATGAAATATGTCATTTATGTTCTAAGTCACTATAATACTCTTCTTCCAAGTCATAGATCATCTTATGCAATATGTCTAAATTTATGTCTAGATTTATAACATGCGTTGTGTCCTCAAATTAGTTACAAATCGATTTTGCCCAAATATGCCTCATTCAATATTCTTCCCAAATCTAGCGTTTATGCGCTCATCTCTTATGAGACTTGGCTCAGGCTCGTGGTAGTCTATCTATCAAACAAATAGAAAGAAAGGAGGAAGAAATACAGAACAAAAAGAATAATACAACAGAGGAACATATCTGATAAATAGAAAAAGGGCCTAGTCTCAGATTCAGTTTTATAATTATGTCAAGACCATGATTAAATTTCATATCGGAAAATAACTGCACTTGCCTTGATTGGATTATAGAAGAAGAGTTGCAGTTGTTCTCTTTTAATCTTATTCAGATTTTGAAGAATATGCACTAGTTCTAGTTTTGATCCTAGCAGAGTAGCGATGCCATTATTTTATTTATTTATTTCTATTATCTCAGAGGCAACATAAGGAGAGAAGAATGGTGTAAAGAGAATGGGGCTAGGGGGCTGTTTATATAGGATTAGGCGGGCGAATCTAGACTGAAAACGATACCTGATACATTAGAATGAAACCAGGCTCAAAACTGGGTTCTGGCACCAGGTCGACCATAGGGTCGACCTGGTCCCTGGGAGGTCGACCATAGTGTCGACCCCCAGGTCGACCTAGTCTTGGGTGGGAAAATTCCCGCCCAATCTGCGCTGGGGTTTGAATTCGCACTTCTAATTCAAATTTTGAGCTGTTTTCAATTCTGAAAATTCCTAAAACTTCGGAGGGTCAAATCTCCCTCATACGGCCTCCGTTTCTCGAAAAATCGGACTCGTTTCCAAGTAGAATTTCGAGACGAACACAATGGTGCAACCTGTTTCCCTTTATTCTTACTTTAAAATTTAATTCTGCCTTGATTTTAACATGTTATAAAAATATGGGTTGTTACAATCAGTGCAGTGGAGTCACTGTGACTCCATGGGGCAGAGTGATCATAGCAAAGGATTTGAATGGTCAAAGCGGTGGACATCGTATGCTTTACGCACTGAGTGAGAGTTGTGAGGATAGTTGCTATGCTTGATTGTTTGACATCGCTATGACATGCACACCCCCACCCCGTATCTTTACACCTTATGTTTAATGGCACCTTTGAGTATTGTACGGTATGTTGTGCTAACTCTTTGGTTGCAGATCCAGGTTCAGGTATGGTTTAGTATACCTGTTATTATTCTGTTTTGCTGCATCTCGCTTATACCAGACTTTTGTCTGACCTAGAGTTTTATGTCTCTTCTTATTACTCTGGGTGCTCTTAAACGTGCAGAGTAGAGACATGTCAGGTGACTATGCACGAGTAGCTGTACCGGAGACGAGCATGAAGCTTCCATGTATGACATATATAGATATTCTTCCTGTGTCGCTACTGGTCACTACTTTGGGCATTAGTGGTGTAACTTTATCTTTTCTTTAGAGACAGTATGTTGGAGTTGTAATAAGCTGTATTTTGAATTTCCGCTGCTATGATGATTATGGTTTAGTTTTCAGCTTATGCACTGTCTCGCCTGTATTATGCCAAGTATGTTATTATTATATTTTGTTCCATGCACAGTGTGATATTCTACAGGTTCTTTGTTAGTTCACCGTTAAGTTTCCTTTCTTTGGTGACCGTCCCGTACTATTCGGGTATTGGCACAATGCACATCTCAGGGAAATGTTGGCTAGTGCGGGCGGGCCATCATAGGCTTCCACCACAAGTGCAATCTAACCCCGTAATTAAGCATGATTACAGTTTCTGAATACTGTAATCCTAGGCATTTCAATTTACTAACCAAACTTACATATTTCTTTATAGGTTTTCATGCCCCTTTTACCCCAGTTATGTTCATAATAGATTATATGTCCAAATTCATATTCATATGCATTATTCAAGTTATGCAAAATCACTATTTACAAGTTATGCCTAATTTTAATATTTCCCCCTCGTTCCCCATTTAATGCATTCACATGTTTCAGCAGCATGCCAAGGCTTGATAGTAGCCTGGCTATATAAATTAAAAGGGAAAGGGTGAAGGGAAGATGATAGAGATGAATATTCTAACAAAATTGACATAAAAATATAATGGCATAATGATAAGATGGACATATAAGAATAGATCTGGTGAACATGTGATAATAAAACTAGTTTTAACATAGTAGAGATGTCATAATACGCATGATTAGATATAAATTAGGATTTAGATGTCCAACTAATGACAGATCCAAATTAACCACAAACGTGATATGTACAAAATGATCTAAATGGTAAATTAGATCTATAATCAAAACAGATCTAACATGATAAAGGTTAAGATCCAAATTAACCTCAACATGATAGGTACAAGATGATCTAAATAGTGAATTAGATCTATAATCAAAAGTAGATGTGACATGATAAAGATTAAGATTCACATCACAGTTATGTAAGAATATCCAAGATTCACAAGTTACAATAGTTTTGATATGATTCAGTCACAGGGGTAGATCCAAATTACAGTCATGCCATGTTTTACTTTTAATTATTTAAATCTAAAGGTAACTTAAACTCGCAATGTTCGAATCTAGAAAAATAGAAGGAGAAAAGTGGAGGTTGAATCATAGATCTACACTTGATTCTCTAAATTTAATTGCAGAAGAAGAAAATGATTTGATTCAGTCAAGGCACTAATAGTATTTATGCCTCCATTATTTTCAGTGTGAGAAAACTAGAGAAATGAGGCTATATTTATAGCTGCTAGCCCCGAGAGCTGACCTACCACGTTAGCCCTAAGGGGTTCGACCCATGGGTCGACACCCCCCTTAAGGGGTCGACTCCCATGGGGCGGGAAATTTGCCGTCTCTTACTTTTCAGATTTTGAACATTTTTTTGATTTTCTGATTTAATTATATATATAACTATCTTACGCATATAAAAACTTCAAACCTTCATAACTTCTTCGTACGGTGTTCGTTTTACGCAAACCAAATGTCTATCTTGACCAGAATTTCAAGACAGACGTAATGGCAAAGTCTTTTTTTCCCTAATTCTGAATATTAAATTAATTATTATTTAATTTATACTCTTTAGTGTTGTTAAAATATAGGGTGTTACATTCTCCCCTACTCAATGGATTTCGTCCCCGAAATCTCCAAGTTAACAAGAATGCATATCCTACAATCCAAATCCATCTACTCATCCACCAATCACAGGCATCCATTATCCTTAAAGACTTCTAATTCTTATATGAAAATATGCAAAAGTATGTTAGTGCCATGAATCCAACATGTATACAAATAATCCTATTATAAAATGTAAGTTCTATGTGTGTGCACAATCATCCGTCCAAGTGCAACATCCATATGATGATACATCCATTTTCATCCATTAAAAGTAGAAAAATGCACACACATCCATATGCAGTATGAGAGTGATTGAGCTGATCTAAATGCCTAATGTGTGTGTATATGCATCCACGAGCAAACACTTTCATCCACTTGCATCATTCAAACATAACATTTTTCAGACACATCTTTACATCCATGGGATTCCTACCTAAAGGTCGAAGATTCAATTGGCAGGATATACCTAAATGATTGAAACAAGAACAGATAAAACTTTGGAAAAGGAATTAAGAACATACCCCCAAAAAGGAAAGTGTATGAGGTACGAATCTTGTCTTCGGTCTCCCAAGTCGCATCCTCTGGGTTATCTCCCCACTGAACCTTCATCAACTTGACCTCTCTACTGCGTAGCTTCTTAACTTCTAATCCAAGAATATGGGTAGGAACTCATCTAACAGTCGCCTACCGTTCCACTTCTACTTCCTCTAATATACTTGGCTCAACTACTTCTATGGAATCATGCAAGCGTTTCCGCAAATGAGAAACGTGGAAAACATCATGAACTCCAAATAGTCTCTCTGGTAGCTTTACTCTATAGGTCATTTGGCCAATCCTCTTTGTTATAGGAAATGGCCCTACAAATCTTGGTGCCAATTTCCCTACAGAACTGAAGCGAACCACATTCCTCAAAGGTGACACCTTAATGAAAACCATATCTCCTACTTCAAATTCAATGTCAGTCCTTCTCTTGTCTGCATAGGACTTTTGCCTATCTTGAGCTGTCTTCATTCATCGTCTAATAAGATCAATCATCTCGGATGTTTCTCTAACCATATCTGCTCCAAGTAATAGTCTATTTGTAGATGCCCACCAACAAGTTGGTGATCTGCAGGGTTGTCCGTATAATGCTTCAAAATGTGCCATGCCAATGCTTACTTGAAAACTGTTTTTATATGCGAACTATAATAAAGGAAGATGCTCTTCCCAAGTACCTCCGAAGTCTAGGATAGACAACCTTAAAAGATCCTCTAGAACTCTGTTCACCCTCTCCGTCTGTCCATCAGTCTGGGGATGATAAGCGATGCTCAAACATAACTGTGTACCTAATGCTTCTTGCAAGCTCCTCCAGAACACACTGGTGAAGATGGGGTCACGATCACTTATGATACAGGAAGGTATTCCATGAAGACAGACTATCTCACGAACATAAACTGCTACCAACCATGCTGTCGTCCTCTAGCTCTTAACCAGAATGAAATAAGCGCTCTTTGTAAATCTACCCACCACGACCCAAATACTGGTGTTTCCTTTCTTCAATCTAGGCAAACCATCTATGAAATCCATAGAGAGGCTCTCCCATTTCCACTGCGGAACTTACAAAGGATGAAGTAAACCACCTGGCTTCTTTTGCTCAGCTTTGACTTGCTGGCAAATCAAACATTGAGAAACAAACTTTGCCACATCCCTCTTCATCCTAGCATAAAAGAAAACCCTCTTCATGTCCATGTACATTCTATCATCACCTGGATGAATAGTCATCTTAGAATGATGGGCTTCTTCTAGGACTGTTTTTATCAAGCTTCCAAATCGGGGAACACAGACTTTACAACAAATTTACCTTTAATAGCACCTGAAAAACGCTATAGTAGGCTACCATAGCATTAGTGACAACGCTATATAACGACATGTAATAATAGCCCTGTTATGTCTTCTAGCTCAAATCTAAACGCTATAAATTTATACATTTTATAATGCACGTCTACCAGCATGAAATGTTTTACATAGCGTTTAGACCTTGCAATTATATTTGCTTACTAAAATCGCTTATTTTTTATAGCATTATAATTAATTTCATAGCACATATTCATTGCTATGAAAATTGTTTTCCATTTATTTTTTGAAAAATCTGTTGTTATTGAATTCCCCATTAATATATTGCATTCAGACCTTACTATGTAAATACTAGCTTTTTTTAATAGCGTTATCACTATTTTCACAGCTCATATTCAGTGATATGAAAACTTTTCTGCACGGTTTACATTTTATATAGCATTTCACATTTTGATTCCATAAGAGAAGTTTCTGCTATGAATATTTGTAGTATGTATAGCGTTTTCAGTGTTTTCATAGCTTACATTCAATAATATGAAAAGGTTTTCTACACTATTTGATTTTTACATAGCATTTCACCTTTTATTTCCATAAGTGCAATTTTCCGCTATTAATATTTTTAATATATAGCACATATTTCAGCTACGGTCTTTATATAGCAACTCTTATTTAATTTGTGCAAAATTCAAACAAATAAGCAGTAAATTCACAAGCCAAAACTGTCAATAGTAAAAAATAATACCAAAAGCATATTTGATTTCAATAACAATGTCATAGTTAATAAATCTACTAATAAATATAGAAACAAATCAATTTCCATGTTCAAACATCGTTCCAAAACAGGTTTACATGAAAAATCATTTAGTCTTCAGCTTGTAAGCTCGTCCAACTTCTAGAACCTGCAATTCACGAGCATAAGTTACAGTCTTATAACAACGAAAAATACAGAAAACACAATTAAAATGAAAAAATGAAACAGTGTTTGATGTCATCTCAATTTTATTTGCAGTAGTTATAATCAGCCAAACAGCCAAAGAACTTTCATAAGCATTAATAAAGGAACAAATAAATGTGCAGATGTAAAAAAGAATGATAATAAGAATAAGAATATAGCAGAAATTGAAAATGATAGAACTAAAGACAATTAACATGAGCAATAGCTAATCTCATATATATGCTTTAGAACATGAATAGAACTAAGTACACAAACAAGAATAACAGATATGGAATAATGCAAAATTGACTGACTAGCTGCTCAAACTAATTTATTAAAAATAAAATTAAAAATATACATTAAACATACAATGCCTTATGGAACAACTCCTGTACGCTTGCGAAGGCTATCAAGGGTGAATTCTCTTGCATTTGGCCCTCAACTCTTATTTGCAAACAAAAGTATCCTTTAGACATAATTGTCCTTAGACGTTTTCTATTACATACTAAAATAACAATATATGAAAAGAAAAGTTGATAATTATTCCAATAAGGGATCTGTCATATATTATTCTAAACAAAGGATACATATTTTGCCTTGTATGCCTAGCTTCCAGCAAGTTTTTCTACTATCATAAAGCTGATAATGTAATACAAAAGAGGTAAGTTACTAGAAATTTTCTTCTTCCTGATGATGTATGTTGCTGAACATCATTAAATATTTTGCTGCACCCAAGTAATGATCCAGTGCATAAGAATCCCATCACAATCCACAATAAATACTTAACCTGCTGCACCTAAGTGATGATCGAGTCCAACTTAAGTTTGAAGGGAATTTAGCCAAAGGGAAAACTTCAGAACAAAAAAAAATCTTATTATTGTGATATAGCTTTTAAAGAACACAAATATCACGCATTACTTGAGACATTTGACCACTGATCAAAATGTCTTTAAAACCCAATCACGGAACAAAAAGGCAAGAAGTTGTGTTGATTCACATGTGCAAGTGAAAATCAGGTACTTCCTTCTTTTCAGTCGAGATATAAACATGGTAGCAATTCTAGGGAAGAAAAAGGGAAAACTAAAGAATAAGAAAATCACTGTTGAGAATGGATGATTATTACACTACTAGAAATCGATCAACATGTGTAAATGAAACAAGTATTTTCAAAACTGATCCGTATTAACCAAACTATATTGCCTTTCTTGGTTGCGATACTTATTTCATGTATATTGCTTGTTGCCAAATAGGTAGCAGTATCCCATATATATAAGAAAATATGTGATGCAAACTAAAATCCCGACAGATGATAAGCTTATATTTTGGAACAAATATAAATTTTTGCTTGCATGTATCGTCGTTAGAATATTTTGCTGAATCTCCAACCTGAAAGATGTAAATGGAAATTAACCACTGCAACACATTCATAATATGATGTAACAACCCAGAAAATCAGAACAATTTAAAAAATTTATTTTGGCAATTTTAATGAATTTTGAATATTTAAAATAATTTATTTTAAATAATTATGACTAGAAATTTATTTTGAATAGAATTAGAACGTATATATTTGTTTAAATCGAAATTAGAATCTAAATATTTATTTTAATTATAAAAGGAATTTAAAATGGCGTGGTAGTTTGAAAATTCGATTTCAAATGAATGTACATGACTCAAAATAAACTGGATTTTAGTAAAATCAGAAATATTTGAATTTGTTTGAAAATATCTTCCCAACGAATCTGGAAAATCCAGATTTCGTAGCGGGAATAAAAAGTTAGATCCAGTTGAAAATTCTGAATAGTCGCTATGGAAATATAGCCCTTAAAAATGGATATTATGCAAATGACCTCCGTTTTCGACGAGACCACTTTTGTTGGACCTGGAATGTCAAGATATTGATAGATTCCAATTTTCAGAATTTTTGCAATCAATATGTGAGCGTGGTGAATTTAAACGTGTTTGGTCAATCCAATTTGATTTTAATCATTTGGAAAATGACTGTTTTTCAAACGGTCTCCAAGTTCGACGAAATTAGTTTTGCTAGGACCATATCGTCAAAACATAGCTAGATTTATTTTACGGGAATTTTTGGAGTCCGTGTGTGGCCCCAATAAATTGAAATGTATGTTTAAATATATTGATTTATATATTAATTTAAATGAAAACTGATCGAAATAGTCGAACTGGCTTACGATACATATCCCATTGTGTTCGGAATGGGGGTAATTAGCTACAGACGACAGTCGTCAGGTGTAATGACCCGCATTGGCAGAGGTAGTATAATTAATTTATTTAATTATATAAATAGTGGTTTAGAGTATTTAATGGTCGTGGAATTAAATAATGGTGAATATTTAATTAAAATAATAAATTAAATAATATATTTAATTCTGAAATAATCAGAATTTGGCTGAAATGACGATATGGTGTGAACCGGATCATCTGTGATATATAATTCAGTTTAGAATTGAATTTGAATAACGAATATATTCAGTCGACGTCAGTTTGAACGTATAATTATAATATAATTAAAATAGAGCTCGAAATGGCGCTGCAGTTCGTAAATTGGCGATTCGAACTTCAACTGAATGTACAGGATTCGTTTTAAGTCGGATTTCTGTGAAACAAGATACGTGTGGAGCTGGTGGAGTATATCTTTCTAGAGGAAGAGGAAAATCGGGATTTCGTCGTGTAGATTTTGAGATATGTACAAATCAAATTTTAGAAAAGTCGCTGTGGAATTCTTTTAAAATTTATAAAGGAATTATTTATATTTTAAAAAGGGATTTCAATATAAATCGAATATCGGGTTGACCCAGAAGTGAATATCGAGTAGAAATTCATATAGGAATATTCTAGAGCTGTATGGTATTCCACTGTGAATATAGACGATAATATTTGATTTTTTAAATATTTAATTAAATTACATTTAAATATATTTATATATTTAAATGGGTCATTTAGAGCTGTAAAAATACGCTGTGTGAGCATACGAAGTCGGAATTCGACGAAACTAGTTTTGTTGGATCCGCAATGTCAAATAATTGTTAGATTTCCAGTTTCGTGATTTTTAGAGTCACTGTGTGGCCATACGGATTTTTAGAGTGTAAAATAGTCAATATTTCGACAGTTAAAAATACGCTGTGTAAGCATACGAAGTCGGAATTCGACGAAACTAGTTTCGTTGGGACCGTAATGTCGAACTCTAGCTACATGTCCAGTTTGGTGATTTTTAGGTATCGTATGTAATCACTGGGAATTTAAGAAGGGCAGATACAAGGAGAAAATCGATAAAATAAATACAAAAACCAAATTGAAAATATCCCTCCCATTTTCTAAGGTTCCGCACAGGCCACGCGGCCTTCGATCTCCACCACAAACCTTACCTAACCCATTCAAGCCTATATAAGGCGTATGAAACCATCTCAGCAAACAAAAATCCTCAAAAGAAAATCGAAATAAAACTCAAATAAATTCCATAAATCGTGACATACATATGCATGAATTCAGCATGGAATGAGCTTCGATTCTGTGTGCTATTTGTTGGGTTCGAATATCGTTTCTGTTCGCTCATTTTTCACTGCGCAAGCTAGGGTTCCACATCTCGTCAAAATTCAAGCATCGAATGGAGGAACGAGGGGTGTAGTCGGGTTTAGGAGGTGAGTAGCTTCCGCGTGACCAACTTCGAGGTGCTCCGGTGGTCTCAAGGGGAAAGCGACGACAGCATTTGGCTACAGGGTGTTTTTTTTAGGTGCGTCGAGTTTGGCTCTAGGGGGTCGAGCAGGCGCGAATACAAGCGGAGAGTTGATTGGTGGTGGTGGCGCCGGAGATGGATGGCTGAGGTGAAGGGAAGCGGTGGTCAAAGGGGAGGGTCAACGCCAGTTTTGGGTGTATGGTAGTATCGGTTTCCAGGGAAATGAATTTGGGGAAGGAGATGTGTTCAACGGGGTCGGGTCTGATGTTTTAACATAAGGTAATGGGCCAAGGATATTTGGTAAGGCCCTTTATTTAATTTAAATAGAAATCAAGTTTAAATCAAATGAGTACATAACTTGAAAAGCGTATAACTTGATCATACGATATCATATTGACGAACCGTAAGTTGCATTGAGATCGTATGGACGTACACTACCCAATGGAACTGACTGGAGGTGGAGTGGAACTCATTTGAATTTATGGCGAAATAAATTGTTTGATTCAAATCAAACAAACAGTTTATCGTTCTTTAACGATGAACTGCCAATGTGAGTAAATCTAACCAACTCTTAACAGTTTATAATTTCATGTTGTATTTTTAGAACTGTTATATATTGGCTGATTGACTGTGTGTTGACTGTTTGATTGAACTGCTAGTCAATTAGTTAAATTTCTATATTGATTCCGTTTAACAGAATGTATCATATAGAACTGAAAGTGATGTTATCTATATTGTTTAACATCTGTGATGCAGGGAGACAGGTTGGAGGAATCCAACTGGATTCCTCAACATTTATTTTACTGTTTTCATATATTGTGATATATGATGTGTTGTATAATCTGTTATGGATTATGGGTGTTGGAATGATGTTGATCATTTTTATTCGATATTTTAAATATCATAAAAGACCCTGGGATGTAAAAAGAATTATTTCAATGTATATTGAAATAAAGGGATTTTATAAAATCCACAGATTTTATAAAAGGAAATATTTTGAAAGTAAATAAAAGAAAAAAAATGTTTTTAAAATGAATAGAGTTTTATAAAAGGGAAATCATTTGTAAAGCGAAGAACTGTTACTAAAAGTAAATCTTTATAAATGAATAGTTAATTCAAATAGAATAAAAGGAGTTAATCTATGTTAGTTTAATCGATTAGAGTTAAAGCAAAGAAGTTAATCGATGTTAGTTAATCAATTAGAGAATAAAGTTAAAAGAAGTTAATCGATGTTAGTTAATCGATTAGAGAATAAAGTTAAAAGAAGTTAATCGATGTTAGTTAATCGATTAGAGAATAAAGTTAAAAGAAGTTAACCGATGTTAGTTAATCGATTATAGAATAAAGTTAAAAGGAGTTGATCAATGTTAGTTAATCGATTAGAGAAGAAAGTAAAATGAGTTAATCGAATATAGTTTATTCGAAGAAAGTAAAATGAGTTAATCGAATATAGTTACTCGAATAGAAGCAAATGAGTTAATCGAATATAGTTTATTCGAAGAAAGTAAAATGAGTTAATAGAATATAGTTATTCGAATAGAAGCAAATGAGTTAATCGAATATAGTTTATTCGAAGAAAGTAAAATGAGTTAATCGAATTAGTTATTCGAATAGAAGCAAATGAGTTAATCGAATATAGTTTATTTGAAGAAAGTAAAAGGAGTTAATCGAATATAGTTTATTGGAAAGGAGTTAAGTGAAATGAGTAAATAAATAGTGTTAGTCAAATAGAGTTAATCCAATAGTGGTAGTCCAATAGAGTTAATTGATAAGGGTTAATCAAATAGAGTTAAGTGAAAAGAGTCAATCGAATATAGCTATTCGAAGATGGTTAAGTAAGGAAGTTAGTAAAAGGGATATAAAGTTAACTTTGCCTATTTCAAAGTTAGAAATGTTGTTCAGTTAAGGTCTGAGAGGTAGTTCTACCCCAACTTGATTGGCTTCGTTTTAACTAAGGAATAGCTAAGGTTTGGCAGTAAAGGAAATAGTTTCAGTTGGCATCGCGATGGTTTGTTTAAAACATCTGTCTAAGTCCAATGAAGAAGTTTTGGAAATGTTTTCCAAATAAGAAACCAGAAATGTTTTCTAATAAAGAAAACAAGAAATGGAAATATTTTCCATTGTTAATAACGTATATTTTCCAAATTTAGAAAATAAGAAATATTGAATATAGGGAAACAGGAGATAAGTAAATTAATTGAAATAAAGAGATAAATGTTGAATGATGTTTGATCGATATAAATTTCCATTTGAAAATAATATCATTGGTTGCACACCTGTTTTTCTTTGATAGTTAAATCACAGACTATCAAAGTTTTGACCATTATAACGTTGTTAATATGGAGAGACCGGTTGGATTATTATCCAAAGAACCACTCTGTATTGGCATAAGCGTTGCGAATCATATATGCCAAAGATAATTGAAGAAGGAGTTATGCAAGGGCTAACCTATTTACAGAATAGTGCCTTCGGTTCATCCTGTTCCTGGATGACTTGTACGGACGGATGTCTGACAGAGTATTTCCAGAAGATCACGTATATTGATTTCTCCAATCGTACCAAGAGTGGAAGCGGAGAAGGAAACTTCTTTTAGCTAACACATAATGTATGGTTGAGGACGTCAATCGGTGATTTGATGGATTTGATGATGTGGCATTCAAAGTGAATTTGGTGTGATGATAAAGCGTAACTTCTAGCCTCACATCCGGTAAATGACAGAAATCGGGCAGGCAGCATGGCTAAGTCGGTCGCACCGAAGTAGGGTGTATAATCACCTGATCTGGAGTTTCATTTACTTCTAAAAATCTATTGTTGATGCTGTCCCATTCGGGAAATGGTTGCCGATCCCAGCCGTTGGTGATATACATTCGATACACTCAAGCGAAATGAGTGGTCGGTCATGTGTGGCCGGGTTGCAAGATGTTCTTGTTGAACCCAGTGTATTCCTCTCTAGAGGTACACTAGTGAAAGGTGGTTCCATACCTTGTCATAGTTGGAAATCCATTACCCAATACATGTTTGCGGTTTTGATTGTATACTATATATGTAGAACGTGAGATGAAAGCGTTTCTGCTAGATGATTATTATAATTGTGGTTGATAGACATTATTATAATATCAAAAGGTTTTTGATATAAAGATATTTTAGATTCTCATAAGGGAAAAAACCCGTTACGTTATACGGCGTGGTCTTATGAGATATCGTTTACTTGTTGGAAATGTTTTAAACTGTTTTACTCATACCAGTCCCATGACTGATTCGGAGTTTATTTTGTTTTGTTTTCCCTAAACTCTTGGGTGCCTAAATTTGTATGGGCAGTCAAGTAGTCGGGATTTTACAGATATAGTTGAAGAGCTGGAGCAGAAGGCTTCATGTTCATATAGCTATAGTTATTTCCGCTGTGTTGTAAGTGCTGCACTTTGATAATGATGTATATTCAAATACAGATGTATATTTCAAAGTTATGTTACATATATTATATGTTATTCGTTCCGCTGTGAGATTCGTGTTACTCTGATATTGTGTTCTTCTTCTTCTATTCTAAATTTCTATCTTATCTATCCTCACCCTCTAATTTCATTCACTAATTACCAGGATTTTTCGATGTTTTGGTTATCAACATCATGTTTATGTCGATAACCAAAGTCGTTGAAAATCCGGGTCGTTACAGTTGGTATCAGAGCAGAAGGTTAAAAGAATTACTTGGCTCTGTGGCGTGACTCGGTAGAGATAGGGTTAGTAATAACCTAGATTGAGTTGAGTGTATATATACGAGTGAACGTATTTGTAGATGATATATAAATAATTTTATATTGTGGAGATTTATCGGTTGAGTTGTTTATGAGTTCTGGTCGATCAGTTTGATCCACTGTATCGGTAGGAGCTACTAAACACTCGAATACGATAGGTCATCACGATATGTTTTGAAAAGAGGGTAAATGAAAATAATTTTACCCAAAGTATATTTGATATATATTGGATATATTGGTTGTTATTATAATCGAGTAAGATTATAAATTAAATGGTTATGTAAATAACCAATCAGAATTCGTATAAGTGTTACGAAATGAGTTAAATCTAAATTTAAACAAGAAATTGAATTAAAATTCTCGAAAATTGGATAAGTGTTTGTAAATGGATTTGGATTGCAAATAAGGAAAATTTAAGATCCTGGGAGGTTTTAAATTGTTTTACAAGCAGTGTGAATTATATTTTGAAATGAATTTCAAAGTGGAAAAGGTTAAAAATGGTTTTATAGTATTGAACTCACTTCGATCGCTGGAAAATAGATTCTGATGATGGCAGCTGCATCATCAGTATTCATTTTCGAGTTGTAAGTGACGAATTACTACCAGAGATACTGTTTTGAATTTGTTTTGGGAAAGACAAGTTGTGTTGAATTTCAAAATGGGATTTAAAATATATAATTTGAATTTTTAAATAGGTTTGAAATATTAACTTGTTTAAAAGAAATAAAACGAGAAGTTCCTTTATAAACGAAGTTTATAAAAAGTTCTTTTATAAACGAAGTTTATAAATGAAGTGAAGAGAATTATCATTGGATAATTCAGAAATAAAAATACAAGTGTGAAATTGAAAGGGAAATCTATTTTCCAAAGGTAGAAATATCGATTTCAAAAGGAATTGAAATCGAGGCTTATTTAAAGAATAAATAAAAAAGTTGAAAAGGAATTTGAATAAAGAAAATTCAAACATAGAATGTAAATAAGAAAATTCAAAGGGGATTTGAAAATAGAAATTCAAATAATATTTGAATGAAGAAGATTTAAATAAAGGAAAATTGAATATAGAAATTCAAAAGGGAGTTTGAATATATGAAATTCAATGGAAGTGAAAAAGAAATTGAATATAGAAATTCAGATGGGATTTATAATATAGAATTTGAATAGAATTGAAAATGAAATTTGAATAAAGGAGATTCAAATAGAATTGAATTTGAAATTTGAATATAGAAGATTCAAAGGGAATTGAAATGAAATAAAGAGAATTCAAATAGATTTGAATATAGAAATTCAAATGGAGTTTGAAAATAGATTTGAATAATGAAATTCAAATATGGAATTTGAATAAGAAAATTGAAACGAAATTCAAATGTAGAATTTGAATAAGAGATTAGAAATGAAATTCAAATATAGAATTTGAATAAGAGAATCGAAATGGAATTTGAATATAGGAAATTCATATAAAATTGAAATGGAATTCAATTAGTTGATAAATAAGTTAAACCTATATTTGAACATGTATATTCAAATAAAAAGGTGAAATGGGCAAACCGGTAATTTTAAAATCACTTAACGAACTAAGTTAAAATGATTGGATTAAGTTGAAATGAATTAGAAAGGTATAAATATACATGAGACAGGTATGGGATAACGTTAGTGAAGGTATATAGATAGAATGCTCGACAAAAAGTTATGTATTCAATTCATATATGAGATTTTATGCGCCGTATCGGCTAGCCGCTTGGCTTTTTCTTTTTTTTGGATTGGTGAGGGCCATGGGAGGCTATTTGAAATATCCCGATGCTCCTAATACAAAGGAGGTTATGGCGAATTTTTCTGGGAATTTAAGGAGTTAGAATATTTTTAAGATAATTTGATAGTTAGAAATCAACGTATCGAAATATATAGAAGTCGATAAGGAAACGAACTTAGAAATAGAATAGTAAAATCAAAAAGGAAGTCTAGAATAAAATCTAGTAAGAATAGAACGAGAAAGTGTATACGTGTTTAAAGGTGAATAAGTAGTTGTATGGTATTGATTATGCGAGTAAGTAGACATATCTGTTTTGACGTTATAAATGTTATTCAGTCAAGGTCTGAGAGGTAGTTATACCCCAACTTGATTGATTTCATTATTAACAAATAAATAGTAAGATTTCAGGCTCGAAGATCAATGTTGAATAAGAGTTAGTTGAATATAGTATTTGGGTTGTCGTAACGATGTTTTACACAACATCCGTTTTAACCCAAATAAGTGTAAGCTTGGAAATATAATAGAGAATATTTCCTAAGTATAGAAATAAACGAGATCAGAAAAGAGATAAGTAATTGGAATATTTTCCAATTATAAATAGCATATATTTTCTAAAGTTTAGAAAATAAAGGAAGGCGATATTCGGAAATGTTTTCCAAATAACATAAAAGGCCAATATGGGTATTGAAAATATTTGGTTAACAAATATTGATAAAGAAATACAGAAGTGATTTAACTAATGGAATATTGATTATGGGCTCAGTTGAATTTCAAAAAGGAAAATTTGATTTTTGGAAAGAGCAAACTGTTTAAAAACTCCCAGGGAAAGACAGTTTAAATTAAAAACAAATTTAACAGAAATTTGTGAAAGCAGAATTGAATTAAAGTAAAGTCAGTTAAGTGGTAACTGAGATTGAATTTGAATGATATCCAGACAAATTGGATTGTGAGATTCAAATTTGAAGTATAATGTGATAATTAAGTTAAGAGTTGGGAACCGAGAAGAAACTCGAGTTGAAATGATATTTGGCTCAGATATAAGCGAATGGTTGTGTTGGAGATGAAAGTGATTTCAGAATTTGATTGGGATAACATTGATATATGCTGAGTTGACAGCATATGGAAGTGATAGAGTTGATATGCCGAAAAAAATACCAGTTTATATTTGATATAAGATTTTTTGAGCCGAATTGGCAAGCCGCTTGGCTGTTTGATTTTCTTTTGGGATGGAGATGGCCCAGAGAGGCGAGTTGGAGTTTGACCGATTGAGCCGTACAAAGGAGGTGCTGACAAATTTTTTCGAAGAGTTAAGGCGTTAGAATATTTTCAGGATTTTTGAAAATTTTTGTTGATAAGAATTAATTAATAATTTAATTGAAATTAAATTGATTCAGTCGAAACTGAAGTTAAGAAGTGAACAAATATATTCTAACCAGTCGATAGGGTCATTCTCTACCTTTTAGCAATTTCGAGGACGAAATTATTTTAAGTGGGGAAGATTGTAATGACCCGCATTGGCAGAGGTAGTATAATTAATTAATTTAATTATATAAATGGTGGTTTAGAGTATTTAATGGTCGTGGAATTAAATAATGGTGAATATTTAATTAAAATAATAAATTAAATAATATATTTAATTCTGAAATAATCAGAATTTGGCTGAAATGACGATATGGTGTGAACCGGATCATCTGTGTTATATAATTCAGTTTAGAATTGAATTTGAATAACGAATATATTCAGTCGACATCAGTTTGAACGTATAATTATAATATAATTAAAATAGACCTCGAAATGGCGCTGCAGTTCGTAAATTGGCGATTCGAACTTCAACTGAATGTACAGGATTCGTTTTAAGTCGGATTTCTGTGAAACAAGATACGTGTGGAACTGGTGGAGTATATCTTTCTAGAGGAAGAGGAAAATCGGGATTTCGTCATGTAGATTTTGAGATATGTCCAAATAAAATTTTAGAAAAGTCGTTGTGGAATTCTTTTAAAATTTATAAAGGAATTATTTATATTTTAAAAAGGGATTTCAATATAAATCGAATATCGGGTTGACCCAGAAGTGAATATCGAGTAGAAATTCATATAGGAATATTCTAGAGCTGTATGGTATTCCATTGTGAATATAGACGATAATATTTGATTTTTTAAATATTAAATTACATTTAAATATATTTATATATTTAAATGGGTCATTTAGAGCTGTAAAAATACGTTGTGTGAGCATACGAAGTCGGAATTCGACGAAACTAGTTTTGTTGGATCCGCAATGTCAAATAATTGTTAGATTTCCAGTTTCGTGATTTTTAGAGTCACTGCGTGGCCGTACGGATTTTTAGAGTGTAAAATAGTCAGTATTTCGATAGTTAAAAATACGCTGTGTGAGCATACGGAGTCGGAATTTGACGAAACCAGTTTCGTTGGGACAGTAATGTCGAACTCTAGCTACATGTCCAGTTTGGTGATTTTTAGGTATCATATGTAATCATTGTGAATTTTAGAAGGGCAGATACAAAGAGAAAATCGATAAAATAAATACAAAAACCAAATTGAAAATATCCCTCCCATTTTCTGAGGTTCCGCACAGGCCACACGGCCTTCGATCTCCACCACAAACCTTACCTAACCCATTCAAGCCTATATAAGGCGTATAAAACCATCTCAGAAAACAAAAATCCTCAAAAGAAAATCGAAATAAAACTCAAATAAATTCCATAAATCGTGATATACATATGCATGAATTCGGCATGGAATGAGCTTTGATTTTGTATGCTATTTGTTGGGTTCGAACATCATTTCTGTTCGCTCATTTTTCACAGCGCAAGCTACGGTTCAACATCTCGTCAAAATTCAAGCATCGAATGGAGGAACGAGGGGTGTAGTCGGGTTTAGGAGGTGAGTAGCTTCTGCGTGACCAACTTCGAGGTGCTCCGGTGGTCTCAAGGGGAAAGCGGCGACGGCATTTGGCTACAGGGTGAGGTGCGTTGAGTTTGGCTCTAGGGCGTCGAGCAGGCGCGAATTCAGGCGGAGAGTTGATTGGTGGTGGTGGCGCCGGAGATGGATGGCTGAGGTGAAGGGAAGCGGTGGTCAAAGGGGAGGGTCAACGCCGGTTTTGGGTGTATGGTAGTATCGGTTTCCAGGGAAACGAATTTGGGGAAGGAGAAGTGTTCAACGGGGTCGGGTCTGATGTTTTAACATAAGGTAATGGGCCAACGGTATTTGGTAAGGCCCGTTATTTAATTTAAATAGAAATCAATTTTAAATCAAATGAGTACATAACTTGAAAAGCGTATAACTTGATCATACGATATCAGATTGACGAACCGTAAGTTGCGTTGAGAACGTATGGACGTACACTACCCAATGGAACTGACTGGAGGTGGAGTGGAACTCGTTTGAATTTATGGCGAAATAAATTGTTTGATTCAAATCAAACAAACAGTTTATCGTTCTTTAACGATGAACTGCCAATGTGAGTAAATCTCACCAACTCTGAACAGTTTATAATTTCATGTTGTATTTTTAGAACTGTTAGATATTGGCTGATTGACTGTATGTTGACTGTTTGATTGAACTGCTAGTCAGTTAGTTAAATTTCTATATTGATTCTGTTTAACAGAATGTACCATATAGAACTGAAAGTGATGTTATCTATATTGTTTAACATCTATGATGCAGGGAGACAGGTTGGAGGAATCCAACTGGATTCCTCAACATTTATTTTACTGTTTTCATATATTGTGATATATGATGTGTTATATAATCTGTTATGGATTATGGGTGTTGGAATGATGTTGATCATTTTTATTCGATATTTTAAATATCATAAAAGACCCTGGGATGTAAAAAGAATTATTTCAATGTATATTGAAATAAAGGGATTTTATAAAATCAACAGATTTTACAAAAGGAAATATTTTAAAAGTAAATAAAAGAAAAAAATGTTTTTAAAATGAATAGAGTTTTATAAAAGGGAAATCATTTGTAAAGAGAAGAACTGTTACTAAAAGTAAATCTTTATAAATGAATAGTTTATTCGAATAGAATAAAAGGAGTTAATCGATGTTAGTTTAATCGATTAGAGTTTAAGAAAAGAAGTTAATCGATGTTAGTTAATCGATTAGAGAATAAAGTTAAAAGAAGTTAATCGGTGTTAGTTAATCGATTAGAGAATAAATTTAAAAGAAGTTAATCGATGTTAGTTAATCGATTAGAGAATAAAGTTAAAAGGGTTTGATCGATGTTAGTTAATCGATTAGAGAAGAAAGTAAAATGAGTTAATCGAATATAGTTTATTCGAAGAAAGTAAAAGGAGTTAATCGAATATAGTTATTCGAATAGAAGTAAATGAGTTAATCGAATATAGTTTATTCGAAGAAAGTAAAATGAGTTAATCGAATATAGTTATTCGAATAGAAGCAAATGAGTTAATCGAATATAGTTTATTCGAAGAAAGTAAAATGAGTTAATCGAATATAGTTATTCGAATAGAAGCAAATGAGTTAATCGAATATAGTTTATTCAAAGAAAGTAAAAGGAGTTAATCAAATATAGTTTATTCGAAAGGAGATAAGTGAAATGAGTAAATCAATAGCGTTAGTCAAATAGAGTTAATCCAATAGTGGTAGTCCAATAGAGTTAATTGATAAGGGTTAATCAAATAGAGTTAAGTGAAAAGAGTCAATCGAATATAGCTATTCGAAGATGGTTAAGTAAGGAAGTTAGTAAAAGGGATATAAAGTGAACTTTGCCTATTTCAAAGTTAGAAATGTTGTTCAGTTAAGGTATGAGAGGTAGTTCTACCCCAACTTGATTGGCTTCGTTTTAACTAAGGAATAGTTAAGGTTCGGCAGTAAAGGAAATAGTTTGAGTTGGCATCGCGATGGTTTGTTTAAAACATCTGTCTAAGTCCAATGAAGAAGCTTTGGAAATGTTTTCCAAATAAGAAACAAGAAATGTTTTCTAATAAAGAAAATAAGAAATGGAAATGTTTTCCATTGTTAATAACATATATTTTCCAAATTTAGAAAATAAGAAATATTGAATATCGGGAAACAGGAGATAAGTAAATTAATGAAATAAAGAGATAAATGTTGAATGATGTTTGATCGATATAAATTTCCATTTGAAAATAATACGTTGGTTGCACACCTGTTTTTCTTCGATAGTTAAATCACAGACTATCGAAGTTTTAACAATTTTAAAGTTGTTAATATGGAGAGACCAGTTGGATTATTATCCAAAGAACCACTCTGTATTGGCATAAGCATTGCGAATCATATATGCCAAAGATAATTGAAGAAGGAGTTATGCAAGGGCTAACCTGTTTACAGAATAGTGCCTTCGGTTCATCCTGTTCCTGGATGACTTGTATGGACGGATGTCTGAGAGAGTAATTCCAGACGATCACGTATATTGATTTCTCCAATCGTACCAAGAGTGGAAGCGGAGAAGGAAACTTCTTTTAGCTAACACATAATGTATGGTTGAGGACGTCAATCGGTGATTTGATGGATTTGATGATGTGGCATTCAAAGTGAATCTGGTGTGATGATAAAGCGTAGCTTCTAGCCTCACATCCGGTAAATGACAGAAATCGGGCAAGCAGCATGGCTAAGTCGGTCGCACCGAAGTAGGGTGTATAATCACCTGATCTAGAGTTTCATTTACTTCTAAAAATCTATTGCTGATGCTGTCCCATTCGGGAAACGGTTGCTGATCCCAGCCGTTGGTGATATACATTCGATACACTTAAGCGAAATGAGTGGTCGGTCATGTGTGGTCGGGTTGTAAGATGTTCTTGTTGAACCCAGTGTATTCCTCTCTAGAGGTACACTAGTGAAAGGTGGTTCCATACCTTGTCATAGTTGGAAATCCATTACCCAATACATGTTTGCGGTTTTGATAGTATACTATATATGTAGAACGTGAGATGAAAGCGTTTCTGCTAGATGATTATTATAGTTCTGGTTGATAGACATTATTATAACATCAAAAGGTTTTTGATATAAAGATATTTTAGATTCTCATAAGGGAAAAAACCCGTTCCGTTATACGGCGTGGTTTTATGAGATATCGTTTACTTGTTGGAATTGTTTTAAACTGTTTTACTCATACTAGTCCCATGACTGACCCGGAGTTTATTTTGTTTTGTTTTCCCTAAACTCTTGGGTGCCTAAATTTGTGTGGGCAGTCAAGTAGTCGGGATTTTACAGATATAGTTGAAGAGCTGGAGCAGGAGGCTTCATGATCATATAGCTATAGTTATTTCCGCTGTGTTGTAAGTGCTGTACTTTGATAATGATGTATATTCAAATACAGATGTATATTTCAAAGTTATGTTACATATATTATATGTTATTCGTTCTGCTGTGAGATTCGTGTTACTCTGATATTGTGTTCTTCTTCTTCTATTCTAAATTTCTATCTTATCTATCCTCACCCTCTAATTTCTTTCACTAATTACCAGGATTTTCCGATGTTTTGGTTATCGACATCGTGTTTATGTCGATAACCAAAGTCGTTGAAAATCCGGGTCTTTACATCAGGTCTTGTTTGGAGTTCGGATAAAAAGTCAACCCTTTTCGGAAAATAATAATAATAATAATAATAATAAACATATATTATCTCAGCCCCCCTTTTTCTTATTTTCTAAAACTAAAAAAAAAAATCAAGAACCTGCTCAATCCCCCTCTCGGTCTCGCCGACAAGCCACCTGTAACAACCCGGATTCCGACGGACCAAATTTTTTTTCAAAATTTTAATCCATCGAGACCCGAGCTGTTTTGCTCTGGAATCCTACAGAAAAGACAGAGATAAAGAAACATGTCAGAACTCGTAAAGAACCTCACAGTGGAAGGAATAAAATATATTGTAATTAAAATATAGCTTTACCTTAATAAACATACTTCTTAACCAATATCCCAAGCTATCATATCTCTGTCACTACCTAACCTGCGAGTATGTAATGTGGAGGGGGTCAGAACATAAGTTCTGTGTGAATGGGTTTAAACTACAAATGTTGAATAACCCTACATATATCGGTCTGTTATATTTTATTGTTTATTAGGTTATTTGTGTTTATAGCCCTTGTGGCCTGTACACACGTCGCACCCATCTACTCCCTAGTAGATCAACCTAATATAGTGTATATGAAGCTACCCCCAATTAAGGTATATCCCACTCACACGGTCTCCTCCGTATGTATGTAGTCCCTTATCCAATGCCACATGTCGTACCGAATCTCATGTATATATATATATATATATATATGTGTGTGTGTGTGTGTGTGTGTGTGTTTGTGTGTACCAACGCTACGTCTGCATAGAACCTTCATTACTATATTACGTAAGCGTTTGGACTGCCCCCCTAGGTTCAACTAGGTTCCGTCATCGAGTAATGCCCTCTAGTCTACGATACCACCCAGAGCGATGTGTATGTACCTAGACCTTTTTCCCATGTACGTGTTCGTCAATCGTACTTACCGTCTACTTGCACATGTTTGTTATATGTGCGAACCCGAGTCCCGTGGCAGGGCTAATCAAAAAACACGGAACTCGGTCGGGAGCTTTAAGGTATCTGCCGATGCAGATGCTATGGTCTTCCTTTACAGTGGCATTGGTCCCACTAGACCTCTCCCTGAACTAACAAATGAAAGGAACCCATGAAAATCAAGAATGAGAACCTTCCCTGGCACAACTGTCTGGCCCTCTATGCCCTTCCCTAATGGCTCTACCTCACCCATAACTAGATAGCAAGTATATGGTCTTTTGGAGTTCTCTGCCTTTCTGCTTTTCGTACTGACTAAAGATGGTAGGTAGATGATGAGTTGCTATCATAGGGCAATAATCGGTCTCATCGACTCACGCTGGTCCATCCTAGTCTTTAGGTTGCTTCCTAGTTATTGGAACCAAGGCATTCTCTTGGTTCGTAACCGTGCAGACCTAACCTCTGTGAGCCCGGGTGGATCATCTGCATTCTCACAGAGGGATACCAAGAGTACCCTATTATACGTCCCCTGAAGCTGCGTGCTTCATATCCCAGTCCGTTGTAGTCTATCCGAGTTTCTAAATAGACGTGGGATCCTTTAACTAAGGTTTTGTACTTAGTTCTCTTAACTAAGGTTTTTTACTTAGTTCTCTTAACTAATGTTTTGTACTTAGTTCTCTTAACTAAAATTTTATACTTAGTTCTCTTAACTAAGGTTTTGTGCTTAGTTCTCTTAACTAAGGTTCTGTACTGACCAACTCAACTTATCGTTCATGTTTACACTGGTAAAAGAACAATAACCTAAGTGTCAACCCCGAAGACCGAAATCAACATCAGGTTGACACTTAGAGGATTATTTAATTCAACCAATCTCTTGCTGTGTAATTCTTGTGACTTATGTCATTCTCATTAATTGATTACACCCTCTCACTTTACATTAAGGTAGGTTGTTAACATTCCCCATACCTCTTTACTTTTATATGGTTATATTTGGTTAAGTGTTGTCTAAGCTCCCAAGTTGCCTTAACCCCCATCTACTTATCCAATCACAAGTTACGTTGGTTAAGTGTTGGTTATTCATTCATGTTGACTTAACCCACCCACGCGTCATGTCATATTGTTTAAGTGTTGTTACTTAACCCTACCATACTTAGCATGTGTCATTAGCATTAATTTTTAATGCATCAACCTCTCACATTAGACCTATTGTTGCTGTTGCTGGATGTGCTGGGCGATTCCGGGCAGACTTACACCACAACTCAATCTAACCTCGGGTTCAAGCATGATATGACTAACTTCTCACATTACAACTTATTGTTTGCGGTCACTGGATGTGCCGGGCGGTTTCGGGCAGAATTACACCGTAAACTCAGTCTGACCTCGAGTTAGCCATGTTTCATCTTTAGCCAATTAACAGTTCATGTCGATTCTAGGTGTCGTATGCCAATTACCAAACTCACAAATATGTTCATGTTCAAGTTATGCCAATAGTGTCAGTTTCATGTTTATAACCCAAATTACCCACAAATTTTAAGTTGTATATTCCAAAACTCGCTTATAATCATATTCACGCCTGTTCCATATTATAATTAATTTTCAAAACCACATATTTATTCATACCTAATCTGCATATTACCCAGTCCCACTTTCATGCATATAATTTGGTTAATCCTTTATGTTTATCTTCCAAATTACAAATAACTTCACATCCCATGTTTTCCAGTTACATGCCAATCATAATAAATTACACAAATTCCATATCCAATTTTTATTATACAAATTTACACAAGTTCCACATTTCAGTATAATCATACCCATAATTATATTTCAAAATTTATACGCCACTACTTCCAATCCATATTACGCCCAACAATCCCTTTCCTTTAATAATTCTCATTCACGTTTAAAACGTACGTATCCATGATAGACGTAGGCTCAAGATAGCCTAACTATGAAAATAAAAAGGGGAAAGAATAAAAGGAGAGAATTCAATGTAGGCATAAATAAAATAACAGATCTTGTTGAATTAGCATCATATTCATTATATGTAGACATGGGGAATGGCGAACGATATTAATAACACTATACAACAAATATAATTAAAAGTCCGCTCACATTGCTTTGCTTCCCAAATTCTAGATCTGATTTGTTTTTTATTTACTCCCTTTTTCTTCTATAATTTATAGATTTGAATCTTCTCTTTTCTTGCGTAATGTTTTTGGATCTGAAACCTCTTCGTTGTTCTATTTGCGTTTGTGACAATCCTAAGTTTAATCTTTTGGATTTAAGAATAACTTTTGAAGAGAAAGAGGAGAAGATAGATCTACTTTTAAGTGGAGAATAAGGTGAGTTTAGATTAGAGCAGAGCCATGGCATCGCCATTGATTTTTGTGAGGATAACAATTGGATTAGAGGTCCTTTTATAGCAGCAAACCAACGAACCAAGCCAGAAAATCCTTCCAGGATCGAACAAAAGCACCGAGCCCATGTTCTGGCTGAATAGGTCGACCCCCCCAGGGAGGTCGACCTCCTTCAAGGGAGGTCGACCCTATGATCAACCCCATGGTCGACCTCCCTTAAAGGGGGGGTCGACCTCTTTGAGCGGGAATTTTCCCGCCAATGTTCCTGGCCTGAATTCAAATTGTTTTGAACTGTTTTGAACGTCGGTTTGGTGTATATATATACGTATATAGTTTTCTGTGTGTATACAAACTTATATGGCTCATAACTTCTTCTTACATTATCTGATTTACTCAAACTTGGACTCCATCCTAAGCAGAATTCCGAGACGGACGCAATGGTAACGTCCGTTTTACTGAATTTCTGGTATATAAATTAAGTATCCTTATTTTATTATCTTTTCCGCTACACACATTGTTTTTGAAGAAATCTTTTACTAATTTTTATTTTACATCACCATTACTTACCTATCCCTTCATAATAACACATATGCACATTTTTAATTATACTAAAAATGCAGGGTGTTACACCTCTGCCTTCCAGGCATCGCCGAGCCCCAGCGCCTGCCACCCACCGCCGTCGTCGACCCCGGCGAACCCCCTCCTCCTCCTCGACACCAGAGCTTCTCTTTCTCCCATTGAACCCAAAACTGCCACTAATGGCCCAACTCTAGCCAACCACCACCTGCCCCAAGCCCCACGCCACCTACCCCCACCGCCATCTCTAACTAGGGGTCCTCCTCCAACCAAGCGTCGATTTTGAAAAGAAATTGTGAGTTTTTTATAATTGAATTTAATTTCAGTTTTAGTATAAATAATATTGTGTTTAATTTCAGTTTCTATTTTGTAAATAGCTTAGGAATAAAAATTTGATTTTTATTAAGTAAATAGAGAAATACAAATTTGATTTTTATTATTGGATTAACATGATAAAGATAGATTTTTATTCATATGAAGTATAGATTTTTATAGTTATGAAGATTAGATTTTTATAGTTATAAAGATCAGATTTTTATAGTTAAAAAGATCTGATTTTTATACATTAAAAAGATTCGATTTTTATATGTATAATAGTGAATTAAAAAATACAATATTTATTTATGTAAAAATATAATTTTTAGTGGATAAAAATATGATTTTTATCGAATGAATGCCATGAATGAAGTAGTCATATTATGGAATTATTTTTAGGAAGATAAAAATATTATTTATATATATGAAGTAGCGATAAAAATATTATTTTTATATATATGAAGTAGCGATAAAAATATTATTTCTATATATATGAAGTAGCGATAAAAATATTATTTTTACGATATGTGAAGCGATAAAATTAATGGGATATTAAAAATATAAGCATCTATATAAAAATATGATTTTTATTATATGTATAATTAGATAAAAATATGATCTTTATACATGTGGCGATATTTTAAAAATATGATTTTTGTACATGTAGCGATTTTTGAAAAATATGATCTTTCTACATGTAGCGATATAAAAAAAATGTGATTTTTAAATATATATAGCGGTGTATTAAAAATGCGATTTCTAAGTATGTAATCACTATACTAAAAATGTGATTTTTACTATGAACAGCGTGAAAACGGATTACGATGGAACTGACTGGAAACAAATCCAATTCTGGACCGTCTAGAAATAAAGAATGGCGAAGTGGAAACCTAAGGTGAGAACTTCTCACTATAATTTCTTGTATACTTATTTATTTTATAAGTGCATATATGAACTGCTCCCCGTCGTCCACAGACCATGGACGACTTGTTTAATTGTATTATGTTGTGGAAATTGACTATTGATTGTGATGCGAAATGAATATAAAATATTCATGAGTTGAAATAAATATTTTATAGTAAAAAATTTAATTTTTAATGTGTATAGGAATAAAATAAATATCCATTTACATATCAGATGATTTGTTTATGTAGACACATTTAACTGATATTGATTGGGACGATATATTTTACACATCACCCAACTGCACAAATAATAACCAGTGTTAGTTGTTTGAAAACCCCACACGGGTATTGGGATGAAACTGGACATACACTAATCCCAATATATAGTTGTATGTCAATTGAATGGTTGACAGGCTGTTGTAGGCATTAATTATTCATATTTGACGATTATGCAATTGTGTAATGCACTCTGGATTATGGTTGACTATGTTTGGTTATTGTTGTGTACATGTGTGTATGAAATCCAAATAAATTTGGAAATATAAGAGATTTGAAATCTAACGGTTGGATTTGGAATTATGTCCAAATCAAAATAGGAAAAGGTCACTATAAGTGCAGTTCGATGAGAGTTTATGGAAATCGACTGTACGGGCCATGATAAAATTATTAAAAATATCAATAATTTGTGTAAAATCATAATAAATGATTTGGAAAGAATTGGGATGAAAATTCCATTTCTGAAAAGGTAAAAATATATTTTTATCGAAATGGATTAGTTATGTACTAGAATTATAAATCCAATATTTTTAAATAAGTAATTTGGATTTGAAATTGTTTTGAAAATAGCCAGAATTTCCAATATATGAATTGGAATGGATTTGAATCGAAATTATCATCGGAATATTTCGATATTGTGTTCCATGATTATATGAATATTGTGGAGGAATTTGGAAGATATATATCGTTATTCCCAATACGATATTTGTTGATTTCAGAATTTGATATTGAATATAAGCCGATATAATTTCTATTCAAAGCCTTGTATTTAATATTGAATTGGATTTTGGGTTCGTTGTGAATAGTGTGTTCAGTAACACTGTTCTTGAACCCCATGTGAAAAGAATAAATCTTTTAATTAAGATTATTACAGTTTCCAGTTAATTAACATTTAACTGGAATAAAATGGAATGTGAATTGGGTTTATTGTGAACTGTTTTTTTAATGACATTGTTCTTTAACCCGATTTACAGTGAAATTTGATTTGGAATTTTTGAATCTTTTTATCAATATTTAACGGGAATTTTCCAAAGTAAAGTTTCCAATTAATTAATATTTAATTAGAATGGAATTCAATTTGATAATAATCGAAATGAACATATGTGGAGGAAGACTGTTAATACATATGGAATTTAAAAGGCTTATCGTTATTTCATTTATATTATTGGTCGGATACTGAAATTGATATCGATTATATATCGATTTGTTTTTCCATGAAGATTCCATTAATGGAATGTGATTTTGGGTTTATCATGAACTGTGTTTTAAATGACATTAGTTCTTTAACCCCGTTAAAAGCAGGATTACATGTCTAACATTGTATTTCGAACTGTATGGTTGATATCTGCTAAATATATATTTGTTTGGTTGCGGAGAATTTATTCTCTTGCTTAACACCCTTCTCTAAGACGTACGAACCTAGAGGTTATATATCGGTAGAAATCAATATTATAGTGTAGATTGTCGATGCAGCATGTTTGTGTTTCCAAAGTAAAATAATCATCAACATTGATTTTTAGGAAGCTTAAAACTAAGTGGAGTTTTAATGAATCTTTAATTAGATTGGAATATGAAAATTTAAATTATCAAATTTGGGAAATGATCGTGAATGGAGTATCACCGTTTTTGCTCCAAGCGATAGTTAAATATTTAATTAGATTTGAACATGAAATGGTAATTAAATTTACCGATAACACCGTGGTGTCAGATATGGAGTATTACCAGTTTTGTTCCATGGGATTAATAGGTTGGGATTGAGAAATTAAACAAATGATTACTTCAGTAAGGTGCGCTAACCTCGACTAGTTTGGAAAACCTTAATATGGTTTAAATTGATATCCAAAGGAAGATTAAAGAATAAATTCAAAGAACTTATCGTTGATAAAATTAATGGAAACCTTTCCCAAATAATATGAATATTTCAATAAAAGAATATTCTGAATTGGAATGAGGCGTATGTTGTGTTTTTATAGCACTTGTTTGTTATATACGCGAGTTATTCATAAAGGTCGGGTTTATACCCATTCTGAATAACTGATTCGATGATAACTCGACGATGAAGTCATGGTTGAAAACCAGAGGTCTTCACATCGTTTGGATGATTACTAATGTCTTGATTGAGCGGTACACCTAAGACAAGGTAATCAGTGGTGATCGTCCAGACGTACTTGGAGATGCCGAATATGCGAGGACCTCTCTCCTGTATTGGACATACGGGAAGAGGAATAAGGTGCCTCCGGTTTCGTTCAGACCCAGAACGAACTTGTAAATCTATATGTGTCTGACATTGGAATTTATTCTATGTTGATTGATCTCTATTAAATATGTATCTGTTTAGCAGAAGAGTATTTATTCTCTTGCTTAACGCCCTTCTCTGAGACGTACAAGCTCAGAGGTTATATATCGATAGACATCAGTCGCATGGCGTGAATTGCCTGTGTAGCATGCTGAGATGTAGATGATCAAGGCTTCTATTGAAAAGAAGAGTCTTTGGTTGATGATCAAAGCATGGCTTTAATATATCATAGCTTTTTGTATAGCATTGATTCGCGAGCCTCACACCTCAGTATGAGCTAAAAATGGGATAAGAGAACCAAAGGAGGACATGACGTCTCTTTCTAGCTATGGGTGGTGTCAGGGTTTTGCAAGCCCAAACATTTCTATTATTTTTACCCTTGTGGTTGTTGGAATGCGAGGCGCCTCGGATATATCAGTCTCTACTAAGCCAATGGATATTGAGTCATCTGGCTCATAGACGCCCGATAGTGTGGGAAAACATGTGTTCAAGAATTGCCAATCCTCAAACGTAAGGGAGGACCGGCCTTGGAGGTCCAAGGGTCTTCTACGAGAGATCCTGAGGCATTTGCTAGAGTGTCTCGAAGCCGGCGAGGAGTACATCCCTTGCTTCGACTCATGACGGAAATCCAATTTTCAATACGTGACATTCGGTTTTATTTGTAGAACCTAGTATGGCGACACAGTGGGATGGGGCACTATGTCGTCTATGATTAATACATTTATATTTGAAGTTGTTTTCATACACTTTACACTATAATAGTATCAAAATGATTTGTTTTAAATGTACCGAACATGTTTGGTAATTATAAGGTAACACTCTATCCTACGGCTTGCGTTGCATTGTGTGATGGGACCTAAGTCTTATAGTAGCTTCATTTTTTCAAAAGGTATTGCGTTGTTTATAACTGTTTATGCACTAGTATTTTTGGGAAGACACCTGTTCCGTGTTATACGGCGTGGTCCCTTGATTTACTTTGTTTTTAAAGTAAAATTTTAAATAACTGTTTTAGTTCTCACAACGGTCACATGACTGACCTGGAGTTTATTGTTTTAACCTAAACTCTGGGTGCCCCTATTTTCCACAAGGGTAGCTAGTAGTTTTGGTTTGCAGATATTACATCCACAGGATCCTGGTTTACAGCTGGAATGATATTCGCAAAGCTCTGTACCCGTTTATCTCTTTCGGTTGTGTTATGTATTATTTTCCGCTGCTATGTAATGTATTTTAATCTCAAATATTTATCAAATGTATGTTATTTATTCATACTTTGTATATTCTTGTAATTTAATGTAAATTATTGTAATAAGCAATGAAATGTTCTTCTGTTTGTGTTCTGATTTGTCGTGTTCTCATACAATCCATTCTTTCTCTTCTCTTTGGAGACCGGGGAAGTTCTTTCGTCACATAGAAGTTTGCACACACATCAAAAGTCTATTTATGGGTGCACTCTAACCTTTATAGGATTCTGTGGATAGGCTCTTTGAAGTTTACTAACCTGACACAATAGCCAATGAGACAATATCTCCGTTAAATCAGTGTATTAGAGTTGGAAAAACTTTGGATGTCCAATAATGTCACAAGTTAAAGTAAATTTTTATATGTACCTTTTTAGTCATGGTAGCTGAAAACAAAAAGTGCAATGTTTTGAAGGTACTCTTCAAGATGTCATCAATGGCCTTTTCAAAATGCATGCTTAGAAACCTATCATCTTCATCTCAGACCTGCAAACAGATATAAAATATGTAAAATTTGGAAACCAAATCATAGAGAATAAATATTTCAAACAATATTAAAATTCTCCATCGTAGCTTATATTGATTCATCAAATTCATTTCTCATTTAATTTTTTAAATTGACATACTTATTTAGCAAAGCTGAAAGAGCAGAGTCTAAGAAACAAAATATACAAAGACATAGTTTCATAATAATAAATTTATAGCAAGAAAGGGATAATTATACCAAAAGAGATAACAAAGAGGGAGATAAGAGTTCCAACTTCGCAAAAGAGTACAATAGTCATGGAAACTAAAGAATTGTTTGTTTTTAAAATGGAACCTGGTTAGTGGAAAAGAGTGAGCATTTAGAGATGCATTTAGCACTTGATGATTTGGCAACAAAGTTTGTTTCAGGTAAAAAAATGAAAATAAGAAAAAGAATCCAAGTAATGGTGCAACAATAAATGAACATTTCATGTAAATAATCAATTTTACTTATGCTTCAACAAAGACAACATTCTAAATGTACTCAGTAAATCCTAGTTCACACTTCTATGGTGCAGCTCATAGTTCCACCTTACTTAAATTTCGTCAGCCTACTTTGCCTCAGTTTAACGCTGGCATGAAGTCCATCACTATTGTACATCTTGGTGGTTTCGTCTGGCAACCTTCATGTGCATAACTGAGTTATATGCTTCATGTTGCCGCTCTTTAGGCTTCAGCTTTACTTCTTAAATAAAATAGTTAAGCATATAAATACACTTGAAATACTAAGCAAAATTTATACGCCATATACCTTCTAAAATATCTGAAACTAATATATGGGCATCGATTAGTTGTACACAGTCAGTAAAAGCGTTTGGTAATCAAGTATCACAACAAGTAGAAGATCTCTTCTACAATGTATATCAAGTTTTTATCAATTCTTATGTAATAAAAAGAGCTAAATAATGAGGCTTTTATGTGTTATGGCTAGGAAAATTTCCCTTTGTTGATAGCTGAATATGTTCAGACTAATGAATTTTAAGTTTGCCCCTAATAGTTGATCGACGTTTTACTTTTGGCAAATTAATCCACTTACTTTTTTGTAAGCTAAATCAAAGTTAACTAATGAATTTGACTGCCTTTTCTTCTGAAAAGGCAAGTGTAATATAGACTAATCAAATAATACCATTTAAACTGATAAAATGAATAAAAGTTAACTTCTAAAACTGTATGAATTCAATTTTAATAATAATAAAAAGTGTAGATGATGATTTAAGAACCTTTCAATTATTAGATAAAATTTAATACCACTCAATACAAAATATACTACTGTATTTATTTGCAAATAAGAAGGCACCACGTTATTCATTAACAGATAAAAAATAAAGCTAACGATAAAATTTGAATCAAACATTTATAAGTTAAGAAAATGAAGATGGATTGGAAACAATGTAAAACATATAACTATCAAACCAAAAAAGGGAAAATCTTTACTATTACAATGGAAATATACAATAAAGTTTGACCTTAAATAGAAATTGTACATTAACAACAGGGAAAAAATGAGAAAAATACCTTTCTTCATCTCTAAAAGTGCAAGGTAGGAGCCTTGCCAAAAAAAAGGTGCAACGTAGGTGTTTTCTTATCCTATTGGCTTTATTGCAAGAATTCCATGTATGCTCTGCTGCAGCCTGCAAATCATATTAACCATCAAGAAATTAGTAAACTACATCAAGGAAAGCATGAATCATGCAAGGAAAAAGGTTGGAAATATTTAAAGATCTAAGAAGATTATTGCATCTATAATGGAATACATTTCACAGAGTTAGTCAAAAGCAAAATTACATGGAATGTTAAAAATGACCACTAAAAAGATTAATAAGGCTGCTGAGCCGAAACTTAACTTTTGTTAATATTTATTTGAATTGCATTAACAAAATTTCACATTTATTACAGTCTATTATTATTAAATCGTGTGATTATATACTATTATTATTATTGTAAGCATAATTTTGGACATAATTGAATGCATGCATCAAACATCCACTTTGGGCTAGCATTCGTATCTGTAAGCTTTACGATTCATCTTTTCAGAGTTCTGTGCATTTATAGTATTTTGTTAGAAATGAGGAAAGTTACATAACATGATAGACCTTAAAAAATATGAAAGTTCTAAGATGCGACATGCCATCAAAAGTCCTGTCGTATTGAAGTTAGCTTTCTTTAGAGAGTCCAGTACGAACATTGTCCACATCTTATCCTAAAATAATGAAAATACATTATGCAAAATCATATAAGCACTAAGCAATAGACCAAGATAGAAAAAGACTTTCTTTGTTTATAACATTACCATTTTCATTTGGTATTATCCATTTATAGGACAATATAAATAATGATTATATGGTAAGCGGGTTCGATGATAGCAGCTAGTTGATATAGTATTTCGCAGACAGATATCTATCAGAATTGAATATCTAAAATTATAATACATGAAACGTGTGAAAAGAATGCGAACGGAACCAACGACTTGCATTAATAAAGTTTAAATAGAAAACGTGCCCCATTGGTTTGTTTTATTTGTTTATGTGAACATCAAAAACTGCAAGATTATAATAAAAATAGTTAGGATGTAGCTGTGTAAAAGCAGTTGACGCCTATCTGGGAGCTCTTTTCCATGCATTAACATAATGTATTGCTAAAATAGCAACTACAACATGCAAATGATACCAGAGTCCATGTATGAGAGCTTAATTTTAATGTTATGCTTAAACTTTAGTTAATATTGCTAGGATGAATATAATTGTATATATATAGGTTTCGAGTCCCGACCTCTTTACATATGTGAGGGAAAGGTTGTGTGCAGTAATCGACCACCCCAGAGCCCGGGAAGTCATGAGAATTGTACCAGGATGGGAGACTGACTTGGGAAGTCCTCTTGCGCTTGAGTATGGGAGTCTTTGGCACTTTATGTCCTTAAATATATATATATATATATATATATACACGTTGAATACGGGTTCAAAATAAGTGTTGAAAGATTTTAGTGTACACCTTTTTCATAGTAATGGTCAAATAGGCCTGATAGCTAGACTGAAAGGTTGAATGTTAAACAAAATTACGTACCTTCCAAACATGGGTTTAAGCTAACTGCACTAAACAAAGGAGACAGAAAGTGGAAAACAAATTATTCTCAAAGAATCGTTAGAAGATATATATCACATACCCATTTTCCAACCTGACTGGCTAACCGTACAACATGAAGTTGAATATTCCGCGTTTTCTGGAGTTTTTCTTGTTGCTACGCTTGAAAAGAGATACCTTAATTTCAGACTATCACACGATAAAGTTCAATAAAAAAAAATGTAGGACGCGGATCAATAGACAAATCAAATCAGTACTTAAATCAAAATGTTGTTGCACCTTTTAGAATGTTTGGATTAAAAACTTGTAAGGGAAAGAAATTAATTGAGAAAGGAACAAATTACTCATTAGTTATTGCATACTTTAATATCTGAAAATCAAACTATTGTATAACAGAAATTTGAATTTACTGGATATCTTCTGATTTTACATAGCAGAGCATAATAAGCAGAATGTACCTAAACTTATTTTTCTAAAGATTTGACAATTGAAGGATATTTGGTTTATCATAATTCAATGTTTTGTCGATCCAATTGATTGGGGAGACAAAACAAATCCTAGTAAAACCTGTAAGTAACTACATTCGTGTTACTAAAAGTTCTTTAACAAAAAGGGTGTATGCTTTTCCTTACAAAAATTGATCTTTTCTATTTTAAGGTTTGAAGCATTAATTAATATCCATATGAGCAATGTGGTGTGACCGTATTAACTTAGTGCCATATAATATATAGTAAAATTTCATTTTATTAAACCTAAAAGCAGTGAGGATGAAACTAGTTCTCCGTATTTGTTCACAATACATAGAAATATCTATGTTATATCATTGTTCATATCGTTATTAATATGTTTTATGTTGTTAATCCCTTGCCTTTTCCCACTTGAATGAATTCTAGTGCACAAAGTTATCAAATTGCAAATGCACCTATAATACGGCTGTAAGGAACTATCAGTCCACCTTTATAGGTAGAGATTATCTGAAAAAATTCAATAGACACATAGAAATCGTAGTTTGCACATGATTAAACATAGTTTATTCATTGACCGTATAAGCTATGAAACATGTTCTTGTTTGAAATAGACTTATTAAAACATGATAGCATGGACTCCTTCATGTATGTGAAACACACACACATACATACAAACATACATACATACAAACATACTTATATATATATATGTATATGTATGTATGTATGTATATATATAGGGCAGCGTTCCGCCACACCTCTTATATTGCATGTGAATCCTTCCCCTGAATCTCAGCCATTCAATTTCTATCTTTCCACGAGTGGTTGAGATTCAGGGGGAGAGTTCATGTGCAATATAAGAGGTGTAGCAGAACTCTCCCCAGATAAACATACACACACACACACACACACACACACATATATATATATATATACACACACACATACATACAAATATATAGTATGTATGTGTGTTCCAACTGGTTTTATGATAACTAAGTACATCCTAAAATGACATTGTGGCCATCATAAATACTCAATCGGCCTATGTCAATATTCTAATCTCAAGTATACTACATTTAGTATTTGCTAGGAATAGTTCTTACATTAAACAACGAAAATGATATCGTCTTTACAGATTATGATTAACTGGCTAATCATTTATATTTATGATTTTGTATATCATCTCTCATATAACATGCTACTTCATATATCAAACATAGTGTAATACTTAATGATTATTTTTTCCTATCCAATTTGGGTAGTAAATATTCACATATAAATTACCAAACGTTGGTTTAACCGTAACAACATAGTACTCTATAACATAAATGTTAGTGAGCAAGATATACACTATGGTTAATGAGTGCATACTGATAATTTTGCAAAGGTCGATAGTATTTCCTCCAATATCAATAAAGAATGCAGTTAAGTGGTTATGAACTTACATTTGAAGAGATAAACAGTTCTTTGAATTTTCCAACCTTTGGACTAATCATCATGTCAATTCACCTGTCAAACACTACAGTATACAAAAATACATGTTACAGAACTCCATTCTTATAAGTAATATAACAATATCGAGCTATTCATTTTAGTTCAAATTAAATCCAAACCTAAAACAAAAGTGTCCACAAATTGAAGTACATGTACCACAAGTGTGACGTCCCGTCCCGCACCAGCCTGCATTTCCTCCAGAATTGCGCTGTACACATGCCCGACTAGCACGGAACGGTCGCCAAAGAAAGGAAAGAAGAGGATGAACTAATCAAGGAACCTGTAGAATGTCTCACAGCGCATGGGATAAAATATAATAAATACATACTTGACATAAAACAGGCGAGACAGTGCATAAGCTGATAACTAAAACCAACATCAATCTCAAAGCAGCGGAAATCCAAATACAGCTTATTACAATTTTCCAAATTTACTGTCTCTAAACAAAAGAAGGCTAAAGTAGAAGATACACCAACAATGCCCAAGCAGTGATCTTCAACAACACAGGGAGAATATTATGTATATAGTACGTGGAAGCCTCCTGCTCGTCTCCGGATCATCTACCCGTGCATCACCAGCTAACCTGTCTCTAGTCTGCTCGTGTGAGCACCCAGAGTAATAAGAGGAGACATAAAACTCTGGGTCAGACATAAAGCCTGGTATGAGCGATAAGCATCTAAACAGAATGATAACAGGTATACTAAACCATACCTGAACCTGGACCTGCAACCAAAGAGTTAGTACCACATACTGTACAGTTCTCTAAGGTGCCATAATAAATAGTGTAAGAATACGGGGGTGGGGTGTGCACGTCACAATGATAGCAAGCAAATCATCCATAGCAACCATCCTCACATCTCTCACTCAGTGCGTAAAGCGTACGACATATACCACTCTGGAACACTAGACAAACTGAGGTAACGACGAATCCCGACTTGTAGAAACCCTGCTGTGACCAAGCCAAACACTTGGAGTCATGACCAAACATTTCAATGACCCACTTCATTGGTCGTAGCCCTTGGTTCTACCGATGCCATAATGGCCCTGAATCCGACTTCGCACCTCCTACCATAGTGGTCCAAAGCTATAGACGTCGATAACTCCTTAACACTCGTCCCGCAGCAAAGCCCAACCATGAAGCGAACTCGTTGATTCCCATCTGAATCTTGAGCTCTAACTTCTTATTTGGACTTCCTTTGCATCTCGGGTTTGGTCGAATTGGAGTTGGTCTTCAGAAGAGTCATCACGAAGTAGTAAAAGTACACGTCCGGTTCCCCATGCTCGGTTCGGTTCGGATACATTCCCCGGTTCGGTTCGGAGTGCCACCATCCTCTGGGTTCGGGTCCTTCTCCCTCATGCGGTTCGGTTCGGTGATTCTGAAGCGGTTCGGTTCGGATACCCCATAGCTTGAGTGTCTCCGTCTCCGTCTCGTCAGCATCAGTTCGGTTCGTGTATTGTTCTCGATTCGGTTCGGAATATGGTATCCATGCTCCTCTTTCTTCCACTTCAGTCCTCCTTGTTCCTTCCGATCCCACGCTACGCCCCTCCGATCCGACCAGGCCTTCCTTGTTGCCTCTTCACGTCATGCTCCGGAAAGTACCACGCCCCGGTCCGGTTCGGATCCCCTACCCGATCCGATCCCCTACCCGATCCGGTTAGATACCCTGCAGTTTTCTGCAACTTTCCAGCAACTGTTTATACGCCTCTCGACGGCGTTTTCGACCAATCTAACTATTGGAATCAATCACAAAACATACCAAAGAGTCATAGCAACATATAACAGCAACCGCAAGCAACAAACAACAATTTAAGTGAATCATAATGGATCAAAAGTGACCAAAACCTCACATTTTCCTATAATCCCTCTTAATCATGTTTAAGCATACGATTAGCAAAACACATCGAAATTAACCCAAATTTCTAACAGAGCCTTAAAACATTATTTTAGAATTTTAAGAATTCTTTCCAGAATTTATTTACGTATAAATTCGCTAATCTTCACTAATTACCCTTAATCACTGTAATTAGTGCAAAAACTATGCAAATCACTCACCTTGGCCACAACTAAACCCCAAAACTGAAATATTCTCTGATTTGGTGTTGTTCCCAATCTTACACAGCAGCTCTACCTCGGTTCTCGTGCTAATACTCCTTGATTTGATGTTTGCTAAGCCTAATCTTCAATTAGAAAGTGATTTTTGGGTGTTTTAGAGAGATTTAGAGAATGGAGGTCATGACTAGGTCAAGAGGAATGAAAGTGGCGGCTGTAAAATGTCTAAAGAAATGTTTTCTAACCCTAATCAGCCCCTACATACCACTGAACCCGAAATTCCCCTTGGGCTCAGCTGTTAATCACCCGGTTAAGCCCAATTAAGCTGTTTTTCTCCATCTGAAACTTGTTTCAGCCATATCTCCCAAACGGTAAGCCCGTTTGGCTAATGTGACCACTCTACGGAAAGAGAAACCATCATCCGAAGCCAATGGAAGTGGTTTCAGGTCAAAATTCTTTTCCAGTCAAAAGTTATGGCCAAAACAGTGCCAACTAGGGGTAAAATGGTCATTTAAAAATCGAGAAAAATCATGAACATGGGAAATGACCCCAATAGTCGTCTCCCAAAGTTACATGACCATACGACTTCGTATGTGAAAGAAATAAATATCCTACGATCCTATGATGCGTAGAATGCGGGTCGTTACACTCTCCCCCCCTTAAGAAATTTCGCCCCCGAAATTCCTTAACCCAAAACATACAAAGGATCCCGCATGCCTAACAACCACATTCAACAATCAAACATGCAAAGCAAGCAAACAAGTCTATCCTAGCATGCGGAAAACTAAATCGCAGTCAAAATCTTACCAGGCAAAGAGTTCTGGGTGTGTCTTCCTAATGTCCTCCTCTGTCTCCCAAGTACAATCATTCTCGTCCTCGCTCCACTGTACCTTGACTAGCTTCACCGCCTTCCTTCGAAGTTGCTTCGTATCGTGCACGACAATACGGGTCGGCTTACGGTTCCCAATCGCCTCGGGTTCTACTTCGAAGTCCTCTAACTGATCAGGTGAAATAGTCATATCTGAGTCGTGAACGAACTTCCTTAGTTGGGAAACATGAAATACGTTATGAACTCCCGCCATCTTCTCCGGTAAGTCAATTCTATATGCCAAATTCCCGACTAGTTCAAGAACAGGGAATGGACCAACAAATCTTGGTGCTAATTTGCCTCTCCTGCCAAATCGTATTACGCTCTTCAACGGAGAAATCTTGACAAACACCAAGTCACCCACGGAGAATTTTAAGTCTCTTCTCCTCTTATCAGCATAACTCTTCTGCCTATCTTGGGCTGCCTTCATTCGTTGTTGAATGATCTTGATCTTATCTGAAGTTTCCCTCACCACATCTGGTCCAAGCATAAACTTCTCGCCAGTCTCTATCCAACATGATGGTGAGTTACACGGCCTTCCGTACAAAGCTTCAAACGGAGCCATACCGATACTGGATTGGTAGCTATTATTATATGCAAACTCTACTAGATGCAAATGTTCATCCCATGATCCACCAAAATCCAATATACATGCTCTCAAGAGATCTTCTAAAATACGATTCACCCTTTCCGTCTGACCGTCGGTCTGAGGATGATATGCGGTACTGAGATGTAACTCTGACCCTAGAGCCTCTTGTAAGCTCTTCCAAAACCCACTAGTGAACAACGGGTCTCGGTCGCTCACAATGCCTTTAGGTACTCCATGAAATCTCACTACCCACTTCATATACAATTCTGCTAATTTAGCTGCCGTTCTGGTCGATTTGACTGGTATAAACCTTGCACTTTTAGTCAGTCGATCTACAATTACCCAAATGCTGTCATGTCCCGATCTAGTCCTTGGTAAACCATCGATGAAATCCATCGAGACTTGCTCCCATTTCCATTCGGGAATTTCTAAGGGCTGTAACAAACCACTAGGCTTCTTTTGCTCGGCTTTAACTAGCTGGCAATTCATGCACTTGGATATAAACTTCCCAACGTCTCGTTTCATTCCTTCCCAGTAGTAGGTCTGCTTCATATCTCGATACATCTTATTACCACCGGGGTGTATGGTCAGCCTTGAGTGATGACATTCTCTAAGCACTTCATCTCTCAATCCATTGACATTGGCTACAACATGCTTTCCATTCTTTCTAAGCCATCTATCTCGATCAAGCCCATACTTGTTCATCTCCTCATCGATACCCATCTCTAACTTGGAGATGATTTCCAATAGGTTAGGATCGTCCCTCTGACTAGAGCCGATTCGTTCAATCAAAGTGGGTCTGATCGTCAAACTTGCTAACATTTCTGGATCCAATTCGCACTTTGGTCTGAAATCAAACCCCGCAATATACTCCAGTTGCTTCCATTCAAGGAACATAGCCCCTAAGCTGGCATGTCTTCTACTCAATGCATCAGCCACCGCATTGCCCTTTCCCGGTGTATATGCGATGTCAAAATCATAGGAAGCTAAGAACTCTAACCATCTCTGCTGACGGAGATTTAAATCCTTCTGGGAGAATAGATACTTCAACGACTTATGATCTGTAAACAGCTCAAATCTTTCTCCCAAGAGATAGTGTCTCCACATCTTTAACGCGAACACGATCGCTGCCAATTCTAAATCATGGGTAGGGTATCTTCTCTCGTGCGGTTTCAATTGCCGACTTGCGTAAGCTACAACCCTACCGCCTTGCATCAATACAGCACCCAGTCCGGTACCACAGGCATCCGTGTATACCGTCATCTCTTCATCCCCCTTAGGAATGACTAACACTGGTGCGCTTGTCAACTTGTCCTTTAAACTTTTAAATGCATTCTCGCACCTTTCATCCCAGACAAAAGCTTGATTCTTCTTGGTCAACTGGGTCAATGGTGCTGCTACCTTGGAGAAACCTTGGATAAACTTACGATAATATCCCGCTAACCCCAAGAAACTTCTTACATCTGTTGCATTCTTGGGCGTAGGCCAATCCTGTACCGTAGCCACCTTCGCCGGGTCCACGGCAATCCCATTTTCTGATACAACATGGCCCAAGAACCTCACTTCCCTCTTCCAGAAGTGACACTTAGAAAACTTTTCTTTCAATTGGTGTTTTCTCAACACCTCCATCGCTACTCTTAAATGTTCCTTGTGTTCTTCCTCTGTCCTCGAATAGACCAAAATATCATCAACGAACACAAGGACAGACTTATTCAACTGATCTCTGAATACCCTATTCATAAGATCCACAAAATATGCCGGGGCATTAGTCAGCCCAAATGGCATAACCAACCATTCATAAAATCCAGACGGCGTTCGAAATGCCGTTTTAGCTATACTCTCAGCTTCCACTCTAAGCTGATGAAAACCTGTCGCGAGATCCAACTGAGAAAATATTCTCGCGCCACTCAACTGATCGAACAAATCATCTATCCGCGGTAGAGGATACTTGTTCTTCCTCGTCACTTTATTCAACTCGCGGTAGTCTACACACAAACGAAGGGAACCATCTGCCTTGGTAGCAAACACAACTGGTGCTCCCCATTCAGAAACACTCCTTCTGATAAATCCCTTCTTCAAAAGATCGCTGACTTGCACCTCGAGCTCTCGCTGCTCCCTTGGTGCCATACGACGAAGTGGCATCACTATAGGTGAAACACCCCACCTCCGTTAGGGTCACTCTCAAAGGGAATGCCCTAATTTTGGTGGAGGTTTATAAGTACAAGTCACAGATATACAAGACAGATATAAGAACACATATTTGTAAACAGCGGAAGAACAACAAACTTTTATTTCATAAAGTCAAATACGTGTTACAACAACATCCTTTCCAAAAACATAACATAACACTTTCATAATCTGTCTTGAGTACATTATTTAAAGAAGCATAAATAAAACGTAGATAAACTGCAAAAGCCCCATAGTGGATTGTCCAAAGCCATAGTTCAAAACAGGAAAGTCCAAGCAATACATTTCTCTTCTTCAAGCTGGATGTTGAGGTAGGTCAAGCTGCTGTGTTCCCTCCCTGAGGACCTGGGGGGGGGGGAAACGGAAGAAAGAAGACGAAAGAAAAATAGAGTCAGACATAAAGCCTGAGTAAGTCTAGTACTATTTTGTCTATGAATAAAGAACTGGGTATGATAAGTATAAACAAGAAATGGGCATGCACTATAAACTTGGTTAAGTTGTCTAGGGTCGAATATACTATCGTACCCCATGTTAATCTCTGAACCCATATAAACTAGTTTCCCACTGGCACCCCATAATCAGGGTGATGTGATCCATTCTATGATGATCGGCTCCTACTCGCATAGTTACATGTGTCTTACGGCCCCCGATGTCGTTGTTACCTATGCTGGTCCCACCATGGGGTGTATCAAGTCCCATAGTGGCAACCCGACACAACCTTAGAGTGCACAGGTATGCTACTGGTGTCCAGTGCCTTATTTTTCTGCGCCGGAGTGTGTGCACGCCCGCACTCCGTTAGAACCTACACTGCTACACCACCGCCGTCGATTTTTGACCTCTTACAATCAGCCCAGTAATCGTGCCCCACCCTGCCTAGTTTCAGGGTATCATGATACACCGTGTAGGGTTACTGCTGAAAAGGGTCCCCCGTTACTAGGTTTTCTATCTCTAGCCAACATGCTAAGTTGGTTAAGTGTTTTCTAACCTAACCCCACCAGTCCGTTTAGTTTAGCATGTTCCATTTTGATTAAGTCTTAGTCCACTTAATCCTAACAATCCTGATTCAGCCTTAATTGTCTTATTAAGGCCCTAACCTCTCTCATTAGACAGGTATTGCTGTGGCTGCCTGTTGCCGGTTGGTTCCGGGCAGTCTTAAGCCACAACTCAGTCTAACCTCGGGTCCTTATTGGGCTCCATGTTTAACCTCCCACATTGGATAGGTATTGTTGTGACTACTGGACAGCCGGGCGGTTCCGGGCAGGTTTACATCACAACTCAATCCAACCTCGGGTTAAACATATCGTATTTTCTACATTTATATATCTTGTCATTCTTCTTTATTTCTTATATGTAAATATTTGCGGCCCATTATTAAGTTAATGGTGTAAAGGTTACACCAATCATGGGCCCAACCCATACTTGAATTTGGGCCCTTCTACTTTAGTTTTCATTCATTAGTAATTTTAACCCAACATTATTTTCCCCCGTTTTACACGTCCGTTTATATATATTGGGCTTAGCCTTTTAAAGCCCAATTTAGCCATGCGAAAAGGGGAGGCTTAAAGCGTGATTACATACACAAAGAGGGGAAGGTGAGCGCATGAACTTGCATATGACGTCGGAAATACATAAAAGAAACTGGTGTACTTGCATAGTGGTAACATAGGTGACATGAATCAAAGCATGTGAACTTGTAATTGAGATATCATTATTGACCCATGAACCTATATTTTTACTTAGGCATAATGTCAAACATAAACATGGCATAAATACTTTTAGCATAAACATGGCATAATGTCAAACATAAGCATGGCATAAATACTTCTAGCATAAACATGGCATAATGTCAAACATAAGCATGGCATAAATACTTCTAGCATAAACATGGCATAATGTCAAACATAAGCATGGCATAAATACTTCTAGCATAAACATGGCATAATGTCAAACATAAGCATGGCATAAATACTTCTAACATAAACATGGCATAATGTCAAACATAAGCATGGCATAAATACTTCTAGCATAAACATGGCATAGTTATAGTTAAATTTGTTCATGGCATAAATATAAACAAGTCATATTCATAAGGTTTCTACATGTTTACAAAGAGGATACTTTGTTACTAACACAAAAGCATAGTTCAACTTAATTAAATTTAATCACATAACGATGGTATACTTATGCATAAATATTCCTAATCATGGTGTTTGCTTTTAACTTGCAAAAAAGGGATTTTTTTTGTGTCTAACTTAGCCATGTCTCACATATGTCATCATATAATTCTTTTAAACAAGATAGACTTAATCATGAATTTCAATTATGCCCAATATCATTCATAGCCTAGCCATATTCATAAGTTTTGCAAAAGCATGACTTAATACATGGATTATGGTGTCAAAATTCCAACATAGTTTCATATGAACTATAACAACCAAACTTGTCTCAATTACTTGCAAAATGATTTATGCACAAAATAGACATCATGATGGCATAATAACAAAGCCCCAAACTTGCATGAATTTCAATCAACTACATACATGTAGCTTCAACATAGACTACATAATTTGCGCAATATTCCAAACGTATATTTGCATAGAACTACCGCATGTAGTTCTTTATAATTGAATGACATAATTCAGAATATCCAAAAGTATATAAATCGCACAAATACGAATTTCATTGCCACAATTCAAGCATACATATCTACACAATCATTTGTTCATACCAAAGTAATACTCTACTTACAATGGTTGCGGCAAATTCTCTAATTAAGAGATATGATTCCTTTGTTGAATTGATTAGCTTTAGGTTGCTTGAATTGCTTTAGGCTTTAGAACTTTCTCCCTAATCCTCTCTCTCTAGATGGCGGCTACTCTTAGTCGTTCCTCAGCAACATGGCGGCTATGCTCTTAATTTGAATGAATAGATTAGGGTTTAGTCTAGGGTTGTTTATATAGAGGTTAGGAATTGATTAGAACCATTGATGTTGCTAGGTTAGATCGTAGCCATTCATTAGATAGAGAGACCAATTAAAACTTGCCACCTAGCCCTAATGACAAAGCAACCCACAGAAATTCGACCAAACACAGACCAGGCCAGCCAGGAGGGACTGGGTTCGATTTTCAAAAATTAAACTTTAAATTGAGTTGTTTTAGTCTGTTTGAATTTTATCTATTGTATACATATATTTTTGCATATATATATATATTCTCATATATATACATATATTTTCTTTATTTCCTTATATGTACGTTCTTATCCTTTCAAAATTTGAATTTGTATACGTACATGTATTTGCATGCTCAGTTGGCCCTCTCTAAAACAGAGATAAAAATTATGTCGCCGCCGGGGTTCGAACCCCCGACCTCCATGCTACAAATCCAATGCCTTAACCAACTGAGCTACATAGGCTTTTGTTAATAAGTCTTAGAATAATAATAATTATTGTCCTCTCCTTACTTCTCTTTTTTCATGTTTTGCTGTAATATTTAAATTAAAGATATCTTCTTCATACGTTATCCGTTTTGCGCAAACTCGGACTCTATCTCAAGCAGAATTCCGAGACGAACGCAATGGTGATGTCCGTTTCCCTTAATTTTTCTGTTACAATTTAATTATACTTTAATTTGTTAATTTACTGTTAACGGAAAAATCCGGGGTGTTACAATAGGCCTGACATCCTTTACCAAATCAATACGAAACTCAATCTCTCGGTGTGGTGGAAGTCCGGTCACTTCTTCGAAAACATCCGGATACTGGCCAACCATGGGCAAACCTGACAACTCACTATGCGGAATGTCGAGGGAGTTTAGAAAACTAGCCAATACCCCCTTACTGGGTAGACCACCAAACACTATCCTCCGCCCCTCATCCGCTCTAGCTGTCACCAACAAGCCCTCACAGTCTACCACCACCCCGTATCTTTGGAGCCAATCTACTCCCAAAATAATGCCAAACCCAGTAAAGCCCAAAACAAAGCAATCACAAACAAACATGCATCCATGACTCGATAGAACCACATTACGACAAATCGTGCTAAGGCTAGTCGAACCACCAATCGGGTTCGTCACTACTAAAGGTCTATCGACAACCTCGGGCTCCAATCCCAACCTATCTACCAGGTCACTAGATATGAAAGAACTGGAAGCTCCGGTATCAAATAAAACTCTAACAGGAACATCATAAACAGAAAGCATACCTTGAATGACGACATTCTTTCCCTTCTCCGCCGCAGTTGGGGCATTCGACGAAGAAGGAATAGCATTAAGGGCATATGCTTTCACCATTTGCTTTTCTTTAGGGGGCTGTGGACACTTGTCCTTGTGATGTCCCAATTGGCCACAATTGAAGCACTTCCTATCCGCTGGCTTGGCCCGACAATTACTAGCATAATGGCCCTTCTTACCACAGCTGAAGCACTCAACATCTTGCTTATTCTTTTTCTTCTGGCCATCCTTAGCCTGATTCTGCTTTCTCTTATTCTGGGAACCACCTTTGCCTCCACCACTAGCTTGTGGCTTTGGCTCATCTGCGGATGCAACCTCAGTCTTCGACTTAGGGTAGAGACTCTCCGATCTTAACGCTTTCCCCACAATCGATTCAAACGTCTCATCGATGTGGTTAATAAGTTTTTCCCCCAAGTACTGATCCAAACCAGTTATGAATTTCTCATTCTTTTTCTCGGCAGTATCAATAAGAGATAATCCATATTTTGACAAAGTGTCAAATTCAGCAATATACTCCGAGACAGCCCTGCCATTCTGCTTGAGCTCCAAGAATTTCTTAAACAGCATTGACTTCTGAGCAGCCGGAACGAACTTCTCACTAAAACGAGCCTTAAACTGCTCCCAAGTAATCTGATCTTCGGGAGTAGCTGCCTTTATAGCATTCCACCAATTCATTGCCCGCCCTTGCAACTGACAGGACGCTAGCTTTCTCTTCATCGCATCCTCGATACCCAAATCCTCGAAGATACGTTCGCAACTATCCACCCAATCCTGAACATCCGTAGCCGACTCCGTTCCGTGGAACGGCTTCCCACCAAGACTAGTATAATCCTTATTCAGCTTGGCGAAGTCGACTCTTGGCGCCTGCACTATTGGACCACCACCATTTCCACCATTGGGAGCTGCCCTCTGCACATCTCTAAGCATCTCTCTCATGAGGTCAGTAAACATCGTCCTCATGTCAGCAGCATTCCCATTATTGGCTCCCCTACCAGCACCTCTAGTATATCGGCTCATCGTCAATCTGAAAAAGGAAACGATTAACGACTCCATAGTGGTGCTAGTGCAGTACGACTTCATCCTTATACTACTAATAGTATATATATAGCTTTTTAAAACCAAAGTAATCACAAATACGCTCTCTCGTATACGTATATTATCTCTCCCTGATAACTTCCCTAGGTTAACTACGCAACCTAGAGCTCTGATACCAAGTGTGACGTCCGTCCCGCACCATCCTGCATTTCCTCCAGAATTGCGCTGTACACATGCCCGACTAGCACGGAACGGTCGCCAAAGAAAGGAAAGAAGAGGATGAACTAATCAAGGAACCTGTAGAATGTCTCACAGCGCATGGGATAAAATATAATAAATACATACTTGACATAAAACAGGCGAGACAGTGCATAAGCTGATAACTAAAACCAACATCAATCTCAAAGCAGCGGAAATCCAAATACAGCTTATTACAATTTTCCAAATTTACTGTCTCTAAACAAAAGAAGGCTAAAGTAGAAGATACACCAACAATGCCCAAGCAGTGATCTTCAACAACACAGGGAGAATATTATGTATATAGTACGTGGAAGCCTCCTGCTCGTCTCCGGATCATCTACCCGTGCATCACCAGCTAACCTGTCTCTAGTCTGCTCGTGTGAGCACCCAGAGTAATAAGAGGAGACATAAAACTCTGGGTCAGACATAAAGCCTATTATGAGCGATAAGCATCTAAACAGAATGATAACAGGTATACTAAACCATACCTGAACCTGGACCTGCAACCAAAGAGTTAGTACCACATACCGTACAGTTCTCTAAGGTGCCATAATAAATAGTGTAAGAATACGGGGGTGGGGTGTGCACGTCATAATGATAGCAAGCAAATCATCCATAGCAACCATCCTCACATCTCTCACTCAGTGCGTAAAGCGTACGACATATACCACTCTGGAACACTAGACAAACTGAGGTAACGACGAATCCCGACTTGTAGAAACCCTGCTGTGACCAAGCCAAACACTTGGAGTCATGACCAAACATTTCAATGACCCACTTCATTGGTCGTAGCCCTTGGTTCTACCGATGCCATAATGGCCCTGAATCCGCCTTCGCACCTCCTACCATAGTGGTCCAAAGCTATAGACGTCGATAACTCCTTAACACTCGTCCCGCAGCAAAGCCCAACCATGAAGCGAACTCGTTGATTCCCATCTGAATCTTGAGCTCTAACTTCTTATTTGGACTTCCTTTGCATCTCGGGTTTGGTCGAATTGGAGTTGGTCTTCAGAAGAGTCATCACGAAGTAGTAAAAGTACACGTCCGGTTCCCCATGCTCGGTTCGGTTCGGATACATTCCCCGGTTCGGTTCGGAGTGCCACCATCCTCTGGGTTCGGGTCCTTCTCCCTCATGCGGTTCGGTTCGGTGATTCTGAAGCGGTTCGGTTCGGATACCCCATAGCTTGAGTGTCTCCGTCTCGTCAGCATCAGTTCGGTTCGTGTATTGTTCTCGATTCGGTTCGGAATATGGTATCCATGCTCCTCTTTCTTCCACTTCAGTCCTCCTTGTTCCTTCCGATCCCACGCTACGCCCCTCCGATCCGACCAGGCCTTCCTTGTTGCCTCTTCACGTCATGCTCCGGAAAGTACCACGCCCCGGTCCGGTTCGGATCCCCTACCCGATCCGATCCCTTACCCGATCCGATCCGGTTAGATATACTGCAGTTTTCTGCAACTTTCCAGCAACTGTTTATACGCCTCTCGACGGCGTTTTCGACCAATCTAACTATTGGAATCAATCACAAAACATACCAAAGAGTCATAGCAACATATAACAGCAACCGCAAGCAACAAACAACAATTTAAGTGAATCATAATGGATCAAAAGTGGCCAAAACCTCACATTTTCCTATAATCCCTCTTAATCATGTTTAAGCATACGATTAGCAAAACACATCGAAATTAACCCAAATTTCTAACAGAGCCTTAAAACATTATTTTAGAATTTTAAGAATTTTTTCCAGAATTTATTTACGTATAAATTCGCTAATCTTCACTAATTACCCTTAATCACTGTAATTAGTGCAAAAACTATGCAAATCACTCACCTTGGCCACAACTAAACCCCAAAACTGAAATATTCTCTGATTTGGTGTTGTTCCCAATCTTACACAGCAGCTCTACCTCGGTTCTCGTGCTAATACTCCTTGATTTGATGTTTGCTAAGCCTAATCTTCAATTAGAAAGTGATTTTTGGGTGTTTTAGAGAGATTTAGAGAATGGAGGTCATGACTAGGTCAAGAGGAATGAAAGTGGCGGCTGGAAAATGTCTAAAGAAATGTTTTCTAACCCTAATCAGCCCCTACATACCCCTGAACCCGAAATTCCCCTTGGGCTCAGCTGTTAATCACCCGGTTAAGCCCAATTAAGCTGTTTTTCTCCATCTGAAACTTGTTTCAGCCATATCTCCCAAACGGTAAGCCCGTTTGGCTAATGTGACCACTCTACGGAAAGAGAAACCATCATCCGAAGCCAATGGAAGTGGTTTCAGGTCAAAATTCTTTTCCAGTCAAAAGTTATGGCCAAAACAGTGCCAACTAGGGGTAAAATGGTCATTTAAAAATCGAGAAAAATCATGAACATGGGAAATGACCCCAATAGTCGTCTCCCAAAGTTACATGACCGTACGACTTCGTATGTGAAAGAAATAAATATCCTACGATCCTATGATGCGTAGAATGCGGGTCGTTACAACAAGCCAATGTGAGGTATATAATTCCTAGTAGTGCCAACACATCCTCTTCTACTTAATATAACATCACTATAAAAATCATCTCTATTGATAAGGCCAATTGTTGATCATAGATGACAGATCAATAGTAGAGCCTTTGACAGGTAATAAAATACTAAAAGCAAGATATCTAACAAAAGAAATAGTTGAATATCCCAAGTTCATATACATATAATTTTTCTAACATGGCAATTCAATGTTGACCTTCAAAATTTTATTTACTTATTCAAAATCTTGACTCTGTTACATGCTTAAACGAAGTGGGAAATAATAAAATGGCTGGTGAACATAAGCACTCTTATTTGTATGAACATATTGGTTATAATTTATATAATAGAAGAAAGAAACATCACATTAATGTAAAGAATAAAGAAGTCATGATAACATATGAATTAATCGGTATACCCAATCGACACTTGAGCAATGAAGTTTGCTCAAGTCCTTTTCACAACATGCTTATGCTGAAAATTAGAGCATTACACTAAAATAAATATTTAAACACCTAATTTCAGGATGGTGGCTAATTGAAACCGAATAACCCAGCAATAGTCAAAAAATTTGATAAAATGGATTTGGAATAAAAATAAAAATCGAACATACAAAATGGAATAAATTATCGATGGGATTTAGAAATCTGGTTGCAGCAAAACTATTTCAAATGAGGAAAAATCAAAACTTAATGTACAAAATCGAATATTTAAGAAATCTGGTTATAGAAAAACCATTTGAAGTGAAGCTTAGCAACTAACTAAAGGTTCAAACTGGAGCCATGCGAAACAGGAAGTGAGCACATATAACAGTAAATCGATGTATTGAAGGATTAATATACAAAATAATTATGATGTTTAGCATAAAAGAAGAAGATTGGGTTGTGAAAAGTACCGTTCATGCCAACGAAGCGAAGACCAATTATAGGTAACGAACTGGATTTTGAACCAGTTTTCAAAAGGCAAATGAAGGAGGAGTGTTCCATTTAACAGTATGAATAACATGCATAAACATGTAATTTGCCATAAACAAATATCCTAAAAACTGCTAGCCTTCATGAAAATACCCATTCTTTAAGCATGTGAATGAAAAGGTAACCTTAGTCAACGACTTGATGGATTAAAGGTTAGATTAAAATGTACACACACCTCTTTATATGAATCCCCCTTTAGGACAACTCTGGAGAGAATCGGAGATGTAATCGATCAATGGTTAAGTGAATCAGAGTAGGTCGATTTACAAGACGCTGGGGTGGATCGAAGATGGTCTAGATTTGGGAATTTTTGTAGTTAGGTTTTTCAGCAATTTAGGGAGATATTTGGTCGAAATGGAGGAAGTGGGATTTTTTTTATTTTGGCAGCCAATGTGTTTATTTTCCCCCTCTTCGCTTTTTTAATCCCTCGTTTTACCCTGGTGGGTTGATATAGTGGAGCCGGTACATAGATAACTAAATGTAATAGTTATTTTTTTACTTCCTTTATATAGCACAAAATCAATGTTATTTTATTTTCTTTAAATATTTTATTATAGCACTTTAATATAATGCTATGACACAGTCTAATATATTATATTCTTTTCTTGTAGTCAGAGTCTTCCATCTCATCGCAACCATCCTTTATCGTCCGTGGAGTATCTAATAAGGTGACTAAAAGCCTCCCTTTTATAGAGTTTATCCAGGATATCTAAAATCTGTTAGTGCTCTCGCTACGAAGCTCCTATCTGATCAATGAGAGTAGGTCGCACATCCAGCGATGCGTATGAGCCAGGAAAAAGCTCGGTGGAGTGTTTAAAGTCAAAAGATGATGTAAATTCAAAGATTTTCCTTTCCATAAACAAAGGACTTAAGACCATCGAAACACCCCACCTCCGTTAAGGTCACTCACAAAGGGAATGCCTTAACTTTGGTGGAGCATTTTAGGTAAAAGATGCAGATAAATTACAAAATAGACAAATAAAGCGGAGGAAAATAAAGTCATCTTTATAAACAACTTAATTTAGTCAAGCTTTTACAACAGTTATCTCAAACATACTTAAAAGTAATACATAGAAATTCTGTCTTGATTCAAAAGCTTCCAAGTATAAAAGAAGCATAAAAATAACAATGATATTCCCCAATAAAGCATGTACCAGCCATAGCAGTGGAAGAGAGAGTCCAAAGCAATACATCGACTATCTTCGAGCTTGGAAAGAAAACTGAGCTAAGTGGTAACATTTCCTCCCTGTGAACCTTGGGGGGGGGGGAATGGAAGAAAAGAGGCGAAACAAAACTAGGTCAGACATAAGTCTGGTAAGTCCAGTGAGTTTCAGCATATAAAGATGCAAAAGTATCATGACATGAATAAACTGAGTCTAAGACAATACCATGATAACAGGTATACAAGATAACATATGATAAGCATAAGGTATGATAAGGCAAGATAAACTGAATGAGCTTCTACTCTTTCTCTGCTTCACTACTACTTTGTTATTCTGATTTCCATACCCATCTCTGCACCACCTAACTACTGTCCCAACTAGTAGTCTATATAAAATGATAACGTGATCCCAATCCCTGTAATTGTGGTAGCCTTCAGGTGTACATCTATCGTGAGGATTCCACCTCAATCAGCCTAATTTCCATGAACATGTTAGATGTACCCTTACTACCTTATCGATCGGCTCCCTTACTTGTATTCATGTTCCAAGTGTCTGTGTCAATCGGCCCTCTCTTGCGTGTAGATACCCTGTGCTGGTCCCACCATAAGGTGTATCAATCCTTATGATAGCGACCCGACACGATTCAAGATGCACAGTGTATAACTACTGATACCCAGTGCCTGCTTTTCGCCACTTCGGAGTAAGTGCACGCTCGTAAATCGTCGAAACCTACACTGACGTACCCTCTGCTGCTGCTTTAACCGCTTACAATCAGCCCAGTAATCGTGCCCCACCCTGCCTAGTTCAGGGTACCGTGATACATCTATGTAGGTTACTGCTGAAATGGGTCCCCGTTACTAGGGTTTCCTATTGGTTAAGTTTGTGGGCCTATATTTACTAATATTACCCACCAACCCAATATGTACTTAACCCTCCCACTGATTCAAGCATGTTATTTAATGGTTAAGTTTTGTGGGCCTATATGTACTAATATTACCCACCTACACGAGACGTACTTAACCCTCCCATCAATTCAAGCATGTTTATTAAACGGTTAAGTTTTGTGGGCCTATATTTACTAATATTACCCACCAACCCGATATGAATTTAACCCCGCACATTATGTCATATTGGTTAAGTGTTGTCCATTCATGTTAACTTAACCCACCCATTCATTGTGTCATGTTGTTTAAGTGTTCCTTATTTACTTAACCCCGTCCGTTCATCAAGTTATATTGGTTAAGTGTTTCCTTGTTACTCAACCCCACATGTTCGTCTTGTTGTATTGGTTAAGTGTCATCAGTCAATTCAAGTTAACTTAACCCACCTACTCATCATGTCATGTTACTTTGGTTAAGTGTCGCCTTCTTGTGTTAACTTAACCCTACCACAAATCAAGTTATATTGGTTAAGTGTTAACTTAACCCTTTCCATTTATCATGCTATACCGGTTAAGTGTTTCCTATTAACTCAACCCTAGTTATCCATCTTGTCATATTGGTTAAGTGTTTCTCATTACTTAACCCTAGTCATCAATGTTATATTGGTTAAGTGTTCCTATGAACTTAACCCTACTCATTCATCTTGTTCATTAGCATTAATTGATTTATTAATGCACCAACCTCTCACATTAGATATGTGTTGTTGCGGTTACTGGATGTGCTGGGCGGTTCTGGGCATTTTTACACCACAACTCAATCTAACCTCAGGTTTTTCTTGAGCATGATGCACTAACCTCTCACATTAGATAGGTGTTGTTTTGGTTACTGGATGTGTCAGGCGATTCTGGGAAGTTTTACACCACAACTCAATCTAACCTCGGGTTAGGCATGTTCTTCTTTAATCTACACATTTACCCTATATACCCAAGTCTAGATTTTACATGCTAATTACCAAATTCACTAAAACTAGTCGTGTTACATTTTACACCCAATCTAGATTTAATGCTCAAGTTACCCCAAACTCGCAACAATAACAATTTTGCCCAAAACTTGATTTATATTCCAACTTCATACTTTGTTGTTCATGCAAATTCTAGGTTCAATATATCAAATTACATATTCCATAATTCATGTCAAATTACCCCAAACTGCATCTTAACAGTTATGCCATATTACATGTTCCAAATTATGCCAAATAAAGTCAATTTCATGTTATACCTAATTTCCCCTGCATTCATAACGTACGTATTTCGAGATTCAACTCAAGATTCATAATATAAAGGGAGAAGAAATATGGAACATTGTAAGAATAGGCATAGTCATATGATGATAAAAACTACTGGTCTAATAAACTTGATGTACTAAAAAGACAAGTTTTTCAAGTAATACATCGCAATCATATAGATATGATAAGAATTATATCATGAACATAAAAAGGGTTACAATTCTGATATACAACATGGATAGATATGATTGGACCAGTTTCATAGTCAAAAATGATTCCCAAAGATATATATACTTAAGCACAGATTTCAATGAAAAGATAAATTACATCAGAAAAATTCTCATATCCATTTTATTACATGTCACAATTAGATTTAGGTGCTCAAATCTAAAAAGTAACTGACTTACAAAACAAAGGCAAATCTTGTTTTCATGCCTAAGCCATACATTACTATACACCCTAATCTTCTTCTTCCAAATAATAAACTATCATATATATATACATATATATGTATATATATGTCCTAATTTTAGATCTTAGATCACAACATGCACTATGCCTTATATTTACAGTTCAATTTACGCCCCCAATCCCAAGTAATATGTCCAATACTTTATGCCTCAAATCTCAAGTTATATGTTCAATACATTATGCCTTAAATCTCAAGTCATATGTCCAATATTTTATGCCTCAAATCCTAAGTCATATGTTCGATACACTTTATATTTTGAATACAACATGTGTTATGTCCTCAAATCAGTTACAATTCAATTATGCCCAATTTTTATTTCCAATGTACGTTCATCTCTTATGAGATTTAGCTCAGGCTCGCAGTAGCCTGACTATAAAACAAAAAGGGAAGAAGGAAAGAAGAGACAAAGAATGGACATATTATTATCAATGAGATAGATCCAAAGGATATAGAGAGACAGGCATAATCTCAGATCTAGATTTATTACAATGTCAGAATCACAATTAACATTTATTTCTGAAAGTAACGTGAACTTACAAATTATAGAATTGTCTTGAATTTTGGGATCTATATTCTGAAACTGAATTGATCTCCCTTGAAGTAGACTATTTGTTCTTCTAATTTATACTTGATTTGATTCTTAGAAATAGTTCTTGAAGTCGTTGAATTAGCCTTTGAATCTGTACTAGAATTCTAAACTTGATTTCTATGAAGGACTTGAGCAGCATAACCCCGTCTTAGATTTATTTTGATATGAATTAGGGTAGAGTATAGGAAAAATGAAGTTATGTGGAGAGAAAGTGAGGTTTGGGGGTGTTAAAATAGCTTAGGAGCAACAAATCTGGTCAGAACGAGCGTCTAAATGCAGAAAAATGAATCTGTCTACGGATCTGGAAAAGGGGGAAGGTCGACCCCTAGGTCGACCCCATGGTCGACCTGTTCTACCCAGGTCGACCCCTAGGTCGACCCCCAGGTTGACTTGGGTCTGGGCGGAAAATTTCCCGCCCAGCCCGGATGTGTGATTTGAATTTCGAAACTTTAAATTTGAATTCGAACTGGTTTTTATTTTAAATTCCTGAAACTTCTAAGTGCCATAACTTCTTCATACGGAGTCCGATTTACGCAAACTCGGACTCTTCTCAAGTAGAATTCGGAGACGAACGCACTGGCGTAAGCTGTTTCCCTTAATTATCCTACTAAAAATTAAGTATGCTTTAATTTGTAACTTTAATGTTCACCGAAAATATGTAACGACCCAGAAAATCTAAACCAATTTAAATTTTTTAAATTGGCTAAAATAATGGATTTTAAATATTTAAAATAAATATTTTAAATAATTGAGATGAAAAGTGAGTTTGAATCGACAATTGAAAACGAATATAATTAATTATAATTATAAACAAGGCCTGAAATGGCGCTGCAGTTTCAAAAATTGAATTCAAACTTTGTCGGACTGTACCGGGTGCAAAACAATCCGGATTTTAGTGAAACTAAAAATATTTAAATCTGTTAGTGAATACCTTTCTAACGAATCTGAAAAATCGAATTTTCATAGTGGAAAACAAAAGTTATGGCCGAATGAATTTTCAGAAGGGTCGTTATGGAATTTATATAGCCCGTGAAATTGGCCATTTTGCATACGACCTCGGAATTCGACGAAACCACTTTTGTTGGATCCGGGATCTGAAGTTATTGCTATGTTTCAAATTTCATAATTTTTGAAGCTAATATGTGAGAGTGGCAAAGGAAAATGTGTTTTTGTCAATTATAGTTAAATTGGATCGACCAAAAATGGGCCTTTTTGCAAACGGTCTCAGAATTCGACGAAACTAGTTTTGTTGGGACCGTATCGTCAAAACATAGCTTGATTTACTTTTCTGGTATTTTTCGAATCAATTTGTGGCCCTGGCAAATGGAAATGCACGTTCAAATCAAATATTGAATGTTTTATATTTTACTTTGAATGGAAACTGACTGAAGCAATCGAATGGGCCTACGAAACATATCCCATTGTGTTCGGAATGGGGGTAAATGCTAAGGACGACAGTCGTTGGGTTTGGATTGGGGTTCGCAGGAGGCAAGGGGTATTTTCGGATTTTAAAATCTTATAAAAAAATAAATAAAAAATCTATTTGTCCACGTCAGACCCCCCCCCCCCCCCCCCGCGCTTCTCTCTCCCCGATAATCGATTCATGGCGGAAACCGCTCGCGCCTTCTCTCCTCCGTTTCTCCTCCTACAAGCAAAATTACACCTCCCTCCTGTTGAGGATTTTGTAAAGCTCGGAGAGATCTTCAAATCCATATAAGGAGCAGCAATTATAGTTGTGTAAATCTCCCGAATCACCTCCGTGAAGTTGCGGCATTGAAACCGCCGCCACGCCAGCTAGGGCCCACCGAGTTGACCCTCCTCCCTGGTGCACGTGCGCCTCACGTAGGTCTTCGACCCTGCGCAACCCGATCGTGGAACCATTGCACGGATTGATCGAAAAATCGAAACCTAGTTTCGAACAGTTTTGAAAGGTATCGGCTGTGTAATTTTAAAACTGATTTTAACAGTTTAAAACCGTTGTAAATTTTGAAAAATCATATCTTTTTGCTGTGTTAACGAAATTCGATGAAACAGGAAACATCGTGACCGTGTGGACGCCTTCTACATTTTAGAAGAGACCGCATATTTTTCTGAGCCTTCTGCTATTTTTGGTGGAGTGGAACCCAATGTGAGATTTCTAATTTATAAACGATATGGAAAACGACGATGTATAAATTATATAGTCGATGTATGAGTTATGTAAGCGTTGTACACCTCGTGTATAAGCGTTGTGTAAGTTGTATGTTCGATGTATAAGTTATATATGCGTTGTAAAAATTATATATGTGTTGAAATAAAAGTGAATTGCTATATATAAATATATATATATACGCCCCTCATCCACAAACCATGGACGATATTTATTGGTTGTGATTGGTGTGAGAATTGATTGATAGCGAATGGTTGTTTGGGATTGTTTGTGGTTGATATTGATTGATTGTGGTTGAAAAATACCCGTTTGTGGTTGAGAAATATTTGGTTGAAACCACATAGGATTAGTTTGCGGAAATGAAATAAATATATACATGCCGCCTGCGTGCGAACTAGATGCATGATCCCCGTTGTCAAAAACCGCGAGGTTTTAAGGTAGAGCGAGGAGCCGTACTAGGGACGGTCCCGGTTTTAACTACCCTGCCGTTATGCTGCCGAAATTTTGAATAATATTCGTATGTTTGAATTATTTTCATTTGCTGAAACTATATTTACTCGTTGAATAGAAAACCTTCATGTGTTGAATCGATATTCATTCGTTGATTAGAAATTCATGTGTTGAATGGAATTCGTGTTTTAAATATAAAAATCACATTTTTATCTATATATAGAAACTATAGAAAACCTTCATGTGTTGAATCGATACTCATTCGTTGATTAGAAATTCATGTGTTGAATGGTATTCATATTTTGAAATAAATTGTTTCATAACAAAAAATCACCTTTTATCAACTATATGGAATATGAAAAATAATCTCGTTTTTAAAAGAAATTGTTTTGTAAGAAAAAATCCTATTTTTATCACCTATATAAACTATATAGAATAATAGTGTCTTGAAATAAATTGTTTTACAATAAAAATCTCATTTTTATTATATACATGAATCGTTGAAATGTGAAGTGTTAAAAATAGCCACTCGTTCAAAAAAAAAAATATGACTTGAAATATTCATTAATTAGCTAATGATATGATTTTTGCCTATACATGTAACATTAGAATGAATGGTGTTTTTAAACCAAATGGAAATCAAATATGAAGTTGAATAGAAAATGATAAGTGATAAGAACTGTATATATGTACAAGCATATTTATTGAACAGGTTATAGCAAAGGGGCTAGAGAAGAGGAATAAAATTTTGTGCCCGACAAATAGGTACACATTTACTGCTTTGTTTGGGTGATGATTTTATGAGCCCGTTGGCTTTTTCTTTTTCTTTTCGACATGAGACGCCTGTGTGGCTATTTGGGAATTTTCCCAGCCCCTCCCGTACAAAGGAGGTTATGGCGAATTTTTCCGAAATTTAAAGGCGTTAGTGAAATATTTGAAGTGGAAACGACATTGAAATTGTTGAATGAACTATATTTATATAAATATATAAAATTAAAATGAAACGTGGCCATGCAGTTCGTATTTTGAAACCGTGATTTCAAACGATTATACCAGGAGATCCGACCATCAGATTTTCCTGAAATCGCAACCGTTGGGTTCGCCTTGGAAAAATCTTTCCAACGGCACCAACCTTGTAAAAATCCAACGGTTGGATTGTCTGGAATTTTTAATTCAAATTTGAAGAAAAACAGCGCCAGAAACGATTATATTTATTTATATTTATAAATATAGTTATATTTAATCGAATAACGACGCTGCAGTTCGTATTTTGAAATCGAAACTTCAAACGATTGTACCAGGAGATCCGACCGTCGGATTTTCCCGAAACTGGAACCGTTGGATTCGTTTTGAAAAGACCTTTCTAATGATGTAAATTGTGTGAAGATCCAACGGCTAGATTTCTAATGATGTAAATTGTGTGAAGATCCAATGGTTAGATTTCCATATATGTGTAAATCAAATCTGAAGAAAAACAGCGCCACGGCCGCGTATGGCCCGAAACGTCGTTTTGAATAAATTGGCTATTTTAAAATAAATAAAAATAGCGATAAATCGTTATAAAATACCATAAACAATATGGAATGGAAATAAACTGAATTTGCTCGACTTATGTGGTATTTGATGGTTGAATGTGTTTGGTGTGAAAATTACATTAAAGAACAAAATTGGTGTTGTCGAATAATTTAACCATTGAAATAAATTGATTTGAAATTCTAAATATACGTGAATTATTTGAAAAGGCCGAGTTAATTCTCATTTCAAATAATTGACCAACGATAAGAAATCGAAGATCAAGACGGTGGTCGAAGACCGGAGATCTTCACCTCGTTCGGATGGTAACCGAGGTCCTGATTGGGAGGCATCCCGAAATATGGATGATGAGTGGTGATCGTCTAGACGTTCGTGGTGATCGATGGGTTTGCGAGGTATTTAGTGCCTCCGGTTTCGTTCAGACCCAGAATGGACTTGTAAATGGACTGTGTGTCTGACATTGGATTTTATTCTGTGTTGATTGATCTCTATTAAATATACATTTGGTTGGCGGCGGAGAATTTATTCTTTTGCTTAATGCCCTTCTCTGAAACGCACGAGCTCAGAGGTTGTATATCGATGGACATCAGTCGCATGGCATGAATTGCTAGTGTGGCATGCCTAAGTGGCAAATGATAAAGGCTTCTGTTGAAAAGAAAAGTCTTGTGGTGATGATCAAAGCACCGCCTGTGTGGCGTAGCTTTGTGTATAACGTGAAATCGCGAGCCTCACACCCCGGTATGAACCAGAAACGGGAGAAAGGACCTCAGGGAGGGCCTGCGTTTCCTACTAGCTAGGGTGGTGTCAGTGACCTACCAGCCCTGACATTTATATACTTTTCACCTATGTGGTTGTTGCTGTTGCGAGGCGCCTCGGTTAGATCGGACGATCCGGATCCAATGGAGTCACTTGTTGGCTCGCTTACGCCCCAAAGGGCGGCGAAACGTAGTGCTCAGGCATTTTAATCCACTCCGTGTGGACCGGCCCTGACGATCCAAGGGTCGATGCGTTCTGATCCTGAGACTCGGGCTAGGCAGTCTCAAATTCGGTAAGGACTATCTTTTGCCTTGGTTCATGATGGAAATCCAATTTCCAATTACGTGACTATGCGGTTTTGATTGTATACCTATATATGGCGACATAGTGGTATCGGGCATTAATGTCGTCTATGATTGATAGTTATGATTTGAAATTGTTTTCAAAATATATAAACACTAGCAATAATATCAAATGCCTTTGTTTTATCCGTATCAAGCATATTTTGGCCGTTATAAGGTAAAAACTCTATCCTCCGGTTTGCGTTGCATTGTGTGATGGGAACTGAGTCTTATAACGGCTTCATTTTTATAAAAAGCATAGCGATGTTTAAAAGAAAGATTTGTTTTAAAGAACTGGCAATCAAATGGAGTAAACCCGTTCCACGAAAGTGGCGTGGTCCTGTGATTAGCCAAATTATATATGTGTTAAGTAGATTTCTCATACCAGTCCCATGACTGACTCGTAGTTTGTTTCACTTTCAAACTCGGGTGCCCCTTTTTCTACACGGGCAGCCTTGTATTCAGATTTAGCTGGTTCTTTCTGGATAGCTGGAGCTGAAGATGGATTCGATCATTTATCTCTTTTTATGCTGTTCAGCTCCTATTGTACATATTTTGTTTGTTTTCCGCTGTAGACATTTATGTATAGCTGAACTGTATTTGTGCTAAGTAAGATCATGTATACTGTGTAACTCTGATGATTACTTTTATCCAGTATATTCTATTGTTCATTACCTGGTGTATTTATTTAAATTTGTTCTGCAATTATCTATTTCTGTGTTATATTCCAAAGATAACCCTTGTCTCCGTCTAAACGGGGTTTGGGGTCGTCTCAACGTGGTATCAGAGCTTTGGTTAAGCTTAGTTCTGGAATATAACATTTGAACGAACTCGTCAGAAATAGAACCAGTAGTGTTCTAGGACGGGTAACTCAATACAGATAGGATCAGTAATATCCTAGTATGAGTAAAGCATAATGAAATAGCACCTCGATAGACACATTTACATTGAAGTATATGTTTCTAGATTTTAAATTATCTTTTCTGTGACCTAACACTTGATCTGCTGTTTGCAGAAGTACTAGAAAATGAGTGTCAGAAACAGAAGGAATTCAGAACCGGATATTGAGGCCCTATTAATCAAATATCGAAATATGGGTGGAATACCGTTCTCTGGTGAAGAATCTATTATGAAGACACAGGCTTGGATTCGTTCGGCTGAAAAGATCTTTGATGGTTTAAAGCTAAGGGATGACCAGAAAAGATTACTGGCCTCCTGGGCACTCAAAGACGAAGCTTTATTCTGGTGGGATTCTATGGTTAAGAATAATCCAGAAGGTGATATCACCTGGGATAGATACAAAGTGATTTTCCTAGAAAGATTTACTCCTCCAGAAGCGATAGAACGACTATGTGATGAATTTTCTTATTTGATACAAGGAGATATGACCATTCCCGAATATCATAAGAAATTCAATGAACTTTCTCACTTTGCTCCTCATCTAATTGAGAATCCGAAGAGGAAGAATATGAGATTCATCAACGGGCTTCAAAGAAAATATCAGAACAGTGTAATGAGGAACGTGAAGCTCCCCTTTTCTGAAATGATATACCTGGCTTATCAGTACGAAGATCTAGACAAGAAAGGTATGCTACAGTACGAAGATGAAGTCAGCTCTAGTAATAAAATTGAGTCAGAAATTGATCGTCCTAAGGCCAGTACAATGTCTGAGGGCAGTAAGAAGCCCAGTGCCAAGAGAAAAAGGGCTAAATCTGAAAAAGAGCGGGCAACGACTGCCACGTGCTCTAACTGCAATAAACAGGGGCATCTGAATAGGAAGTGTAAAACCTCAAAGAAACGAAAGAAGGGGTCTAAACCCGATAACCAGTTTCGAGAGAATAGAAAATGTTGTCAATGTAATCGGATTGGCCATCTTGAAAAGGATTGCAGGCAATTTAAGAAGCCCAAAACAGTACATATAAATGAAGTAGCAGAAGTGTCTGGGCCCTCAGCTATTCAAGAAAGGCCAGATGTTTTAGAAGGCACGCTAACTGTCAAAGACATCCTAGTTAAAGTACTGTTTGACACTGGCGTGTCACGCAGCTTCATTGCAAAGGATGCAGCTAAGAAACTGGATTTGAATTTGAAAAAGCTGAAGGAACCAATGACTGTCCAGAATCCAGTTGGGGGTTCCATTGATCTCAGTTGGGTTTATGGAGTCCCAGTTTCTTTCTCTCGTTATCGGTTTCCAACCATCGCAGTCGTCATGAATTTTAAAGAGTTTGATCTTATCTTGGGGTTGGACTGGTTAACCAAATATGAAGCAAAGGTTAGATGCGCCGAGAGAGTTGTTAAAGCTAAGATTAAATCAGGGAGTTATATAACCATACCGTGTGAAGGTCAGAAATCTAATAGAAAAGACTTCTGGGCAGCTTTGAATGTTTCTCCAGCCCAAATAGAAAATATCCGTGAAGTTATAGAGAATATTCTCGACCTAGTGAAAGATATCCCTGTCGTCAAGAACTATGTGGATGTGTTCGAAGAAGTTGTTCGCTTACCTCCGCAGAGAGAAATAGATTTCAAAATTGCTTTAATTCCGAACGTAAGGCCGGTAGTTCACGCTATTCGAAGAATGTCCTTGAAAGAGAAAGAGGAATTAGACAATCAAACACGACAGCTAGTATGGAAAGGTCTGATCAGGACTAGTTTCTCTGATTGGGGAGCAGCAGTGGTGTTTGTCCCAAAATCTGACGGTACTCTACGGCTATGTGTGGATTATCGGGATTTGAACAAGCAGACAATAAAGAACAAATATCCATTGCCGCGGATTGATGATTTGTTGGATCGATTAAATGGAGCACAAGTATTCTCAAGAATGGACCTAGCTACAGGCTTCCATCAACTTCGAATTGCCGAAGAGTGTGTTCCAATGACAGCATTCAGAGGTCCCGACTTATTCTACGAGTGGTTAGTAATGTCGTTCGGCTGGTTTAACGCTCCAGCCTATTTCGTCGATCTAATGAGTAGAGTGTTCAGAGGAGTTTTGAATAAATTTGTTCTGGTTTTTATTGACGATATTCTAATCTTCTCTAAATCAAAGGCCGAACATGAAAAGCATCTGAAACAGGTTCTAGAAATTCTGAGACGGAATGTATTAAAAGCCAAATTTTCCAAATGTATCTTCTGGCAAGATGAAGTGAAATTTCTAGGCCACGTCGTATCGAAAGAAGGAATTGCTGTGGATCCAAGCAAAATCACAGCCATTCAGAATTGGAAACAACCCAGTACCCCCACTGAAGTCCGCAGTTTTCTCGGATTGGCTAGCTATTACCGGAAGTTCGTTATAAACTTTTCGAAGATATCTGGTCATTTAACGAAGCTTACAAAGAAGCACTCAAAATTCAAATGGACTCCAGAAAGTGAGGAGGCTTTTGAGGAGCTAAAGTTGAGATTAACAACTGCTCCAGTGTTAACCATCATCGATGGCAACCAGGATTTGAAAGTCTGGACTGATGCTTCTAGAGAAGGCCTTGGCGCAATGTTAATGCAAAGGGGCCAAGTGATTGCTTATGCTAGCCGTCAGTTGAAGCCACATGAAAAGAACTACGTCACTCATGATCTTGAGTTATTGGCGATAGTATTCGCTTTGAAAATCTGGAGACACTATCTTCTGGGTGAGAGATTTGAACTGTTTACAGATCACCGGTCGTTAAAGTATCTGTTCACCCAGAAAGACTTGAATTTGAGGCAGCAACGTTGGCTGGAGTTTCTTGCAGCATATGACTTTGAAATTATATATACTCCAGGGAAAGCCAATGTCGTGGCCGATGCGCTAAGTAGAAAGAATGTAATGATCGCCAGCTTTATTATCACGACTTCCTTGATTGACAAAATATCTATTTTTCAGAAGGAGGATAACTTTATTAAGGATATGATCAAAAGGATTCAGAAAGGCGAACCCCCGTGTTTTCAAATAGATAACGACGAGACTTTGAGGTTAAAAGGAAGGATTTGTGTTCCTGACATTCCCGTGCTCAAAAGGGAAGTGTTAGACAAGTGTCACAAGTCCAAGCTCAGTATCCATCCAGGTGTGAATAAAATGTATAACGATATCAAATGCACATTCTGGTGGAAGTCGTTAAAAAGAGACATCTCGATATATGTTAGTTGATGCCCTACTTGCCAGCTAGTCAAAAGCGACCAGCAGAAATTGACTGGATTATTACAACCATTAGAAGTTCCTGGTTGAAAGTGGGAACATATTTCTATGGATTTCATTGATGGTCTGCCCAGAACCAGAAGAGGGAACGACAGTATTTGGGTAATCGTAGATCGCTTCACGAAGACCGCCCATTTCATACCTGTCTGATCAAACAGAACTGCTCAGAGTCTGACGCAGACATACTTCAGGGAAATAGTTAGACTACATGGAGTGCCGCTCAGTATAGTCAGTGATAGAGATATAATATTCACTAGCAAATTCTGGGAAGCATTTCGAGTCAAGCTAGGAACGAAGTTGAATTTGAGCACCGCTTATCATCCTCAGACAGACGGTCAGACTGAGAGGGTGAATCGTATTTTAGAAGATCTATTGCGGGCTTGTGTTATAGATTTCGGTGGATCATGGGAAGACCATCTGCATTTGGCTGAATTCTCTTATAACAACAGCTACCAGGCGAGTCTGACAATGTCGCCATTCGAAACATTGTATGGTAGACCATGCCGATCTCCTGCTTGTTGGGTCGAACCCGGTAATAGACTTGTGTTGGGTCCTGATATGATCCGAGAAGCCGCCGACAAAGTCGATTTTATTAAGAAGCGATTACTCGCCGCTCAAAGCCGACAAAAGAGCTATGCCGATAGAAGAAGAAGAGATATATCCTTTGCTGTTGGCGACTATGTATATTTGAAAGTATTGCCGATGAGAGGAGTTATCCGATTCGGTAAAACTGGAAAGTTGGCACCCAAATTTATTGGTCCGTTTCCTATTCTGGAACGGATCGGAACTCTCTCTTATAGGGTCAAACTGCCTGACTGGTTGCCTGGAGTTCATGATGTATTTCATATATCTCAACTTCGAAAACACGTTCATGATCCAGACTTGATCATGGAAGAAGCAGCTCAACAGGATATTGAAATTACTCCAGAATTAGCTGTGAGAAGAGAGCCGCTCAAGATCATCGGCAAAGAAACCAAAGAGCTGAGGAACAAGAAGGTTCACTTAGTCAAAGTGCAATGGAGTGGAGATCCGCGAGATTGTACTTGGGAAACTGAGGAGAGCATTCAGAAGGCTTATCCTAGATGCCGAGTGGATATCTCTGATTGACTCCGGTGCAAGGTACATTTGCCGTACTTTGCATTACCATTTAATTCTCTATTCTATTGTTATTTACTTTCCATGGATGTGAACTTTTAAATTCTATAGTCTGAATGATTTTAAAAAAAGAGTATAGAAAGTGATTAGTATAATTTTGAAAGGAAGTTAAAACAATTTGATTGGTTGTTGTATTGCGTGATTGTAGATTTATCAAACCACTTTCGACTTTGTTCCTTTTCGGGGACGAAAAGTTTTAAGTGGGGGAGATTGTAACGACCCAGAAAATCTGAACCAATTTAAAAATTTTAAATTGGCTAAAATAATGGATTTTAAATATTTAAAATAAATATTTTAAATAATTGAGATGAAAAGTGAGTTTGAATCGACAATTGAAAACGAATATAATTAATTATAATTATAAACAAGGCCTGAAATGGCGCTGCGGTTTCAAAAAGTGAATTAATACTTTGTCGGACTGTACCGGGTGCAAAACAATCCGGATTTTAGTGAAACCAAAAATATTTAAATCTGTTCGTGAATACCTTTCTAATGAATCTGAAAAATCGAATTTTCATAGCGGAAAACAAAAGTTATGGCCGAATGAATTTTCAGAAGGGTCGCTATGGAATTTATATAGCCCGTGAAATTGGCCATTTTGCATACGACCTCGGAATTTGACGAAACCACTTTTATTGGATCCGGGATGTGAAGTTATTGCTATGTTTCCAATTTCATAATTTTTGAAGCTAGTATGTGAGCGGGGCAAAGGAAAATGTGTTTTTGTCAATTATAGTTAAATTGGATCGACCAAAAATGGGCCTTTTTGCAAACGGTCTCAGAATTCGACGAAACTAGTTTTGTTGGGACCGTATCGTCAAAACATAGCTAGATTTATTTTTCTGGAATTTTTCGAATCAATTTGTGGCCCTGGCAAATGGAAATGCACGTTCAAATCAAATATTGAATGTTTTATATTTTAATTTGAATGGAAACTGACTGAAGCAATCGAATGGGCCTACGAAACATATCCCATTGTGTTCGGAATGGGGGTAAAACGCTTGGGACGACAGTCGTTGGGTTTGGATTGGGGTTCGCAGGAGGCAAGGGGTATTTTCGGATTTTAAAATCTTATAAATAAAAAAAAATCTATTTGTCCACGTCAGACCCCCCCTCGCTTCTCTCTCCCCGATAATCGATTCACGGCGGAAACCGCTCGCGCCTTCTCTCCTCCGTTTCTCCTCCTACAAGAAAAATTACGCCTCCCTCCTGTTGATGATTTTGTAGAGCTCGGAGAGATCTTCAAATCCATATAAGGAGTAGCAATTATAGTTGTGTAAATCTCCCGAATTACCTCCGTGAAGTTGCGGCATTGAAACCGCCGCCATGCCAGCTAGGGCCCACCGAGTTGACCCTCCTCTCTGGCGCACGTGCGCCTCACGTAGGTCTTCGACCCTGCACAACCCGATCGTGGAACCATTGCACGGATTGATCGAAAAATCGAAACCTAGTTTCGAACAGTTTTGAAAGGTATCGGCTGTGTAATTTTAAAACTGATTTTAACAGTTTAAAACCGTTGCAAACTTTGAAAAATCATATCTTTTTGCTGTGTTAACGAAATTCGATGAAACAGGAAACATCGTGACCGTGTGGACGCCTTCTACATTGTAGAAGAGACCACATATTTTTCTGAGCTTTCTGCTATTTTTGGTGGAGTGGAACCCAATGTGAGATTTCTAATTTATAAACGATATGGAAAACGACGATGTATAAATTATATAGTCGATGTATGAGTTATATAAGCGTTGTACACCTCGTGTATAAGCGTTGTATAAGTTGTATGTTCGATGTATAAGTTATATATGCGTTGTAAAAATTATATATGTGTTGAAATAAAAGTGAATTGCTATATATATATATATACACCCCTCGTCCACAAACCATGGACGATATTTATTGGTTGTAATTGGTGTGAGAATTGATTGATAGCGAATGGTTGTTTGGGATTGTTTGTGGTTGATATTGATTGATTGTGGTTGAAAAATACCCGTTTGTGGTTGAGAAATATTTGGTTGAAACCACATAGGATTAGTTTGTGGAAATGAAATAAATATATACATGCCGCCTGCGTGCGAACTAGATGCATGATCCCCATTGTCAAAAACCGCGAGGTTTTAAGGTAGAGCGAGGAGCCGTACTAAGGACGGTCCCGGTTTTAACTACCCTGCCGTTATGCTGCCAAAATTTTGAATAATATTCATATGTTTGAATTATTCTCATTTGCTGAAACTATATTTACTCGTTGAATAGAAAACCTTCATGTGTTGAATCGATATTCATTCGTTGATTAGAAATTCATGTGTTGAATGGTATTCGTGTTTTAAATATAAAAATCACATTTTTATCTATATATAGAAACTATAGGAAACCTTCATGTGTTGAATCGATACTCATTCGTTGATTAGAAATTCATGTGTTGAATGGTATTCATATTTTGAAATAAATTGTTTCATAACAAAAAAATCACCTTTTATCAACTATATGGAATATGAAAAATAATCTCGTTTTTAAAAGAAATTGTTTTGTAAGAAAAAATCATAGTTTTATCACCTATATAAACTATATAGAATTATAGTGTCTTGAAATAAATTGTTTTACAATAAAAATCTCATTTTTATTATATACATGAATCGTTGAAATGTGAAGTGTTAAAAATAGCCACTCGTTCAAAAAAAATGAGTTGAAATATTCATTAATTAGCTAATGATATGATTTTTGCCTATACATGCAACATTATAATGAATGGTGTTTTTAAACCAAATGGAAATCAAATATGAAGTTGAATAGAAAATGATAAGTGATAAGAACTGTATATATGTACATGCATATTTATTGAACAGGTTATAGCAAAGGGGCTATAGAAGAGGAATAAAATTTTGTGCCCGACAAATAGGTACACATTTACTGCTTTGTTTGGGTGATGATTTTATGAGACTGTTGGCTAGCCGCTTGGCTTTTTCTTTTTCTTTCGACATGAGATGCCCGTGTGGCTATTTGGGAATTTTCCCAGCCCCTCCCGTACAAAGGAGGTTATGGCGAATTTTTCCGAAATTTAAAGGCGTTAGTGAAATATTTGAAGTGGAAACGACATTGAAATCGTTGAATGAACTATATTTATATAAATATATAAATATAAATAAAATTAAAACAAAACGTGGCCGTGCAGTTCGTATTTTGAAACCGTGATTTCAAACGATTATACCAGGAGATCCGACCATCAGATTTTCCTGAAATCGCAACCGTTGGGTTCGCCTTGGAAAAATCTTTCCAACGGCACCAACCTTGTAAAAATCCAACGGTTGGATTGTCTGGAATGTTTAATTCAAATCTGAAGAAAAACAGCCCCAGAAACGATTATATTTATTTATATTTATAAATATAGTTATATTTAATCGAATAACGACGTTGCAGTTCGTATTTTGAAATCGAAACTTCAAACGATTGTACCGGGAGATCCGACCGTCGGATTTTCCCAAAACTGGAACCGTTGGATTCGTTTTGAAAAGACCTTTCTAATGATGTAAATTGTGTGAAGATCCAACGGTTAGATTTCCAGATATGTGTAAATCAAATATGAAGAAAAACAGCGCGATGGCCGCGTTATGGCCCGAAGCGTCGTTTTGAATAAATAGGCTATTTTAAAATAAATAAAAATAGCGATAAATCGTTATAAAATACCATAAACAATATGGAATGGAAATAAACTGAATTTGCTCGATTTATGTGGTATTTGATGGTTGAATGTGTTTGGTGTGAAAATTACATTAAAGAACAAAATTGGTGTTGTCGAATAATTTAACCATTGAAATAAATTGATTTGAAATTCTAAATATACGTGAATTATTTGAAAAGGCCGAGTTAATTCTCATTTCAAATAATTGACCGACGATAAGAAATCGAAGATGAAGACGGTGGTCGAAGACCGGAGATCTTCACCTCGTTTGGATGGTAACCGAGGTCCTGATTGGGAGGCATCCCGAAATATGGATGATGAGTGGTGATCGTCTAGACGTTCGTGGTGATCGATTGGTTTGCGAGGTATTTAGTGCCTCCGGTTTCGTTCAGACCCAGAACGGACTTGTAAATGGACTGTGTGTCTGACATTGGATTTTATTCTGTGTTGATTGATCTCTATTAAATATACATCTGTTTGGCGGCGGAGAATTTATTCTTTTGCTTAACGCCCTTCTCTGAAACGCACGAGCTCAGAGGTTGTATATCGATGGATATCAGTCGCATGGCATGAATTGCTAGTGTGGCATGCCTAAGTGGCAAATGATCAAGGCTTCTGTTGAAAAGCAAAGTCTTGTGGTGATGATCAAAGCACCGCCTGTGTGGCGTAGCTTTGTGTATAACGTGAAATCGCGAGCCTCACACCCCGGTATGAACCAGAAACGGGAGAAAGGACCTCAAGGAGGGCCTGCGTTTCCTCCTAACTAGGGTGGTGTCAGTGACCTACCAGCCCTGACATTTATATACTTTTCACCTATGTGGTTGTTGCTGTTGCGAGGCGCGTCGGTTAGATCGGACGATCCGAGTCCGATGGAGTCACTTGTTGGCTCGCTTACGCCCCAAAGGGCGGCGAAACGTAGTGCTCAGGCATTTTAATCCACTCCGTGTGGACCGGCCCTGACGATCCAAGGGTCGATGCGTTCTGATCCTGAGACTCGGGCTAGGCAGTCTCGAATTCGGTAAGGACTATCTTTTGCCTTGGTTCATGATGGAAATCCAATTTCCAATTACGTGACTATGCGGTTTTGATTGTATACCTATATAAGGCGACATAGTGGTATGGGGCATTAATGTCGTCTATGATTGATAGTTATGATTTGAAATTGTTTTCAAAATATATAAACACTAGCAATAATATCAAATGCCTTTGTTTTATCCGTATCAAGCATATTTTGGCCGTTATATGGTAAAAGCTCTATCCTCCGGTTTGCGTTGCATTGTGTGATGGGAACTGAGTCTTATAACGGCTTCATTTTTATAAAAAGCATAGCGATGTTTAAAAGAAAGATTTGTTTTAAAGCACTGGCAATCAAATGGAGTAAACCCGTTTCACGAAAGTGGCATGGTCCTGTGATTAGCCAAATTATATATGTGTTGAGTAGATTTCTCATACCAGTCCCATGACTGACTCGTAGTTTGTTTCACTTTCAAACTCGGGTGCCCCTTTTTCTACACGGGCAGCCTTGTATTCAGGTTTAGCTGGTTCTTTCTGGATAGCTGGAGCTGAAGATGGATTCTATCATTTATCTCTTTTTATGCTGTTCAGCTCCTATTGTACATATTTTGTTTGTTTTCCGCTGTAGACATTTATGTATAGCTGAACTGTATTTGTGCTAAGTAAGATCCTGTATACTGTGTAACTCTGATGATTACTTTTATCCAGTATATTCTATTGTTCATTACCTCGTGTATTTATTTAAATTTGTTCTGCAATTATCTGTTTCTGTGTTATATTCCAAAGATAACCCTTGTCTCCGTCTGAACGGGGTTTGGGGTCGTCTCAAAATACGGGGTGTTACATTCTCCCCTCCTTAAAGGATTTTGTCCCCGAAATCTTCAAGTTAGGAAGAACGTATATCCTAACATCCAACATCCATCTACTCAACCATTCAATCACAGGCATCCATTGTCCTTAAAAGTTTTCTAATGCCATATGAACATATATAGAGTGTGTGTATATGTCTCTTATCTAATGCAAAATCAGGCGGTCTATTGATCCAGTTGACCTCCTTAATGCGAATCATGAGAGTGTCATGCATCCAACATGTATGCAAATATCCCTAATCATGTAAATACTATATGTGTGCATATTCATTCATCCATATGCAACATCTATATGATAACACATCAAGTTTCAATCCATATACAAATACATTCATATGCATATGCAATATGAAAGTGACTGAGCCGATCTAGTACATAATATTTGTATATGCATCCACGAGCAACCACTAGCAAACACTTGCAACCACTTGCATCCACCAAACATAACATGTCTCAAACACATGTTTACCTCCATTGGCTTCTACCTAAGGATCGAGGATAGGACCGAGAGGATATACTTAAAAGATAAAGACTAGCATGCAAATAAATATTACAGAGAAAGTGGAATCAAGGATATACCCTCAAAAAGGGTATGAAGCGCGTATCTAGTCTTCAGTCTTCTAAGTCGCATCTTTTTGAGCTTCACTCCACTGTACCTTAACTAAATTACGGTTGCGAAGCTTCTTGACCTCCATTTCCAAAACCCACTAGTAAAGATAGGACCTCGATCACTTACTATGCTAGAGGGTATCCAATGTAGTTGAACTATCTTTCCAAGATAAACAGATGTTAACCATGATACCAAGTGTATATACTAAGATGATTAGAGGTCTCTTTTCTACTTAGCTTATCCATCATGTCACAATTCTGAGGGTCTAAAGATAAAGGTTTCTATGTACTTTTTACGTCTCTGAAGGTTAGTCTTACTTAGGGCGCCTGCCACAACTATCGATTTCTCATGCAAACCATCCTAGTCGAACTCAACATTCCTCAAGTACAAGCCCCAAAGGCCTAAACCAATATCAGCACCCAAGGAATACTTCCTCCGAATTTGGATGATTTATGTGAGATGATACTAGCAAAACAACCAAACAATTGGGCAATTAACCGACTCTGGCTATCCTTGCCAATCTTGCTCCAAAACTATCGTTGATCGCATAATGGCTTTGCATTGTCATCTCGGTATATGTGGGAGTCTACCTCACGTTTTTGGGGTCAAACCCCTAACTTTAATCAAAAACATCTGCGTACTCATGGACTACCCCCAACAGATTGAAAATCATCAATAAATACATAAAGTGATTCTAGGTAGCTAAGAAAAACTGATCCCATAGGATCACACGAAATTTCAAGGGTATTCCCGAAGCAAGTCGAAAGTCTAACTGCCCTCCTTTCACAATTACTAGCTAACCAATCCATGCCTAGAATCAACCCATAGCCCATAAAACCAAAATCATAAGTATCTCAAATCCTTACAAACCAAAGATAAATGAGCCGAACCATAAATTGGATTTGTGACAAAATTGGGATCTTCTACTATACAAGTACTAAGGTGTAGAGACTCCACTATGGAATCAGATATAAACGAATGTGAAGCGCTACAATCATAAAGAGTACTAATAGGATGATCAAGAAGAAAAACTAAACTTTTTCAACCGAAACCTTACTACCTCTCTCTCAGGTACGCTGGTGGTGAGAGCATGTATTTGCCCTTCTGAAAATCCTATCATTTTGTAACACCCCACGTCCATTAATGTCACTCACAAAGGGAATGCATCAATGTCCGTGAAGCGTTATTGTTGTATAGAACAGATAAATTACAAGAATAAATAAATAAAACAGCACAGCGGAAGATAAAACTTATTTTATTTCATCATAACTCAAAATGATTTTACATAAGTAGATTCCAAAACCATTACAACAGGATCAATAGTCTTTTCCAAAAACTTCAAAGTACATAAAGAAGCAAACACTTAAATAACATAGATGCATAAATCCCCACTGAGCATAAGCAAAGCCATAAAGATGAGAGAGTCCCAAGCGATACATCTACTCTCTTCAAGCAACTGAAAGAAATCGGCACTAAGCTGTAGTATTCCCTCCTTGCAAACCTGAGGGGGGGAGGGAAGGAAGAAAAGAGGTGGAAAGAAAAGGGGGTCAGACATAAAGTCTTGCGAGTGCGATAACTTTAACAATATAATTATCAAAATAACTAGGCTAAGGCATAAGCTGGAAAATAAGGAAATGACTGTGAACAATTGGGTATGACAGAACAAAATAAGGAAATAGGATGAACCAAGATAACGTTAAAGGCGCACCTAGTCACTATATGATAATTACTACACTACACCACCACTAGTCACCCTTAAAGGTTGATCCCGCCCATAGAACTTAATAATGATAATGGTAGTTTAGTGTACCCCCTAGCTACCTTCATAGGTGTCGTCTGCCCCTATCTCCACTAGGTGTACCCACTGCCCCCATTTGATCGGCTCCCTAACTCGTAGATACCCGTGCTGGCCCCACGGTGTGGTGTATCACTCCCCAAAGTGGCAACCCTATACAACCAAAAATGCACGGGTTATATCTACACGATGCAACAACGTCTTACCTACCAGCCCGGGCCCACACACGCATATGAACCCGTTGGACTTGCGTTGCCACCGCTTACCCGTTTTAACCTTTTACAATCAAATCCAGTACGTGTGTCCCGTCCTCGACTTGGGTCGAGCCCACAAAGATACTTAATGGGTTACTGGTTTGAAAAGGGCCCACACGCATGACACAAGCTTTCCACCTATGCTTGGTCCCCTTTAAGGTTTTACCCACTTAACCCCATTCTTATTCATGTCTTCTTACATGTTTCAATCTTGGTTAAGTGCATCTAATCATATTTCAAATGCCACCCAAGGCACCCACTAAATTCCACATGCCACCGAAGGCACCCACTTAACCCCCTCATGTCCCTCTACGTGTTTATCTGGTTAAGTGTTTCTTAATTCATTAAGACCGTAACCTTGTAAAGACCTCCCACATTAGACTGGCATTTGTGGAAGCTGGATTTTCCGGGCGGGTCCGGGCAGTCTTACACCACAAACGAGCCTAACATCGTGTCTTTACAACTGTTACACATTTAGTTTATGCCTAAGACCTCCCGCATTAGATTGGCAATTGTGGCAGCTGGATTTGCCGGGTGCATCCGTGCAGTCCTACACCACAAAAGAGTCTAACCTCGTGTATTAAGTGATTAATTACACCTAATTAATCATCTCTAATTTGAATTAATGTCCCTATTCAAACTGCCAATCAATTACAAATTTAACTATGTCCATAATTGACTCAATTGTGTCCATCTATTTATGGTATATAAAATTATACCAATTAACATCACATTTAAGGCATTTATGCCAATTCTCAATATTAAATCTTTTAATGTTATCCCCTTGCCCCATGTTGTACGTTCGTTCGTTTAATGGGAAATAAACGTTAGACTCGAATAGTCTAACATATGAAATAAAGAGAAAATATCACAACATGCATAAAATAAAAACTAGATCTAAACATAAGGGGTGAACTTGCATGTGTGAATAAGAATTTTCATGCAAAAACTTGCATAGGCCAAAGTTACAAACTTGCATAAACTATGGATGTCAAAGATCTAATCATAAGGTGTAAACTTGCATAGGCAATGGTCACAAACTTGCATAAACTATGGACATCATAGATCTAATCATAAGGTGTAAACTTGCATAGGCAATATGTAAAGGCCCGCAAATCCATACCCTTTGAGTTGACTAATAATACAACAAGTCCAACCCAAATTACACAGAAATACGAATCATTATTAGAAAGAAGTTAGAGGATGAGAAATAGAAAGAAAGAAATATTAGAATAGAAGAAAACGAAGATCAAAACTCACAGCGGAACGAATAAAATATATTAAATAACATAACTTTTGAAATACAAATCAGTAACTTTATATACATACCATCATCAGAGAACAACAATTATTCCTGGAATAGTTATAAACACCTGTTTCCAGATACAACATAGTACACAGCGAAAAATATGATTGTTTATAGCTAACTAGTGAAGCCTCCTACTTCCAGCTCCTCTAAGTGAATCTGTAAAATCCTGACTACTTGACTACCCGTACAAATTTGGGCAACCAAGAGTTTAGGGAAAATAAACAAAATAAACTCTGGGTCAGTCATGGGACCGGTTTGAGTAAACTCCAACCATTTGTTTAACTTTCAAAAATCCTTTTGAAAGAAAAGATGATAGTAAGACCAACCTATACATAAACATGGATGGTTTTTACCTTACTATAACCCAAAAACACTTTGATACGAAAATCCAGTGATATTATAATAGTGTCTAAATCAAATAAATAGAATCTAGAGAAACGCTTGCATCTCAGGCTCCATATATAATATAAAATCAAAAACCGTAGGGCGCTTATTGGAGATTGGATTTCCAGCATGACAAGGTATGGAACCACTGTAACGACCCAGAAAATCTGAACCAATTTAAATTTTTTAAATTGGCTACAATAATGGATTTTAAATATTTAAAATAAATATTTTAAATAATAGCAATGAAAAGTGAGTTTGAATCGACAATTGAAAATGAATATAATTAATTATAATTATAAACAAGGCCTGAAAAGGCGCTGCAGTTTCAAAATTTGAATTCAAACTTTGTCGGACTGTACCGGGTGCAAAACAAAACGGATTTTAGTAAAACCAAAAATATTTAAATCTGTTAGTGAATACCTTTCTAACGAATCTGAAAAATTGAATTTTCATAACGGAAAGCAAAAGCTATGGCCGAATGAATTTTCAGAAAGGTCGCTATGGAATTTATATAGCCCGTGAAATTGGCCATTTTGCATACGACCTCGGAATTCGACGAAACCACTTTTGTTGGATCCGAGATGTGAAGTTATCGCTAGGTTTCAAATTTCATAATTTTTGAAGCTAATATGTGAGCGTGGCAAAGGAAAATGTGTTTTGGTCAATTACAGTTAAATTGGATCGACCAGAAATGGGCCTTTTTGCAAACGGTCTCAGAATTCGACGAAACCTGTTTTGTTGGGACCGTATCGTCAAAACATAGCTAGATTTATTTTTGTGGAATTTTTCGAATCAATTTGTGGCCCTGGAAAATTGAAATGTACGTTCAAATTAAATATTGAATGTTTTATATTTTAATTGGAAGGAAAACTGACTGAAACATTCGAATGGCCCTTCGAAACATATCCCATTGTGTTCGGAATGGGGGTAAAATGCTAGGGACGACAGTTGTTGGGTTTGGATTGGTGGTCGCGTCAGAAAACACCTTATAAAATCTACCGACCAATCAGAATTCAAATAAAAAAAATAGAAAAATCCCTTTTCTCTCTCCCCGACATCCGTTAATAGGCGGAACCCCTTCGTCACCTTCTCTCCTCTTTTCTGGCCGCTCCGATCACCGAAACGCCATGGCCCAGTTGAAATTTTTGTAGATCCCTCTGAGCTCTTCAAATCCGTATAAGCCTCGTCCCTTACCATCGCGTGTTCGTCGAGATACAAGCCCCCAAAGTTGCGCCGTTCGCAGCTGATTTCCTCCTCCTCGCCGCCGCCGAGTTCGCCGCCGTCAGGGGTGCAGGCGCGCCTCTCCAAGCTCGTTGACGTGGCATATGCTGATCGGCATATCGTGCTTCGGATTGAGAGAAAAATTCAAACCTAGTTTTGAAGATTTTGAAAGGTAATCGGCTGTTTAATTTAAAACTGATTTCAACACCTTTAAACCGTTGCAAACTTTGAAAAATCAAATCTTTTTCGTTCGTTAACGAAATTCGATGAAACAGGAAACATCATGACCGTGTGGACGCCTTCTACATTTTAGAAGAGACTGCATATTTTTCTGAGCCTTCTGCTATTTTTGGTAGAGTGGAACCCAATGTGAGATTTCTAATTTATAAACGATATGGAAAGCGACGATGTATAAATTATATATTCGATGTATGAGTTAAATAAGCGTTGTACACCTCATGTATAAGCGTTGTATAAGTTGTACGTTCGATGTATAAGTTGTATATGCGTTGTAAAAATTATATATGTGTTGAAATAGAAGTGAATTGCTATATAAAAATATATATATATATATATATATATATATATATATACGCCCCTCGTCCACAAACCATGGACGATATTTATTGGTTGTGATTGGTGTGGAAATTTATTGATAGCGAATGGTTGTTTGGGATTGTTTGTGGTTGATATTGATTGATTGTGGTAGAAAAATACCCGTTTGTGGTTGAGAAATATTTGGTTGAAACCACATAGGATTAGTTTGTGGAAATGAAATAAATATATACATGCCGCCTGCGTGCGAACTAGATGCATGATCCCCATTGTCAAAAACCGCGAGGTTTTAAGGTAGAGCGAGGAGCCGTACTAGGGACAGTCCCGGTTTTAACTACCCTGCCGTTATGCTGCCGAAATTTTGAATAATATTCATGTGTTTGAATTATTTTCATTTGCTGAAACTATATTTATTCATTATATAGAAAACCTTCACGTGTTGAATCGATATTCATTCGTTGATTAGAAATTCATGTGTTGAATGGTATTCGTGTTTTAAATATAAAAATCACATTTTTATATATATAGAAACTATAGAAACCTTCATGTGTTGAATCGATATTCATTCGTTGATTAGAAATTCATGTGTTGAAGGGTATTCATATTTTGAAATAAATCGTTTCATAATAAAAACCCCAATTTTAACATCAATATGAAATGTATAAAATAATCCTGTTTTGAAATAAATTGTTTTACAATAAAAAATCACATTTTTATTATATACATGAATTGTTGAAATGTGAAGTGTTAAAAATAGTAACTCGTTCAAATAAATATGCATGAGTTGAAATATTCATTAATTAGCTAATGTTGTGATTTTTACCTATGCATGCATCATTAGAATGAATAGTGTTTTTAAGCCAAATGGAATCAAATATGAAGTTGAATGGAAAATGATAAGTGATAAGAACTGTATATATGTACATGCATATTTATTGAAACAGGTTATAGCAAAAGGGGCTAGAGAAGAGGAATAAAATTTTGTTCCCGACAAATAGGTACACATTTACTGTTTTGTTTGGGTGATGATTTTATGAGCCTGTTGGCTAGCCGCTTGGCTTTTTCTTTTTCTTTTTGACATGAGACGCCCGTGTGGCTATTTGGGAATTTTCCCAGCCCCTCTCGTACAAAGGAGGTTATGACGAATTTTTCCGAAATTTAAAGGCGTTAGTGAAATATTTGAAGTGAAAACGATATTGAAATTGTTGAATGAGCTATGTTTATATAAATATATAAATATAAATATATAAATATAAATAAAATTAAAACGAAACGTGGCCTTGCAGTTCGTGTTTTGAAACCGTGATTTCAAACAACTAGTGCGGGAAATCCGACCATTGGATTTTCCCGAAACCGCAACCGTTGGGTTCGCCTTGGAATAATCTTTCCAACGGCACCAACTTTGTAAAAATCCAACGGTTGGATTGTCTGGAATGTTTAAATAAAATCTGAAGAAAAATAGCGCCAGAATCGATTATATTTATATATATATATATATAATTATATTTAATCGAATAACGATGCTGCAGTTCGTATTTTGAAATCGAAACTTCAAACGATTGTACCGGGAGATCCGACCGTCGGATTTTCCCGAAACTGGAACCGTTGGATTCGTTTTGAAAAGATCTTTCTAATGATGTAAATTGGGTGAAGATCCAACGGTTAGATTTTCAGATATGTGTAAATCAAACCTGAAGAAAAATAGCGCCACGGCCGCGTTATGGCCCGAAGCGCCGTTTTGAATAAATTGGCTATTTTAAAATAAATAAAAATAGCGATAAATCGTTATAAAATATCATAAACGATAGGGGATGGAAATATACTGAATTTGCTCGATTTATGTGGTATTTGATGGTTGAATGTGTTTGGTGTGAAAATTACATTAAAGAACAAAATTGGTGTTGTCGAATGATTTAACCATTGAAATAAATTGATTTGAAATTCTAAATATACGTGAATTATTTGAAAAGGCCGAGTTAATTCTCATTTCAAATAATTGACCGACGATTGAAATTCGAAGATGAAGACGGTGGTCGAAGACCGGAGATCTTCACCTCGATTGGATGGTAACCGAGGTCCTGATTTGGAGGCATCCCGAAATATGGATAATGAGTGGTGATCGTCCAGACGTACGTGGTGATCGATGGGTTTGCGAGGTATTTAGTGCCTCCGGTTTCGTTCAGACCCAGAACGGACTTGTAAATGGACTGTGTGTCTGACATTGGATTTTACTCTGTGTTGATTGATCTCTGTTAAATATACATCTGTTTGGCGGCGGAGAATTTATTCTTTTGCTTAACGCCCTTCTCTGAGACGCACGAGCTCAGAGGTTGTATATCGGTGGACATCAGTCGCATGGCATGAATTGCTAGTGTGGCATGCCTAAGTGGCAAATGATCAGGGCTTCTGTTGAAAAGCAAAGTCTTGTGGTGATGATCAAAGCACCGCCTGTGTGGCGTAGCTTTGTGTATAATGTAAAATCACGAGCCTCACACCCCGATATGAACCAGAAACGGGAGAAGGACCTCAGGGAGGGCATGCGTTTCTTCCTAGCTAGGGTGGTGTCAGTGACCTACCAGCCCTGACATTTATATACTTTTCACCTATGTGGTTGTTGCTGTTGCGAGGCGCCTCGGTTAGATCGGACGATCCGAACTGATGGAGTCACTTGTTGGCTCGCTTACACCCCAAAGGGCGGCGAAACGTAGTGCTCAGGCATTTTAATCCACTCCGTGTGGACCGGCCCTGTTGCTCCAAGGGTCGATGCATTCTGATCTTGAGACTCGGGCTAGGCAGTCTCGAATTCGGTAAGGACTATCTTTTGCCTTGGTTCATGATGGAAATCCAATTTCCAAATACGTGACTGTGCGGTTTTGATTGTATACCTATATATGGCGACATAGTGGTATGGGGCATCAATGTCGTCTATGATTGATAGTTATGATTTGAAATTGTTTTCAAAACATATAAACACTAGCAATAATATCAAATGCCTTTGTTTTATTCGTATCAAGCATATTTTGGCTATTGTAAGGTAAAACTCTATCCTCCGGTTTGCGATGCATTATGTGATGGGAACTGAGTCTTATAATGGCTTCATTTTTATAAAATGCATTGTGTTGTTTTAAAGGAAAGATTTGTTTGAAAGCACTGGCAATCCGATGGAGTAAACCCGTTCCACGAAAGTGGCGTGGTCCGGTGATTAGCCATATTTTAAATGTGTTGAGTAGATTTCTCATACCAGTCGCATGACTGACTCGTAGTTTGTTTCACTTTCAAACTCGGGTGCCCCTTTTTCTACACGGGCAGCCTTGTATTCAGGTTTAGCTGGTTCTTTCTGGATAGCTGGAGCTGAAGATGGATTCTATTATTTATCTCCTTTTATGCTGTTCAGCTCCTATTGTACATATTTTGTTTATTTCCGCTATAGACATTCATGTATAGCTGAACTGTATTTGTACTAAGTAAGATCCTGTGCTGTGTAACTCTGATGATTACTTTTATCCAGTATATTCCATTGTTCATTATCTGGTGTATTTATTTAATTCTGTTATGCTATTATCCGTTTCTGTGTTATATTCCAAAGATTACCCTTGTCTCCGTCAGTACGGGATTTGGGGTCGTTACAACATGGTATCAGAGCTTTAGTTAAGCTTAGTGCTAGAATATAACATATTAACGAACTCGTCAGAAATAGAACCAGAAGTGTTCTAGGACAGGTAACTCTATACAGATAGGATCAGTAATATCCTAGTATGAGTAAAGCAGAATGAAATTACACCTCGATAGACGCATTTACATTTGAAGTATGTGTTTCTATATTTTAAAATACCTTTTTTGTGACCTAACACTTGATCTGCCATTTGTAGAAGTACTAGAAAATGAGTGTCAGAAACAGAAGGAATGCAGAACTGGATATTGAGGCCCTATTAATCAAATATCGAAATATGGGTGGAATACCGTTCTCAGGTGAAGAATCTATTATGAAGACACAGGCTTGGATTCGTTCGGCTGAAAAGATCTTTGTTGGTTTAAAGCTGAGGGATGACCAGAAAAGATTACTGGCCTCCTGGGCACTCAAGGACGAAGCTTTCTTCTGGTGGGATTCAGTAATAGAGAATAATCCAGAAGGTGATATCACTTGGGACAGATTCGAAGTGATTTTCCTAGAAAGATTTACTCCTCCCGAAGCGACGGAGCGACTATGTGATGAATTTTCTTATTTGATACAAGGTGATATGACCATCTCAGAATATCATAAGAAATTCAAGGAACTTTCTCACTTTGGTCCTCATCTGATTAAAGACCCAAAGAGGAAGAATCTTAGATTTATTCACGGGCTTCAAAGAAAATATCAAAACAGTGTAATGAGGAACGTGAAGCTCCCCTTTTCTGAAATGATATACATGGCTTATCAGTACGAAGATCTAGACAAGAAAGGTATGCTACAGTACGAAGAAGAAGTCAGCTCTAGCAATAGAAATGAGTCTGAAACTGATCGTCCTGAGGCCAGTACAAAGTCTGATGTCAGTAAGAAGCCCAGTGCCAAGAGAAAAAGGGCTAAATCTGAAAAGGAACCGGCAACAACTGCCACATGCTCTAACTGCAATAAACAGGGGCATCCGACTAGGAAGTGTAAAACCTCGAAGAAACGAAAGAAGGGGTCTAAACCCGATAACCAGTTTCGAGAGAATAGGAAGTGCATTCAATGCCGTCGGACTGGCCATCTTGGAAAAGACTGCGGGCAATTTAAGAAGTCCAAAGCAGCGCAAGTAAATGAAGTGGTAGAAGTACCTGCATCTTCATTTGCTCAGGAAAGGTCTGATGTTTTAGAAGGCACACTCAATGTCAAGAACATTCCAGCTAAAGTACTGTTTGACACAGGCGCGTCACGAAGCTTTATTTCAAAGAGTGCAGTCAAGAAGTTGGATCTGAAATTGAAAAAGCTCAAAGCACCAGTGGCTGTAAAAAATCCAGTTGGGGGTTCCATCAATCTCGGTTGGATTTGTGCAGTACCTGTCTCTTTTTCTTGCTATAAATTCCCTATTATCTCTATCGTCATGAATTTTAATGAATTCGATATTATTCTGGGATTGGATTGGCTAACCAAATATGAAGCAGAGGTTAGATGCGTCGAGAGAGTTGTTAAGGCAAAGGCACAATCGGGGAATTATATAACCATACCATGCGAAGGCCCGACTTCAAATAGAAAGGACTTCTGGGCAGCTTTGAATGTTTCTCCAGCCCAAATATAAAATATCCCTGAAGTTGCAGAGAATATTCCCGACCTCATCAAAGATATTCCTGTCGTCAAAGATTATGCAGATGTGTTCGAAGAAGTTGTTCGTTTGCCTCCGCAGAGAGAAATAGATTTCAAGATTGCTTTGATTCCGAATGCAAGGCCGGTAGTTGACGCTATTCGAAGGATGTCCTTGAAAGAGAAAGAGGAATTAGACAATCAAACACGACAGCTAGTATGGATGGGCTTGATCAGGCCTAGTTTCTCGGATTGGGGTACAGCAGTGGTGTTTGTCCCAAAATCTGACGGTACTTTATGGCTATGTGTGGATTATCGTGATTTGAATAAGCAGACCATAAAGCACAAATATCCATTGCCGCGGATTGATGATATGTTGGATCGATTAAATGGCGCACAAGTATTTTCACCAATGGACCTAGCTACAGGTTTCCATCAACTTCGAATTGCCAAAGAGTGTGTTCCAATGACAGCATTCAGAGGTCCCGACTTATTCTACGAGTGGTTAGTAATGCCGTTCGGCTTATGTAACGCTCCAGCCTACTTCGTCGATCTGATGAATAGGGTGTTTAGAGGGGTTTAGAATATATTTGTTCTGGTTTTTATTGACGACATTCTAGTCTTCTCTAAATCAAAGGCCGAACATGAAAAGCATTTGGAACAAGTGTTAGAAATCCTCAGAAGGAATGTATTGAAAGCAAAGTTTTACAAATGTATCTTCTGGCAAGATGAAGTAAAATTCCTAGGCCACGTCGTATCGAAAGAAGGAATCGCTTTGGATCCAAGTAAAATCACAGCTATTCAGAATTGGAAATAGTCCAGTACTCCCACTGAAGTCCGCTGTTTTCTCGGATTGGCTAGCTATTACCGGAAGTTCGTTAAAAACTTTTCGAAGATATCTGGTCATTTAACGAAGCTTACGAAGAAGCACTCTAAGTTCAAATGGACTCCAGAAAGTGAGGAGGCTTTTGAAGAGCTAAAATTAAGACTAACGACTGCTCCAGTGTTAACCATCATCGATGGCAACCCGGATTTAAAAGTCTGGATTGACGCTTCTAGAGAAGGCCTTGGCGCAGTGTTAATGCAAAGGGGTCAAGTGATTGCTTATGCTAGCCGTCAGTTGAAGCCACACGAGAAGAACTACGTAACTCATGATCTTGAGTTATTGGCTATACTATTCGCCTTGAAAATCTGGAGACACTATCTTCTGGGTGAGAGATTCGAACTATTTACAGATCACCAGTCGCTAAAGTATCTGTTCACCCAGAAAGACCTAAATCTGAGGCAGTAACGTTGGCTAGAGTTCCTTGCAGCATACGATTTTGAAATTATATATACTCCAGGGAAAGCCAATGTCGTGGCCGATGCGCTGAGCCGAAAGAATGTAATGATCGCCAGCTTTATTATCATGACTTCCTTGATTGACAAAATATCTATTCTTCAGAAGGAGGATAACTTTATTAAGGACATGATTAAAAAGATTCAGAAAGGCGAACCCTCGTGTTTTCAAATAGATAACGACAAGACCCTGAGGTTAAAAGGAAGGATTTGTGTTCCAGACAACCCCGAGCTCAAAAGTGAAGTGTTAGACGAGTGTCACAAGTCCAAGCTGAGTATCCATCCTAGTGTAGCCAAAATGTATAACGATCTCAAGCGAACATTCTGGTGGAAGCCTATGAAAAGGGACGTTTCAATATACGTTAGCCGATACCCTACATGCCAACTAGTCAAAAGCGACCAACAGAAGCTGGCTGGATTGTTACAACCGCTAGAAGTTCCTGGTTGGAAGTGGGAGCATATTTCTATGGATTTCATTGATGGTCTGCCCAGAACTAGAAAAGGGAATGACAGTATTTGGGTGATCATAGATCGCTTCACGAAGACCGCCCATTTCATACCTGTCAGATCAAACAGAACTGCTCAGAGTCTGGCGCAGATTTATTTCAAGGAAATAGTTAGGCTACATGGAGTGCCGCTCAGTATAGTCAATGATAGAGATACAATATTCACTAGCAAATTCAGGGAGGCGTTTCAAGTCGAGCTGGGATCGAAGTTGAACTTAAGCACCGCTTATCATCCTCAGACAGACGGTCAGACTGAGAGGGTGAATCATATTTTAGAAGATCTATTGCGGGCTTGTGTTATAGATTTTGGTGGATCATGGGAAGACCATCTGCATTTGGATGAATTCTCTTATAACAACAGCTACCAGGCGAGTCTGACAATGTCGCCATTCGAAGCATTGTATGGTAGACCGTGCCGATCTCCTGCTTACTGGGTCGAACCCGGTAATAAACTTGTGTTAGGGCCCGATATGATACGAGAAGCGGCCGACAAAGTCGATTTTATTAAGAAGCGATTACTCGCCGCTCAAAGCCGACAAAAGAGCTATGCCGATAGAAGAAGAAGAGATATATCCTTTACTGTTGGCGACTATGTATATTTGATAGTATCGCCGATGAGAGGTGTTATCCGGTTCGGTAAAACTGGAAAGTTGGCGCCCAAATTCATCGGTCCATTTCCTATTCTGGAACGGATCGGAACTCTCGGTTATAGGGTTAAATTGCCTGATTGGTTTCCTGGAGTCCATGATGTATTTCATATATCTCAACTTCGAAAGCACGTTCATGATCCAGACTTGATCGTTGAAGAAGCAGCTCAGCAGGATATTGAAATTACTCCAGAATTAGCTGTCAGAAGAGAGCCACTAAAGATTATCGGCAAAGAAACCAAAGAGATGAGGAACAAGAAGGTTCACTTAGTCAAAGTGCAATGGAGTGGGGATCCGCAAGACTGTACTTGGGAAACTGAGGAGAGCATTCAGAAAGCTTATCCTAGATGCCGAGTGGATATCTCTGATTGACTCCGGTGCAAGGTATATTTACATACTTTGCCTTATCATTTAATTCTCTATTCTATTGTTATTTTCTTTCCATGGATGTGCACTTTTAATTCTATAGTCCGAATGATTTTAAAAGAGTATAGGAATTAATTAGTATGGCTTTGAAAAGTTAAAAACAAATTGCTTGTTGGTTGCATTGTGTGAATGTTGATTAGACTAATTAAAATTATTGAAACGATAGTTAATTTAATCAACAATAGAATAATGTTAGAATTTATTCGATTATATCACACATTGAACTGATTAGAAAATAAATAGAAATATATATACATGTGTATTATATATGTTTGAACAGGTAAATGGATTAGCTGTTGAGTAAAGATTTTATTTGCGTGCCCGACAACTAGGTAAACCTTAATGAGTTGGATGCGAAATATTATTATATCAACTCCTGTGAATGCCATTGGATGATGAGTGCTGGTTTTTCTGTGTGAAATAATAAATGTCGCCATAGGATAGTAACAATTAATTTTGAACTACATTACATGGCATACTTCAGAAGATAGGCATACTTCATCATATACCACATAAGCATTTGGAGCTTGTGTGACGAGGTGGAAGATTTACCATACGAGCGAGAGGCTTGTATGGCGATGACTATATTTTACAGGTTGAACTGATGACTGATATGGACTATGTAAATTGTAACGATTAAATTGCCAGATTAATAAAAAAAACCACACGGGTCTGGAGTTGACAATAATCACGTCTCTCTAGTTATTAGATACGGCACATGGACTATTTATTTCCCACACGGGGCAGGGTGACGAGAATTTATTCTCTGGAGTTATTATCCTTACATGCTCCCCTGTGAACACCAGAATATATCACTATAAATATGTGTATGCTTATTAGGATTTATTGGGTACCTAATACAGCCCAATAAATTTCCAAACCCCTCCCCATACAAAGGAGGTTATGGCGAAATTTTTCGAAAATTCCGGGTGTTAGCCAAATTTTTGAAGAATTTGAAAATTCTCAGAAACTGAAAGGTTGGAGAATTGAAGCCAGATCGAACATAGAGTTGAATAATCAAACCACTTTCGACTTTGTTCCTTTTTGGGGACGAAAAGTTTTAAGTGGGGGAGACTGTAACGACCCAGAAAATCTGAACCAATTTAAATTTTTTAAATTGGCTAAAATAATGGATTTCAAATATTTAAAATAAATATTTTAAATAATAGCAATGAAAAGTGAGTTTGAATCGACAATTGAAAACGAATATAATTAATTATAATTATAAACAAGGCCTGAAATGCGCTGCGGTTTCAAATTTTGAATTCAAACTTTGTCGGACTGTACCGGGTGCAAAACAAAACGGATTTTAGTAAAACCAAAAATATTTAAATCTGTTAGTGAATACCTTTCTAACGAATCTGAAAAATCGAATTTTCATAACGGAAAGCAAAAGTTATGGCCGAATGAATTTTCAGAAAGGTCGCTATGGAATTTATATAGCCCGTGAAATTGGCCATTTTGCATACGACCTCGGAATTCGACAAAACCACTTTTGTTGGATCCAGGATGTGAAGTTATCGCTACGTTTCAAATTTCATAATTTTTGAAGCTAATATGTGAGCGTGGCAAAGGAAAATGTGTTTTGGTAAATTACAGTTAAATTGGATCGACCAGAAATGGGCCTTTTTGCAAACGTTCTCAAAATTCGATGAAACCAATTTTGTTGGAACCATATCGTCAAAACATAGCTAGATTTATTTTTCTGGAATTTTTCGAATCAATTTGTGGCCCTGGCAAATTGAAATGTACGTTCAAATTAAATATTGAATGTTTAATATTTTAATTGAAGGAAAACTGACTGAAACATTCGAATGGGCCTTCGAAACATATCCCATTGTGTTCGGAATGGGGGTAAAACGCTGGGGATGACAGTCGTTGGGTTTGGATTGGTGGTCGCGTCAGAAAACCCCTTATAAAATCTACCGACCAATCAGAATTCAAATAAAAAAAATAGAAAAATCCCTTTTCTCTCTCCCCGACAACCGTTAATAGGCGGAACCCCTTCGCCACCTTCTCTCCTCTTTTCTGGCCACTCCGATCACCGAAACGTCATGGCCCAGTTGAACTTTTTGTAGATCCCTCTGAGCTCTTCAAATCCGTATAAGCCTCGTCCCTTACCATCGCGTGTTCGTCGAGATACAAGCCCCCAAAGTTGCGCCGTTCGCAGCCGATTTCCTCCTCCTCGCCACCGCCGAGTTCGCCGCCGTCAGGGGTGCAGGCGCGCCTCTCCAAGCTCGTCGACGTGGCATAGGCTGATCGGTATATAGTGCTTCGGATTGAGAGAAAAATTCAAACCTAGTTTTGAAGATTTTGTAAGGTAATCGGCTGTTTAATTTAAAACTGATTTCAACACCTTTAAACCGTTGCAAACTTTGAAAAATCATATCTTTTTCATTCGTTAACGAAATTCGATGAAACAGGAAACATCGTGACCGTGTGGACGCCTTCTACATTTTAGAAGAGACCGCATATTTTTCTAAGCCTTCAGCTATTTTTGGTAGAGTGGAACCCAATGTGAGATTTATAATTTATAAACGATATGGAAAGCGACAATGTATAAATTATATATTCGATGTATGAGTTATATAAGCGTTGTATAAGTTGTACGTTCGATGTATAAGTTGTATATGCGTTGTAAAAATTATATATGTGTTGAAATAGAAGTGAATTGCTATATATATATATATATATATATATATATATATATATATATATATATACACGCCCCTCGTCCACAAACCATGGACGATATTTATTGGTTGTGATTGGTGTGGAAATTTATTGATAGCGAATGGTTGTTTGGGATTGTTTGTGGTTGATATTGATTGATTGTGGTTGAAAAATACCCGTTTGTGGTTGAGAAATATTTGGTTGAAACCACATAGGATTAGTTTGTGGAAATGAAATAAATATATACATGCCGCCTGCGTGCGAACTAGAAGCATGATCCCCATTGTCAAAAACCGCGAGGTTTTAAGGTAGAGCGAGGAGCCGTACTAGGGACAGTCCCGGTTTTAACTACCCTGCCGTTATGCTGCCGAAATTTTGAATAATATTCATGTGTTTGAATTATTTTCATTTGCTGAAACTATATTTATTCGTTATATAGAAAACCTTCATGTGTTTAATCGATATTCATTCGTTGATTAGAAATTCATGTGTTGAATGGTATTCGTGTTTTAAATATAAAAATCACATTTATATATATATATATATATATATATATATATATAGAAACTATAGAAAACCTTCATGTGTTGAATCGATATTCATTCGTTGATTAGAAATTCATGTGTTGAAGGGTATTCATATTTTGAAATAAATTGTTTCATAATAAAAATCCCAATTTTAACATCAATATGAAATGTATAAAATAATCCTATTTTGAAATAAATTGTTTTACAATAAAAAATCACATTTTTATTATATACATGAATTGTTGAAATGTGAAGTGTTAAAAATAGTAACTCGTTCAAATAAATATGCATGAGTTGAAATATTCATTAATTAGCTAATGTTGTGATTTTTACCTATGCATGCAACATTAGAATGAATGGTGTTTTTAAGCCAAATGGAATCAAATATGAAGTTGAATGGAAAATGATAAGTGATAAGAACTGTATATATGTACATGCATATTTATTGAAATAGGTTATAGCAAAAGGGGCTAGAGAAGAGGAATAAAATTTTGTGCCCGACAAATAGGTACACATTTACTGTTTTGTTTGGGTGATGATTTTATGAGCCTGTTGGCTAGCCGCTTGGCTTTTTCTTTTTCTTTTTGACATGAGACGCCCGTGTGGCTATTTGGGAATTTTCCCAGCCCCTCCAGTACAAAGGAGGTTATGGCGAATTTTTCCGAAATTTAAAGGCGTTAGTGAAATATTTGAAGTGAAAACGATATTGAAATTGTTGAATGAGCTATGTTTATATAAATATATAAATATAAATAAAATTAAAACGAAACGTGGTTGTGCAGTTCGTGTTTTGAAACCGTGATTTCAAACAACTAGTGCGGGAAATCCGACCATTGGATTTTCCCGAAACCGCAACCGTTGGGTTCGCCTTGGAATAATCTTTCCAACGGCACCAACTTTGTAAAAATCCAACGGTTGGATTGTCTGGAATGTTTAATTAAAATCTAAAGAAAAACAGCGCCAGAATCGATTATATTTATTTATATATATATAAAAATATAATTATATTTAATTGAATAACGAAGCTGCAGTTCGTATTTTGAAATCGAAACTTCAAACGATTGTACCGGGAGATCCGACCGTCCGATTTTCCCAAAACTGGAACCGTTGGATTCGTTTTGAAAAGATCTTTCTGATGATGTAAATTGGGTAAAGATCCAACGGTTAGATTTTCTGATATGTGTAAATCAAACCTGAAGAAAAACAGCGCCACGGCCGCTGTAACAACCCGTATTTTTAAATAACATGTTATAACATAAACCAAGGCAGAATTAAATGATAAAATCCGAATCAAGGGAAACGGGCTGTGCCATTTCGTTCGTCTCGGAAAAATACGCGAAATAGAGTCCGAGTTTTCGAAAATCGGAGTCCGTATGACCAAGTTATGGCCTGTCAAAGTTTTCAGAAAATTTCAAGTTCAAAAACAAGTTCAAATTTGAATTCAGAATTCAAATTCAGCCAAGCAGAAGAGGCGGGAAAAATTCCCGCCACGCCCAAGTCGACTGGGGAGTCGACTTGGGAGTCGACACACCCTAGGTGGTGTCGACTGCCCAGTCGACACCCCTGTCGACTTGGGTGGTTGGCCAGTTTGGCCTGGGTGCACCTGACTTGTTCCTCAAGACATGCTTTAGGGCTGGTGACGGATTTTAATGGCTCAGATCTGAACTAGGGTTAATCCTATGGCCTAGACTAACCTAATCTTCAATAAAAAGACCCTAAGACCTAGCCTAAACCCTCATTAATCATTCCTACAACTAAACTATGCCAAAATATTTCTTGATCATGGCCTCCATCTTCATATCATGGCCTCCATCCTCTTCATGAAAGTTTGAGTGTCCTAAGCTAGTAAAAGAGCCACCTTTCTTCATCAAAACAAAGATCTTTCTTCATACAAATCAAAGGGAGCTTCTTGTTTCTCAAGACAACTTGGAGCTTGTATTCATTTGTGGGTTTTTAGAGTTGCTAGTGGCTTCGTCTCAATCTTATTTTGTTTTATAAATCTTCATAGCATTGTAAGCCCTATTCTACTCTTAGATTCTAACTATGAAGTTAAATATGACATGTTGCAAGTTTGAGTTTGAGCCTAAGTATGATTTGTGCTTTGATTCTATCATGTTATGCATAGATTTATTCTATGCATGTTTGTAAAGCTATCACCTTGACTTTGTGCCTAGAAAGCTATGAGCTTTGATTTGAAATGTTGCATAAAGCAACATAGAAACTCTCATAACCCTTATGTTATCTTGCATATGATGTTATATGCGAATCACTAGCTATCATCCTATGTCATTTATGGCCATGTTTCACCTATTATGCTAAGGTTGATATCATGCATGTTTTGAGGCTTATAATGTAATATGCAAGTTTATGAACACATTTGCCTCATATGCCACCATGTTTAACTTGTGGCCAAACCTTGACCCCTCATGTTCCTTAATATGCTTGTAGCCAAATCACCCTTATGCTATTATGCATGCTTGTGGCCAAATCACCCTTATGCTATTATGCATGCTTATGGCCAAATCACCCTTATGCTATTGTGCGTACTTGTGGCCAAATCACCCTTATGCTATTATGCATGCTAGTGGCCAAATCACCCTTATGCTATTTGATATGTTTGAGGCCAAGTCACCTTTTATACTATCATACATGTTGAGGCCATATGCTAGTATGTTGAACCCCTTTTGGCCTCAAATATCACCATGTTTGACTTGTGATAGACTTTGCCACCTTATGCCCACCTTGTCATATTGTTATGTTCCATCCTTGGTCTATTTGCGTTGATGCGAATTTACGTGCGATGGGAATACGTTATGGGTAGTTGGGCAAACTTAAATAACATGAAAACATGACTTGAAAATATGACATGAAAGTTTGACATGTGTTTATGCTTGAAAACACGAACGTGGACATGACATGTAGAAAACATGAAAGTGGCCAACTCGAGGTTGGGTTGAGTTTGTAGCATAAATTTACCCGGAACCGACCGGCTTAACTAGTGGCTACAAACAATAGGACCCAATGTGAGTAGTTGGCTATATCGCACTTAAAACCCGAGGTTAGACTAGGTTGTGGTGTAAAGCTACCCGGACCCGCCCGGCTTAACTAGTAACCACAACAAAGTCTAATGTGAGAGGTTGGGGTGCATTAAGTTAATTAATGCCACATAGTAGGGTTAAGTCATGGACTACTGGAATACTTAACCAATTAAACGCGATGGATTGGTAGGGTTAAGTCATGGACTACTTGAATACTTAACCAATTAAACACGATGGATTGGTAGGGTTAAGTCATGGACTACTTGTATATACTTAACCAATTAAACACGATGGATTGGTAGGGTTAAGACATGGACTACTTGAATACTTAACCAATTAAACCCGATGTATTGATAGGGTTAAGTCATGAACTGCTTGAATACACTTGACTAACTCAATACATGGTTAGGATAGGGTTAACCACACTTAACCCGCTTGAAATCCTAGTTACGTGGTCGTTTTCAGCGGTAACCCACTTGGAAGTATCATGGGTACCCTGGACTAGGCTAGGGTGGGGCCCGATTACTAGACTGATTGTAAGAGACAAAAAGGGACGGCTGAAGGGTGCACCGGTTGTTCAGGCGGACCATGGTCGTGCACATTAAGTCTGGAGTTGAACATGGGCACCAGTAGGTTTAGACTGTGCGTGCTTGAATTGTGTCTGTGGTTTACACCTTAGGGCTGGATACACCCTTGGGTGGACCTTGCACAGTTAACTGCATTCCACGATTAAGCCATATGACACCGATACACGACGAGTTAGGCTTATAGGGAGCCGATCGACTAGACCGAGTAGTTGGACCTTGATTTAGGTCACCTCATGATATTGGGCCAGCTTTGGGCCAAGGGATCATTTCTTGTTTATACTTGACATGGATTGGAATACTAGTACACACCTGGTGCAACTTAACCTTGTATATGCGATACCACACTTGATCTATCTTATTAACTTTTCACCATGCCAGTTATCACCCTATGTTTCATCTCTGCTTTACATGTCTAGTTAACTTTATTAGTTTTTATACTAATAGTAGATAGGACTTACCAGTTTTTTGACTGACCCGTTTTCTTTCGCCTCTTTTCTTCCGTTCCCCCCCCCAGGTTTGCAGGGTGGGAACACTGGTACCTAGCTTGGTTCTTTAGCTGCTTTTCTGGATAGCTCATGTACGGTTTGGACTTGAGCATGCTATGGCTTTATTCTACTTTGGGGATAGTTACTTTATGTTTTTTTTCAGTTTTCAGTTTATGTTTCTAGACTTTGTTTTGTGGGAAAATAATGACCAAGTACTTTGATGTAACTTGACTATGGTTTTGAAATGTTAGTTTTATCCGCTGCTTTACTTACTCTGTTTTACTTATATGTTCTGTCTTGTGATATCTGCATGCATGTTTACCTTGTCCAACACCCCTCCAAAGCTAGTGCACTTGCAAGAGTGACCCTGGCGGAGGTGGGGTGTTACAGCCGCGTTATGGCCCGAAGCGCCATTTTGAATAAATTGGCTATTTTAAAATAAATAAAAATAGCGATGAATCGTTATAAAATATCATAAACGATAGGGGATGGAAATAAACTGAATTTGCTCGATTTATGTGGTATTTGATGGTTGAATGTGTTTGGTGTGAAAATTACATTAAAGAACAAAATTGGTGTTGTCGAATGATTTAACCATTGAAATAAATTGATTTGAAATTCTAAATATACGTGAATTATTTGAAAAGGCCGAGTTAATTCTCATTTCAAATAATTGACCGACGATTGAAATTCGAAGATGAAGACGGTGGTCGAAGACCGGAGATCTTCACCTCGATTGGATGGTAACCGAGGTCCTGATTGGGAGGCATCCCGAAATATGGATAATGAGTTGTGATCGTCCAGACGTACGTGGTGATCGATGGGTTTGCGAGGTATTTAGTGCCTCCGGTTTCGTTCAGACCCAGAACGGAATTGTAAATGGACTGTGTGTCTGACATTGGATTTTACTCTGTGTTGATTGATCTCTGTTAAATATACATCTGTTTGGCGGCGGAGAATTTATTCTTTTGCTTAACGCCCTTCTTTGAGACGCACGAGCTCAGAGGTTGTATATCGGTGGACATCAGTCGCATGGCATGAATTGCTAGTGTGGCATGCCTAAGTGGCAAATGATCAGGGCTTCTGTTGAAAAGCAAAGTCTTGTGGTGATGATCAAAGCACCGCCTGTGTGGCGTAGCTTTGTGTATAACATAAAATCGTGGGCCTCACACCCCGGTATGAACCAGAAACGGGAGAAGGACCTCAGGGAGGGCATGCGTTTCTTCTTTGCTAGGGTGGTGTCAGTGACCTACCAGCCCTGACATTTATATACTTTTCACCTATGTGGTTGTTGCTGTTGCGAGGCGCCTCGGTTAGATCGGACGATCTGGGTCCGATGGAGTAACTTGTTGGCTCGCTTACGCCCCAAAGGGCGGCGAAACGTAGTGCTCAGGAATTTTAATCCACTCCGTGTGGACCGGCCCTGTCGCTCCAAGGGTCGATGCGTTCTGATCCTGAGACTCGGGCTAGGAAGTCTCGAATTCGGTAAGGACTATCTTTTGCCTTGGTTCATGATGGAAATCGAATTTCCAAATACGTGACTGTGCGGTTTTGATTGTATACCTATATATGGCGACATAGTGGTATGGGGCATTAATGCCGTCTATGATTGATAGTTATGATTTGAAATTGTTTTCAAAACATATAAACACTAGCAATAATATCAAATGCCTTTGTTTTATTCGTATCAAGCATATTTTGGCCATTATAAGGTAAAACTCTATCCTCCGGTTTGCGTTGCATTGTGTGATGGGAACTGAGTCTTATAATGGCTTCATTTTTATAAAATGCATTGCGCTGTTTTAAAAGAAATATTTGTTTGAAAGCACTGGCAATCCGATGGAGTAAACCCATTCAACGAAAGTGGCGTGGTTCGGTGATTAGCCATATTTTAAATGTGTTGAGTAGATTTCTCATACCAGTCCCATGACTGACTCGTAGTTTGTTTCACTTTCAAACTCGGGTGCCCCTTTTTCTACACGGGCAGCCTTGTATTCAGGTTTAGCTGGTTCTTTCTGGATAGCTGGAGCTGAAGATGGATTCTATTATTTATCTCCTTTTATGTTGTTCAGCTCCTATTGTACATATTTTGTTTATTTCCGCTGTAGACATTCATGTATAGCTGAACTGTATTTGTACTAAGTAAGATCCTGTGCTGTGTAACTCTGATGATTACTTTTATCCAGTATATTCCATTGTTCATTATCTGGTGTATTTATTTAATTCTGTTCTGCTATTATCCGTTTCTGTGTTATATTCCAAAGATTACCCTTGTCTCCGTCAGTACGGGATTTGGGGTCATTACAACCACCTTCCGATAGTGTATCTCTAGAGACAATACACTGGGGTTCAACAAGAACATCTTGCAACCTGGCCCACACATGACCGACCACTCATTTCGCTTGAGTGTATCGAATGTATATCACCAACGGTTGGGATCAGCATCCGTTTCCTGAATGGGACAACATCGAATAGAATAATGAATTAAATGAATCTCTAGATAGGTAATTATACATCCTAATGGGAGCGACCCACATAGCCATGCTGCCTGCCCGATTTTTGTCATTTCTCGGTTGTTGAGGCCTGAAGCTACGATTAATTTCAATTCATTGATAGCACAATTACTTTGAATGCCACATTGTCAGATGCATTAATCACTAATTGATTTGCACAAATATTCTGGATGTTATGCTAAGGGAATAAATGCGTTGCAACCATATATATTTATACAGACCAACTCATGCGATCATTGGAAATACTTTGTCAGACATTCATCCATATACGTTCGTTCTGGGATTGAACGAAACCGAAGGCACAATTTCTATTAATAGAAAAAGCCCTTGCTCTTCACTCCATCTTCGATTATCTTCATATAAATTGATTCGCAATGCTTCTGCCCATACAGAGTGGTTAACGGATAATAATCCAACCGGTCTCTCCATATTGACAACGATATTGGCAAATACTTCGATAGTCGGTTATTTAACTATCGAAGAAAAACAAACATCCATTCAAAACATCAACCAATCACTGGGCCATTTAATTTATATTTCATTAATTCAAATACTTCTCCACTTCCTTTATCAATATTTATTAACTAAATAATTTCAATTATCATCTTGGACTTTTACCCATTTGGAAAACATTTCTATATCTTGCCTTCTTTTATTTTCTACACTTAGAAAATATTTTCTAACTATAATTGGAAAACATTCCAATTATTTATTTCTTGCTTGACTCATTCAATTCTACCTCGGTAAATATTTATTTATTTTATTTCCAAAATTTGACTTGTTTGGCTAAAACGAATGTTTTGAAAAACATCTTTACAAATAACCCAAAATATTTCATTCAACTATCTTTTATTCAACCATCGATCTTCGAGACTGAATCTTGCTATTTATTGGCTAAAAATGAAAAAAATGAAGTTGGGGTATAACTAGCTCTCGGACCTTGACTGAAAACATCATTTAACTTCAAAACAGACAAGACTGCTAACTCGGATGATCAACACCATATTAAACCAATTTTCTAATTCTAAAACGTATATGCTTTTCTCTTTCTATTCTTACTCGATTAAATTCACATATTTTTTTTTTTTTTTAAATATTCTATTTTTAGTTCGTTTCCTTATGGAATTCTATAGATATTGATACATTGATTTTTAATTATCAAAAGTTCTTAAAAAGATTGTCCAAGGGTTTGCCGTCATTCTTCATTGTTCTCCTTCTCCAATGTTTAAACCAAAAAAAGTACGAACACCAAAGGTACGTAAACCGTACTTCACCAAATGGTAAGTAATAGAAAATGAGACTACAATCGAAAAAGTAAGTAAAAACACAAGAAATTTTATAGTGGTTCGATATAAAATAGATCTACGTCTAATTTGGAGGCAATTTCATTATCATGGAGAAATTTACAAAACACATTGTTCCATGCATTTCATTTATATCCCTCGTTCTCTCTTTAAAAATGATCTTCTACTTTCTACTCTCTTTGAGCTTTATATCTCAATTGAATTTGGGAAGGAATGGATTAAATCTCGTGAATTGTGATAGTTATCTTGTAGATCTTCAATCACTTAGGCACTTAGATGAACCTCCTTTATTTCATCATGAAATTAGTGTTAAATCCGAGCTTTTTAGATGATTTGTGGCGGTTGGAGAACACTAGAATTTAGTTAGAGGGATTCAGAGAAGATCTAATTGACTTGGTGTTGGAAGGAGGTGGAGTGAGCTTGGGAAGCCATTACTGGAGCTTGGGGAGCTTGAGAATGGTGGAAAACCGAAATGACAGCCTTTCGGGGTGGCTTAGATCAACCCTTTGAATGGTGGAGAAGTGGGCTATTTATAGGAGAAGTTTGGAGGTAGTGGCAATGCTATAATTATGGTGTATAGGTAGGAGTCGTTTGTAGATGTATTTACGAAACCGCCATTGGACGGCTGTACACAGCTGTATGGTTGACCAGGAAATTATGTGCGACCAGAACCTAGTGTATCTTTCACGAGCGAGTAGAAAATATATGCATGGGCATACAAAAACATGTGCATGAGCCGATGGCAAAAATTAGCGAACGACCCTGGAAATTTCCTGTTGACATCACATGCGTGTCCCCACGAGATACATGTCCGAATGACCCTTGTATTGACGCGTGAGCGAGCGACCCTTCTTATTATTCGATGACACAATTATAATAACCGCCATCGCAACAAGTGCCATGCTACTAATCCACATTTTCATTTACCCATTGGTCCACGTTCTGTGACTGCCCCTTTATATTGCCATTGCCTTTTGTTTGTTTGCAAATGTGGGAACAAAATTTACATTTTTTCCATTGTGCTAATACAACTTGAACCTACTCGTCTTCACATGCAAGCGACGATTGATCGCCACTTAGACGGGACTGCTCGAGCCAAGCTCTCGCGATGCTTGACCGCGCTCCTTAGTTTGTACGACCCTGGATTTTAGCTGGTGGCCAATCCACGTGTCCACAAGTCTTCCTCGTGGTGTATATATGATTCTGCTCGATTATCTGCTCGACTGTGTCACGATGGTGCTTGACCCAAGAAGTCGCACATTCGTCACTGATTAATATATTCTGTGAGCAGACGAGCCATGCAAATCATGTTATCCTCACTATATTTGGTTCATATGGTATAGTTTCTGAGAGCTTTTCAACGTATACATGTTTGTGGGCACAATATTGGTCACATGGCCATGAGATTCTGGGAATATGTATGTGATGTGACGGCCCACCCCGCACCAGCCGACATCTCAATGAAATGCGTTGTGTTAATGTCCAACTAACACGGTATGGTTGTCAAAAGAAAGGTATTTGAAACTATGAATCATCAAGAACCTGTAGTATATCTCACAGCGGATGGAATAAAATATAATAGTAACATAACATAATAAAAAATAAGGGAGACAATGGATAAGCTGAAAACTAAGCCATATCCATCAGAGTAGCGGAATCCAAAATACAACTTATGATCCAAACCATTATTACAATTTCAAAATACTGTCTCTAAAGCAAAATAGAAAAGGTACACTACCAACGCCAAAAGTAGTGACTAACAACAACATAGGGAGAATATAGGTAAATAGTACGTGGAAGCCTCCTGCTCGTCTCCGGACATTTACTCGTGCATAACCACCTAACCTGTCTCTAGTTTGCTTGTTTAGGAGCACCCGAAGTAATAAGAAGAGACATAAAACACAGGATCAGACAAAAGTCTGGTATGAGCGATAGCAACAAAATAAAGCAATAACATGTATAAATAATCATACCTGAACCTAGACCTGCAACCAAAGAGTTTTCAAAACAAGAGGTATAGTACTCTAAGGTAACACTAACAAAAAGTGTAAAATGGGAGTGTGCATGACATGGTGATTGAAAACATCAAACATAGCAATCATCCTCACATCTCTCACTCAGTGCGTAAAGCATACGATATCAACCACTTTGATCACCAGAACTATTGGGGCTATGACAAAGTCCTACCCAAGCCAACTATCACTACGACCACTTTGCCCTTGGGGTCCCTGATGGAGTTCGACTCCATACAACCTCTAATCCCACCGCACTGGTCCATAGTCGATGCCCCCTTCCCAATAGTGAACCAGACTTGTAGATCTCGATAACCCTTATGCATACATCCCGCAGCAAAGCCCAACATTAGAAGTTAACCCGTCGATCCCCATTTGGATCTTGAGCCATCACTTCTCATCTGGACTTCCTTTGCATCTTGGATTTAGTTGGATTGGAATCATTCTTCAGAAGAATTTGCGATCGTCGATGCGTAGTAGAATCTCCTCTGTGTCGGTCGAACATCACATAGTGCGTCGGTCGAACATCACATGGTGGATCATTCGAATATCACATAGTGGATCGGGTCAAACATCATCACATAGGGTCGTTCGAACCACAACATATAGGGTTGGTCGAATACTTCGTATAGAATCGATCGCCCGACCTATAGGGTCGGTCGAACATCATCGTATAGGGTCGGTCGCTCGACCAATAGGGTCGGTCGAACATGCATATGGGTCGGTCGCTCGACCCATAACCTGCACCAATTTCCAACAAACATTTTTGCCTCTCGACGGCATTTTCGACCATTCTAACTTTCCTATGCAATCATAGATCATACTAAACAGTAGTAACAACATATAGGTTCAATCAAAAAGATCAAAACATTAACCACATGTGTTATTTAAGATCAAACATACCCAAATCGATAGTTTTCCCCTTAATCCCCTAAATTCCGGGATTAACAAACTTAATCCAAATTAACCCAAATTTATATCAGTGACATAAAATAATATTTTAGAATTTTTACATGTTTTTCCACATTTTTCTGAGTGATAATTTCACTAATTATCACTATCACCCCTATTTAGCTGTAGTTAGTGTAAAAACATGCAAATCACTCACCTTAGCCACAAATAAATTTCAGATCTAAAACTCTAACTAATTTGACATAGATCCCAATGTATTCCAGTAGGTCTATCTCGATTTCTATGCTAATCCGCCTTAATTTGATGTAGATTTGGCTAATATGCGATTAGAAAGTGGTTAAAGATGAATTTAAAAGGTGGAGGCCATTGCTAGGGTTAAAGAAATGTTTGTGGAGGCTGAGAAAATGAAAAGGAATCATTCTCTAGCTCCTTTCAGCCATCCCATAACCCTAATCCTGAAATGGGTTATGGGACTAGCTGCTAATCAGTTTATTGAGCCCGATTAAGCTGTTTTTCCATCTCCAAATCTTATTTCAGCCATATCTCCCAAACTGTATGTCCGTTTGATTAATGTGACCACTCTACCTAAAGGTAAACCAACATCTTATTCTAATGGAAGTGGTTTTAGGTCAAACTCCATACCCATCAAAAGTTATAGGCGAAACAAGATTTTCCAGGGGTAAAACGGTCATTTAAAATTCAGCAAAAATCGTGAACATGGGAAATGACCCCAATAGTCGTTTCCCAAAGTTATAGGACCATACAGCTTTGTATGAAAATAAAATAAATATCCAACGAACCTCCGATACATAGAATACTGGTCGTTACACTCTCCCCCCTTAAGAAATTTCGCCCTCGAAATTCTTTAACCAAGAAACATACAATGTTGTCCCGCATGCCTATCAACCATTTACAAACAATCAAACATACATGATAACACAATAAGATTATCCTAGAATGCGGTTTACTAACAAGGAAATAACTATATCGCGATTTAAAATCTTACTCGGCAAAGAGTTCCGGATGTGACTTCCTTATGCTCTCCTCTGTTTCCTAAGTACAGTCATTCTCATTGTTGCCCCACTGGACCTTGACTAGTTCCACCGTCTTCCTTCGAAGTTGTTTCGTATCGTGTCCGATAATACGAACCATCCTGCGACTGCCAAACGCCTCAGATTCTACCTCGATATAATCCAACTGATCTGGTGAAATAGTCATATCATAATCATGCACGAACTTCCTTAACTGGGAAACATGAAATACATCATGAACTCCCTCCATCTTGTCAAGCAATCCAACTTTATACGCTAAATTCCCAACTTGTTCGAGAACTAGAAATGGACGAACAAACCATGGTGCCAACTTACCTCTCCTACCAAATCGGATCACACTCTTCAACGGAGAAATCTTAACGAATACCAAGTCGCCAACGAAGAATTTCAAATCACTTCGCCTTTTATCAGCATAACACTTCCGCCTATCTTGGGTAGCCTTCATTCGCTGGTTAATAACCATGATCTTATTTGAAGTTTCTCTTATTACATCTGGCCCAAGCACAGATTTCTCACCGGTTTCTAACCAACATGATGGTGAGTTGCATGGTCTTCCGTACAAAGCTTCAAATGAAACCATACCAATACTGGATTGATAACTGTTATTGTATGTGAACTCAACAAGATACAAGTGGTCATCCCATTACCCTCCAAAATCCAATATATAAGATCCGAAGAGATCCTCCAATACACGATTTACCCTCTCCGTTTGACCATCGGTTTGAGGATGGTACGTGGTACTGAGATGTAATTCTGACCCTAAAGCCTCTTGTAAGCTCTTCCAGAACCTACTAGTAAATAATGGATCTTGGTCACTCATAATACCTTTAGGTACTCCATGAAATCTCACTACCCACTTCATTTATAGTTCTGCAAACTTAGCTGTCGTTCTACTCGACTTGATTGGTATAAACCTTGCACTCTTGGTCAATCGATCCACAATCACCCAAATAATATCATGACCCGATCCAGTCCTAGGTAAACCATCAATGAATTCCATTGAGACTTGTTCCCATTTCCATTCGGGAATTCGCAATGGTTGTAACAAACCACTAGGCTTCTTTTGCTCAGTTTTAACTAACTAGCAATACATGCATTTGGATATGAACTTCCCAACATCTTTCTTCATACCTTCCCAGTACTAGGTCTGCTTCATGTCTCGATACATTTTGTTACCGCCGTGATGTATAGTCAGTTTCGAGTGATGATACTCTCTAAGCATTTCATCTATCAATCCATTAACGTTGGGTACAACTAGTCTCCTATTCTTCCAGAGCCATCCTTCTCGATCAAGTCCATACTAATTCATTCTCTCGTCGTAGATACACTTCTCTACCTTGGATATGATCTCCAATAGATTAGGATCGTCCCTTTAACTGGAACCGATCCGTTCAGTCAAAATCGGTGTGATCGTCAAACTTGCTAACATATCTAGAGATAATTCACATTTAGTTTTGAAATCATACCCCGCTATATACTCCAGTTGCTTCCATTCCAGAAACATAGCACCCAAACTAGCATGTCTCCTACTCAATGCATCAGCTACCGCGTTGCCATTCCCAGGTGTGTACGCGATATTGAAATTATATAAAGCCAAGAAATCTAACAATCTCTACTGACGAAGATTTAAATCCTTTAGAGAGAAAAGATACTTTAACAACTTATGGTCGGTAAACAACTCAAATCTTTCCCCCAAGAGATAATGTCTCCACATCTTTAAAGTGAACACAATTGCTGCCAATTCCAGATCATGGGTAGGATATCTTTTCTCATGTGGTTTCAGTTGCCGACTAGCGTAAGCCACAACCCTACCTCCTTGCATCAGTACAACACCTAGTCCGGTACCACAAGCATCCGTGCATACCATCATCTCTTAGTTCCCCTTAGGAATAACTAATACTGGTGCCACATCAACTTCTCCAATAGACCCTTAAATGCCTTCTCACACCATTCGTCCCAGATGAAGGCTTGATTCTTCTTGGTCAATTGAGTTAACGACGTCGCTATCTTAGAGAAGCCTTGGATAAACTTACGATAATATCCAGTTAATCCCAAGAAACTTCTCACGTCCGTTGCATTCTTGGGTGTAGAGCAACCTTGCACCGTAACCACCTTCGCAGGATCCATGGCAATACCATTCTCTGAAACAACATGGCCCAAGAATCTCGCTTCTCTCCTCCAGAAGTGACGTATAGATAACTTCACTTTCAGTTGGTGTTTCCTCAACACCTCTATCACTATCCTCAAATGTTCCCTGTGTTCTTCCTCCGTCCTCGAATAAACTAAGATATCTTCCACGAACACAAGAACAAACTTATTCAATGATCCTTGAATACCTTACTCATAAGATCCACAAAATATGCTGGTGCATTGGTCAACCCTAATGGCATGACCAACCACACATAGAATCCAAACGGCGTCTGAAATGCCGTTTTCGGTATACTCTTAACTGATACCTGGAGCTGATGAAAACCTGTCGCGAGATCTAATTGGGAGAACACTCTCTCTCCATTCACCGATCAAACAAATCGTCTATCCGTAGAAGAGGATACTTATTCTTCCTTGTCACCTTATTCAACTCGCGGTAGTAAACACACAATCGAAGGGAACCATCGGCCTTGGTAGCAAATACAACTGGTGCTCCCCACTTGGAAACACTTCTTCAAATAAATCCCTTCTTTAAAAGAAAGATCATATTTTTGAAAATGTAAAGTCAGGATTTTTATATAGGTAAAATTTCGATTTTATAAACATGAAAAGATTTGATTTTTGAACAGTTAAAAATATAATCTTTAATATGTAGAAGAGGGAAAAACATATGATTTTTGGTTTATGTAGAGAATTAAAAATATAATTTTTATATTATGGAGGGGTTCAAAATATAATTTTTAGATTATAGAAAGAATAAAAATACGATTTTTATATGATGTAGAGAGTAAAAATATTATCTTTATTTATGTAGCGAAATAAAAATCTGATTTTTATTATATATACGTTGAAGTGGAAAAGTGATTTTTATAACGATGAAGTAAAAATTCGATTTTTATATATTGATTAGCAAAGTAAAAATTCGATTTTTATATAGAGAGGAGCGTTATAAAAATATAATCTTTATTATATGAACATCGTTGTAAAAATAGAATTTTTATCCATATAGTAGCGATGTAAAAATAGAATTTTTATCTATATAGTAGCGATGTAAAAATAGAATTTTTACCTATACAGTAGCGATGTAAAAATGTGATTTTTAAATACATAGCAAGAATATAAAAATGTTACTTTTATATATGTAGTGGCTACGGGCAACGAAAGTGAAAAAAAGCGAGAACAGCGATGACTTCTACATAAGAAGAGTCAAGGCGTTTGGATTAGCTAGTCGGTGATAACTTCTCACTTTAAATTTCTTTTCTAGTTATAAAATATATACTAGGATGCAGACGGTGTTTAGTAGCACCCGACACCATCGTCCACAAACCATGGACTTGTTTGTTTGGTTGTTTGGTGATTGATTAGATTATTTGTTGGAATTTTGTGGTGTGAATAATGAAATTTATTTGATGATATGTGTATGGCGTGGGCCATCACTACAGCGGGGATAAGGCTAGGCCTTGTCCCGTTTCTAGTATCGTGCCGTTATGCCCCCGAAATTTTCTAAAATAAGTTAGAAAAATAAAAATATCATTTTATTGTGTAAATGAACTGAATAGAAATTCATGTGTTGAAATAAATATTTTATCGTTAAAAATATAATTTTTAATGTGAATGTGAATAAATAAATATTCATTTACAAATCAGACGATTTGTTTATGTACACTGATTTGACTGATATTGATTGGGACGATAAATTTTACACATCGCCCAACTGCACATATAAAATCTGTGTTTGATTGTTTGAAACCCCACACAAGTATTGGGATGATATTTGGCGCACACTAATCCCAATTATTTAGTTTTATGTCGATCGACTGGTTGACAGACTTTGTGAGTGTTAATTATTTATATTTGATGCTTATGCAGTTGCGTGGTGCACTTTGGATGATGGTTGATTATTTATCGTTGCTATTATATACATGTGTTGTGTGGAATCCATATAATTAACATTATATGGTAATTGATTGGGCCTCATTCCAATTGGAAAAATAAAGAATATTATAAAATAAAGGTTCATGTGTTGACAGTACTCATTCGTTGAGATTAGTCATGTGTTGAACGAAATATTTTAACAATAAAATTTACATATTTATCATATATAAAATTAGAAACTAACTGGAAAATAGATAAGATGAGTGGTCTCCTGGATATTGATCTGATGTTGGTTTCGGCCTTCGGGGTTAATATTTAGGGAATTGTTCTCTTACTAATTTATGGTTGGAGTATGATTTGAAATCAAACGATAGATACCATAATTTTTATAAAATATATTAAATAACAAAAATAGTCGCGTGTTGACAGTACTCATCTATTGAGATTAGTCATGTATTGAAAGAAATATAGATTCATTTGTTGAATAGAATAACGAAGTTATTGAAAAATATAAAGCCATGTTGATTAGAGATGCGCTATTTTGACGCAAACGATATTTATATCGATTATATTCGTCTTTATAAAGAATATTGGAAAGAGATAAAAATCGAATATTTATAAAAGAAATTCGAATTGAATCGAATATTTATAAAAGAAATTCGAATTGAATTGAATATAAAAGAAATTTGAATTGAATTGAATATAAAAGAAAGTCGAATTGAATTGAATATAAAACAAATTTGAATTGAATTGAATATAAAAGAAAGTCGATTTGAATTGAATATAAAAGAAATTCGAGTTGAATTGAAAACAAATTGAAATAGAATAAAAATCAATTTGAAATGAATTCAAATTGAATTGAAATTTGAATTGAATTGAAATGTATTTAAAACGAATTTATAAGGAAAAATTCACTTTTTATTTGAAATGGAAGAAGAAGTTGAAATCGTTTTGAAACCGAATTTAAAACTATTTATAAAATTCGTTTTAAATAGAAATCGATGAAATATATATTATATATATTATATATATATATAATATAATGGCCTGAATAGAACGCGCCGCGCCGAGACAGTTCGTGAATTTCGACCATTGACTTCGAATTGACGTTGCGGGAGATCCGATCGTCGGATTCTCCTAAAACCGGAACCGTTGGTGTAACACCCCGTAATTTGAACATAAAAAATTCACAAATTAAAGTATACCTCATTTGCCACCATGTTTAACTTGTGGCCTTATACCCCTTTTTGTCATGCCTTTGCCAAGTTCCTTCTTTTAATCCATTATGCGTTATTGCGAATGTATATGCGAGTTTAAAAGCGTTGGGTTACGTTATGGGTAAAACTTTAATGACGTGAAACATGATTTGGGTAAATGGGTATAAACATGACAACATGTAACTTTGGCTATGAGCATGGGACTTGAAAACTTGACACGTATGGGTTGTAAGTGTAATAAGACACTAGACCAAACATGAAAATGGCCAACTCGAGGTTGAGTTGAGTTTGTAGCATAAATCTACCCGGACCCGCCCGACTTAACTAGTGGCTACAAACAATAGGATCCAATGTGAGAAGTTGGTCATGACGCGCTTAAGACCCGAGGTTAGACTAGGTTGTGGTGTAAATCTACCCGGACCCACCCGGCTTAACTAGTAACCACAACAAAGTCTAATGTGAGAGGTTGAGAGTGCATTAATTAAATTAATGCCACATGATAAGGTTAAGTAAGTTTGACTAATGACACTTAACCGATATGACACGAATGGGTAGGTTAAGTGGGACCGGGCTTGATTTCTTAATGACACTTAACCATACAAGACAATTAGGGGATGGGGTTAAGTAATTTACGCTTAACTAATCCGATTTGGTAATTAGATGGGGTTAAGTAACCTTCACTTAACTAATCTAAACACGGTAATTAGATGGGGTTAAGTAACTAAGACTTAACTAATCTAAACACGGTAATTAGATGGGGTTAAGTAACTAAGACTTAACTAATATAAACACGTTAATTAGATGGGGTTAAGTAATCTATACTTAACTAATCTAAACACGGGAATTCGACGGGGTTAAGTTAAACACTTAACCAATCTAAACTTGGTTATTCAATGGGGTTAAGTAACCAATTTAACATGATAATTTAATAGGGTTAAGTAACTTATACCTAACCAATTATACGTGATGATTTGATGAGGTTAAGTAAACTATACTTAACCAATCTAATAGGTGGACCTGATAAGGGTTATGTCAAAAGACCTTTTAAGATTAGGTTTAACCATTGTAATACGATTAGTGGATGGGGTTAAGCTAACCCATACTTAACCAATCCGACGCGATAATCTGATGGGATTAAGATAATCCATGCTTAATCAATCTAACATGAAATCTGATAGGTTTAAGGCAAATAAATACTTAACCAATTTGACTTGATAGGGTTAAGTCATGAGCTACTTGGTACACTTAACAAACTTGTATGGCTAAGCCTTGAACTTGAGTACTTAGCCAATCTTGACATGATTTGTAGGCGGGTCAAGTCACGAACTTGGATAACAACACTTAACCCATTTGACAAAACCCTAGCTCAAAGGACTAGGTTGGAAATCGTAGTTAACAAGGATAGCGGAAAGAGGGGCTAAGTGGTAAACCTTAGTTAAGGGTAACTAAGTAATAATTCTTAGCTAAGGACATGGGACTAGTTCATAAAGAGATGAGTAACCTGGTACGGTAGGTCATCGCTTAGTATACGAGGAGGAGCAAGTAATCTGACTAGGATAAAAGCTCCAGCGAACTGGGTGACGAAGTGAAAGCTTCGGGGAACGTGAGGGTACTCTTGGTATCCCTCTGTGAGGTGGCGAGTGGTCCATGAAACCCGGACTCACAGGGGTTAAGGTCTGCGGTAGAAGAGCCAAGAGTATGCCTTGGTTGCTATGCGAGCGACCTAAAGACTGGGATGGATTAGCGTGGAGTCGACGATACTTGATTTTGCCCCGGGATAGCATGTCGCCGACTACCTACCATCTTTAGTCAATCGTGTACGTACGAAAAGGCACGGAACTCCCAAAAGACCATATACTAGCTATCAAGTTATGGGTGAGGTTGGCTATCTGGAAGTGGGCATCGATGGGCCTTAGTGTAGTTCTCATACATGATTTTTCTTGGATTGCCTTTCAGTAGTTGAGGGAGGTGTCACGTGGGACCATAGCCACGGGTACAAAAACAGACCTTGATATCTGCATCAGCAGACGACTTAAAGCTCCCGACCGAGTTCCGTATTTCTTGTTTTGCCCTGGCACGGAACTCGGATGGAACATTGAGGAACATGTGCATCTAGACATGGAAAACGATTCACGATACATACGTGGGATAAAGGGCGCGGTTGACGGGTGGCATAATCCCTAGTGGCCCTAGGTGGCTGAACCCAAACCGAGACACGGAAACGTTCATTAGGTAGCATAATCCCTAGTGGTCCTAGGTGGCATAAATCCTAAGTGGACACGCGATAGTTCATGGTAAGAAAACATAACTAGATCAAGGGAAGCAGTCCAAAATAACCTCTAGGATAAAATGTTCACATGGGAAAGCCCGTATGGCCTACGGCAAAGGACTGAACTTATACATGGAAAGAAACATACGAGTTAAGGAAACCTACATATGCTATATATTAGGTTGACATGGACCATTACATGACATTGGGCAAGGGACAGTCATAGTTAACACATGACGCGGGTTGGGATATTAGTACGAAAGGTGCAGAGCAAATATACATGTTAGAACTAGTGGAAATATACATGATAGATACCGTGGGATGTTATACAGGATAGATACCTTGGGATAGTATACTTGATAGAAACCTGAAAATGTGATACCTTGATTTATCTTGACACCGTAGTTTATCATGACACACTCGTGTATCTTGGTACAGTAGTTCATTCTGTTATTTTAGCTTATCTATCTTGTCATCATACTTATGTTCATCTCAGTTCCTCATGCCAGTTAACTTTACTAGTTTATATACTGATAGTAGATAGGGCTTACCAGTCTTTATGACTGACCCCGTTTTGTTTCGCCTCTTGTCTTCCGTTTCCCCCCAGGTTACAGGGAGGAAATGCTATTGTTAGTTCGGACTTCTCCTGTTTGAAGGTCATCATGTATGGCTCGGACTTTTCTTGGCTATGGCTACTTTACTGTTTTACTTGGGGAATAATTTATGAAAAGGTTTTTATGCTTCTTTATTATTGCAAGACAGGTTTTGATGTATTCTGATGTAAAAGGCTTTAGACCTTATTTTATAATTTAATGAAATTTTCTTTACTTCCGCTGTTTTATATATATAGGTTCTGTCTTGTGATATTTCTGTGCATGTGTACCTCGATAATGCTTCACCAAACCTAGTGCATTCCCTTTGTGAGTGACCCTAGCGGAGGTGGGGTGTTACATTTGGTATCAGAGCAGAAGGTTACCAGACTGGGCAAAAGTTTTTATAAACCTTCTGAAAACTATTTGAGAAACCGTTTACAAAGTAGCATTTTTCAAGAAAAGTTTTTAAAGGCTATTCCCCAAAAGCCATTAGCACTATCCTTTGTTCCCTTGATCGAATCTCTTTTCCCTTTCTTTCCTCCATCTGGAGTCACAGTAGTTTTAACTGTGACTAATCCTTGTCTAGCTACGTAAGTGTTTTCCCGTGCAATGGAGGAAGTTCTCGAGAGACCGGTTACCGAAGTTATAAGAAGGGATAATAAGAACAAGGATAAAGGACGCGAGCTTAAGGATAAGCAACTGTTGCTATGGCTTAGTCCATCAAGGAGGACAAGGATAAGATCATCGGAGAGGGCAATTGTACGCTCCCATTTCTAGGGTACCTAAAAGAAATGGTACCGTTTCTGGTAAAGGTTTAGTCGTTCTTTTCTATCATCCCGTCCAGACTTTGTCTTGACCATCATATCATTTAAGTCTGCTTGGGTAGTTGAGTCTCTGCACCTTAGTACTAGCATGGTAGAGGATCCCAGTTTTTGTCCCAAAATCTGGTTGGAGAGTCGGTCCATTTATTCATGACTTGTTGGATTTGAGAACGTCTATGCCAAGGGTTGAGATTAGAAGCAATACTTCTATTGTTGAGCTATGGATGGATTCCAGGGGTAAATTGGTTATCCAGTAAGGGATACCATTCTCGGTTTTGAAAAGAGGGCAGTCAGACTCTTGGCTTGCTTTGGTAATACCTTCGAAGTCTCGTGTAACCTTTTAGGTTCTGTCATGGTTAGTTACTTAGAATCTCTTGATGCATTTATCGGAAATCTCTGATCCAATCGAGTAACGTCCGCCAATAAGACAGATGGTTCATTCCGCTTAAGCATGGGTTATAGGAATCACCCTAGTAAGTGCACGTGGTAACATAAATTGGCATTGGTAAACAAGATCCAGAATTCACTAGTGAATTTTGGAGAGCTTGCATGAGTACGTAGATATGGTTGAGCCAAGTATACTAGGGAAAGAATAAATGAAAGTGGAACGAGAGGCGACAGTGAAAAGAGTTCCGACTCATACCTTGGAAATAGGAATCAAGGGGCTACGAAACCATGAAGTCAAAGGCGGTCAAGGCACAATGGAATTAAGTTCGTGGAAATGCGGCTCAGACGCGCGCATCATGTCTCTTTTTAAGAGTGTATCTTTGATCCTTGGTTCACCTGTAGAGCTTACTTGCATGCTATCGCTTGGTGGATATCCTCTCGGTCCTATTTCTGTTACAAACCCCGTAAGGAGTTTGTCTTGTTTATCTCCTCGATCTTATCTTGGGAACCTTAGATAGAACTCTATGGATGTAAACATGTATTTGAAACATGTTATGATTGATATGGTTGCAAATGATTGCAAGTGGTTGCTCGTGGATGCTCGAATCCACATTAGATACTAGATTGACGCGGTCACGTTTCATGTTGCATATGCACGAGTATTTATACTTGTTTATGGATTAAATTGAATGTGTTATCATGCGGATGTTGCATATGAATGAATGTTTGTGCACGCATATAGTACTTATATGACTAGGAGTATTCGCATACATGTTGGACTCATGGCACTAAACAAATTTTGCATTAGAAAGATCATTCAGGCCTGATCATTAGCATTAGCTAAGGAGCATATACACACACGTTCTGCATATGCTCATATGGCATTAGAAATCGTCTAAGGACAATGATGCCAGTGTTTGATGGTTTGAGTAGATGGTTGTTTGGTTGGTAGGATACGTTCTTCTTGACTTAGAGATTTCTGGGACGAAAACCTTTAAGGAGGGGAGAATGTAACACCCCGTAATTTGAACATAAAAAATTCACAAATTAAAGTATACCTCATTTGCCACCATGTTTAACTTGTGGCCTTATACCCCTTTTTGTCATGCCTTTGCCAAGTTCCTTCTTTTAATCCATTATGTGTTGTTGCGAATGTATATGCGAGTTTAAAAGCGTTGGGTTACGTTATGGGTAAAACTTTAATGACGTGAAACATGATTTGGGTAAATGGGTATAAACATGACAACATGTAACTTTGGCTATGAGCATGCGACTTGAAAACTTGACACGTATGGGTTGTAAGCGTAATAAGACACTAGACCAAATATGAAAATGGCCAACTCGAGGTTGGGTTGAGTTTGTAGCATAAATCTACCCGGACCCGCCCGGCTTAACTAGTGGCTACAAACAATAGGATCCAATGTGAGAAGTTGGTCATGACGCGCTTAAGACCCGAGGTTAGACTAGGTTGTGGTGTAAATCTACCCGGACCCGCCCGGCTTAACTAGTAAACACAACAAAGTCTAATGTGAGAGGTTGAGAGTGCATTAATTAAATTAATGCCACATGATAAGGTTAAGTAAGTTTGACTAATGACACTTAACCGATATGACACGAATGGGTAGGTTAAGTGGGACCGGGCTTGATTTCTTAATGACACTTAACCATACAAGACAATTAGGGGATGGGGTTAAGTAATTTACGCTTAACTAATCCGACTTGGTAATTAGATGGGGTTAAGTAACCTTTACTTAACTAATCTAAACACGGTAATTAGATGGGGTTAAGTAACTAAGACTTAACTAATCTAAACACGGTAATTAGATGGGGTTAAGTAACTAAGACTTAACTAATCTAAACACGGTAATTAGATGGGGTTAAGTAATCTATACTTAACTAATCTAAACACGGGAATTCGATGGGGTTAAGTTAAACACTTAACCAATCTAAACTTGGTTATTCAATGGGGTTAAGTAACCAATACTTAACCAATTCAACATGATAATTTAATGGGGTTAAGTAACTTATACCTAACCAATTATACGTGATGATTTGATGAGGTTAATGTAACAAAACAAAAATTTAGACGTATTAATTATAAAATTTATTTAAGATTTAATGTCTTAAGTGAATATTAATAACTTTAACATAAATGTGAAACATGAAATCTCAATTACGTAGCAAACGCAGATTTGAATTTCTAATTTATATACTGGAACTTGTATGATAATTTGAAAATATAACGTGAGTGACGAGTTGCATTTTGTTGTTGAAACAAGATCGAAATCTATGAAGTATAAATAATGCTACGTCTTGATGATATAGATACATTACATAGAATTAATCTAGAGTGTAATCAGGACATCTGAGTTTGCTCGCCTCGTTGAATCGATTTACGCAGTCGATATAGTAACTATAATCGATGTCTTGCACTTGACAATTGATTTTTAAGTTAAACTAAATTACATTGGAGATGTATTCGACATAATAAACCGGTGAAACGAACTCATTATAAAATGCATAAGATTATTTTGTTGGTGTTAACTTAAATTATCAGTTGGTAATTTTATTTTATTTTTTTATTTTATTGGAACGTGTAAGCAATGTTATTTGATACTTCATTGAATTCAAATTGTGTTCTTTCTTTTTAGCCTAATGACGGTGTCCCTTTCATAGAACAATGTTTCGTTCGACTGTAAGGGAGACATTTTTGATTTCAGAATTTGGGTTTCGACACCTGTACAGCTTAAGCTAAATTAATTATACACTTGTCTCCTCCTTACTGAAGAAAATAACAAGTGTCCTCCCTTCTCTGTATTGCTTCCTCTTCCTGTAACTGTACAGTTTCTTCTTTGTGAAATAAGACATTGAGATCCCAAAATCTCCTCGGGCAGAAATTGAACGCGAAGAAAAAAAATGGTCTCCGCTACTTCCCTAAGACGCGAGCCATCGTCGGCCTCCTCCCTTGCGCAGCCAACCCACGATGTTCCTCCGCCAACCTTGCTACCCAATTTGATTTAAAATCCATTGCCTCTCACTCACGCCTCCAGATCTGTCACTATTTGCGCACAACCCTAGATCCAGGCCATCGCGATCACTGAAAAGCACTTCGAAATTTCCTTGCTTCGCTTGTTGTTGCCTCCGTGCCAAACCTGAAGCTCAAATCGCCACCCGCGAGATTCATCGTCGTGACCCAGCGACTCGCGCTCACCGTTTCCATGCACCGCAACTTCGGTTCCCTTCAATCTCTCCTCTAGCGGATTTGCTCGAGCCCAGGTTCCCAGACCTCTCGAACCCTGTTCCTTGCACCATCATCATTCGAACATCACCTACGATGAGAGCGCCTGCATGCATGCGAGATCGCTTGGACCAAACACCTCCGGCTTCCCTCTCCGATAGCACTCCACGTGCTCGAACAAATGCCTGAAAGGGCTGTTTTGGTGGAGCACGGCAAAACCATGGTTCTGCATGATGTTAGGCTGAGTTATAAGGTTGGTTTTATCACTGCCTTGCTCGCCTATCAGATCGTAGGTGGTGAGTTTAACCTTTATCATCGTATATATTCACATGCATGTTTTTTTTCTCATCGCTTTTGACTTGTCGGTTGGTTAAACTCTAGTGTGTGGTCATCGTTGGTTGCTGGTTATGCCCGACAATAGTTAAGTTGGAATGGTGGTCTTACACTTTCAATATAACATTCGTGTACATATATACAAAATATATATGTGTATATGAATTTATTGAAAGTGTGTTCGTCATTTGGCTACAAGCTTCATTTTCAGATTTCTATGGCAATTCTGCGTTCGTCTCCTTTGCTTCAGAAAGTGAGTTTTCTCACTCATAGACTAACTAATTATTAAGTGAATTAAATAATTGAGATGTTGAATGAAATGTTAGGTTGTTCTAGAAATTGTTTGCTTTGTGGTTGTGCACATGCGACACACACTGTTAATTCATATGACACTATGGATGTTCGCTTGACATGCTATGTTATTTTCTCATCATGCAAGTCCCCCCTTAGAGTAGAAAATAGTGTGGGTTGAAATGATACATACCTGAACCCCTTGTGTATTCGAATTGATTTGGGATGCGGGTTGAAAAGATATATACCCGGGATTCGAATATTTTAAAGAACGGATTGAAATGATAAATATCCGTATCACTTGACCGTAGGGTAGAAAATTATATACGGACACCGTGGTCAATAAAATGAGAATATTTTTAAAATATTTAGATATGTATAAGTAGAAATGTTAGATGAATGTAAAGAAAGTTTAAGAGAAATTTTGTCCCAATATACATTTTCTTATAAATTTCATGAAACCCAATTTGTATTAAAAAAATTAGGTTTTAAAAGGTGATTTATACGAGTTGATACTTAAGGTTAATTTATTTAAATAAATTCCTTATCACTTTATGTTTACCTAACGAGTTTAATGATTTGATGTAAAGGATATGAAAGACTTGATAAATGCTTCCCAAATCTTATTTTGACACATGATTTGACAATGAATTTTCGCCGTGCAAATGTAAGAAGGATTTTGTCAAAATAAAAATGTGTTAAATCCAAGTATATGAAAGAATATGATTATTTAAATCATGGTGAATACGGGTTGGTTAACAATTTAGAATTTAAATAAATCATATGTGCTTAACAACTAATGTGAAAGTGTTTGGGAATTTATTTATAAAATGGATATGTGGAACCCAAAGTAAACATTGGTTTGAAGATCGTTTTAACCATGAAGTATTGAATTTGAACCAAATAAATGGGATTTGTTTAAAGGTGAAATTTTGATGGGAAAAGAAATTCTGAGACATGGATTTGGATTGGATCTATTATTTCAATTTCATAGAAGTAAATTTTCCTCATTTCTTGATTTTATAATATTTTCTCTAAAATGGTTTGATTACTTTAACTATATGAAATTATAATATTTTTCCAACTATATATATATATATATATACATACATATTTATACAATACTTTCAATTTAATATACATATATTTTTCCAAACATATATATTTATACATTACTCTCAAATTTATATACATATACTTTTCCAACTCTATATATGTTTATACATTTTTTTTCAATATACTATTCTCAAACTTAACTTTTCTAAAGGTGTTTTATAAATATAATTCTATGTCCGATCCAGTCCATCTAGTCCAAGGGTGAAAGAAAGGATTTCAAGCAATAATAATATGTCATGGAATTTGAAACTGAAACCCAAATGGTTGACAAAGTAATGGCGAATTTTGATTTTATAATCTTAAATCAAACCAATGATAAATGATTTTTGAGAAATCGATTTTGGGGCAATACACGAGACAACTCGATTTGCGATATGATTTCAAATATAATGGCCACAGTGTGAAGATGTAAGCGTCGGTTGTTAAAGAGACCGGAGTCGGTAAGTGACATACTCTCTGTCAGTACCGATACCACTTTAACAACTGTGTACGTGATGGAGTATCGGAACGACAACAAGATGGCTTGGAAACGACCATTGGATCGAAGAAGGCGAACGATGATGAAATGGCCTTGACCTTCGGGTCATAATTAAAATGAATAAAACAGGAGCTATACCGTGATTAATTGAGGTAGCACCTTTGATCGGACACGCTTCTTCGATACCATCTCTATGACTATTGTGATTGATTTGGGTGCACCCTTTTGATTATGGGAGTGTGTTCCGAGGTGGGCGGTAGTGGCTGCTATGCGTTACCACCGGTCCGGGAGTGCAATTAGTAGAATCCTACCCTGGGTATTGCCTCGAGTGCCTTGTCATATATATCCTATACGAGCCCCATACGATTTTGATTTAGTGTTGCATTCTATGGAGTGCCCTCTGATAACACCAGTGCGGTGAGTTTACGGTACTGTATAGGCTGTGATGCTTATAAACGGCGTAAGGGTAATATGGTAATCCCGCTTACGCTATTTTCATTATTTATACTTTACTGAATAGACATTACAATAATAGCGTACTATTATATAGATATTAGTTTCGCGGATCCTTAGAGGATGGAAATCCCAAACATCCTTTAAGTTATTGTATATTTCAGTTAACACTTCATTTTATTTAATTCACTTATATGAGACTGTTAGTCCTGACTCGTGTATTTTGTTTGTTTTATTTCTTGCAAAATGCCCGGGTCAGACCGAGTATTTCAGCTAGTGGATATGTTTGTTAGAGCTTGTGATTCGTTGGGGATTCAGCCGTTCACCTACCATATTCGGTTATGCCCATCTCTGATGATTTCCGAATACTAGTATGATTCTATATTTATTCTTCCGCTGTATCTATGTTTATTTCGGTACTCTGATATTATGTAAATTTAAAGATTTTTGTAATGCTGTATGAATTTTTCTTCCGTTGTGAGATATTCTGTGTCTGTGATTCTGTGATGATTTGTATTTCAACTTCATAAGCAATAACAATCTGTCATTTTGATCGTTTCGAATCGGTTTAATTACCGACTTGGGACGGGAAAATGCATGGTCGTTACAGTTGGTATCAGAGCTTTGGTTAAACAAAGCTTGGCTTATGAGGTTGAAACGCTCATTAGATATGGAGTAGAAATACTCTAGAATGAGTAAAATCATCTTAGAATCATATCTGAGAGAGCGTATTTTGAAGAATAAAAATATTTTAAATGATTTTAAAGGTTTTAAAATGGGATTTTCTATATATGTGAAAGTAATTTGAAATTTTAGCTTTGTTTTAAAAATACATCCTTGTTTCAAATTTCATTCCTTCCAACTCGACCTTTTAGATAGATCCCTCTTAGATTATGATTTCTCAAATCTGAGTCTCGATCTTACTTTGTCCTATTCTAGAAAAGTTGGAATTTGTTCTTCCTAAATCCTGGATCTTCCTAGATTCATTTAATCCATCTGTGATAAAATCCATTTTGTTCGTTAGTTGGTCCGACTTTTAGCTCATCTTTCAACTTAGCTCGAATCGAATAAAATTAAGGAATAAGTATTCGAAACAAACCTTGAATAAATAACTAAGTACTAAAATACTTGGTTGTATTGGATAAAATGAGTGATTTGAAAATTTCGATGGTAATGGGCTATATGAAAATTCATAATACCATATTAAGGAAACTTCACTAAGATATAATGTTATATGGAAGTGATTATATACAAGTAAGACTTGTAAATAAAAATTAGGAAATAAAACGACTTGATCGATTCCAAAAATGATAATTATAATACTTGGAATTTTGAATGACAATGTTTGTGAAATATTTATATATAAGATTTCGCAAGCACCAATGAAACAAACACCAAACTTAATGGTTCGGAAACCACTTGTGTTGAAAATTAAAATGCTAAGGAAAATCTTATATAATATATGTTTCGTGAATAAAAATTTTATTTGATTATCCATGTTAAATTCTAGATAGTATGTAAACTATGGTTATCAGAAATAGACAAATAAAATAAGTAGGGAAGGTCTATAATTTTCCCTGCTTGAAAATTTTTACACTTAGATATATTTCGCAATATACTATTTCCGCATATATTTATAAAATTTGTGTATACATATATTTTTAAAAGGGAAAAGTTTCGAAAGTGAGGAAGGTATATAATTCCAATTGAGACGTCAAATTTGTACTTAAAACTCTATTTTGTAAATATCTAAGAAAGAATGAGAGTGTTAAATTAACATTATTGCAATACTTATTATTATGAAGAGGAAGATTTTAGTATGATCGTGCTTTTGTATATGCAAAGCCTTATATGTATTAGGTAAATATAGATTCGCACCGTAGTCTCTTGGAAATAAATTCGGTGACTATTGCAATATCACCATTGTTTATTTTTTTTTAGTTTCAAAAGTGAGGAATATATATATATATATATAATTCCAGTTGAAACGTCGAATTAATATTTAAACCTTATTTTGGAAGTATCTAAGAAAGGAGGAAATTTTTGATTTTGGTTATTGGGTTGGTAATAAGGAATTTGGTTTTGAATCGATGAAAATACAATACTAATGTGACACCCGCAAGGTTATTCGAAAAATCATAAGAATTCCCTTATATGAATGCGAAAAAAATTGTGGGTTGAGTGAGAGTTTACACAAATTAAACCCAAGGAAGTAAATGAAATTTTTGAAGAATATATATTCATTCTGAAATGTTAATATTTGTTCTTGACATCATTAATAATATACATGGAATTTTATGTAACTGAAACATAAATTAATGAACAGTCCGACCATTGAATTGTATGTAATCAGGAACATATTCACGAAATTTGTATGCAGTGCTGATAAAGTAAGAAACCTGCATGTGGTTTAATGTAATATATAAATTGAGTTCCATTTATACTAGCATAATATCAATTACATATCATGAAAAAAAAAATCGCATGGTTTGATTTTGTTTGTGTGCCCTTTTGGTTTTGTTTTATTGTTCCGGGAAAAAGTAAAATAGAACGTAAAAATAAAAATAAAAAAAAATCGCATGGTTTGATTTTGTTTGTGTGCCCTTTTGGTTTTGTTTTATTGTTCTGGGAAAAAGTAAAATAGAACGTAAAAAAAAAAAAAAAAAGAGTAAACTGCTGCATGGCAGCAGCTAGCACTACTGCCAACACAGCAGCAACAGGTTGCTGCAGCAGCAGGTACGCTGCAGCAACAACCTGCGGCCGTGCACAGATGCCAGGCCATGTGCCTGGCCACTTTTCCAGGCACCTAACTAAGTGTGAGCCGAGAAGGAACGAGTACACGTCCCCGCTTCAAACACGATTGAAATGAAATACATTGCAATGTTAGTTAGCATGGTAAGATTAGCTTGAACTTGTTATATATACACACATGTAAAAGTGATTAATAAGCACGCTTGCTCAGGTTATATGTTATGTTTAAATATTAAGCTATCTTTTTAAATATGCTTGATTCTCACTACATAATTGAGTGTCTTAGTAGGTTTCGATGGCGTGCTTTGCTTACGGAGCTCGATTTTGCCCAAAATGGAAAGAAAATAAGCTAATACGCTTTAAAAACGCTAAAGAGGTACGTAACTTGGTTTACATATCACATTTGGGTTGTTTTTCTTTTGTTTCCCCTATATTGGGATGCCTCGTCATGTAGACGAGATGTATATTGACTATGTAAATTTTCCCGAGCGAGCCGTACAAAGGAGATGCTGCCGAAATTTTCCGTAAATCTGGGTGTTAGAAAAATTTTGAGTCTTTGAAACCTACAACTTATTTTTCTTTCTAACAAGTTTGAACTATGTAAAGGTATTTGTAAAGTATATATGTAGACTTAAATTTATACGATGTTTCCTTTTCGAGGACGAAAAGTGCTAAGTAGGGGAGAATGTAACAAACCAAAAATTTAGACGTATTAATTATAAAATTTATTTAAGATTTAATGTCTTAAGTGAATATTAATAACTTTAACATAAATGTGAAACATGAAATCTCAATTACGTAGCAAACGCAGATTTGAATTTCTAATTTATATACTGGAACTTGTATGATAATTTGAAAATATAACGTGAGTGACGAGTTGCATTTTGTTGTTGAAACAAGATCGAAATCTATGAAGTATAAATAATGCTACGTCTTGATGATATAGATACATTACATAGAATTAATCTAGAGTGTAATCAGGACATCTGAGTTTGCTCGCCTTGTTGAATCGATTTACGCAGTCGATGTAGTAACTATAATCGATGTCTTGCATTTAACAATTGATTTTTAAGTTAAACTAAATTACATTGGAGATGTATTCGACATAATAAACCGGTGAAACGAACTCATTATAAAATGCGTAAGATTATTTTGTTGGTGTTAACTTAAATTATCAGTTGGTATTTTTTTTATTTTTTTATTTTATTGGAACGTGTAAGCAATGTTATTTGATACTTCATTGAATTCAAATTGTGTTCTTTCTTTTTAGCCTAATGACGGTGTCCTTTTCATAGAACAATGTTTCGTTCGACTGTAAGGGAGACATTTTTGATTTCAGAATTTGGGTTTCGACACCTGTACAGCTTAAGCTAAATTAATTCTACACTTGTCTCCTCCTTACTGAAGAAAATAACAAGTGTCCTCCCTTCTCTGTATTGCTTCCTCTTCCTGTAACTGTACAGTTTCTTCTTTGTGAAATAAGACTTTGAGATCCCAAAATCTCCTCGGGCAGAAATTGAACGCGAAGAAAAAAAATGGCCGCCGCTACTTCCCTAAGACGCGAGCCATCGTCGGCCTCCTCCCTTGCGCAGCCAACCCACGATGTTCCTCCGCCAACCTTGCTACCCAATTTGATTTAAAATCCATTGCCTCTCACTCACGCCTCCAGATCTGTCACTATTTGCGCACAACCCTAGATCCAGGCCATCGCGATCACTGAAAAGCACTTCGAAATTTCCTTGCTTCGCTTGTTGTTGCCTCCGTGCCAAACCTGAAGCTCAAATCGCCACCCGCGAGATTCATCGTCGTGACCCAGCGACTCGCGCTCACCGTTTCCATGCACCGCAACTTCGGTTCCCTTCAATCTCTCCTCTAGCGGATTTGCTCGAGCCCAGGTTCCCAGACCTCTCGAACCCTGTTCCTTGCACCATCATCATTCGAACATCACCTACGATGAGAGCGCCTGCATGCATGCGAGATCGCTTGGACCAAACACCTCCGGCTTCCCTCTCCGATAGCACTCCACGTGCTCGAACAAATGCCTGAAAGGGCTGTTTTGGTGGAGCACGGCAAAACCATGGTTCTGCATGATGTTAGGCTGAGTTATAAGGTTGGTTTTATCACTGCCTTGCTCGCCTATCAGATCGTAGGTGGTGAGTTTAACCTTTATCATCGTATATATTCACATGCATGTTTTTTTTTCTCATCGCTTTTGACTTGTCGGTTGGTTAAACTCTAGTGTGTGGTCATCGTTGGTTGCTGGTTATGCCCGACAATAGTTAAGTTGGAATGGTGGTCTTACACTTTCAATATAACATTCGTGTACATATATACAAAATATATATGTGTATATGAATTTATTGAAAGTGTGTTCGTCATTTGGCTACAAGCTTCATTTTCAGATTTCTATGGCAATTCTGCGTTCGTCTCCTTTGCTTCAGAAAGTGAGTTTTCTCACTCATAGACTAACTAATTATTAAGTGAATTAAATAATTGAGATGTTGAATGAAATGTTAGGTTGTTCTAGAAATTGTTTGCTTTGTGGTTGTGCACATGCGACACACACTGTTAATTCATATGACACTATGGATGTTCGCTTGACATGCTATGTTATTTTCTCATCATGCAAGTCCCCCCTTAGAGTAGAAAACAGTGTGGGTTGAAATGATACATACCTGAACCCCTTGTGTATTCGAATTGATTTGGGATGCGGGTTGAAAAGATATATACCCGGGATTCGAATATTTTAAAGAACGGATTGAAATGATAAATATCCGTATCACTTGACCGTAGGGTAGAAAATTATATACGGACACCGTGGTCAATAAAATGAGAATATTTTTAAAATATTTAGATATGTATAAGTAGAAATGTTAGATGAATGTAAAGAAAGTTTAAGAGAAATTTTGTCCCAATATACATTTTCTTATAAATTTCATGAAACCCAATTTGTATTAAAAAAATTAGGTTTTAAAAGGTGATTTATACGAGTTGATACTTAAGGTTAATTTATTTAAATAAATTCCTTATCACTTTATGTTTACCTAACGAGTTTAATGATTTGATGTAAAGGATATGAAAGACTTGATAAATGCTTCCCAAATCTTATTTTGACACATGATTTGACAATGAATTTTCGCCGTTTAAATGTAAGAAGGATTTTGTCAAAATAAAAATGTGTTAAATCCAAGTATATGAAAGAATATGATTATTTAAATCATGGTGAATACGGGTTGGTTAACAATTTAGAATTTAAATAAATCATATGTGCTTAACAACTAATGTGAAAGTGTTTGGGAATTTATTTATAAAATGGATATGTGGAACCCAAAGTAAACATTGGTTTGAAGATCGTTTTAACCATGAAGTATTGAATTTGAACCAAATAAATGGGATTTGTTTAAAGGTGAAATTTTGATGGGAAAAGAAATTCTGAGACATGGATTTGGATTGGATCTATTATTTCAATTTCATAGAAGTAAATTTTCCTCATTTCTTGATTTTATAATATTTTCTCTAAAATGGTTTGATTACTTTAACTATATGAAATTATAATATTTTTCCAACTATATATATATACATACATATTTATACAATACTTTCAATTTAATATACATATATTTTTCCAAACATATATATTTATACATTACTCTCAAATTTATATACATATACTTTTCCAACTCTATATATGTTTATACATTTTTTTTCAATATACTATTCTCAAACTTAACTTTTCTAAAGGTGTTTTATAAATATAATTCTACGTCCGATCCAGTCCATCTAGTCCAAGGGTGAAAGAAAGGATTTCAATCAATAATAATATGTCATGGAATTTGAAACTGAAACCCAAATGGTTGACAAAGTAATGGCGAATTTTGATTTTATAATCTTAAATCAAACCAATGATAAATGATTTTTGAGAAATCGATTTTGGGGCAATACATGAGACAACTCGATTTGCGATATGATTTCAAATATAATGGCCACAGTGTGAAGATGTAAGCGTCGGTTGTTAAAGAGACCGGAGTCGGTAAGTGACATACTCTCTGTCAGTACCGATACCACTTTAACAACTGTGTACGTGATGGAGTATCAGAACGACAACAAGATGGCTTGGAAGCGACCATTGGATCGAAGAAGGCGAACGATGACGAAATGACCTTGACCTTCGGGTCATAATTAAAATGACTAAAACAGGAGCTATACCGTGACTAATTGAGGTAGCACCTTTGATCGGACACGCTTCTTCGATACCATCTCTATGACTATTGTGATTGATTTGGGTGCACCCTTTTGATTATGGGAGTGTGTTCCGAGGTGGGCGGTAGTGGCTGCTATGCGTTACCACCGGTCCGGGAGTGCAATTGGTAGAATCCTACCCTGGGTATTGCCTCGAGTGCCTTGTCATATATATCCTATACGAGCCCCATACGATTTTGATTTAGTGTTGCTTTCTATGGAGTGCCCTCTGATAACACCAGTGCGGTGAATTTACGGTACTGTATAGGCTGTGATGCTTATAAACGGCGTAAGGGTAATATGGTAATCCCGCTTACGCTATTTTCATTATTTATACTTTACTGAATAGACATTACAATAATAGCGTACTATTATATAGATATTAGTTTCACGGATCCTTAGAGGATGGAAATCCCAAACATCCTTTAAGTTATTCTATATTTCAGTTAACACTTCATTTTATTTAATTCACTTATATGAGACTGTCAGTCCTGACTCGTGTATTTTGTTTGTTTTATTTCTTGCAAAATGCCCGGGTTAGACCGAGTATTTCAGCTAGTGGATATGTCTGTTAGAGCTTGTGATTCGTTGGGGATTCAGCCGTTCACCTACCATATTCGGTTATGCCCATCTCTGCTGATTTCCGAATACTAGTATGATTCTATATTTATTCTTCCGCTGTATCTATGTTTATTTCGGTACTCTGATATTATGTAAATTTAAAGATTTTTGTAATGCTGTATGAATTTTTCTTCCGCTGTGAGATATTATGTGTCTGTGATTCTGTGATGATTTGTATTTCAAGTTCATAAGCAATAACAATCTGTCATTTTGATCGTTTCGAATCGGTTTAATTACCGACTTGGGACGGGAAAATGCATGGTCGTTACAGTTAAGTAACCTATACTTAACCAATCTAATAGGTGGACCTGATAAGGGTTAAGTCACAAGACCTTTTAAGATTAGGCTTAACCATTGTAATACGATTAGTGGATGGGGTTAAGCTAACCCATACTTAACCAATCTGACGCGATAATCTGATGGGATTAAGATAATCCATGCTTAATCAATCTAACATGAAAATCTGATAGGGTTAAGGCAAATAAATACTTAACCAATTTGACTTGATAGGGTTAAGTCATGAGCTTCTTGGTACACTTAACCAACTTCTATGGCTAAGCCTTGAACTTGAGTACTTAGCCAATCTTGACATGATTTGTAGGCGGGTCAAGTCACGAACTTGGATAACAACACTTAACCCATTTGACAAAACCCTAGCTCAAAGGACTAGGTTGGAAATCGTAGTTAACAAGGATAGCGGAAAGAGGGGCTAAGTGGTAAACCTTAGTTAAGGGTAACTAAGTAATAATTCTTAGCTAAGGACATGGGACTAGTTCATAAAGAGATGAGTAACCTGGTACGGTAGGTCATCGCTTAGTATACGAGGAGGAGCAAGTAATCTGACTAGGATAAAAGCTCCAGCGAACTGGGTGACGAAGTGAAAGCTTCGGGGAACGTGAGGGTACTCTTGGTATCCCTCTGTGAGGTGGCGAGTGGTCCATGAAACCCGGCCTCACAGGGGTTAAGGTATGCGGTAGAAGAGCCAAGAGTATGCCTTGGTTGCTATGCGAGCGACCTAAAGACTGGGATGGATTAGCGTGGAGTCGACGATACTTTATTTTGCCCCGGGGTAGCATGTCGCCGACTACCTACCATCTTTAGTCAATCGTGTACGTACGGAAAGGCAGGGAACTCCCAAAAGACCATATACTAGCTATCAAGTTATGGGTGAGGTTGGCTATCTGGAAGTGGGCATCGATGGGCCTTAGTGTGGTTCTCATACATGATTTTTCTTGGATTGCCTTTTAGTAGTTGAGGGAGGGGTCACGTGGGACCATAGCCACGGGTACAAAAACAGACCTTGATATCTGCATCAGCAGACGACTTAAAGCTCCCGACCGAGTTCCGTATTTCTTGGTTTTCCCTGGCACGGAACTCGGATGGCACATTGAGGAACATGTGCATCTAGAAATGGAAAACGATTCACGATACATACGTGGGATAAAGGGCGCGGTTGACGGGTGGCATAATCCCTAGTGGCCCTAGGTGGCTGAACCCAAACCGAGACACGGAAACGTTCATTAGGTAGCATAATCCCTAGTGGTCCTAGGTGGCATAAATCCTAAGTGGACACGCGATAGTTCATGGTAAGAAAACATAACTAGATCAAGGGAAGCAGTCCAAAATAACCTCAAGGATAAAATGTTCACATGGGAAAGCCCGTATGGCCTACGGCAAAGGACTGAACTTATACATGGAAAGAAACATACGAGTTAGGGAAACCTACATATGCTATATATTAGGTTGACATGGACCATTACATGACATTGGGCAAGGGACATTCATAGTTAACACATGACGCGGGTTGGGATATTAGTACGAAAGGTGCAGAGCAAATATACATGTTAGAACTAGGGGAAATATACATGATAGATACCGTGGGATGTTATACAGGATAGATACCTTGGGATAGTATACTTGATAGAAACCTGACAATGTGATACCTTGATTTATCTTGACACCGTAGTTTATCATGACACACTCGTGTATCTTGGTACAGTAGTTCATTCTGTTATTTTAGCTTATTTATCTTGTCATCATACTTATGTTCATCTCAGTTCCTCATGCCAGTTAACTTTACTAGTTTATATACTGATAGTAGATAGGGCTTACCAGTCTTTATGACTGACCCCGTTTTGTTTCGCCTCTTGTCTTCCGTTTCCCCCCCAGGTTACAGGGAGGAAATTCTATTGTTAGTTCGGACTTCTCCTGTTTGAAGGTCATCATGTATGGCTCGGACTTTTCTTGGCTATGGCTACTTTACTGTTTTACTTAGGGAATAATTTATGAAAAGGTTTTTATGCTTCTTTATTATTGCAAGACAGGTTTTGATGTATTCTGATGTAAAAGGCTTTAGACCTTATTTTATAAGTTAATGAAATTTGCTTTACTTCCGCTGTTTTATATATATAGGTTCTGTCTTGTGATATTTCTGTGCATGTGTACCTCGATAATGCTTCACCAAACCTAGTGCATTCCCTTTGTGAGTGACCCTAGCGGAGGTGGGGTGTTACAGTTGGGTTCGTATCGAAAAGAGATTTCTAACGAATATTAGAAATTTGAAATTTAATGGTTGGATTTGGAGATATGTCCAAATCAATTTCAGAAAAGGTCGCTGTAAGTGCAGTTTGATGGCCGTTGATGGAAATCGACTGTACGGGCCTTGATAAAATTATTAAAAATATCAATAATTTGTGTAAAACCATAAGAAATGATTTGTGAAGAACTGGGATGAAAAATCCCACATTTGTAAAGATAAAAATAGATTTTTATCGAAATGAACTAGTTTTGAACTAGAATTAAAATCCAATTATTTTTAAATAAATAAATTGAATTAGAATTGATTTGTGGGTTTATCGTGAATGGTGTTTTAAATTACATTTGTTCTTTAACCCGACAATAAGTAGAATCTGATTTGGGTTTATCGTGAACTGTGTTTTAAATGACATTAGTTCTTTAACCCAGTAAAAGGAGTTTTAATTAGTCTGTAATTAGATTGAGATGTGAATTGATAATTTGAATTATCAAATTTGGAAAGTGAGCGAGAATGGAGTATCTCCCGTTTTACTCCAAAGCAATAGTTAAATCTTTAATTAGATTTGAACGTGAAATGGTAATTAATTTTACCGATAACACCGTAGTGTTAGATATGGAGTATTACCAGTTTTGCTCCATGGGATAAATAGGTTGGGATTGGGAAATAAAATAAATCATTACTTCGGTGTGGTTCGCTAATCCCAACTAGTTTGGAAAACCATAATTTGGTTTGAAATGATATCCAAAGGAAGATTAAAGAATAAATATAAAAGAATTTATCTTTGATAAAATTAATGGGAACCTTTCCCTAAGAATGTGAAATTTAGAAACTAATTGTAGGTTAGCTAAGAAGGATGGTTTCCTGGGTATTGATCTGATGTTGGTTTCGGCCTTCGGGGTTAATATTTGGGGAATTGTTCTCTTGCTAATCTACGGTTAGTTACTGATGAATTGGAATGAGGCGTATGTTGTGTTTTTGTAACATTTGTTTATTATATACGCGGGTCATTCAGAAAGGCCGGGTTTATACCCATTCTGAATAACCGATTCGACGATAAGTCGAAGATGAAGACGGTGGTTGAAGACCGGAAGTCTTCACATCGTTTGGGTGATTAGTGATGATCTTGATTGGGCTGTACACCTAAGATGAGGGAATCCGTTGGTGATCATCCACACGTACTTGGAGATCGATGGATATGCGAGGAAAGTGCCTCCGGTTTCGTTCAGACCCAGAACGAACTTGTAAATGGACTGTATGTCTGACATTGGAATTTATTCTATGTCGATTGATCTCTATTAAATATAAAGGCGGCGGAGAATTTATTCTCTTGCTTAACGCCCTTCTATGAGACATACGAGCTCAGAGGTTGTATATTGATGGACATCAGTTGCATGGCATGAATTACCTGTGTGGCACGCCTAAGTGGCAATTGATCAAGGCTTCTGTTGAAAAGCAAAGTCTTGTAGTTAATGATCAAAGCACGACCTATGTGGCACAGCTTTGTGTATAGCGTGAATTCGCGAGCCTCACACCTCGGTATGAGTCAAAAACGGGATAAGGACTGCAGGGAGAGCACGACGTTTCTTTATAGCTATGGGAGGTGTCAGTGCTTAAACTGGCTGACATTTATATTATTTTCACCTTTGTGGTTGCTGGATGAGGCGCCTTGATTTTAGGTCTGTTAGGACCGGGAAATGTGTGTTCAGGAATAACTAATCCTCAAACGTAACGGAGGACCGGCCCTGAAGATCCAAGGGTTGCCCAGAGTGTGTAGTCCTGAGACATTTGCTAGAGTGTCTCGAATCGGAGAGGAGCTTGCCCCTTGCCTCGACTCATGACGGAAATCCAATTTCCAATACGTGACTTACGGTTTTATTTGTAGAGCCTAGTATGGCGACATAGTAGCATGGGATACTATGCCGTCTATGATTGAAATTGTTTTGACACTATACACTTATAATAGTATCAAATGATTTGTTTTAAACGTACGAAGCATGTTTGGCTATTATAAGGGAAAACCCTATACTCCGGCTTGCGTTACATTGTGTGATGGGACCTGGGTCTTATAATAGCTTCATTTTTCGAAAAAGCATTGCGCAGTTTATTCTATGCACTGGTATTCTTGGGAGGAAACCCATTCCGTGTTATATGGCGTGGTCCCTTGAAGTACTCTCTTTTAAAGTAAAGGTTTAAATAACTATTTTAGTTCTCACACCAGCCACATGACTGACCTTGGAGTTTATTGTTTTAACCTAAACTCTGGGTGCCCTTATTTTCGACATGGGCAGCTAGTAGTTTTGGTTTTGCAGATTTATATTCACAGGATCCTGATTTACAGTTGGAACGATGCTCGGAAAGCTCTGTATCCATGTATTATTTTCAGTTGTGTTTGTATTATTTTCCGCTGCTATGTAATTTACTGCGATATCTGATAGTTATCGAATGTATTATATTCATTCATACTCTGTATATTCTTGTATTCTGATGGAATTGTTGTAATATACAATGAAATGTTCTTCTGTTTGAGTTCTGATTTGTCTTGTACTCACGGTAATTCGTTCTTTCTCTTCTCCTCGGAGCTGGGGAAGTTCGGGTCGCTACAGATTGCTTACTTGCATCCCGAGCTCTCGCTGCTCCCTTGGTGCCATACGAAAAAGAGGCATCAATATAGGTCTGGCATCTTTCACTAAATCAATCCAAAACTCGATCTCTTGGTGTGATGGATGTCCAGTCACTTCCCCGAAGATGTCTGGATACATGCCAGCAATAGGCACATCTGATAACTCATCATGCGGGATGTCAAGGGAATTTAGAAAAATAGCCATCACCCCATCACTGGGTAGGCAACCAAACAGTACCCTCCTCCCATCATCTGCTCTAATTCTCATCGAAGACCCCTCACAATCTACCGCCACCCCATAACTTTGGAGCCAATTAACTTACAAAATAATGCAAAACCCAGTAATTCCCAAAACAAAGAAATCACAAACAAACATTCATCCATGGCTCGATAAGACCAAATTATAACAAAGCATACTAAGGCTAGTCGAACCGCCGATCGGGTTCATCACCACTAAAGGTCTATCGACAATCTCGGGTTCCAATTCCAACCTATCTACCAAGTCACTAGATATGAAGGAATGGGAAGCCCCGGTATCAAACAATACTTGAACAGGATCATCATAAATGGAAAGCATACATTGAAAGACGACACCCTTTCCTTTCTCCGCCACAGTTGGGGCATTTTATGAAGAAAGAACAACATTGATAGCATATGCTTTCACGATCTGCTTCTCTTTAGGAGGTTGTGGGCATTTATCCTTATGATGTCCTACTTAGTCGCAATTGAAGCACTTCCTATCTGCTGGCTCTGCTCGGCAATCTTTGGCATAGTGGCCCTTCTTGCCACAGCTAAAGCACTCGATATCTTTCTTATCATTATTTTTCTAGCCATCCTTAGTTTGGTTATATTTCGTCTTATCTTGGGAATTATTCTTGCCTCGGCCGCTTGCCTGCGACTTTGGCTGCTCTACAGCTGTAATAGCAACTTCGATCTTCAACTTAGTGTAAAAGCTCTCTGATCTCAATTCTTTCCATATAGTAGATTAGAATGTCTCATCAATGTTGTTTATAAGTCTTCCCCCAAGTACTCATCTAAGCTAGTTATGAACTTCTTGTTCTTCTTCTCGGCAGTATCGATAAGAGAGAATCCATACCTCGATAATGTACCAAACTCAGCAATATATTCCGAGACTGCCCTACCATTCTTCTTAAGCTCCAAGAATTTCCTAAACAATTCTAGTTTCGAGCAGCTGGGATAAACTTATCACTGAAGCGAGTCTTAAACTGATTCCAAGTAACTTGATCCTCGGGAGTGGCCGCTTTAATAGCATTCCACTTTGAAGCTGACGTGATGCTAGCTTCCTCTTGGTTGCATCATCGATCCCCAAATCCTCGAAGATTCGCTCACAACAATCCAACCAATCTTGAATCTTTGTAGCCGATTTCGTTCCATGGAACGGCTTTCCACGAAGACTAGTGTAATCCTAGTTAAGCTTGGTGAAGTCGACTCTAGGTGCCTGCACCGCTGCACCACCACCGGTAACAATATTAGGAACTGCTTCCTGAGCATCCCTAAGCATCTCTCGCATGAAGGCAGTAAATATCGTACTCATATCAGGGACATTCCCATTGTTGGCCCCTGAACCCGTACTCCTCGTATGTCGGCTTATCATCCAATCTGTAAAGAGAAAACAATTAATCATCTCCTTAGTGGTGCCCGTGTAGTGCGTCTTCATCCTTAGATACAGTAATAGTGTATGTATATAGTTTTTGAAACCAAAATATCACAAATACATAGTCTCATAAATGTATACTGTCTCTCCCTAATTTCTTCCCCTAGGTTAAACTATGCAACCTAGGCTTTGATACTAAGTGTGACGGCCCGCCCCGCACCAGCCGACATTTCTACGAAATGCGTTGTGCCAACGTCCAACTAACAAGGGATGGTCATCAAAAGAAAGGGATTTGAAACTATGAATCATCAAGAACCTATAGTATATCTAACAGCGCATGGAATAAAATATAGTAGTAACATAACTTGATATAAAACAGGCGAGACAGTACATAAGATGAAAACTAAACCATATCCATCAGAGTAGCAGAATCCGAAATACGGCTTATGATCCAAACCATTATTACAACTTCAAAATGTTGTGTCTAAAGAAGAATAGAAAAGGTACACTACTAGTGCCCAAAGTAGTGACTAGCCACAACACAATGAGAATATATGTAAATAGTACATGAAAGCCTCCTGCTCAACTCCAAACATTTACTCGTGCATAACCACCTAACTTGTCTCTAGTCTACTCGTTTAGGAGCACCCAGAGTAATAAGAAGAGACATAAAACTCTAGGTCATAGAAAAGTCTGGTATGAGCGATAGCAGCAAAATAAAGCAATAACATGTATAAATAATCATGCCTGAACTTGGACCTACAACCAAAGAGTTAGCACAACAAGATTTACTGTACTTTAAGGTAACACTAACATAAAGTGTAAAATGGGAGTGTGCATGTCATGGTGATAACAAACATCAAACATAGCAATCATCCTCACATCTCTCACTCAATACATAAAGCATACTATATCCACCACTTTGATCATTAGAACTATTGGGGCCATGACAGAGTCCCACCCCGTCCAACTATCACTACGACCACTTTGCCCTTGGTTCATGTTGGCAATAGCGGCATCCAACTCATTCTTAGTTACACCGGCTCCATCTACCGAGTTCTCACCATCTTTAAAATGGTTAGTAAGTGGTGTAACTTCATTGTTAGTAATGTTGTTGTTTTCTCCAATGGTTTTGCTTGTAGTTTTCTTAAATTTAGCCATTATTTCAGACAAGGCTCTGAATTTGAAGAGAGTTCATTGATTGGCCTAGATATTAGACTTGTAGAATCTATGGTAGAAAGAGGCTTAGAACTTCAATGGTAGGTTCGTAAAATTGAGAGAAGTGCAAACATGGCCCCACAGTGGGCGCTAAATGTTTAAACCAAAAATGGTCCGAACACTAAAGGTACGTAAACCATACTTCACCAAATGATAAGTGATAGAAAATGAGACCACAACCGCAAAAAGTAAGTTAAAACACAAGAATTTTATAGTGGTTTGATCTAAAATAGATCTACGTCCACTTTGAGGCAATTTCATTATCATGGAGAAATTTACAAAATGAATTGTTCCATACATTTCTTTCATATCACTCATTCTCTCTTTAAAAATGATCTTTTACTTTCTGCTCTCTTTTAGCTTTAGATCTCACTTGAATTTAGGAAGGAATGGATTAGATCTTGTGAATTGTGATAGTTATCTTGTAGATCTTCAATCACTTAGGCATTTAGATGATCTTCCTTGATTTCGACATGAAATTATTGTTAGATCAGAGCTTTAGAGAAGATTAATGGAAGTTGGAGATCACTAGAATTGAGTTAGAGCAATTCCGGATGGAGATTGGAGAAAATGTAATTGACTTGGTTTTGGATGGAGGCAGAGTGTAACAACCCGTATTTTTGAATAACATGTTATAACATAAATGGAGGCAGAATTAAACTGTAAAATCTTAATCAAGGGAAACGGGCTGTGCCATTGCGTTCGCCTCGGAAAAATACGCGAAATAGAGTCCGAGTTTTCGAAAATCGGAGTCCGTATGACCAAGATATGGCCTCGCGAAGTTTCATGAAAAATTCACAAATTAAAGTATACTTAATTAAGTGAAATGGGTTGCGCAGAGAAATATATATATATTGATATATATATATATATAATTGAAAATTAAATAAATAAATATGCAAAAATGTTCAAAACAACGAATCGGGAGAGGGGAATAACCGAACCGGCCGATTTTTGAGGTCGACCCAAGCCCGCTGGGTCGACTAGGGGTTAATCCAGGGTGTTTGGCTGTCAACCCGTGGGCCGATTCGCTCAAATGCAGATTTTGCATTTGAATGGTTCTCATGGTTCAGCTTTAATCTAAAGGCCCTAGATGGTTCCTACACTTGACTTCTTCCCCAAGACATGCTTTGATGGCTTGGATTGAATCTAGGGTTAATCCTATGGCTAATACTATCCTAATCCTCTATAAAAAGGACCTAACACCTAGCCTAATTCATCATTATTCATTCCTACAACTAAACTATGTCAAATTTGTTCCTCTCATGGCCTCCACTCTCATGCTAAAATTCCTAAGCCTATTTCTATGAGAGATTGTGAGTTCATACAAGTGCTTTCAAACTTGTATGAGTGTTCTTAGTTTGCATTCAAGTCAAGTTGCAACATTTCTATTTCAAAGCAAGGATTTTTATTGATTTGGCTCAAGGGTTTTCATTTGGAGCTTGCATATTTGGGTTTTTGGTGCTTGCATAAGGGCTTCGTCTCAATCTTTATAATAAATAATTATTTGTGTCTTCATAGCATTGTAAGCCCTTTTCTACTTTCTTTTTAGTGAAATCTAAAGTTAAATGAATGGTGCAAGTTTGGGGTTGATCATTATGATATGCAAGTTTGGTTGATCATTATATGCAAGTTTGGTTGATCATTATATGCAAGTTTGGATGATCATTATGCAAGTTGGTTTAATCATTATGTATGACACATGTTGCAATGTTATGCAAGTTTGGGTTGATCATGTTATCATGTTATGCAAGTTAAACTTGATATTGTGAGCATAAAGCTCCAAGCTTTATGTTGAAGGTTGCATTTTGGCAACATGAAAGTTATCATATCTCTTATGATAACTTGCATGTGAGGCCAAATGCGAACTTCTAGCAACTTCTACATGTTATTTATCACCATGTATCACTCATATGCTAAGTTTGGTTTTATGCATGCTTTTGAAGCCTAATAATGCAATATGCAAGTATATGAACATATGTACATCTCATATGCCACCATGTTAAACTTGTGGCTTCAACACCTTTTTGTCATGATTATGCCAAGTTCCCTATTTTATCCTTTATGCGTTGTTGCGATTATGTAAACGATGGTATTACATTGGGGTGGGGTAACATAATGACATGAACATGGTTTTTATAACATAACGTGATATGTTAACTTGTAATTATGTTTTGGAAACATAATGGACATGACACTTAGAAAATATGAGTGTGGCCAACTCGAGGTTGGGTTGAGTTTGTAGCATAAATCTACCCGGACCCGCCCGGCTTAACTAGTGGCTACAAACAATAGGACCCAATGTGAGAAGTTGGTCATGTTGTGCACGAACCCGAGGTTAGACCAGGTTGTGGTGTAAAGCTACCCGGACCCGCCCGGCTTAACTAGTAACCACAACAAGGTCTAATGTGAGAGGTTAAAGCACATTAAGTTAATGAACGCCTCCTGATTAGGGTTAAGTCATGGTCCACTTAATACTTAACTAATTTGGGCTTGATGGATTAATCGAGGTTAAGTCAGGAGCCTTGGCTACTCTTAACCAATTTAATCCACGTGTGGATCGGGTTAACCACATTTAACCCGTTAAGAAACCCTAGTTGCGTGGTCCTTTTCAGCAGTAACCTCCTTGGTAGTATCATAAGACCCTAGGACTAGGCTAGGGTGGGGCACGATTACTGGGCTGATTGTAAGGGACCAAAAGAGACGGCTGAATGATGCCCCGGTTGTTCAGGCGGACCATGGTCGTGCACATTAAGTCCGGAGTTGAACACGGGCACCGGTAGGTTTGGACTGTGCATCATGGTATGGTGTCAAAGGGTTACACCATAGGGCCTGATACACCCTAGGGTGGACCCTGCACAGTCAACTACATTACATGATTAGGCCGCATGAAACCGACACTTGACGAGTTAGGCTTATAGGGAGCCGATCGACTAGACCGAGTAGTTGGACCTTGATTTAGGTCACCTCATGATGTTGGGCCAAGCTTGGGCCAAGGGATCAATTCTTGTTTTTACTTGACATGTTAGAATGCTAGTACACCCGTGGTGCAAAACTTAACCTTGATTATGCGATGACATCTTTATCTATCTTGTTAGTTAATCACCATGCCAGTATGTTGTTATCCTTATGTTCATCTCAGCTTCTCATGCCAGTTAACTTTACTAGTTCATAGACAGATAGTAGTAGGGCTTACCAGTCTTTTTGACTGACCTGTTTTCTTTCGCCTCTTTTCTTCCGTTTCCCCCCCTCAGGTTCTCAGGGTGGGAACATTGGAGCTTAGCTTGGATCTTTACAGCTTGCTTACTGGAATTGCTCATGTACGGTTTTGAACATTGAGCTAGCTATGGTTTATCACTTCATTTTGGGGATAGTACTTTATGTATTTCAGTTTTTCAGTTTATGCTTTTATCTATACTTTGTTGTTGGAAAATAATGACCAAGTACTTTGTTGTAACATGACTATGGTTTTGAAATGCTAAGTTTTATCCGCTGCTTTACTACTCTGTTTTACTTATATGTTCTGTCTTGTGATATCTGCATGCATGTTTACCTTGTTTAACACCCCTCCAAAGCTAATGTCCTTGCAAGAGTGGCATTGGCGGAGGTGGGGTGTTACATTTAGTATCAGAGCATGAGGTTAACAAGATTCGAGCAAAAGGTTTTTAAAACTTACCTTTTGAAAAACTATTTTCAAAACCAAATAAGTATTTTCCAAGAAAAGTCTAGTTATTTTAAAAAAGGCTATTCCCCAAAATCCATAGCACTATCCTTCGTTCCTTCATTCTGAATCTATCTATCTTTTTCTTCGTTTCAGTATGGCCGATCGCTTTAACATCCCGGAAGACGTACAAGTACCCGTCTGGTTCCGGAGGTTTATGGAGGCAAGGGCGAATGAAGCCGGCCCCGCAAACATTCCTCCTCCTTCCCCCGTCGCTAACATCTCTCCTCCTCCCGTAGCTGAGGTTCCTCCTCCCCCTCAGCATACACAAGTGAATTTCGCGGAGCTTTGCAAAGACTTTAAGGCGATGGGTTGCAAGAATTTTGACGGAACGGAGACTTCTGTGGAGGCAAGAAACTGGTTAAAGGAAACTGAAGACCTCTTTGATATCTTGGATGTGGAAGATCGTAGGAAAGTTCTGTTGGCGGTATGGCTATTGAAAGGGGAAACTGCTTATTGGTAGGTAGTCACCACCACTACTAGACCCATTGAGACTTGGGATGACTTTAGGAGAAGGTTTGGACTAAAGTTTCTATCATCGACTGAAGAGAATCTTCAGATGGAGAGCTTCCTATCTCTAAAGCAAGGGGACATGACAGTTAGGGAATACGTGGATATGTTTAATCAACTTGCTCAGTTCGGTCTAGAATTGGTAAACACAGCTCGGAAGAAGGCCCTACACTTTGCTCTAGGAAGTAATGAGCCGTTGCGCGGTTTGGCCAAGTCTCATATACCCCTGGGGGCAACTTTCGAGAGTTTGGTGAATATGGCCCTGCTTCAAGAGGGAGATAAGAGTGGCAAGAAGGAGGTCAAGGCAAATGAGTCTCAAGGCGAGAAGGTAGATTCCGGAAAAGGAGGCAAGAACAACAATAACAAGAACAAGTCAAGAGAAAGGAGGAAGTGCAACTTCGGTGGGATTACTGGGCAGATTTGGAATTCGAAGTGGGAGAAATGGTTTTCATAAAGGTTTCTCCTTTACGTAATGTGGTTCGTTTTGGAGCAGTGGGGAAGCTGGCACCAAGGTTCGTAGGACCTTTCCCTATCACAGAGAGAATTGGAAAGATGGCCTATAAGGTGGAATTGCCCGAAAAGCAAGCCGGAGTGCATAATGTCTTTCATGTCTCGCATCTCCGAAAGTGCCTTCATGAGTCCGCTGAGGTGGTTGAACCAAGCATTCTTGAAGACATTGAGGTAGAGAAAGAAGCAACCTTGAGAAAAGCTCCGATTCGTATCTTGGGAACAGAGATCAAGAAACTGAGGAATCGAGAAGTCAAATTGGTGAAAGTTCGGTGGGGTGAAGCCGACGAAGATGCAACTTGGGAAACCGATGAGAAGATGCGTGGGCTTTATCCATTTCTTTTTGAGGGTACATTCTCGACCTCTTTCCTAATTAGCATATCTTTCTGTTTATCCGCGTTTATCCTGTTTATCTTGTCATCTCGTTAATCATGTTGTGAGGATCTTAGGTAGAAACCCTTTGGATGAAACATGTATTTGAAACATGTTATGCTTGAAGGTTGCAAGTGGTTGCAAGTGTTTGCACGTGGATACTCGTGGATGCATGATACACATTAGGCACTAAGATCGGCTCACACACTTTCATACCGCATATGCATGAGTGTTTATGCTTATTCATGGATGAAACTTGTTATGCTATCACGTGGATGTTGCATATGGATGAATGTTATGTGCACTCATGTAGAGACTATGAGTTATGTTAGGAATTTGCACACATATGGACTCATTTCACTAACATGCTTTGCATTAAGGAGGTTTACTGAATCAGTAACCGCCTGATTTTTGCATTAGATAAGTACATATACACACACCTTTGCATATGATCATACAGCATTTAGAATCCTTTAAGGACAATGACTGCACGTGGATGATGTTTTGAGTAGATGGGTGATGGATGGTAGGATACGTTCTTCCTAACTTGGAGATTTCGGGGACGAAATCCTTTAAGGAGGGGAGAATGTAACAACCCGTATTTTTGAATCACATTTTATAACATAAATGGAGACAGAATTAAACTATAAAATCTGAATCAAGGGAAACAGGCTGTGCCATTGCGTTCGTCTCGGAAAAATACGCGAAATAGTCCGAGTTTTCGAAAATCGGAGTCCGTATGACCAAGATATGGCCTCGCGAAGTTTCACGAAAAATTCACAAATTAAAGTATACTTAATTAAGTGAAATGGGTTGCGCAGAGAAATACATATATATTGATATATATATATAATTGAAAATTAAATAAATAAATATGCAAAAATGTTCAAAACAGCGAATTGGGAGAGGGGAATAACCGAACCGGCCGATTTTTGAGGTCGACCCGAGCTCGCTGGGTCGACTAGGGGTTAATCCAGGGTGTTTGGCTGTCAACCCGTAGGCCGATTCGCTCAAATGCAGATTTTGCATTTGAATGGTTCTCATGGTTCAGCTTTAATCTAAAGGCCCTAGATGGTTCCTACACTTGACTTCTTCCCCAAGACATGCTTTGATGGCTTAGATTGAATCTAGGGTTAATCCTATGGCTAATACTATCCTAATCCTCTATAAAAAGGACCTAACTCCTAGCCTAGATCATCATTATTCATTCCTACAACTAAACTATGTCAAATTTGTTCCTCTCATGGCCTCCACTCTCATGCTAAAATTCCTAAGCCTATTTCTATGAGAGATTGTTAGTTCATACAAGTGCTTTCAAACTTGTATGAGTGTTCTTAGTTTGCATTCAAGTCAAGTTGCAACATTTCTATTTCAAAGCAAGGATTTTTATTGATTTGGCTCAAGGGTTTTCATTTGGAGCTTGCATATTTGGGTTTTTGGTGCTTGCATAAGGACTTCGTCTCAATCTTTATAATAAATAATTATTTGTGTCTTCATAGCATTGTAAGCCCTTTTCTACTTTCTTTTTAGTGAACTCTAAAGTTAAATGAATGGTGCAAGTTTGGGGTTGATCATTATGATATGCAAGTTTGGTTGATCATTATATGCAATTTTGGTTGATCATTATATGCAAGTTTGGTTGATCATTATATGCAAGTTTGGTTGATCATTATATGCAAGTTTGGTTGATCATTATATGCAAGTTTGGATGATCATTATGCAAGTTGGTTTAATCATTATGTATGACACATGTTGCTATGTTATGCAAGTTTCGGTTGATCATGTTATCATGTTATGCAAGTTAAACTTGATATTGTGAGCATAAAGCTCCAAGCTTTATGTTGAAGGTTGCATTTTGGCAACATGAAAGTTATCATATCCCTTATGATAACTTGCATGTGAGGCCAAATGCGAACTTCTAGCAACTTCTACATGTTATTTATCACCATGTATCACTCATATGCTAAGTTTGGTTTTATGCATGCTTTTGAAGCCTAATAATGCAATATGCAAGTATATGAACATATGTACATCTCATATGCCACCATGTTAAACTTGTGGCTTCAACACCTTTTTGTCATGATTATGCCAAGTTCCCTATTTTATCCTTTATGCGTTGTTGCGATTATGTAAACGATGGGATTACGTTGGGGTTGGGTAACATAATGACATGAACATGGTTTTTATAACATAACGTGATATGTTAACTTGTAATTATGTTTTGGAAACATAATGGACATGACACTTAGAAAATATGAGTGTGGCCAACTCGAGGTTGGGTTGAGTTTGTAGCATAAATCTACCCGGACCCGCCCGGCTTAACTAGTGGCTACAAACAATAGGACCCAATGTGAGAAGTTGGTCATGTTGTGCACGAACCCGAGGTTAGACCAGGTTGTGGTGTAAAGCTACCCGGACCCGCCCGGCTTAACTAGTAACCACAACAAGGTCTAATGTGAGAGGTTAAAGCACATTAAGTTAATGAACGCCTCCTGATTAGGGTTAAGTCATGGTCCACTTAATACTTAACTAATTTGGGCTTGATGGATTAATCGAGATTAAGTCAGGATCCTTGGGTACTCTTAACCAATTTAATCCACGTGTGGATCGGGTTAACCACATTTAACCCGTTAAGAAACCCTAGTTGCGTGGTCCATTTCAGCAGTAACCTCCTTGGTAGTATCATAAGACCCTAGGACTAGGCTAGGGTGGGGCACGATTACTGGGATGATTGTAAGAGACCAAAAGAGATGGCTGAATGATGCCCCGGTTGTTCAGGCGGACCATGGTCGTGCACATTAAGTCCGGAGTTGAACACGGACACTGGTAGGTTTGGACTGTGCATCATGGTATGGTGTCAGAGGGTTACACCATAGGGCCTGATACACCCTAGGGTGGACCCTGCACAGTCAACTACACTACATGATTAGGCCGCATGACACCGACACTTGACGAGTTAGGCTTATAGGGAGCCGATCGACTAGACCGAGTAGTTGGACCTTGATTTAGGTCACCTCATGATGTTGGGCCAAGCTTGGGCCAAGGGATCAATTCTTGTTTTTACTTGACATGTTAGAATGTTAGTACACCCGTGGTGCAAAACTTAACCTTGATTATGCGATGACACCTTTATCTATCTTGTTAGTTAATCACCATGCCAGTATGTTGTTATCCTTATGTTCATCTCAGCTTCTCATGCCAGTTAACTTTACTAGTTCATAGACAGATATTAGTAGGGCTTACCAGTCTTTTTGACTAACCTGTTTTCTTTCGCCTCTTTTCTTCCGTTCCCCCCCCCCTCAGGTTCTCAGGGTGGGAACATTGGAGCTTAGCTTGGATCTTTACAGCTTGCTTACTGGAATTGCTCATGTACGGTTTTGAACATTGAGCTAGCTATGGTTTATCACTTCATTTTGGGGATAGTACTTTATGTATTTCAGTTTTTCAATTTATGCTTTTATCTAGACTTTGTTGTTGGAAAATAATGACCAAGTACTTTGTTGTAACATGACTATGGTTTTGAAATGCTAAGTTTTATCCGCTGCTTTACTACTCTGTTTTACTTATATGTTCTGTCTTGTGATATCTGCATGCATGTTTACCTTGTTTAACGCCCCTCCAAAGCTAATGTCCTTGCAAGAGTGGCATTGGCGAAGGTGGGGTGTTACACAGAGTGAGCTTGGGGAGCTTAAGAATGGTGGAAAACCGAAATGACAGCTCTTCGGGGTGGCTTAGATCAGCCCCTTGAATGGTGGAGAAGTGGGCTATTTATAGGGGAAGTTTGGAGGTAGTGGCAATGCTGTGATTATGGTGTACAGGGTAGGAGTCATTCGTAGAAGTATTTATGAAACTGCCATTGGACAGCTGTACACAGCTGTATGCCCGACCAGAAAAGTATGAGCGACCAGGACCTAGTGTATCTTGCACGAGCGAGCAGAAAATATATGCGCGAGTGGACAAAAACATGTGCACGAGCCCATGGCACAAATTAGCGAGCAACCATGGGAATTTCCTACTGATATTACATGCGCGGCCCCACGAGATACAAGTATGAATGACCCTTGTATTGACACGTGAGCGAGCGACCCTTCTTATTATTCGATGACACAATTACAATAACCGCAACAACAAGTGCTATGCTGCTAATCCACATTTTCATTTACACACTGGTCCCCGTTCTCTGACCGCCCCCTTTATATTGCCATTACCTTTTGTTTGTTTGCGAATATGGGATTTTTTTACATGTCTTCCATTGTGATAACATAACTTGAACTTGATTGTCCTCACATGCAAGCGATGACCAACCGCCACTTGGATGGGCACTGCTCGAGCCAAGCTCTCATAATGCATGACCGAGCTCTTTAGTTTGCACGACCCCAGATTTTAGTTGGTGGCCAATCCACGTGTCCATAAGTCTTCTTCGTTGTGTTCTGCTTGATCAGACTTATTATGCTCGACCATGTCACGATGGTGCTTGACCGAATAAGCAACATATTGGTCACTGATTACTATATTCTATGAGCATGCGAGTCATGCAAATCATATTATCCTCACTATATTCGGTTCATATGGTATAGTTGTCGAGAGCTTTTCCACGTGTACATTTTTGTTTGCACAATATTGGTCACATGGCCATGAGATTCTAGGAATATGTACATTATGTATACGTATGATTTACACATGTTTGACAGCTTGCCAAGTCCATATACTGTACACTGTAAAGTATGCCTTTTACGCGAGCACGTTGTTTGCAAACTGAAATGCCCGATATGCCTTATACGCGAGCACACTGTTTGCAAACTGAAGTGCCCGATCCTTATGTTGGGCTAACATTAACTCACACCCTGTGCGAACATACTCCGCCAATCTTTATAATCATATAATATATTTGTTTTGTGATTTTGTCTTTACTCAGACTACACCGTGTTTCAACTTTAGCCAACCCATAGTTCATTGACCAGTTTATACACGTTACATATTCCCATAATGTTGATCCATGTTTACGTTAGGTAAAATATAATGGCGCATGACAGCTTATATGACCGACCAGGGATGCTCGAACGACCAGCTGTACGATGTTGCTCGACCGACAAAGGCTCACCGCTCGACCACGCTCCTCTTAATGACAGACCAATTCGTTCAGGTGGTGACTGATCATCATGGGTGAACGAGAAGTATGGATGAATGACTTGATATACATAATCTGGTTTTGTCACTATATTGGACAACTGAAATATCAATTCTTTGAACCGCGTTAATAATGGAGTTAACATCCAACAAGGGTTGTAGTCATCTAGATATTCTTCATTTTCTCAATAAGGGTATTAATTCAGTTGTAATTTTGTTTATTTTTGGTTTTGACCCATTGAGCGTGTAACGGCCCGCCAAACACCAGCCGACATTTCCATGAAATGCGTTGTGCTAATGCCCGACTAGCACAGGATGGTCGTCAAAGGAAAAGGGTTTTAAAACTATAAATCACCCACGAACCTGTAGTATATCTCACAACACATGGAATAAAATATAATAATAACATAACTTGACTTAAAACAGGCGAGACTGTGCATAAGCTGAAAACTAAACCATATCCATTAGAGTAGAGAAATCCAAAATACAACTTATGATACAAACCATTATTACAACTTAAAATACTATCTCCAAAGAGGAAATAAAAGAGGTACACTACTAATGCCCAAAGCAGTGACTAGCAAAAACACAGGAAGAATATGTATATAGTACGTGGAAGCCTCTTACTCGTCTTTGGACAGCTACTCGTGCATCACCACCTAACCTGCCTTTAGTCTGCTCGTTTAGGAGCACCCAGAGTAATAAGAAGAGACATAAAACTCTGGGATAGATGAAAGACTGGTATGAGCGATAACTAGTTTATAACACTGAATTGAGCAATAACAGGTATAAGAAATCATATCTGACCTGGACCTCCAACCAAAGACAGCACAACAAGATGTACAATACTCTAAGATAAACACTAACATAGAGTGTAAAATGGGACTGTGCGTGTCATGGTGATAGCAAACATCAAACATAGCAATCATTCTCACATCTCTCACTTAGTGCGTAAAGCATACGATATCCGCCGCTTTGGTCACCAAATCCATTGGGGCGATGATGGGTCCATGCCCTTCTGGACTCCGTACAACTATTGCTATGATCATGCCCTTCTGGTCTATAGCCAATAACCATTCCCAATCCAAACTTCCCTGGCTCTGGGGTACAGGCCAACCAGTCCATACATCCTATGGCTCTGGTTCGTCTGCATGCCCCCTCTCCCAACGGTGAACCAAAGTTATAAATATCGATAACTCCTTTGCACATGTCCCGCAACAAAGCCAAACTCTAGAAGTTACTCGTTGGTTCCCATCTAGATCCTTAGCGATAATTTCTCATTTAGACTTCCTTTGCATCTCGGGTTTTAGTCGGGTTGGTGCTCGGATCGATTCGCCATCCCCTATTCGGTTCGGTTCGAGTCTTCCCCGTCCTATCTGATTCGGCTCAGGTCTCCTCCTACTATCCGGTTCGGTTCGGGCTTCTCCTCCTATCCGGTTCGGGTCTCCTCCTCCTATCCGGTTCAGTTCGGGTCTCCTTCTCTCCTTCTCCTATCCAGTTTGGTTTGAGTTTCCTTCTCCTATCCGGATCGGTTCTGGTCTCTTCCTCCTATCCGGATCAGTTCGGCTCTCTTTCTCCTATCCGGATCGGTTCAGGTTTCTTTCTCCTATCCAGTTAGGATCGGGTCTTCCTCCTAACCGGACCTGAAAATCTACAACTTTCTCCAGCAAGCTATTTTTTCCCAAACGATGGTGTTTGCAACCATTCTAACCTTCCTATGACATTACAAAACATTCCAAACAGCAGTAACAACATATAGAATCAATCAAAAACATTAAGACATCATTCGTACGAAATACTTTAGGTCAAACATATCCAAAAAGCATGATTTTCCCCTTAATCCCCTTAATTATGTTTTAACTATAGGATTAGCAAACTTTATCCAAATTAACCCATATTTTCACCAATGACATAAAATAATATTCAAGAATTTCTACATATTTTTCCAGATTTTTATGATGCATAATTTCGCTAATTATTACTAATCACCCCTAATTAGCCGTAATTAGTGAATAAAAGTGCAAATCACTCACCTAAGCCACAAATGAAATCTTAAATCTGAAACTACAATGTTATGGCATAGATCTCTATGTATTGCAGCAACTTGGTCTCTGATTTGATGCTAATTTGACTTGATTTTGTGTAGTTTTGGTTAATTAGTGGTTAAAAAGCGATTAGGAAGCAATTGGAATGAGATTTGGAAGATGGAGGCCATTGCTAGGTTGAAGAAATGAAAGTGGGGGCTAAGAAAAGTGAAATGAGATGGTTTGCTAACTCATTTCATCCTCTCCATAATCCTAACCCCGAAATGGGTTATTGACCCATCCGCTAATTACCCTATTAAGCACGATTAAGCTGTTTTTCACTTTCCAATCCTTATTTCAGCCATATCTCCCAAACGGTAAGTCCGTTTGATTAATATGACCACTCTACGTAAAGGTAAACCATCATCCAAATCCAATGGAAGTCGGCTTAGGTCAAAAATCCTTACCAATCAAAAATTATAGGCGAAACAAGATTCACCAAGGGTAAAACGGTCATTAAAAAATCTGCAGAAATTGAGAACATGGGAAATGACCCCAATATTCGTTCCCCAAAGTTACACAACCATAAGACTTCGTATGAGAATGAAATAAATATTCTACGATCCTCCGATTCGTAGAATGCGGGTCGTTACACTCTCCCACCCTTAAGAAATTTCACCCCCGAAATTCCTTATCTAAGAAAACAGCCAAAAGGACCTGCATGCCTATCAACCATTCGCAACAATCAAACATACGAAATAAACACAACAAGCCTATCCTAACATGCAAAATTACTATATCGTAATTAAAACCTTACCAAGTAAAGAGCTCTAGATATGACTTCCTTATGTTCTCCTCCGTTTCCCAAGTGTAGTCACTCTCATTGTCACCCCACTGGACATTAACCAGTTTCACCATCTTCCTCCAAAGTTGCTTCGTATTGTGTTCGACAATACGAATCGGTATACGGATTCCAACTGCCTTGGGTTTTACCTCTATTTCATCCAACTGATCTGGTGAAATAGTCATATATGAATCATGCACAAACTTCCTTAACTGGGAAACATGAAATACGTTGTGCAATCCTACCATCTTGTCTGGTAATCCAACTTTATACGCTAAATTCCCTACTTGCTCGAGAACTAGAAATGGATCAACAAACCTTGGTGCCAACTTACCCCTCCTAACAAATCGGATCATACTTTTAAATGGAGAAATCTTGACGAATACCAAGTCGCTAATGCAGAATTTTGAGTCTCTTCGTCTTTTATCAGCATAACTTTTCTGTCTATCTTGGGCAGCCTTCATTCGCTGTTGAATAACCTTGACCTTATCTGAAGTTTCTCTTATTACATCCGGCCCAAGCACAAACTTCTCATCAGTTTCCAACCAACAAGATGGTGAGTTGCACGGTCTTCTGTACAAAGCTTCAAATGGAGCCATACCAATACTGGACTGATAACTATTATTGTATGCGAAATCACCTAGGTGCATATGGTCATCCCATGACCCTCTAAAGTCCAATATACAAGCTCTTAAGAGATCCTCTAATAAATGATTCACGCTCTCAATTTGACCACCGGTTCGGGGATGGTACGCGGTACTAAGATGTAATTCTGATCCCAAAGCCTCTTGTAAGCTCTTCCAATACCCACTAGTAAATAATGGATCTCGGTCACTAACAATACCTTTAGGTACTCCGTGGAATCTCACTACCCACATCATATACTGTTCCACTAACTTAGCTGCCGTTATATTCGACTTGACCGGTATAAACCTTGCACTCTTGGTCAATCGATCCACAATCACCCAAATGCTATCATGACCCGATCTAGTCCTTGGCAAACCGTCAACGAAATCCATTGAGACTTGTTCCCATTTCCATTCAGGGATTTCCAATGGTTGTAACAAACCACTAGGCTTCTTTTGCTCGGTTTTAACTAACTAGCAGTTCATGCACTTGGATATAAACTTACCAACGTCTCTCTTCATCCCTTCCCAGTAGCATGTTTGCTTCATGTCTCAATACATCTTGTTACCACCGGGAATTATAGTCAGTTTCGAGTGATGACATTCCCTAAGAACTTCATCTCTCAAAAGGATTTAAATCTTCATCAGCAAAGATGGTTAGATTTCTTGGCTTAGTATGATTTCAATATCGCATACACACACGGGAAAGGCAATGCGGAGTTGACGCATTTAGTAGGAGACATGCCAATTTGGGGACTATGTTTCTAGAATGGAAGCAACTAGAATATATCACAAGATATGATTTCAGACCTAATTGTGAATTAGATCCATAGATGTTAGCAAGTTTGACAATCAGACCCACTTGATGTAACACCCCTAAGTCCCACATCGTGGAAGCCTGTGTGAAGTGGGTACTTATATAGTAGAGCCCATCTCTTACTAATGCCAAGGCCTTTTGAGGAACAAAACCCCATGCCTATACGGTGGCTAAGTTGGGGACAATATCTTGCGTGAACGGAGGTGCGGGCTGTTACAGTGGTATCAGAGCGATTACCCAGCCGAAATTGTGGCTACTGTGTGGACCACAGCGCCTGGGTGAGGTGCTTGTGATCCAACGGGGACGTTAGGCTCTGTAGGACGGGGGAATGTAACACCCCTAAGTCCCACATCGTGGAATCCTGTTTGAAGTGGGTACTTATACAGTAGAGCCCGTATCTTACTAGTTCCGAGGCCTTTTGAGAAACAAAACACCACAACTATACGGTGGCTAAGTTCGGGACAATTTCTTGTGTGAACGGAGGTGCGGGTTGTCATAGAGCATAAACAAAATTTGTTTTTGGTGAGTCAATAAAGATGGTGGTTGTGTGGAATATCGTGTGTTCATATTTCCAATAATATTTTGTTCTTGTTTATTTTTCAGTCACATTCATCTCCAAGTGATTAGGTGAAAAAGATCCTCCTTTTTTGGGGTGTTTTGTCAAACTTCTGTCACACAAAACCCTAACAGTTGGTATCGAAACTAGATCATCACAATGCTTAGAGTGATTTTGGATTGGAATTTTTTTATTTTTGTTTGGAAAAAACAATTTTTTGATGTCGGATATGATGGCTCTTCTGAAGATGACTATTATAACGAACTGGGATTTTCAACCTAGAGCATCAACACAAATACCAATGTCGACTATCCGAGCATTGGAAATACCAGATCACTGATAGAAAGAAGTTAGAGGGTGAGAGTAGATAAGATATAAAATTAGAATAGAAGAAGGAGAAGAACATAACAACAAAATCAAAGTAACATGAATTTCACAGCAGAACAAAAAAAATATAGTATACAACATAACTTTGAACTACAAATCGCTGATTTGTATATACATAGCATCATTGGATTATAACATTTACATCACAACGAAAATAAATAATAGCTAGAAAATGCTACCGAAGCCTCCTACTCCAAGCTCCATCTAGTGTATCTGTAAATCCTGACTACTTGACTGCCTGTACAAATTTAGGCACCCAAGAGTTTACGGTAAAACAAAACAAAATAAACTTTGGGTCAGTCATGGGAATGGTGTGAGTAAACAAATTAAAAAAGTTTGAGGAAATAAACGATATCTCATAAGACCATGCCGCATGGAACAGGTTTTTCTCCTGTATGAGAATCCGAAACACTTGATTTATCATTCAAAATCCTTTTTGAAAGAAATGATAATCTTTATATCGAAACTCTTTTTATATTCTAATAGTTTCTACCAACCACAACTAAATTATCATCTAGCAGAACGCTTTCATCTCACATTCCACATACATAATCGTTAATTAAAATCCATGAGTGCTTATTTGATAATGGATTCCAACTGGCAAGCTATGGAACCACCTTACGATAGTGTATCTCTAGAGAGGAATACACTGGGTTCAACAAGAACATCTTATAACCCAGGCTAAACACAACCGGTCACACATTTCGCTTGAGTGTACCGAATGTATTATCACCAACCGTTGGGATCAGGAACCATTTCCCGAAAAGGACAGCATCGAAATAGATTCTAGAAGTAAATGGAATTTCTCTAGATCAGGTGACAATACGTCCTATTTGGCAGCTAACCACTTAGCCATGCGACCTACCCGATTTTATACCAATTCCTGGTTGTGAGGCTAGAGGCCATAACGTATAGATCACACCTTTATTTACTTTGAGTGTCACATCGTCATACCCGCCAAATCACGAATTGATTTCCCCAAAAATACCACGAGTATGTAGCTAAGAGAAATGAATTCCTCTGCTACCAAACGTAAATACGTTTGAAGAGATCAACTTGTGCGATCTATTAAATATACTCTGTCAGATATTCTTCCATACAAGTTGTCCTTGGACTGGACAAACCAAAGGCACTATTCCGTAAATCTATCTTAGACAATTTCTACCAAGGATTGCCAGGACAACCCTTGCATAAACTCCGTCCTTAATTATCTTCATCATATTTGATTCGCAATGCTAATGCCCATACAGAGTGGTTTTCAGATAATAAATATGATCCCTATCTCTCCGTGTTGACAATGGAAAAATGGTTAAAACTTTGATAGTAAGTTATTTAACTATCAAAGGAAAACATCCATACACACAACAATCTTATTTCCGAATGGAAATTTAATCGATCAATCATCAATCAACATTTTTTCCCTTTTTAAATTAATTTATCATTAATTTATTCAATTTAATTTATTCAGTTCCCCATTTCCCTTTTCCATATATTCATAAATTCTTATTTTCTAAATTTAGAGAATATACCTCATTACCATTGGAAAACGTTTCCATTTCTTATTCACGCATCGCTATCGTCCCATAACTACTATTTACTAATTGTAAACTAGTAAGAGAAAAATTCCCTGAATATTAACCCCGGAGGTCGAAACAAACGTCAAATTGATATCTAGAAAGTTGTTCAACATATATAATCTCCAGTCGGTTTCTAACTTCCTTAACTCCTTTTCTTATCTTCTTATCAAATCATTTTTTATGCAACTCTCAGATTCAGTTTACGAATCCAATTCTTTTATAAAAACATTGTTTATAACGATAACGTTATAATCCCTACTTTCGAAATATCTAACTTCAAATATAACTTTTATTCATTAATTTGAATAAATAAAAATTAATAAATTTATTAAATATATAAATCTTGGTTTAAAAACCGGAAAGTAAATAGTAATTTCCTACATTCGATACAGTCGAAATCTAATGGATAATTCTCTCTAGAAAAATCTCTATTCGATAACTCTCCTTCGAATAATCGTTATTCGATTAACTCTCTCTCGAATAACCTATATTCAATTAGCTCTCTTCGAATAACATATATTCGATTTACACTCTTTAAATAACTTACATTCGATTAACTCTCTTCGAATTACTTACATTCGATTAATTCCCTGTGAATGACTTACATTCGATTAGCTCTCTTCGAATGACTTACATTCGATTAACTCTCTTCGAATGACTTACATTTGATTAACTCTCTTTCCCGTCTCATTCAAATCCCATTTAAATTCCTATTTCAAAACCCAATTTCTTTATAAATGTTTTAATTTATAAAATATTTATTTTAATCCATTGTTTACATCGAATGTAAAAAATATTTCTTTTATATAATCAATTCAGTTTGATTTTGTATTTTAAAATAATAACCCCTTTCCAAATTCTATTTATACTTTTATTTATAGAATTGTTCACACGAAATCTCCTTTTTACTTGTAACACTTAAATCTCATTTATAGTTCCCTTTTCACTGCTATGTTCGCATTCAATTTGAAATATCGGTGTTAAAACCGATTTTTACTTCTCTATATAAATTCAGACTTATATATATAACTATATTTTATATTTATCCAATAATAAATATATTAATTAATTCATAAATTTTCTTATAAATTAATCTTATCAATCTATCTGTTAAAAATAGATTTCTAAGAAAAATCCACTTTTATCCATTTTCTTACAATTTTTTATATCTTGAAAATTACCTTTTTATAATTTTATTAATTTCCCAAATATTTCCCTTTATAATTCTATTGTTTTCCAAATATTTCCTTTTATGAAATTCTATTCATTTTATAAAATATTTCCTTTTATAATCTATTTATTTTATAAAATATTTCCTTTATAATCTTCTTATTTCTGAAATAAATATTTTATTTTCAATATACGCTTTGAAAATTCCCTTTATACATTCCAGTATTTCTTATGGTATTTAAAATACCACATAACAAGACCAATGTCATCATAATCAATCACATGTTATATATCACATCATATATCACAATATATATATATAAACAGTATTATAAATATGAGGAATCCTATTGGATCCCTCCAACCTATTTCCTTGCATCACAAATGTTAAACAATATAAATAGTGTAATGACCCGCATTTTCAACGATATAATAATTAATTAATTTAATTATTTAAAAGGTGATTAAAAGGATTTCATGGTCGTTGAATTAAATAATGGAGAATATTTAATTAAAATAAGAAATTAAATAATATATTTAATTCTGGAATAATCAGAATTGGCTGAAATGGCGATATGGTGTGAAATGGATCATCTGTGATATTTAATTCAGTTTAGAATTAAATTAGAATAACGAATATATTATTTGAACGAAGTTTGAACATATAATTGTATTATAATTAAAATCGAGCTTGAAATGGCGCTGCAGTTCATAATTTGGCGATTTGAACTTCAACTGAGTGTACAGGGTTCGTTTTAAATCGGATTTCTGTGAAACAAGAAACGTGTGAAGCTGGCGAAGTATATCTTTTTGGTGGAAGAGAAAAATCTGGATTTCGTTGTGTAGATTTTGATTTATGTCCAAATCAATTTTTAGAAAAAGTCGCTGTGAAATTCCTTTATAATTTGCAATTCTCTATATACGTTATAAAAGGGAATTTCGATATAAATTGAAATTCGATTCAACCTGGACTTGGAATATCAAATATATAATAACCCTGGAGTTTTATGATATCGTATATGAATATATACGATAATATTAAATTAATAATATTAAATTTAATTATTTTTAAATATATTTATATATTTAAAAGGGCTATTTAGAGATTTAAAAATAGCCAATTTTGCAAACGACCTCGGAATTCGACGAAACTAACTTTGTTGGATCCGCAACATCAAATTTTTGTCAGATATCAAGTTTCGTGATTTTTAGAGACAATATGTGGCCGTATTGATTTTTAAAGTGAAAAACAGTCAATAATTTGATCTTCAAAAATACACTGTGTGAGCAAACAGAGTCAGAATTCGACGAAACTAGTTTCGTTGGGACTATAATGTCGAACTGTAGCTGTATGCCGATTTTCATGATTTTTAGGTATCATGTGTGTTCGTAGGGATATTTAGAGTGCAGGAACGAATAAAAATCTATAATATAAAATTACCTAGCAAAATATCCTAACCTATGTGAGATCCTAAACAAGCCACATCGTCTAACTTTCTCAGCCATATAAGATTTTCGTTCTGTTATATAATCTCTTCTCAGCTGAAACATTTACCATTTTTTTTGATAAACAAATCCTCTTGTAAAATCATTTAAAAACCAAAAAACATTCCTAAAATCACATAATCTATATATATGGATTCACGACATTAGTTGTTTTGATCTGATATGGTTCTGGGAGGGTGCAACGGCTGTTCTGGGAATGGGTTTTCCTTCAGCGAGTTCTAGGGCTGATGATTTCAAGAGATACAAGCATCGATTCATGATTTGGGTTATGCTGTGGTGTTTGTAGGATCGAATAGTTGGTTTTTTTGGATTTTTCTGGAAATAAAACCGTCGATGTCCTCACTGGAGTCGCAATGGGAAGCTGCTCGACGGAAATAGATTGAGGGGTGCGAGTTCGGGTATGAGGGTATAGATGGATAGGCATCTCGAAGGGGGAATTTTTGGTAGTGGTTTGGGAATTTTTGGTGTTCATGGAAGGTGCAGTGGGAGTTCAAAGTTTGGAAATGGTTTAGGTGTTAATGAAGCAGGATTCGGGGAAGAAGGGTGTCCACGAAACAAGCGGGTTGGGCTTTGAAGTTAGTGGGCCGAGGATCGAAAGGGTTCAGCCCATTTAATTTTAAACCCAAGTTTTATTTTATTTCAATGTATATAAATTTCAAAATAGTATAACTCTTCCATATTGTATCAGAATTGGACAAAACAAGATCCATTAGGATCGTATGTACGGGAGCAACACAATGGAACTGACTGAGAATGGATTGGAGGTAGTTTGAATTTATGGCGAAATAAATTGTTTGATTCAAATCAAACAAACAGTTTATCACTCTTTAACGATGAACCGCCAAAGTGAGTAAAACTCACCAACTCTGAACAGTTATATTTTTATAACGTATTTTTAGAATTGTTAATCATCTGTTGATTGTTGTGTGTTAACTGTTTGGTTGAATTTCTTATGTGTTGGTTGAAATTATAGATAACGATGTGTATATATAAATCGTTGATCTAATATCGATTCTGTTTAGCAGAATATTTCTTAGTGAAATATTATCGATGTTAATTATAGTGTCTAACATTGTGATGCAGGGAAATAGGTTGGAGGAATCCAACTAGATTCCTCAACATTTATTTTACTATTATTCATAATATTGTGATATATGATGCGATATATAATCTATTGTTGATTATGTGTGGTTGGACGATATTTATCATTGTTAAATGGTAGGTTAAATACCATGAAAAATATTAGGATGTAAAAAGGGGATTTTCAAAGTGTATTTTGAAAATAAATTATTTATATAAAATCAATGGATTTTATATATATAAAAGGAAAAGGGTTTTATAAAAGGGAATAATTATAAAATCAAAGTGTTATAAAGGGAAAGGTTGTAAAACAAATAAAAGGGAAAATATTTGTAAAACAAATGAAAAGGGATTATTTATTTGGAAAAAAAAAGATATTATAAGGAATACTTATTTAGAAAATAAATAGAATAAAGGAGTATTTATTTAAAAAATAAATAGAATAAAGGAATATTTATTGGGGAAATAAATAGAGTTAATGAAAAGGAGTTAATAATCGAATTTAGTATTCGAAGGAGTTAATTGAATTTAGTTATTCGAAAGGAGTTAATCGAACATAGTTAATCAAAATGGAGTTAAACAAAAATTAGAAACTGACTAGTGATTAATAAGTTGAATGGTTTCCTGAGTTCGATCTGATGTTGGTTTCGGCCTTCGGGGTTTATATTTAGGAAGTTGTTCTCTTGTTAGTTTATAGTTAGAGTCTGATAGTTGTGGAAGGATAGTGATACATAATTAAGCCATGGAAATGTTTTCCAGTGTTAACAACATATATTTTCTAATCATATAAAATAAGGCAATGTGAATATATATATATATATGTGAAATGATGATTGATCGATATAATTTCCATCTGGAAATAATATCGTTGTTTGCACACGTGTTTTTCTTTGATAGTTAAACCACAGACTATCAATGTTTTGACCATTTTAACATTGTTAATCTGGAGAGATCGGTTGGATTATTATCCAAAGAACCACTCTGTATTGGCATAAGCGTTGCGAATCATATATGCCAAAGATAATTGAGGAGAGAGTAAAGTGCAAGGGATATTGTATAAGTCTTAGTTAACAGTGCCTAAGATGGATGTACTGAATAGTGCCTTCGGTTTGTCCAGTCCCATGAAAACTTGTATGGATGAAGGTCTGACAGAGTATATCTAATAAATCGCGTAAGTTGATCTCTTCAAACGTATTCACGTTTGGTGGCGGAGGAATTAGTTTCTCTTAGCTGTATACCCGTGGTATGTTTGGATAAATCAATTTGTGATTTGGCGGGTATGACGATGTGACATTCAAAGCGAATGAAGATGTGGCATGTAAAAGATAAGCGTAGCTTCTAGCCTCACATCCGGTAAATGAAAGAAATCGGGCAGGCAGCATGGTTATGTAGGTCGCACCTATTAGGGCGTATAATCACCTGATCTAGAGTTTCGTTTACTTCTAAAAATCTATTGTTGATGCTGTCCCATTCGGAAAACGGTTGCTGATCCCAACCGTCGGTGATATACATTCGATACACTCAAGCGAAATGAGTGGTCGGTCATGTGTGGCCGGGTTGCAAAATGTTCTTGTTGAACCCAGTGTATTCCTCTCTAGAGGTACACTAGCGAAAGGTGGTTCCATACCTTGTCATAGTTGGAAATTTATTACCCAATACGTGCTTGCGGTTTTGATTGTATACTATATATGTAGAACGTGAGATGAAAGCGTTTCTGCTAGATGATTATTATATTGTGGTTGATAGACATTATTATAATATCAAAAGGTTTTTGATATAAAGAAAATTTGGATTCTCATAAGGGAAAAACCCGTTCCGTTATACAGTGTGGTCTTATAAGATATCGTTTAATGGCTCAATCTGTTTTAAACTGTTTTACTCATACCAATCCCAAGACTGACCCGGAGTTCATTTTGTTTGTTTTCCCTAAACTCTTGGGTACCCAATTTTATATGGGCATTCAAGTAGTCAAGATTTTACAGATATACTTGGAGAGCTGGAGGCTTCAGGATCATATAACTATTGTTTATTTCCGCTGTGTTGTAAGTGTTGTACTTTAATAAAGATGTATATTCAGGTACATATGTATATTTCAAAGTATGTTATATATATTATATGTTATTCGTTCCGCTGTGAGGTTCGTGTTACTCTAATTTTGTGTTCTTCTTCTTCTTCTATTCTAAGTTTCTATCTTATCTTTCCTCACTCTCTAACTCCTTTCATTAACTACCGGTTTTTTTTCTTGATGTTTGGTTAGTCGTCATTGAGTTTATGTCGATAACCAAAGTCCCTTAAAAACCGGGTCGTTACAGTTGGTAGCAGAGCATAAGGTTAAGTGAATTACCTTAGCTCTGTGGCGTGACTTGGTAGAGAAAGGGTTAGTAATACCATAGATTGAGTTTGAGTGTATATATACGAGAGCGTATTTGTTGTTCAATATAAAATGGTTTTATATTGTGGAGATTTATTGATTGAGTGGCTTATGAATTTCTGGTTGATCAGTTTGATCCACTGTGTCGACAGGAGTTATTAAACACTTGAATACGATGAACCGACATGGTATGTTTTGAAAAGAGGGTAATGAAATAATTTTACCCAAATTATATTTTGATATAAAAAAAATTGATATTGAAATGATTATAATATATAGGATATACTGGTTGTTATTATAATAGAGTAAGATTATAAAAATGCGAAATGGTTATGTAAATAGCCGATCAGAATTCATATAAGTGAAATACGTGAAATGAAGTGAATTAAATCTGAAATTTAAGTCAGAACTGAAATTTCAAACCTTGGAAATTTGGAAAGTGTTGTAATTGGATTTGGGATAAATATATGAGAATTTTAAAATCCTGGGAGATTTTAAATTGTTTGAGCATGGTATTTTGAAATATATTTCAAAGTGGAAATGTTCAGAAATGATTTTTGAAAGTGATATAGTATTGAACTCACTTCGGTTGCTGGAAAATAAATTCCGATGTCGATCCGGACATCATCGGTGTTCATTTTCGAGTTGTAAGTGACGGATTACAACCAAAGAGATTGTTTTTGAAATTGTTTAGAAAAGCAAGTTGTTGGAATCCTACAAAGGAAAACTTGGTTTTTGAGAAAAACAAAGCTGTTTAAAACTCCCAGGAAAAAGATTGTTCGATCTAAAACCAAATTGAATTGGAATTTGCAAAAGAAAATTAGAGTTGAATTGGATTAGAAGGATATCGAGAAATTTGGATTTTGTGTGATAGAAATTTGCAATGAGATTCGGTTTGGATAAAAGCGAATGGTTGTGTTGAAAATAAAAACTGACTGGAAATTGGTTGAGACGATGCTGGCATATGTGAACTGATAATAGGTGAAAGTGATAAAGTTTATATGCCCGACAAAAAGGAACAAGTTTATATTTGATATAAGCATGAGATTTATTAGCCGAATTGGCAAGCCGCTTGGCTGTTTGATTTTCTTTTGGGCTGGAGAAGGCCTAGAGAGGTGAGTTGGAGTTTTACCGATAGGGCTCTGTACAAAGGAGGTTATGGCGAATTTTTCCGAAAATTTAGGGTGTTAGAAAATTTTCAGAATTTTTGAAAATTTTCGTTAGTAAGAATAAATTAATAATTTAATTGAAATTAAATTGGTTCAGTTGAAACTGAAGTTAAGAAGTGAACAAATAAGTTTTCACCAGTCGATAGGGTTTGTTTTATAACTTAGCAATTTCGAGGACGAAATTATTTTAAGTAGGGAAGAATGTAATGACCCGCAATTTCAGTGATATAATAATTAATTTATTTAATTATTTAAAAGGTGATTAAAAGGATTTCATGGTTGTTGAATTAAATAATGGGGAATATTTAATTAAAATAAGAAATTAAATAATATATTTAATTCTGAAATAATCAGAATTGGCTGAAATGGCGATATAGTGTGAACTGGATCATCTGTAATATTTAATTCAGTTTAGTTGAATTAGAATAACGAATATATTATTTAAACGAAGTTTGATTGTATAATTATATTATAATTAAAATCGAGCTTGAAATGGTGTTGCAGTTCGTAATTTGGCGATTTGAACTTCAACTGAGTGTACAGGGTTCGTTTTAAATCGGATTTCTGTGAAACAAGAAACGTGTCGAGCTGGTGCAGTATATCTTTCTAGTGGAAGAGAAAAAATCTGGATTACGTCATGTAGATTTTGATTTACGTCCAAATCAAATTTCAGAAAAGTCATTGTGGAATTCCTTTATAATTTGCAACGCTTTATATACGTTATAAAAGGGAATTTCGATATAAATTGAAATCCGATTCAACCTGGACTTGGAATATCGAATATATAATTACCCTGGAGTGGTATGATATCTTATATGAATATATACGATAATATTAAATTATTAATATTAAATTTAGTTATTTTTAAATATATTTATATATTTAAAAGGGCTATTTAGAGCTTCAAAAATAGCCAGTTTTGCAAACGACCTCGGAATTCGATGAAACTAATTTTATTGGATTCGCAACATCAAATTTTTGTTAGTTATCAAGTTTCGTGATTTTTAGAGTCAGTATGTGGCCGTACCGATTTTTAAAGTGAAAAACAGTCGATAATTTGACCTTTAAAAATACGCTGTGTGAGCAAACGGAGTAAGAATTCGACGAAACAAGTTTCGTTGGGACCGTAATGTTAAACTATAGTTGCATGCCGATATTCATGATTTTTAGGTATCGTGTGTGTTCGTAGGGATTTTTAGAGTGCAGGAACGAATAAAAATCTATAATATAAAATTACCTAGCAAAATATCCTAACTATGTGAGATCCTAAACAAGCCACATCGTCTAACTTTCTCAACCACATAAGATTTTCGTTCTGTTATATAATCTCATCTCAGCCGCAACATTTTTTCATTTCTTTTGAAAAACAAATCCTCTTGTAAAATCATTTCAAAACCAAAACAAATTCCTAAATTCACATAATATATATATATGGATTTACGACATTAGTTGTTTCGATCTGATATGGTTCTGGGACGGTGCGAGTGCTGTTCTGGGAATGGGTTTTCCTTCAACAAGTTCTAGGGCTAATGATTTCGAGAGATACAAGCATCGATTCGCGATTTGGGTTATGTTGTTGTGTTTGCAGGATCGAATAGCTTCACTTAGTTTTTTTTTTTGGGATTTTTCTGGAAATAAAACCGTCGATGTCATCATTGGAGTCGCGATAGGAAGCTGCTCGACGGAAATTGATTGAGGGTTGCGAGTTCGGGTTTGAGGGTATGGATGGATAGGCATCTCGAAGGGGGAGGTTTTGGTAGTGGTTTGGGAATTTTCGGTGGTTCATGGAAGGTGCAGTGGGAATTCAAATTTTGGAAATGGTTTAGGAGTTACTGAAGCAGGAGTCGGGGAAGAAGGGTGTCAACAAAACAAGCAGGTTGGGTTTGAAGTTAGTGGGCCGAGGTTCGAAAGGGTTTAGCCCATTTAATTTTAAACCCAAATTTTATTTTATTTCAATGTATATAAATTTTGAAATGGTATAACTCTTCCACACGGTATCAGAATTGGACGAAACAAGATCCGTTAGGATCGTATGGACGGGAGAAACACAATGGAACTGACTGAGAATGGAATGGAGCCAGTTTGAATTTATGGCGAAATAAATTGTTTGATTCAAATCAAACAAACAGTTTATCGCTCTTTAACGATGAACTGCCAAAGTGAGTAAAACTCACCAACTCTGAACAGTTATATTTTTATAATGTATTTTTATAACTGTTAATCATCTGTTGATTGTTGTGTGTTAATCTAATATCGATTCTGTTTAGCAGAATATTTCTTAGTGAAATATTATCAATGCTAATTATAGTGTCTAACATCTGTGATGTAGGGAAACAGGTTGGAGGAATCCAACTGGATTCCTCAACATTATTTTATTGTTATTCATATATTGTGATATATGATGCGATATATAATCTGTTGTTGATTATGTGTGGTTGGACGATATTTATCATTGTTAAATGGTAGGTTAAATACCATGAAAAATACTGGGATGTAAAAAGGGGATTTTCAAAGTGTATTTTGAAAACAAATTATTTATATAAAATCAATGGATTTTATATATATTGTAACGACCAGGGATTTTCGACCCCGAAAATCGACACACAAACACCATGTCGACATTCAAGCATTGAAAACACCTGAATGTTATGAGAAAGAAATTAGAGGATGAGAAAAGAAGGAAAGAAATATTAGAATAGAAGAGAAGGAGAAGAACATCAGAATCTCGCAGTGGAAAGAATAAAGTATAATATTAAATCTCTTTATATAAAAAGAACTGTATATACATACATACCAATCATCAGAGTACATCATATATCAGATTCGGCGGAAATAAACTTTGAATAACTAATGGTGAAGCCTCCTGCTTCCAGCTCTTGAATCTCCAGCGATACCTAACCTGTTAATATACCCGGTCTGACCCGAGCACATTTGATTTAAAACAAAATTCACCGGGTCATTCTGGAATACTTTCAGTGGTAAATTCATATGGCAACCACTTGTTTAACTTTGAAAATCCGTTTGAAAGAGAAGGATAATAGTAAGACCAGTCCACACATAAACACATATAGTTTTTACCTTACTATAACCCAAAACACTTTTGAAATCAATATCTTTTCTGATATTATGATAGTGTCTATCAAATCACAAATAAATATCAATCTAGTAGAACGCTTGCATCTCACGCTCTACATGTATAGTACATAAACAAAACCGCAGGCGCTTATTGGAGATTGGATTCCAACTATGACAAGGTATGGGACCACCTGCCGATAGTGTATCTCTAGAGACGAACACACTGGGTTCAACAAGAACGTCTTGCAACCCGGCCACACATGACCGACCACTCATTTCCCTTGAGTGTATCGAATATATTGTCACCCCACGGTTGCACAACTACCGTTTTTCCCGAGAGATACAGAAACGAAAAGAAGTAACAAATATGAATATCCTCTAGACGGTGACAATACACCCTAATGAGCGTGACCCACATAGCCATGCTGCCTGCCCGATTTTTGTCATTTCCCGGTTGATGAGGCTCGAGGTTATAATTGACTTTTGAACCATCTGGCTATCATTCGCTTTGGATTCCATATTGTCACGTCATCCAGGAATAGAATGACCGAAGGTATTCTCCTATTGTATCCTTACTTAGGAATCACCAAAGGATCAGTAGCGAGAAGTCCTTGCAATCCATAGATTCCAATCACGACAGAACCACAGTGTATCTCTGGGAGCTAATCAGAGATTATAAGTAGTTCTTCCGCTTCATGAAGATCTATGGTCTTCAATGCCACATCTTCATTTGCTGCCAATTAGTTTCGTACATACCGTTGAATTGAAGTAGTTTTGGGTTGTCCCCATCCCGGTCTCTTCGAAGCAACTCGTCAAAAAGGTCCAAAATATTTCATTGATAGTTTGAGTTTTAACTATCTATGTTAAACAATACGATTAAGTATATTGGCAGCTCTGATTCATTCATTGAACGATCTTATCGATCCTTAGAAATCGGTTTCATTTTTCACCTGTTTCAAATCTCATTTTACAATATATTGAAAACGATAACATATCTTTATTTACCAATCTTCCTTTCATTTCCTTATTTCAAAAACATTCTATATATTCATTAAATCTCTTTTATTTCCTCTTCGCCTTGCGAAAATCATCTTATATTCTTAACTCCAGGTTAATGATAAATTTCACCATTTAAACTTGAGTTAAACAATGTCAAGTGTACACTGTTTTATTAATTAAACCAGTTCTAATGAATATTTCAAAATCTTGTTAAGAAAGTCGCAATATTTCTCTTATACAAATAATAACCAAATTCCAGCACTCCTATCGTTTCAAGCTAATATCATCTCTCGAAATAGTGAAGTCGTTCAAGTTGGGGTATTTTAATTACCTCTCAGACCCTGGCCAACAACGTTTTTATCTCGGAATAAATAAAAGTTTGAAACACAAAGGTACCGTTCCACTTACTACCGCCTCAGTTTAACATTTTATTCAAAACATGGTTTTATTAACCATTTCCTTCGCTTGGCCTATTTAATCTCACACTAAATCTCTTTTACTTTTTAATTTACGAAAACTAACTAACGCAACCTCTCTTTGCTTTAAACTATATAATATAACTCAATTTCATTTGGATTTGTTACAGACCCTATTTACTAAGTTCTCACCTTTTTCATTAATACCTTATTCCTCCTTCTTGGAAATCACATTTCAACTCTTCTTTTATTTACTAATTAAGTAAACAATTTTTTTTTATTTAAATCTTTGCATTAGCTCCTCCCCCCCTACTTTTATAAACTTCTAAATATAACTCGGATCTTGTTATCCAATTCTTTACGGAAATCCCCTTTTTATTCCCTTGTTTATACTTAACCAATTATTAAGTAACGATTACTTAAAATGACAAATTAGCTTCACCACTTGTTTTTATAACTTTGGTATATCATCGCCCCTTACCCAATCCATTTTTAAAACCCGATCACTTCTTATTTTTCTTTCATTTAAGAAGTGAATTACTTTAATTGTTATTACTACTAATAATTCCCATTATAAACAGAAGTAAAATAGTTTACTTCATAAACTATACAAGCTAATTGCTCACTAACCTTATTAAACGATAAATACTCGATTAATGATTTATCGTTCGATAAGCAATTGTAAATATCATTGAATGAAGAATAATTAATAGTAAGAAATATTATAAGAAAATATATATATACATATAACTATTCATTAACCCATTTTCATTTGAGTAATCGAAATCGACCGATCTAATTATCAGTTCTAATTAAACAGTTGTTTTCGTTACTAGTTATTTATTAACTAGTTTAACTTATTTATCTTATTAGATTAATATAATTAATCTAAAGTATGGCTTAACTGTTTGGTTACTTCAATACTAGAACCCGTAGGTTAAATTCTCCTTCTATGCTGTTAAACTTATTAAAATTGTTATAGAATATTATATCACTATTTTTATAAAAACCCTTTTATAAATATCGATTTATTTAAAGTTTCTATTTTAAATAGAAATAAATTTTAAAACTTCACTTCGGTTATAAAATAATTTTTATAACTTCAATTACGTTAATTCGCTTAACGACGAATTAACGTCTTCAAACAGTATTCAAATCATTAGCTGCCAGTAACCTAATCAATCCCGTCTATTTATTTCACATCAACGTTGATTTTCAATTCAACGTCCAATATATAATCAACCATCAATATTCACACAGGATATAATGTTGCTTGGGGGTAAACAGTTCATATCTGAATAATACGGGTAACAAACAACATACAAAATATTTGAGGAATCCGGTCGGATCCCTCCAACCTGTTCTTCCCTGCATCACTGATAATATTAGATAATAATTTATGAAAAAATCATTTAAATCAAAATCATCCAAAACGACAATTATAATTGTCGACAACAATTTAATAAGAAACCAAGGCATTTAATTAACCAATTCTATGATTAACAATGAATTACATTTTAATATGAATTTAACACATCATAGAATTCCAGAAAAGTGTGAGGATTAACTCACCTTTGTTTTCGATATGACGGTTTGATGAATCCAGGTCATTTCATTTAATTTTAAACCGATATTTAAAATGAAAAAATTCCAGTTATCTCTAGATCCTTCATAATCAGTCCAACAACCTAGTATTTCCCAGTGTGATTCGGACGTCTCCCATTTCATCGAATTCTGTTGATACACGTGGGAGATATACAATTATAAGCATCCATAATTAATTTAAATAATTAGTTTTTAACTAAATTAGAATTAACTTTTTAATTTTTGTTTAGTTCTAATTACTTTGTTCGAACCTCTCTAAGTTATGGTGATCGGACGTGACCACGATTCCTTGTCCTTGCCTCGTTCAAGCCCGTTCTTTCAGCCTCAACTAAACTACTCACTCACGCCTGTATTAGTCCAAGTTTTAGCATATAAGAGTTAACCTAAATAAAAACCCTTTTATTAATAAATATTATTTAACTACTTACGTTTATTATTCTTGGTTAGGAAATAGACCAATGCAATTTTGTACCCCATCTTCTGCTAGTCTTCACTTCTCCTATTCTTGCTGTACAACCCAAAACCATGCTCCAAACCTTATATCCGAACTTGCCAACTTCAAATCCAAATACTCCTTCCAGACTTCACATACCGTTCAACTCTTCAACATCATCTGGTTGGCCGAATGCCCCACCTTCGCTTCCAACCTCACGCATCCCTTAAAAGAACCCACACGGCAGATTTTGCATTGCCCAGGCCTGCTGTTCGCATATCCACCTTTCTAATGTATTCTCCTCTCTCCTCCATGCTTGCAATTCCTTCCCCATATATTTCATGCAACCATACATCTCCAGAAAAGCACCCCATCCTTCCTTCCGCAAGTAACAGCCCCGAGCTTTCCTATATTTCCCCTCCTCTACTTTCCAGTGAACAAGCCTCCCCTTCTGCCAAATAATCCAACACCGCCATGAAATCACGCTCTGACCAAGTCAGACCATCGCACCACCAGGCATCGAGCTTGCCGTCACCAATCTGGATCCGACGTCGAACCCCGCTACCACTTCCCGTCAGGTCCGCAGTCATCCACAACACTTCTCCGACTACCCTGCGGTTTATCACTTCAACTAAAGAAGGTTGAATACATTGGTTTTATTTCTTGTCATGGAGGAGAATGGTTCGGTGTAGAAGATGGAGGCGCAGGCATTTGAGTAATGGAGGTGAGGTTATATATAAATATATTTGAAGAGGTGCAGTTCCTTCATTTTGGAGCAAGCGGAAAAAAACGGGCAGCAGGGTCTTATATAGGCAAGACGACGTGCAAGCCACGTTTTAGAGTATATAGGCTTTTCAGAAATAAAGATAGGTAGCTGTATGAACACATGGGGTTGTACTTTCAATGACACCCTTGGCTGCCAAGGCTTTACAATGGATTAGGCGCAAGTACTTGAGAAGGGCAGGACGCAAGAAAGTTAAATTTTTGGGACGCAAGCAACTAACCAATTTGGACGTAGGAAAAGAAACTAAACTTAGACGCACTTAAGAAGAAACAATGAGATGTGGAAGTTTTTATTTTTTAAAGTATTTTCTCCATTTTCTATGATCAATCGATGTTTAATTTTTGGACATGGTCTCCAAAAATAATGAAACTAAACGTACCGTTATGACGAGTAACACCCCGCGATCCCAAAAATATAATAATATCGATAGTTTGACTTATATTGTGAATCCCCAAAATACCGATATAGGGTGCAAAATACTCCAAATAAAAAGTGGCATATTTAATTAATTAAAAATTATTGTAAAATTCTAAAAATTAAATTAACACTACATCTCAAAAGAACCTTGTCTAAATTCGAATTCCGCATGCAGTTATCTCAAATAAACTATTACGGTCGATAAACGATTCTGTAGCAACTATTTGAAAATTTGATTTGGACATATCTTGTAATTTATACAATGAAACCTTGATTTTCCTTTTTCGTTAGAAAAATATAACCACATGGAGTCCAGCGTTTCTTATTTTACTGAAATCCAATTTATATCGGATCCTGTATATTCAATTGAAGTTCGAAATTCAATATTACGAACTGTCGCATCGTTTTGAGCTCATTTTAATTATATTATAAATTATATATATTTGAACTCCCTATTATAAAATAAATTCGATATTAAATCTATTATATATCCAATATAATAAATAAACACATTTAAATATTCCATTTTAAATGACTGAAAATCTGGGACGTTGCATATATAAAAGGAAACGGGTTTTATAAAACATAATAATTATAAAATCAGAGTGTTATAAAGGGAAAGATTTGTAAAACAAATAAAAGGGAAAATATTTGTAAAACAAATGAAAAGGGATTATTTATTTGGAAAAAAATAAATAAGAAATTATAAGGAATACTTATTTAGAAAATAAATAGAATAAAGGAATATTTATTTAGAAAATAAATAGAATAAAGGAATATTTATTGGGGAAATAAATAGAGTTAATGAAAAGGAGTTAATCGAATTTAGTATACGAAGGAGTTAATCGATTTTAGTTATTCGAAAGGAGTTAATCGAACATAGTTAATCAAAATGGAGTTAAATAAAAATTAGAAACTGACTAGAGATTAATAAGTTGAATGGTTTCCAGAGTATCGATCTGATGTTGGTTTCGGCCTTCGGTGTTTATATTTAGGAAGTTGTTCTCTTGTTAGTTTATAGTTAGAGTCTGATAGTTGTGGAAGGATAGTGATACGTAATTAAACCATGGAAATTTTTTCCAGTGTTAATAACATATATTTTCTAAACGTATAAAATAAGGCAATGTGAATATATATATATATATGTGTGTGTGTGTGTGAAATGATGATTGATCGATATAATTTCCATCTGGAAATAATATCGTTGTTTGCACACATGTTTTTCTTTGATAGTTAAATCACACACTATCAATGTTTTGACCATTTTAACGTTGTTAATATGGAGAGACCGGATGGATTATTATCTTAAAACCACTCTGTATTGGCATAAGCGTTGAGAATCATATATGCCAAAGATAATTGAAGACGGAGTAAAGTGCAAGGGCTATTGTACAAGTCTTAGATAACAGTGCCTAAGATGGATATACTGAATAGTGCCTTCGGTTTGTCCCGTCCCATGACAACTTGTATGGACGAAGGTCTGCCAGAGTATATCTAATAAATCGCGTAAGTTGATCTCTTCAAACGTATTCACGTTTGGTGGCGGAGGAATTCGTTTCTCTTAGCTGTATACCCGTGGTATGTTTGGATAAATCAATTTGTGATTTGGCGGGTATGATGATGTGACATTCAAAGCGAATGAAGATGTGGCATGTAAAAGATAAGCGTAGCTTATAGCCACACATCCTGTAAATGACAGAAATCGGGCAGGCAGCATGGTTATGTAGGTCGCACCTATTAGGGTGTATAATCACCTGATCTAGAGTTTCATTTACTTCTAAAAATCTATTGTTGATGCTGTCCCATTTGGGAAACGGTTGCTGATCCCAACCGTTGGTGATATACATTCGATACACTCAAGCGAAATGAGTGGTAGGTCATATGTGGTCGGGTTGCAAGATGTTCTTGTTGAACCCAGTGTATTCCTCTCTAGAGGTACAATTAGCGAAAGGTGGCTCCATACCTTGTCATAGTTGGAAATCCATTAGCAAATACGTGCTTGCGGTTTTGATTGTATACTATATATGTAGAACGTGAGATAAAAACGTTTCTACTAGATGATTATTATATTTTGGTTGATAGACATTATTATAATATCAAAAGGTTTTTGATATAAAGATATTTTGGATTCTCATAAGGGAAAAACCGTTCCATTATACGACGTGGTCTTATGAGATATCGTTTAATGGCTCAATCTGTTTTAAATTGTTTTACTCATACCAGTACCATGACTGACCCAGAGTTTATTTTGTTTGTTTTCCCTAAACTCTTGGTTGCCCAATTTTATATAGGCAGTCAAGTAGTCAAGATTTTACAGATATACTTGGAGAGCTGGAGCAGGAGGCTTCAGGATCATATAGCTATTGTTTATTTCCGCTGTGTTGTTAGTGTTGTACTTTGATAATGCTGTATATTCAAATACAGATGTATATTTCAAAGTATGTTATATATATTATATGTAATTCGTTCCGCTCTGTGGTTCGTGTTACTCTGATGTTGTGTTCTTCTTCTTCTTCTATTCTAAGTTTTTTTCTTATCTTTCCTCACCCTCTAACTCCTTTCATTAACTACCGGGTTTTTTTTTGATGTTTCGTTAGTCGTCATTGATTTTATGTCGATAGTCAAAGTCGCTTAAAAACCGGGTCGTTACAAATAGCATCGATTTCATTTCAATATGAAATATTCTGACAGACAGAATCCGTATTAGATTAACGATATATATATATATATATATATTGTTATCTATTTTCTCAACCAATTAATTAGAAGTTCATCCAAACAGTCAACACACAATAATCAATCAACATTTTATCAATTCTAAAAATACATTATAAAAATATAAACTGGGCAGAGTTAGTGCGATTTACTCACATTGGTGGTTTTTCGTTAAATAACGATAACCATTTCATATATCTGAATGAGCATTTAATTCCACCATAAATTGCAACGAGCTCCAATTCACTCTAAATCAGTTCCATTATGTAGCTCTCGTCCATACGATCCCAACGTGACAAACGGTTTTCAAAACTTATAATGTATGTGAATGGTATAACATTAACAAGCTAATATACTATTTTAATTTTAATTTAAACTTAGGGTGCGTTCTTAGCGAACGGAAATGAGTTATTTGAGGGGGGCATTTGAGCGAGGTATTTGAGCATGGTACTGTAGCGAACGAAGAATGCATTTTTAGCTACGAATGAGGTATTTGAGCATGGTATCTGAGCAGGGTATTTAATTGTTAAATTAAATGTTATGAATTAATTAAACACGATTTCACAAAACAAAATGACTAACATTTCATTACATGAACTGAAATACAAACATAAATAACACAACTAGACTGGAAATTAAAACAAGTACATGAAAAGCTAAAATAAAATAATGTGCTCAACTCCACTGTAATAAATCCACGTACACCCTTATTAGGAAGTATCTCAACAATCTCCACATTCCACTGATCATTGTGGAAAATGTAACAACCCGAAAAATCAGAACCAATTAAAAATTTTTATTTTGGTATTTTAATGGATTTTGAATATTTAAAATGATTTATTTTAAATAATAACGACTAAAAATTTATTTAAATCGAAGTTGGAACGTAAATATATATTTTAATTATATAACGAGCCTGAAATGGCGCAGTAGTTTGAAAATTCGATTTCAAATTTCAAACGAATGTGCAGGATTCAAAATAAACCGGATTTCATTAAAACCATAAATATTTGAATCTGTTTAAAAATATCTTTCCAATGAATGTGAAAAATCCAAATTTCATAACGGGAATAAAAAGTTATGAATAGTTGAAAATTCAGAAAAGTCGCTATGGAATTTATATATATAACCCTTAAAAATAGCAATTTTGCAGAAGACCTCCGTTTTCGATGAAACCACTTTTGTTGGATCTGGAATGTCAAATTACTGCTAGATTCCAATTTTCATAGTTTTTTGAATTAATATGTAAGCGCGGTAATTTAAATGTGTTTGGTAATCTAAATTTGAATTGGATCGACCAGAAAATGACCATTTTTCAAACGATCTCCAAATTCAATGAAATTAGTTTTGTTAGGACCGTATTGTCAAAACATAGCTTGATTTATTTTTGGGAATTTTTGGAGTTAGTATGCGGCACTGGTAAATTAAAATATGCATTTGAATTTAAAAATATCGATTTATATTTTAAATTTAACAGAAACTGTTCGAAACGGTCGAATTGGCGTATATGACATATCCGATTATGTCCGGAATTGGGGTATTTAGCTAGGGGAGACAGTCGTTGGGTTTGATTTGGAGTTCGGATGAAAAAATTGGTATTTTTGGAAATTAAAGAATTAAAATATTAATATAAATTATTATAAAAAGGCCCAAACCCTAGGAACCCTAATCTCATTCTGTTCTGTCGTCATCTCCTGATCAACGCACAAAATTGTCCCCTTTTAATCCCTTAAATCCTTATATTATACATCGAATTAAATGGTGGTTATAAAACAAATATGATTCAGATTTTTGCGGGCTTTCGATTTATATGGACAAGATCGTGTGTTTTCACCGAGATGGTCGTATTTCTCTTGTAAAGTGCTGAAGTTCAAGTGGGTTTTGGGGGCCAACGGCGCGTGCGAGTGGGACCAAGTGGGGCGACGCTGGACAACAACGCCATGACGGTGGGTGTTGCGGTGTTGGATCGACGACGCATAGCCTGGAAGAGGGTGCGATGGTTGGTTTTGAAGGCGACGCTGTCTTTGTTTTTGGTTTCAACAAACTAAATGATGAAGGGGAAGAGAAAGTAATTAAGTAAATTTATTAATTGATTAATTTTAATTAATTCAATTATGTAATGAAAGGTATTAATAGCCATATATTTTTCGTATGACATCAGAAATTGACGAAACGAATTGCGTTGCAATCATCTTGTAGAGCACTACACCATGGAACCGACTCAAAGAAGATTGGAAGTAGTTGCAAATTTTGAATAAATTAAACATCGTGTTTAATTTAATTGAAATAATCGTTTTAATAATGATTTCGAAACCGACCACTGTGAGAACTCTTTCTAACTCAATTTATATACAGTTAAATATATACTAGGATGAAGACGGTGCTTAGCAGCACCCAACACCATTGATTGTACAAACCAGGATTGTTTGTTTGGATTAAAATGACAGTGTTGTGTTTATTGAATGAATAAAATGTACAAAATGTTCATGTGATGAATAAAATATATGAATAGGAAAAATATCATTTTTATTGTATATAAAAAATGTATAGAATATTCATGTAATGAATGAAATATTTGAATAAGAAAAATATCATTTTATTGTATATATAAAATGTATAAAATATTCATGTGATGAATAAAATATTTAAATAAGAAAAATATCATTTTTATTGTAAATATAAGATGTATAAAATATTCATGTGATGAATAAAAATATGAATAAGAAAAATATCATTTTTATTGTATATATAAAATGGATAAAATATTTATGTGATGAATAAAATATATGAATAAGAAAAATATCATTTTTATTGTATATATAAACTATATAAAATATTCATTTGATGAATAAAATATTTGAATAATAAAAAATATCATTTTTATTTTATATATAAAATGAATAAAATATTCATGTGATGAATAAAATATATGTATAAGAAAAATATCATTTTTATTGTATATATAAACTGTATAAAATATTCATGTGATGAATAAAATATATGAATAATAAAAATATCATTTTTATTGTATATATAAATTGTATAAAATATTCATTTGATGAATAAAATATTTGAATAATAAGAATATCATTTTTATTGTACATATAAACGGTGTAAAATATTCATGTGTTAAAATAAATATTTTATCGTTAAAATTATAATTTTTAACATATATATGAATAAAATAAATTATGCATTCACAAATTGGACGATTTGTTTATGCACACCCATTTAACTGATATTGATTGGGACGACAATTTTACACATCGCCCAACTGCATAAATAATATTCAATATTTGTTGGTTGAAACCACACACGGGTATTGGGATGATAATTAACGTACACCATTCTAATTGTTTAGTTGTATGTCAATCGAAAGGTTGACAAACTGTTGTAAGCGTTAATTATTTATATTTAACACTTATAAAGTTGTGCAATGCACTCTGGATGATGGTTGACTGTGTTTCATTATTATTGTGTACATATGTGTATGAAATCCATATAAATAAAATTATACGGTAATTGACTGTGTCTGATTCCTATTCGGAAACAACGAATATTTTAAATTAACGGATATTTTAAAATGAAGAATAATGAATATTTTAAAATAACTAATATTTTAAAATAATATTCAGTAATGGATCAAAATATGATTTTGATGTCCGATTTGGGATGGACACGAAAATATTGAAATATATGAAGTCGTGTTGATTAGATATGCGCCATTTTGACGCGAACGGTATTTATATCGATTTTACTCATTTTTATAATGAATATCGAAAGGAATTGATTCCGAAATCTGATAATTTTGAAAATATTATCATTTTAACATTACAATGAAATGGAGTATTCAATTTTGATTTGAAATCGAAAATGATGTTAGAATCGTTTTAAAATGAATTTATAAAGGATTTATAAAATACGTTTTAAATGGAAATCGATAAAAATATATTTTATATATATATCATACATATAATATAATGGCTTGAATAGAACGCTTCGTGCCGCGGCCGTTCGCGAATTTCGACCATTGACTTCGAATTGACATTACGGGAGATCCGACCAATGGATTCTCCTAAAACTGGAACCGTTGGGATCGTATCGAAAAGAGCATTCCAAAGAATATGAGAGATTTGAAATCTATTATTTGGATTTTGAATTATGTCCAAATCAAATTTGGAAAATATCACTGTAAGTTCAGTTCGATGACCGTTTATGGAAATTAACTGTACGGGCGTTGATAAAATTATTAAAAAGATTAATAATTTGTGTAAAATCATAACAAATGATTTGGAAAGATTTTAGATGGAAAATTCCATGTTTGTAAAGATAAAAATATATCCTTATCAAAATGAACTAGCTAATAACTAGAATGATAATCCGATAATTTTTAAATAAATAAATTGGACTGAGAAAATGGTTTTAAGATAACCAGAATTTTTCTAATAAAATAAATTGGAAGGATTTGGAATGAAAATAATCATCGGAATATTTCGGTATTGGATTCCATGATTATATGGATATTGTGGAGGAATTTGGAAGTTATACATATCGTTATTCCCAATACGATATTTGTTGATTTTTGAATTTGATATTGAATATAAGCCAATATTATTTTCTATTCAAAGCCTTATATTTAATATCAAATGGGGTTTTGGGTTTGTCGTGAATGGTGTCTTTATTAACACCGTTCTTAAGCCCAGTTGAGAAAAGAATAAATCTTTTATTTAAGATTTATGGAGGCTTTCCAATTAATTAATATTTTATTGGAATTAAATAAAAGAATTAGAATTTCGGGTTTGTCGTGAATGTTGTTTTTAGTAACATGGTTCTTAAGTCCCCATTTGAAAAAAATAAATCTTTTAATTAAGATTATTAGAGTTTCCTGTTACATTTAGTGATTGGAATAAAATGGAATGTGAATTGGGCTTATCGTGAACTGTGTTATTAACGACATTCGTTCTTTAACCCGATGAACAGTGAAATTTGATTTGGTGTTTATAAATCTTTTAATTAAGATTTAACGGGATTTCCAAAGTAAAGTTTTCCAATTTAATGTATTAAATTGCAATTGAATGGAATTCGATTTGATAATAATCGAAGTGAGCTTCTATGGAGGAAGACTGTTAATATATATGGAATTTAAAAGGCTTTGTCGTTATTTCATTTATATTATTGGTTAGATACGGAAGTTTATATCGATTATATATATTGATCTGTTTTCCGTGAAGGTTTCATAATTATTGGAATGAGATTTTGGGTTTATCGTGAACTGTGTTTTAAATGACATTTGTTCTTTAACCCAGTTGAAGATAAGATTAATTTCTTGACTCTGGATAATCATTAAGAAATGAATTTTGAGATTAAAACTGAACTAGAGTTTTAAAGAATCTTTAATTAGATTGGAATGTAAATAGGATAAATAAATTTATCGAATTCATGAAATGATCGAGAATGGAGTATCACCAGTTTTTCTCCAAGCGATAGTTAAATCTTTAATTAGATTTGAACGTGAAATGGTAATTGAATTTACCGATAACACCGTGGTGTAAAATATGGAGTATTTCCAGTTTTGCTTCGTGGGATGAATAGGTCGGGATTGGGAAATATAACAAATGATTACTTCAGTAAGGTTCTCTAATACCGACTAGTTTGGATAAACCTTAATTTGGTTTGAATTAATATACAAAGGAAAATTAAAGAATAAATTTAAAGAATTTATCTTTGATAAAATTAATGGGAACCTTTCCCAAAGATATGAATATTGGAGTAAAAGAATATTCTGAATTGGAATGAGGTGTATGTTGTGTTTTTATAGCACTTGTTTATAAGATACACGAGTTATTTGGAAAGACCGGGTTTATCCCATTCTGAATTACTAATTCGACGATAAGTCGACGATGAAGACGGTGGTTGAAGACCGGAGGTCTTCACATCGTTTGGATCATTACATATGTCTTGATTGGGTTGTACATCCCAGATGAGGTAATAAGTGGTGATCGTCCAGACATACTTGGAGATGGACCGGATATATGAGGACCTCTCTCCGGTATTGGACATACGGGATGAGGAATAAGATGCCTCCGGTTTCGTTCAGACCCAGAACAAACTTGCAAATGGACGTGTGTATGTCATTGGATTTTTTTTGTTGATTGATCTCTATTAAATAAATATATGTTTGGTGGCTGAGAATTTATTCTCTTGCTTAACACCCGTCTCTGAGACGTATGAGCTCAGATTTTATATATCGATAGATATCAGTCGCATGACATGAATTATTAGGGTGGCATGCTGAGATGCAAATGATTAAGGCTTCTGTTGAAAAGCAGAGTCTTGTGGTTAAGGATCAAAGCACGGCTTTATTATAGCATAACTTTGTGTATAGCGTTAATTCGCGAGCCTCACACCCCGATGTGAACCAAAAACGGGAGAGGACTTCAGGGAGGACATGCATTTCTTTCTAGCTAAGAGTGGTGTTATGGTATGGAGCTCGGATATTTTACTTATATGGATAATGGAAAGCGAGGTGCCTCAGTTATATCGGTCACTACAGGTCCGATGGATGGTTTGGTCGATATACTGACCAGTTTTAGCCCCAAAGGGCGGGGAGACGCATTGTTCAGGTATTTTAATCCACTACGTGTGGACCGGCCCTGGCGACCCAAGGGTCGATGCGTTCTAACCCTAAGGCTCGGGCTAGATTGTCTGGAAGCGGTAAGGACGATCCCTTGCCTTGGTTCAGAGATGGAAATCCAACTTGCAATACGTGACCTTGCGATTTTAATTATAGAACTAGAATGACAACATGATAGATGGTACCCAAGCCGTCTATGATTGATACATTTATATTTGAAGCTGTTTTTGAAACTATACACTTATTATAGTATCAAATGATTTGTTTTAAACATACCAAGCATGTCTGGCTATTATAAGGTATAACTTTATCCTCCGGCTTGCATTGCATTGTGTGATGGGACCTGGTCTTATAATAGATTCATTTTTCCAAAAAGCATTGCGCTGTTTATTCTATGCATTGGTACTCTTGGGAGGAAACCCGTTCCGTGTTATACGGCATGGTCCCTTGATATACTCCATTTTCAAGTAAAGATTTAAATAACTGTTTTAGTTCTCACACCAGTCACATGACTGACCTAGAGTTTATTGTTTTGACCTAAACTTTGGGTGCCCCTATTTTCCACATGGGCAGTTAATTGTTTTGATTTTGCAGATATTATATTCACAGGATCCTGGTTAACAGCTGGAGCTATATTTGGATTGCTCTGCATCCAGGTATTTCTTTCAGTTGTGTTTTGTATTATTTTCCGCTGCATTGTAATTTGTAAATCTCTGATATTTATCAAATGTATATTATTTGTTTATACTCTGTATATTCTTGTACTCTGATGTAAATTGTTGTAATAAGCAATGAAATGTTCTTTAGTTTGTGTCCTGATTTCTCGTGTTCTCAATTCAATCTGGGCTTTCCCTTACGAGCAAGTTTGGGTCGTGTCAGTTTGGTATCGGAGCTTTGGTTTATAGAGCTCGAGAACAAGGCATATTAGAACCAAGCGGAAGAATTCATCATAGATTGGATTAGTAATATCCAATAAGAATGACTCGTTAGAGATAGGATCAGTAGTATCCTAGAACGAGCGTGAAGAGTGTATTTTTAAAATAAAAATGAAAACAAATTTTGTTTTGAAGATTTAAACCATTTTATATGTATTTGAATATTTATTTTATATTGAATTTGGACAATCGAGTATATAAAGATTTTGCATATATGCCTTGAAAACGTATATTCAAAGTTTTAATATACTGGATAGATATAGAATCACACTAGTCGCCCAGGGATGATTCTGATGATCGGTGCACCATCATCTAGGTTTATATTCGAGTGGCGAAAGTGGGATACCTATATGTTTCCAGTTGACCGGTGTGAGAACCAAAACTAGATACGGTTTATTGTTGTGAATTGGCATCCAAAATATGATTTTTGGCTATGTTTTAATGATACATGATTGAAAAACTAATCAACTAATTGATTGTCGATTGTGTTGTTTGATTACTAGTTGAACTAATTAACATATTGGAACAATAAAACCAATAAGAGAAATTTAGCCAATCGGAATCAAAGGTTGAACTGAATTGAAAATTGTTTGGAAATCGCTTATATGTACATGCATATATACTAAATAGGTCATAGCAAGGAGGCTAAGAAGAGGAATAAAATAGTATGCCAGACAAATAGGTACATGTTTACTAATTTATTGGGTTTGGATGATTTTAGGAGCCGATTGGCTAGCCGCTTGGCCTTTTCTTTTGGGATGATGAGGGACCTGCGTGGCTAGTTGCGGTTTTAAAGGTCTCCCCATACAAAGGGGGTTATGGCAGAAACTTTCAAAAATTTAGGTTGTTAGCCAAATTTTTGAGAAATTAGAAATTCTTAGAAATTGAAAAGTTGAAGAATGAAAGCCAGAACCAAAGTTGAGTTGATTAGTTAAACAACTTTCAGCTTCGTTCCTTTTCGAGGACAAAAAGATTTTAAGTAGTGGAAATTGTAACAACACGGAAAATCAGAACCAATTTAAATTTTTTATTTTGGATTTTTAATGGATTTTGAATATACAAAATGATTTATTTTAAATAAAACGAAAAAAAATTAAATCGAAGTTAGAACGTAAATATATATTTTAATTATATAACGAGCCTAAAACGGCGCGATTGTTTGAAAATTCAATTTCAAATTTCAAATGAATGTACAAGATTCAAAATAAACCGGATTTAAGTAAAACCGTAAATATTTGAATCTATTTGAAAATATCTTTCCAATGAATGTGAAAAATCCAAATTTCATAACGGGAATAAAAGGTTATGTCCATTTGAAAATTCCGAAAAGTCACTGTGGAATTTTTATATATATAGCCCTTAGAAATAGCCATTTTGCAAACGACCTCCATTTTCGATGAAACCTCTTTTGTTGGATACGGAATGTAAAATTATTGCTAGATTCTAATTTTCACAATTTTTGGAATTAATATGCGAGCGTAGTAAATTTAAATGTGTTTGGTAATTTAAGTTTGAATTGGATCGACCAAAAAATAACAATTTTTCAAATGGTCTCCGATTCGAAGAAATCAGTTTTATTAGTACCATCGTCAAAACATAGCTAGATTTATTTTTTGGGAATTTTTAGAGTTAGTATATAGCCTCGGTAAATTAAAATGTGCATTTGAATTTAAAATATATTGATTTATATTTTAAAGTTAATGGAAAATGTTCGAAACGATCGAATTGGCTTATGGGACATATCCCATTGTGTCCGTAATGGGGGTGTTTAGCTAGGGGCGGCAATCGTCGGGTTTGATTTGGAGTTCAGATGAAAAAACAGGTATTTTTGGAAATTAAAGAATTAAAATATTAATATAAATTATTATGAAAAGGCCCAAACCCTAGGAACCCTAATCTCATTCTGTTCCTTCGTCATCTTCTAATCAACGCGCAAAATCGTCGCCTTTTGATCCCTTAAATCCTTCCATTATACATCGAATAAAATGGTGGTTATAAAACAAATATGGTTCGGATATTTGTGGGGTTTCGATTTTTATGGACAAGATCATGTGTTGTTCGCCAGGATGGTCGGATTTCTCTTGTAAAATACTGACTTTCAAGTGGGTTCTAGGGACCAATAGTGTGTGTGAGTAGGACCAAGTGGGGCGGCGCTGGACGACAACATGATGGCGGTGGGTGGGCGACGTTGGATCGACGACGCAAGGCCTAGAAGAGGGTGCGATGGTTGGTTTTGAAGGCGACATTGTCTTTATTTTTGGGTTCAGCAAATTAAACGATGAAGGGGAAGAGAAAGTAATTAATGAATTTCATAAATTAGTTAATTTTAATTAATTCAATTATGTAATGAAAGGTATTAATGGCCATATCCTTTTCGTATGATATCAGAAATTGACAAAACGAATTGCGTGGCAATCATCTTGAAGAGCACTACACCATGGAACCGACTAAAAGAAGTTTGGAAGCAGTTGCGAATTTTGATTAAATTAAATATCGGGTTTAATTTAATTAAAATAATCGTTTTAACAACGATTTCGAAACTGACCACTGTGATAACTCTTTTTCACTCAATTTATTTATTGTTAAATATATAGTAGGATGCAGAAGGTGCTTAGCAGCACCCGACACCATTGATTGTGCAAACTAGGATTGTTTGTTTGGATTGAATTGATTGCGTTGTGTTTATTAAATGAATAAAATGTATAAATATTCATGTGATGAATAAAATATATGAATAAGAAAAGTATCATTTTTATTGTATATATAAAATGTATAAAATATTCATGTGATGAAAAAAATATTTGAATAAGAAAATATCATTTTTATTGTATATATAAATGTATAAAATATTCATGTGATGAATAAAACATTTGAATAAGATAAGTATCATTTTTACTGTATATATAAAGTGTACAAAATATTCATGTGATGAATAAAATATATGAATAAGAAAAATATCATTTTTATTGTATATATAAAATGTAAAAAATATTCGTGTGATGAATAAAATATATGAAAAATAAAAATATCGTTTTTATTGTATATATAACATTATAAAATATTCATTTGATGAATAAAATATTTGAATAATAAAAAATATCATTTTTATTGTATATATAAAATGTATAAAATATTCATGTGATGAATAAAATATATGGATAAGAAAAATATCATTTTTATTGTATATATAAACTGTATAAAATATTCATGTAATGAATAAAATATATGAATAATAAAAATATCAATTTTATTGTACATATAAACTGTATAAAATATTCATTTGATGAATAAAATATTTGAATAATAAAAATATCATTTTTATTGTATATATAAACTGTATAAAATATTCATGTGATGAATAAAATATTTGAATAATAAAATATTATTTTTATTATATATATAAACTGTATAAAATATTCATGTGTTAAAATATTTTATCGTTAAAAATATAATTTTTAACATGTATATGAATAAAATAAAATATTCATTTACAAACCGGACAATTTGTTTATGCACACCCATTTACCTGATATTGATTAGGATAATAATTTTACACATCGCCCAACTACACAAATAATATTCAATATTTGTTGGTTGAAACCCCACATGGGTATTGGGATAATATTTGGCGTACATCAACCCCAATTGTTTTGTTATATGTCAATCGATGGGTTGAAAGACTGTTTTAAGCATTATATATTTATATTAATTTAGCGCTTATACAGTTGTGTAATGCTCTTTGGATAATGGCTGACTTTGTTTGATTATTATTGTGTACATGTGTGTAACAACCCGAAAAATCAGAACAAATTTAAATTTTTTATTTTGTCTATTTTATTGAATTTTGAATAGTTAAAATAATTTCTTTTAAGTAATAACGATTTAAAATTTTATTTAAATCGAAGTTAGAATGAATATATTTATTTTAATTTTAAAAGGAGTTAGAAATAGCGCGGTAGTTTGAAAATTTAAATTTGAACTTTGACTGAATGTACATAATTCAAAATAAATCAGATTTTAGTGAGACCAAAAATATTAGAATCTGTTTAAAAATATCTTTCCAACGAATCTGAAAAATTGAAATTCCATAGCGGGAATAAAAAGTTATGGTCCGTTGAATATTCAGAATAGTCGCTATGGGATTTAATATAATATATAACCCGTATAAATAGCCATTTTGCAAACGACCTCCATTTTCGATGGAACCACTCTGGTTGGATCCAGAATGTCAAATTATTGCAAGATTCAAATTTTCATAATTTTTGGAATTAATATGTGAGCGTGACAAAAGAAAATGTGTTTTGTCAATTTAAGCCAATTTGGATCGACCAGAAAATGACCATTTTTCAAACGGCCTCCAAATTCGATGAAATTAATTTTTTTAGGACCGTATCATCAAAACATAGCTAGATTTATTATTCGAGAATTTTTAGAATTGGTATGTGGCCCTAGTAAATTGAAATGCACGATCAAATTAAATAATTAAATGTTTTATATTTTAATTTGAAGAAAAACTGACTGGAAAGGTCAAATGGGCCTACGTAACATATTCCATTGTGTCCGGAATAGGGGTATTTAGCTTGGGGCGACACTCGTTGGGTTTGATTTGGAGTTAGGAACGATACAGGAATTATATTGCAATTAAATGGAATTAAATAAAATAAAATAAAGATAAAAATACGTATAAATACGCGTATTGTGAAGACCCAAACTTCCCAGTAAAGGAAAGCCTGGATTGCCTTGAGAAAAACACACATCAGAATACAAACTAAAGAACATTTTTATTGCTGATTACAACAATTACATCAGAGTACAAGAATATAACAGAGTATGAATACTTATTACATAATAGAAATACAATAATATCAGAGATTTAATTACATTAAAATAGCAGCGGAAAAATAATACAAAATTACAAGTAAAAGGAATATACGGGTACAGAGCTTTTCGAGTACCGCTTCAGCTATAAACCAGGATCCTGTAAATATATCTGCAAAAAGCTACTCGACTGCCCATGTGGAAAATATGGGCACCCGAGTTTGCCAGTGAAACAAACTACAGGTCAGTCATGGGACTGGTATGAGAAATCTTAACTTAACTAATCTAATAATAAGGTGAATCACAAGACCACGCCGCTAACGCGGAATGGGTTTACCCCATTGGATTGCCAGTGCATGAAATAAAGTAAAACGTTAAACAACGCGATGCTCTTTAGAAAAATGAAACCAATATAAGACTCAAGTCCCATCACACAATGCAATGCAAACCGGAGGATAGAGTTTTACCTTATAATGGTCAAAAATGCTTGATACGATAAAAACGGATTTGATATTATCATTAGTGTATATATGTTTTCAAAAACAATTTCAATCATAATGTATTAACCATAGACGGCATGGGTACCATATATCATGTTGCCATACGAGTTCTACAATCAAAACCGCAAGGTCGTATTGGAAATTGGATTTCCATCATGAGTCGAGGCTAGGGGCAAGCTCCTCTCCGAATCGAGACACTCTAGCAAATGCCTCAGGATCACACCTATGGGCAACCCTTGGATCTTCAGGGCCGGTCCCTACCTAAGGGTAGTGGATTAATTATGCCTGAACACACGCTTCCCAATCCCTTTGGACCTATAGTATGACCACTAACGGCCTATAAAAATCCGAGGTGCCTCAAAATCCATCATCCACATAAGTAAAATTTCAGCCAGTTTAAGCACTGACACTACTCCTAGCTAGAAAGAAACGTGTGCACTCCCTGCAGTCCAAATCCCGTTTTTGACTTATACCGAGGTGTGAGGCTCGCGAAGTCACGATATACACAATGTTATGCCGTAATAGGCTATACTTTGATCTTCCCACAAGGCCCTGCTTTTCAACAAAAGCCTTGATCATATGCATCTTAGCATGCCACATTATCAGACCATACCATATCATTGATTCATCTACCGATATATAACAGAGTGTTAAGCAAGAGAATAACTTCTCTGCCACCAAACAACTATATATTAAATAGAGATCAACGAATACAATATAAAGGAATACAATGTCAGACACACAATCCATTTATCAGTCCGTTCTGGGTCAGAACGAAACCACATCCGGTAGATCTCCAAATACGTCTGAATGATCACCAATTTTTCCCTCATTTTGGGTGTACGGTCCAATCAAGATATCAATAATTGAGATGACCCCAAACCCCGTACTGACGGTGGCAAGGGTAATCCTTGGAATATAACACATAAATAGATAACAGCAGAACAGAATAAAATAAATACACTAGATAATGAACAAATAATACATTGGATAAACATAAACATCAGAGTTACACAGTATACAGGATCATACTTAGTACAAATACAGTTCAGCTATACATAAATGTCTACAGTGGAAATAAACATAATATGTACAATAGGAGCTGAACAACATAAAAAGAGATAAGTGATAGAATCCATCTTTAGCTCTAGCTATCCGGATAAAGCCTGCTAAACCTGAATACAAGGCTGTCCGTGTAGAAAAAGGGGCACCCGAGTTTGAAAGTGAAAAAACTACGAGTGTAATGACCCGCATTTTCTGCGGTATATAATTAATTTATTTAATTATATAAATGGTGGTTTAGAGAATTCAAATGGTCGTTAATTAAATAATAAGGGATATTTATTTAAAATAATAATTAAATAATATATTAAATTCTGAAATAATCAGAATTGGCCGAAATGGTGTGAATCGGGGAATTCAAAATATATAATTCAGTTTAGAATTTGAATTGGAATAACGAATATATTTAAATAACGATCGTTGAACGTTTATATTATAATATAATTATAATCGAGCTCGAAATGGCACGACAGTTCGCTATTTGGCGATTTGAACTTCAACTGAAGGTACAGGATTCGTTTTAAGCCGGATTTCTGTGAAACAAGAAACGTGTGGAGCTGGTGGAGTATATCTTTCTAGTGGAAGAGAAAAATCGGGATTTCGTCGTGTAAATTTTGAGTTACGTCCAAATCAAATTTCAGAAAAGTCGCTGTAGAATTCCTTTATAATTTGCGACGCTTTATTTACGTAATAAAAGGAATTTTCGATATAAACTGAATATCGATAAATCTAAAATATCAAACTGTAAATTCTGATATGATATTCTGGAGTTGTACGATATCATATGTGAAGATATACGATAATATAAATTTGTTTATATTTAATTTAATAATATTTAAATATATTTATATATTTAAATGGGTCATCCAGAGCTTTAAAAATAGCCACTTTTGCAAACGAAGTCGGAATTCGACGAAACCAGTTTTGTTGGATCCGCAATATCAAATAGTTGTTAGATTTCCAGTTTCGTGATTTTTAGAGTCACTGTGTGGCCGTACGGATTTTTAGAGTGTAAAATAGTCAGTATTTCAACGGTTAAAAATACGCTGTGTGAGCATACGGAGTCGGAATTCGACGAAACCAGTTTCGTTGGGTCCATAATGTCAAACTGTAGCTGCATGTCCGTTTTCGTGATTTTTGGGCATCACGAGTGGTCAGAGGGATTTTTAAAGACTCATTAGTCAATAAAAATAAATAAAATATTAAAAGAAAAATATCCTACCCTCACTATAAATACCCCTCTTTAATTCCTTCTAACCTAATTCCACTCTCCCTACAGTCAATACAAAATCCGCCGTGTTTCTCTTCTTAAAACCCAAATTCGATCCTCATAAAAAAACAAATAGAAATCAAAGAAAATTCTATTAATCCTAATATACATATATTCGAGATGCTCAGGTCCTCCTCTTCGTTTCGATATGGCCTTTAAATGGTTCGACGTTCGCTGTCGTGACTGAGTTTTTCCAGCAGAGGTCTAGGGTTGACGATTCTAGGTGGTAGGAGCAGTGAGGTGGGATTTCGATGTTGGATTCGAGTTCGGGGTGGTTTGTAGTTTGGGTTTTGGGTTATTGGTGGATTCCGATCATGTATTTGGCCAGGCGATGTACTGTAGTCGCTGTTCGAGGCCACCTCTCATTTCGTACCAGGTAGCGCGAGTTGCTTGTTAAGGGTAGAGGGAGGATGAGCTTTGGACGAGCAAGTGTTTGGAGGTTGTGGCATTTGAATCCGTTGAGAGGAGGAGGAGCAGTTGGGTGGAGGAGCTTCGAAAATGGCCAGGAGGTGTTACGGGTATGTCTTCAACGAAGAAGGAGGAAATATCTTGTGCGGGTTTGGGCTTTTGAATAAATGGTGGGCCGATGGGTTTTAAAAGAGGCCCATATATATATATTGATAAAAGAAAAAAAATGTATGAAGTCTTCTTGAGATTCAAAGAAAAAGAAACCGGAAATGGTGAATTGGATGCAAAGGAGGAGCAGATTTAATTGCTTGGATCGGAGAAGAAAGTAGATACGGTCATGGGCTTCTAAAAGGATGATGGGCCGTTTGGAAAATATGGAGTCAGATTGACGAACCGTAAGTTACGTTGGGACCGTATGGACGAACACTACACAATGAGACTGACCGCGAGTCGATAGGATCAAGTTACAATTTATGGAGAAATAAATTGCCCGACTGGGTCGAATAACGCAAACCGTTATTTAACGGTTAACGCGTCAATGTGAGTAAATCTCACTAACCCTAAACAGTTTATAATTTCATGTTGTATCTTTAGAACTGTTAGAAATTTGTCTGATTTACTGTGTGTTGATTGTTTGATTGAACTGCTAGTCAGTTAGTTAAATTTCTATATTGATTCTGTTTAACAGAATATATCATATGGAACTGAAAGTGATGTTATCTATGTTGTTTAACATCTGTGTTGCAGGGGAACAGGTTGGAGGAATCCGACTGGATTCCTCAACAGTTATTTTATTGTTTTTCATATATTGTTATATGATGTGATATAAAATCTGTGGGCGATTGTATGTACTTGGACGATATTGAACATCGTGATTTGATATGATTGAATACCATAACATACCAAAATGTTGATAAGGGGATTTTCAAAGTGATATTGAAAACAGAATATTTATAAAATGGGATATTTATAAATAAGAGATGTTTATAAAGTGGAATATTTATAAATAAGAAATGTTTATAAATTGGAATATTTATAAATAGGAGATATTCAAAAAGGAAATAATTACAAACCATTATCTTTTTGAATGGAAAGGCCTGTGTGGCGAGTTTGGGGATTTTCCCGATGCTCCCGATACAAAGGAGGTTATGGCGAATTTTTCCGGAAATTTAAGGAGTTAGAATATTTCAAGAATAAATTTGAAAAGGAAATATTTGTAAACCATTTACAAATAGAATTGGAAAGGGAACATTATAAAAAGGAAATCATTTTTTAGGTGTAGAAACATTGTTAAAAAGTAAATCTTTTCAAATGAATAAAACGTGGTTAAAAAGTAAATCTTTTCAAATGAATAAAACGTTGTTAAAAAGGAAATCTTTTTAAAGTGAATATAGTTAATCGAATATGGTATTCGAAGTTAGTTAATCGAATATGGTATTCGAAGTTAGTTAATCGAATATGGTATTCGAAGTTAGTTAATCGAATATGGTATTCGAAGTTAGTTAATCGAATATGGTATTCGAAGTTAGTTAATCGAATATGGTATTCGAAAGTTAGTTAATCGAATATGTTATTCGAAAGGGGTTAGTCAAGTCGAGTTAGTCAAATAGAGTTAACCAGTTAGAGTTAACCAGTTAGAGTTAATCAGTTAGAGTTAACCAGTTGGAGTTAATTAGTTAGAGTTAATCAATTAGAGTTAAAACGAACTAGAGTTAATCAAATATAGTTATTTGAGGCAGAGTTAGTCAAACATAGTATTCAGGGTAAGTTGCCATCTTGTACGACTGCTAGCGTAATTCGCAGGGCTGTAAATAGCCTACGGCGGTCGGATGTTTCCTGAGGGAGTCAGGCGTAACCATTGTGTTCGCTGCGATCTAGAGTCAAGCGTATGGAGTTTAATCGAATATTAGTTATTCGATAAGAGTTAATCGAGTTGATCGAGTTGAGAAATAAGTTAAGTTAAATAAGTTGAGTTGATCGGGTGGTTCGACCAAGTTAGTCGAGCCTAGTTAATTGAATCGAATTGGTCGAGCCAAGTAAGTCGAGTTAAGTTAGTCAAGCTAGTCGAGCCTAGTTAATCGAATCGAATTGGTCGAACCAAGTAAGTCGAGTTAAGTTAGTCAAGTTAGTCGAGTCAAGTTAAGTTAGTCGAGTTAAATAAATCGATGTTAGTTTCATCGAAAGGAGTTATCAATGTTAGTTTCATTGAAAGGAGTTATCGATGTTAGTTTCATCGAAAGGAGTTATCGATGTTAGTTTCATCGGAAGGCGTTATCGATGTTAGTTTCATCGAAAGGAGTTATCGATGTTAGTTTCATCGAAAGGAGTTATCGATGTTAGTTTCATCGAAGTGAGATTTTCATATATGAGATATTTGAAAAGGAAGAGTTATCGAATATTAGTTATTTGAAGAGAGAGATTTTCGAATATCGTTTATTCGAAAAGGAGTAAATCGAATATAGGGTATTCGAAGAAGAGTTAATCAAATAGAGATTTCTCGAAGAGAGTTAATCGGCAAATTCGATTATTTCGAATTCGGGAAAGTACTTATACTTTCCAGTGTTTAAATAGAAATTTATTTATTTATAAATAAATAAGTGTTAGGTTAATTATTCACTAATAAGAAAAGAATTTATAATTAAAATTAGATAATTCAAAAGGAGGGATTATAACGTTATCGTTATAACCAATGTTTTAAATATAGAAGTGGATTAGTAAAATTGAATCCGAGAAAGGCGTAAAGAAGTTATAATTAAAGTTAGATAATTCGAAAGGATGGTTTATAACGTTATCGTTATAACCAATGTTTTAAATATAGAAGTGGATTAGTAAAATTGAATCCGAGAAAGGCGTAAAGAAGTTATAATTAAGGTTTGATAATTCGAAAGGAGGGTTTATAACGTTATCGTTATAACCAATGTTTTAAATATAGAAGTGGATTAGTAAAATTGAATCCGAGAAAGGCGTAAAGAAGTTGTTAAAGATTAAAAGATAAACTTTGACCATCTCGAAGTTATAACGTTGTTCAGTTAAGGTCTAAGAGGTAATTATACCCCAACTTGAGTGACTTCCTTCTTAACTAAGAAATGGTAAGGTTTGATCGTAAAGGAGTTTGGAAATGTTTTCCAAACGAGAATCAGAAATGTTTTCTGATAAAAGAAAATAAGAATTTTGAATATAGGGAAACAGGAGATAAGTAAATAAATGAACTAAAGAGATTTATGTTAAATAATGTTTGTTCGATATAATTTCCATTTGGAAATAATATCGTTGTTTTGCACACTTGTTTTTCTTTGATAGTTAACTCACCGACTATCGAAGTTTTGACCATTTTAACGTTGTTAATATGGAGAGACCGGTTGGATTATTATCCATAGAACAGCTCTGTATTGGCATAAGCGTCGCGAATCATATATGCCAAAGATAATTGAAGACGGAGTAAAATGCAAGGGCTGTTGTATAAGTCTTAGATAACAATGACTAAGATGGATATACGGAATAGTGCCTTCGGTTTGTCCAGTCCCAGGACAAATTGTATGGATGAAGGTCTGACAGGGTATATCCAATGGATCGCGTAAGTTGATCTGTTCAAACGTATTCACATTTGGTGGCGGAGGAATTCGTTTCTCTTAGCTGTATACCCATGTTATTTTTGGATAAGTCAATTTGTAATTTGGTGGGTATGACGATGTGACATTTCTAAGTGAATGAAGATGGATGTCTGACAGAGTATTTCCAGAAAGGTCACGTACCTTGATTTCTTCAACCATACCAAGAGTGGAAGCGGAGAAGGAAACTTCTTTAGCTGACACGTAATGTACTGTTGTAAACGTCAATTAGTGATTTTCAATGGACCTGACAATGTGGCATTCGAAGTGAATCTGATGTAATGATAAAGCGTAGCTTCTAGCCTCATCATCCGGTAAATGACAGAAATCGGGCAGGCAACATGGCTAAGTCGATCGCACCGAAGTAGGGTGTATAATCACCTATCAAGAGAATATTCATTTGTTTCTTAAATCTATCAATGCTGTTCCATATATATACGGGAACGGTTGCTGATCCCAACCGTTGGTGATGTACATTCGATACACTCAAGCGAAATGAGTGGTCGGTCATGTGTGGCTGAGTTACAAGATGTTCTTGTTGAACTCTAGTGTATCGTTCCTAGAGTACACTGATCGGAAGGTGGTTCCATACCTTGTCATAGTTGGAAATCCATTATCCAATAAGTGCTTGCGATTTTGATTGTATACTATATATGTAGAACGTGAGATGAAAGCGTTTCTGCTAGTTGATATCTATTTGTACATAGACATTATTATAATATCAAAAGGTTTTTGATATAAAGATATTTTGGATTCTCATAAGGGAAAAACCCGTTCCGTTCTACGGTGTGGTCTTATGAGATATCGTTTACTTGTTTATATACCTGTTTAAACTGTTTTACTCATACCAGTCCCATGACTGACCCGGAGTTTATTTGTTTTGTTTTCCCTAAACTCTTGGGTGCCCAATTTTGTACGGGCAGTCAAGTAGTCAGGAATTTACAGATATACTGGAAGAGCGTGGAGCAGGAGGCTTCAAGATCATATAGCTATAGTTATTTCCGCTGTGTTGTAAGTGCTGTACTCTGATAAGTGCTATTGTATACATAACTGTTATATTTCAAAGTTATGTTATCTATTATATGTTATTCGTTCCGCTGTGAGGTTCGTGTTACTCTGATGTTGTGTTCTTCTTCTTCTTCTATTCTAAGTTTCTATCTTATCTATTCTCAAATTCTAATTTCTTTCATTAATTACCGGGATTTTTCGATGTTTTGGTTATCGACGTCGAGCTTACGTCGATAACCAAAGTCGCTCAAAATCCGGGTCGTTACAGTTGGTATCAGAGCTTAAGTTAAGAATTACCTTGTCTCTGTGGCGTGACTCGGTAGAGATAGGGTTAGTAATACCCTAGATTGAGTTTAAGTGTATATATACGAGTGCGTATTTGTATTTGATATAAAAATGGTTTTATATTGTGGAGATTCATTGGCTGAGTTGTTTATGAGTTCTGGTCGATCAGTTTGATCCACTGTATCAGTAGGAGTAAATAAACACTTGAATACAATGGACCGACATAGTATGGATATGTGATATATTACCATATATTAGATATATTGGTTGTATTTATAATCGAATGAGATTATAAAGTGAAATGGTTATATATAACCAATCAGAATCATATAAGTAAAGTATATGAAATAAGATGAATTAAATATGAATTTAAATCAGATTTGGAATTAAAATAAGGAAATTTTAAGTTCCTGGGAGATTTTGAGATGTTTTCAAAATGGATGTATTTAGTAAGGGTTTTGAAATGATATAGTATTGAAATCACTTGGGTCGCTGGAAAATAACTCCGATGATGACTGCGCAGTATCATCGGTGAGATTTTCGAGTTCAAAGTAGTGGATTACTACCAAAGATTTTGATTAGAATTGTTTTGAGAAAACAAGTTGTTTAGAAATTCAAAGGTTTTGAATTGGTATTATGATTTCAAATTGATTTGAAATAAAAACCAAGGGATTTAAATTCTAGAATTTAAAATTTAACTTGTGAAGTTAAGTAGAATGAGATGTTAAAAGTTAAGTAAAACTGAAAATGATTAGAGAATAATCTGGGATGGAATCGAGGGATAAGTTAAGAATTTGGAATCGAGAATGAAACTCGAGTTTGAAATGATATCTGGCTTGGATATAAGCGAATGATTTGGTTTTGAGAATGAACTGAATGGAGATCAAGTTGGTAATGCATTGTTATATGCAGAACTAGTGACGAATGGTAGGGATATAATGATATGTCCGACAAAAAGGTACAAGTTTACATTTCATATGAGCTTGGTGATTTATGAGCCGAATTGGCAAGCCGCTTGGCTGTTTGATTTTTCTTTTGGGTTGGAGATGGCCTAGAGAGGTGAGTTGTGGTTTTACCGATAGGGCTGTACAAAGGAGGTTATGGCGAAATTTTCCGAAAATTTAAAGTGTTAGAAAAATTTTCAGAATTTTTGAAAATTTTAGTTAGTCGGAAGGAATTAATATTTTAGTCGATATTAATTGGTTGAGTTGAAATCAAAAATAAAGGGTAAACAAATCTTAGGAATTCCAATAGATAGGGTCGTCCTCTAACTTAGCAATTTCGAGGACGAAATTATTTTAAGTGGGGAAGAATGTAATGACCCGCATTTTCTGCGGTATATAATTAATTTATTTAATTATATAAATGGTGGTTTACAGAATTCAAATGGTCGTTAATTAAATAATAAGGGATATTTATTTAAAATAATAATTAAATAATATATTAAATTCTGAAATAATCAGAATTGGCCGAAATGGTGTGAATCGGGGAATTCAAAATATATAATTCAGTTTAGAATTTGAATTGGAATAACGAATATATTTAAATAACGATCGTTGAACGTTTAAAATATAATATAATTATAATCGAGCTCAAAATGGCACGGCAGTTCGCTATTTGGCGATTTGAACTTCAACTGAAGGTACATGATTCGTTTTAAGCCGGATTTCTGTGAAACAAGAAACGTGTGGAGCTGGTGGAGTATATCTTTCTAGTGGAAGAGAAAAATCGGGATTTCGTCGTGTAAATTTTGAGTTACGTCCAAATCAAATTTCAGAAAAGTCGCTGTAGAATTCCTTTATAATTTGCGACGCTTTATTTACGTAATAAAAGGAATTTTCGATATAAACTGAATATCGATAAATCTAAAATCTTAAATATCAAACTGTAAATTCTAATATGATATTCTGGAGCTGTACGATATCATATGTGAAGATATACGATAATATAAATTTGTTTATATTTAATTTAATAATATTTAAATATATTTATATATTTAAATGGGTCATCCAGAGCTTTAAAAATAGCCACTTTTGCAAACGAAGTCGGAATTCGACGAAACCAGTTTTGTTGGATCCGCAATATCAAATAGTTGTTAGATTTCCAGTTTCGGGATTTTTAGAGTCACTGTGTGGCCGTACGGATTTTTAGAGTGTAAAATAGTCAGTATTTCAACGGTTAAAAATACGCTGTGTGAGCATACGGAGTCGGAATTCGACGAAACCAGTTTCGTTGGGTCCGTAATGTCGAACTGTAGCTGCATGTCCGTTTTCGTGATTTTTGGGCATCACGAGTGGTCACAGGGGATTTTAAAGACTCATTAGTCAATAAAAATAAATAAAATATTAAAAGAAAAATATCCTACCCTCACTATAAATACCCCTCTTTACTTCCTTCTAACCTAATTCCACTCTCCCTACAGTCAACACAAAATCCGCCGTGTTTCTCTTCTTAAAACCCAAATTCGATCCTCATAAAAAAACAAATAGAAATCAAAGAAAATTCTATAAATCCTAATATACATATATTCGAGATGCTCAGGTCCTCCTCTTCGTTTTTATATGGCCTTTGAATGGTTCGACGTTCGCTGTCGTGACTGAGTTTTTCCAGCAGAGGTCTAGGGTTGACGATTCTAGGTGGTAGGAGCAGTGAGGTGGGATTTCGATGTTGGATTCGAGTTCGGGGTGGTTTGTAGTTTGGGTTTTGGGTTACTGGTGGATTCTGATCATGTATTTGGCCAGGCGATGTACTGTAGTCGCTGTTCGAGGCCGCCTCTCGTTTCGTACCAGGTAGCGCGAGTTGCTTGTTAAGGGTACAGGGAGGATGAGCTTTGGACGAGCAAGTGTTTGGAGGTTGTGGCATTTGAATCCGTTGAGAGGAGGAGGAGCAGTTGGGTGGAGGAGCTTCGAAAATGGCCAGGAGGTGTTACGGGTATGTCTTCAACGAAGAAGGAGGAAATATCTTGTGCGGGTTTGGGCTTTTGAATAAATGGTGGGCCGATGGGTTTTAAAAGAGGCCCATATATATATATATATTGATAAAAGAAAAAAAATGTATGAAGTCTTCTTGAGATTCAAAGAAAAAGAAACCGGAAATGGTGAATTGGATGCAAAGGAGGAGCAGATTTAATTGCTTGGATCGGAGAAGAAAGTAGATACAGTCATGGGCTTCTAAAAGGATGATGGGCCGTTTGGAAAATATGGAGTCAGATTGACGAACCGTAAGTTACGTTGGGACCGTATGGACGGACACTACACAATGAGACTGACCGCGAGTCGATAGGATCAAGTTACAATTTATGGAGAAATAAATTGCCCGACTGGGTCGAATAACGCAAACCGTTATTTAACGGTTAACGCGTCAATGTGAGTAAATCTCACTAACCCTAAACAGTTTATAATTTCATGTTGTATCTTTAGAACTGTTAGAAATTTGTCTGATTTACTGTGTGTTGATTGTTTGATTGAACTGCTAGTCAGTTAGTTAAATTTCTATATTGATTCTGTTTAATAGAATATATCATATGGAACTGAAAATGATGTTATCTATGTTGTTTAACATCTGTGTTGCAGGGGAACAGGTTGGAGGAATCCGACTGGATTCCTCAACAGTTATTTTATTGTTTTTCATATATTGTTATATGATGTGATATAAAATCTGTGGGCGATTGTATGTACTTGGACGATATTGAACATCGTGATTTGATATGATTGAATACCATAACATACCGAAATGTTGATAAGGGGATTTTCAAAGTGATATTGAAAACAGAATATTTATAAAATGGGATATTTATAAATAAGAGATATTTATAAAGTGGAATATTTATAAATAAGAAATGTTTATAAATTGGAATATTTATAAATAGGAGATATTCAAAAAGGAAATAATTACAAACCATTATCTTTTTGAATGGAAAGGCCTGTGTGGCGAGTTTGGGGATTTTCCCGATGCTCCCGATACAAAGGAGGTTATGGCGAATTTTTCTGGAAATTTAAGGAGTTAGAATATTTCAAGAATAAATTTGAAAAGGAAATATTTGTAAACCATTTACAAATAGAATTGGAAAAGGAACATTATAAAAAGGAAATCATTTTTTAAGTGTAGAAACGTTGTTAAAAAGTAAATCTTTTCAAATGAATAAAACGTGGTTAAAAAGTAAATCTTTTCAAATGAATAAAACGTTGTTAAAAAGGTAATTTTTTTAAAGTGAATATAGTTAATCGAATATGGTATTCGAAGTTAGTTAATCGAATATGGTATTCGAAGTTAGTTAATCGAATATGGTATTCGAAGTTAGTTAATCGAATATGGTATTCGAAGTTAGTTAATCGAATATGGTATTCGAAAGTTAGTTAATCGAATATGTTATTCGAAAGGGGTTAGTCAAGTCGAGCTAGTCAAATAGAGTTAACCAGTTAGAGTTAACCAGTTAGAGTTAATCAGTTAGAGTTAACCAGTTGGAGTTAATTAGTTAGAGTTAATCAATTAGAGTTAAAACGAACTAGAGTTAATCAAATATAGTTATTTGAGGCAGAGTTAGTCAAACATAGTATTCAGGGTAAGTTGCCATCTTGTACGACTGCTAGCGTAATTCGCAGGGCTGTAAATAGCCTACGGCGGTCGGATGTTTCCTGAGGGAGGCAGGCGTAACCATTGTGATCGCTGCGATCTAGAGTCAAGCGAATGGAGTTTAATCGAATATTAGTTATTCGATAAGAGTTAATCGAGTTGATCGAGTTGAGAAATAAGTTAAGTTAAATAAGTTGAGTTGATCGGGTGGTTCGACCAAGTTAGTCGAGCCTAGTTAATTGAATCGAATTGGTCGAACCAAGTAAGTCGAGTTATGTTAGTCAAGCTAGTCGAGCCTAGTTAATCGAATCGAATTGGTCGAACCAAGTAAGTCGAGTTAAGTTAGTCAAGTTAGTCGAGTCAAGTTAAGTTAGTCGAGTTAAGTTCGTCGAGTTAAATAAATCGATGTAAGTTTCATCAAAAGGAGTTATCGATGTTAGTTTCATCGAAAGGAGTTATCGGTGTTAGTTTCATGGAAAGGAGTTATCGATGTTAGTTTCATCGGAAGGAGTTATCGATGTTAGTTTCATCGGAAGGAGTCATCGATGTTAGTTTCATCGAAAGGAGTTATCGATGTTAGTTTCATCGAAGTGAGATTTTCAAATATGAGATATTTGAAAAGGAAGAGTTATCGAATATTAGTTATTTGAAGAGAGAGATTTTCGAATATCGTTTATTCGAGAAGGAGTAAATCGAATATAGGGTATTCGAAGAAGAGTTAATCAAATAGAGATTTCTCGAAGAGAGTTAATCGGCAAATTCGATTATTTCGAATTCGAGAAAGTACTTATACTTTCCAGTGTTTAAATAGAAATTTATTTATTTATAAATAAATAAGTGTTAGGTTAATTATTCACTAATAAGAATAGAAGTTATAATTAAAATTAGATAATTCGAAAGGAGGGATTATAACGTTATCGTTATAACCAATGTTTTAAATATAGAAGTGGATTAGTAAAATTGAATCCGAGAAAGGCGTAAAGAAGTTATAATTAAAGTTAGATAATTCGAAAGGAGGGTTTATAACGTTATCATTATAACCAATGTTTTAAATATAGAAGTGGATTAGTAAAATTGAATCCGAGAAAGGCGTAAAGAAGTTATAATTAAGGTTAGATAATTCGAAAGGAGGGTTTATAACGTTATCGTTATAACCAATGTTTTAAATATAGAAGTGGATTAGTAAAATTGAATCCGAGAAAGGCGTAAAGAAGTTGTTAAAGATTAAAAGATAAACTTTGACCATCTCGAAGTTATAACGTTGTTCAGTTAAGGTCTGAGAGGTAATTATACCCCAACTTGAGTGACTTCCTTCTTAACTAAGAAATGGTAAGGTTTGATCATAAAGGAGTTTTGGAAATGTTTTCCAAACGAGAATCAGAAATGTTTTCTGATAAAAGAAAATAAGAATTTTGAATATAGGGAAACAGGAGATAAGTAAATAAATGAACTAAAGAGATTTATGTTAAATAATGTTTGTTCGATATAATTTCAATTTGGAAATAATATCGTTGTTTTGCACACTTGTTTTTCTTTGATAGTTAACTCACCGACTATCGAAGTTTTGACCATTTTAACGTTGTTAATATGGAGAGACCGGTTGGATTATTATCAATAGAACCACTCTGTATTGGCATAAGCGTCGCGAATCATATATGCCAAAGATAATTGAAGACGGAGTAAAATGCAAGGGCTGTTGTATAAGTCTTAGATAACAATGACTAAGATGGATATACAGAATAGTGCCTTCGGTTTGTCCAGTCCCAGGACAACTTGTATGGACGAAGGTCTGACAGAGTATATCCAATGGATCGCGTAAGTTGATCTGTTCAAACGTATTCACATTTGGTGGCGGAGGAATTCGTTTCTCTTAGCCGTATACCCGTGTTATTTTTGGATAAGTCAATTTGTGATTTGGCGGGTATGACAATGTGACATTTCTAAGTGAATGAAGATGGATGTCTGACAGAGTATTTCCAGAAAGGTCACGTATCTTGATTTCTTCAACCATACGAAGAGTGGAAGCGGAGAAGGAAACTTCTTTAGCTGACACGTAATGTACTGTTGTAAACGTCAATTAGTGATTTTCGATGGACCTGACAATGTGGCATTCGAAGTGAATCTGATGTAATGATAAAGCGTAGCTTCTAGCCTCATCATCCGGTAATTGACAGAAATCGGGCAGGCAGCATGGCTAAGTCGGTCGCACCGAAGTAGGGTGTATAATCACCTATCTAGAGAATATTCATTTGTTTCTTAAATCTATCAATGCTGTCCCATATATATACGGGAACGGTTGCTGATCCCAACCGTTGGTGATGTACATTCGATACACTCAAGCGAAATGAGTGGTCGGTCATGTGTGGCTGAGTTACAAGATGTTCTTGTTGAACTCCAGTGTATCGTTCCTAGAGTACACTGATCGGAAGGTGGTTCCATACCTTGTCATAGTTGGAAATCCATTATCCAATACGTGCTTGCGATTTTGATTGTATACTATATATGTAGAACGTGAGATGAAAGCGTTTCTGCTAGTTGATATCTATTTGTACATAGACATTATTATAATATCAAAAGGTTTTTGATATAAAGATATTTTGGATTCTCATAAGGGAAAAACCCGTTCCGTTCTGCGGCGTGGTCTTATGAGATATCGTTTACTTGTTTATATACCTGTTTAAACTGTTTTACTCATACCAGTCCCATGACTGACCCGGAGTTTATTTGTTTTGTTTTCCCTAAACTCTTGGGTGTCCAATTTTGTACGGGCAGTCAAGTAGTCAGGAATTTACAGATATACTGGAAGAGGTGGAGCAGGAGGCTTCAAGATCATATAGCTATAGTTATTTCCGTTGTGTTGTAAGTGCTATACTCTGATAAGTGCTATTGTATACATAACTGTTATATTTCAAAGTTATGTTATCTATTATATGTTATTTGTTCCGCTGTGAGGTTCGTGTTACTCTGATGTTGTGTTCTTCTTCTTCTTCTTCTATTCTAAGTTTCTATCTTATCTATTCTCACCTTCTAATTTCTTTCATTAATTACCGGGATTTTTCGATATTTTGGTTATCGACGTCGAGCTTACGTCGATAACCAAAGTCGCTCAAAATCCGGGTCATTACAACGAGTCAGTCATGGGACTGGTGTGAGAAATCTACTCAACACATTTGAAATATGGCTAATCACAGGACCACGCCACTTTCGTGGAACGGGTTTACTCCATTGGATTGTCAGTGCTTTAAAACAAATCATTCTTTTAAACATCGCAATGCATTTTATAAAAATGAAGCCATTATAAGACTCAGTTCCCATCTCATAATGCAACGAAAACCGGAGTATAGAGTTTTACCTTATAATGGCCAAAATATGATTGATACGAATAAAACAAAAGCATTTGATATTATTACTAGTGTTTATATGTTTCAAAAACAATTTCAAATCATAACTATCAATCATAGACGACATTAATGCCCCATACCACTATGTCGCCATATATAGGTATACAATCAAAACCGCACGGTCACGTATTTGGAAATTGGATTTCCGTCACGAACCAAGGCAAAAGATAGTCCTTACCGAATTCGAGACTGCCTATCCCGAGCCTCAGGCAAGTACTCTGTCAAGCCTTTGGATCATCAGGGCCGGTCCACCGATGTGGATTAAAATTCCTGAACACTGCGTTTCCCCGCCCTTTGGGGCGTAAGTGAGCAAACAAATGACTCCATCGGTCCCGGATCGACCGATATAACCGAGGTGCCTCGCAACAGCAACAACCACATAAGTCAAACTCGTCAGGGCGTGTAAAACCACTGATGCCACTTCTAGCTTGGAAGAAACGCAGGCCCTCCCTGAGGTCCTTTCTCCTGTTTCTGGTTCATACCAGGGTGTGCGGCTCGCGATTTCACGTTATACACAAAGCTACGCCACATAGGCGGTGCATTGATCATCACCACAAGACTTTGCTTTTCAACAGAAGCCCTGATAACTGCATCTTAGCATGCTACACAGGCAATTCACACCGTGCAACTGATAGCTATCAATAACACAGAATAAATTCCAATGTCAGACACGCTGTCCATTTGCAAGTCCGTTCTGGGTCTGAACAAAACCGGAGGCACTATATACTTCGCAAACCCATCGATCACCACGTACGTCTGGACGATCACCACTCATTATCCATATTTCGGGATGCCTCCCAATCAGGACCTCGGTTACCTTCCAAACGAGGTGAAGATCTCCGATCTTCGACCACCGTCTTCATCTTCGATTTCTTATCGTCGATTCAGTTATTCAGAATGGGATAAACCCGCTCTTTCTGAGCAACTCGCGTATATAATAAACAAGTGCTACACAAACACTACTACGCATCATTTCAATTCATTAGTCACTAACTGTCAATCAGTAAGAGAACGATTTCCCAAATATTAACCCCGAAGGCCGAAACCAACATCAGATCAATACCCAAGAAACCATTCGACTTAGCCAACCTTCAGTTAGTTTCTAAATTTCACATCGATATTGTTTATAATATTTTATAACGATTTATCGCTATTTTTATTTATTTTAAAATAGCCAATTTATTCAAAACGACGCTTCGAGCCATAACGCGGCCGTGGCGCTGTTTTTCTTCAGATTTGATTTACACATATCTGAAAATCTAACCGTTGGATCATCACTAAATTTATATCGTTAGAAAGATCTTTTCAAAACGAATCCAACGGTTCCAGTTTCGGGAAAATCCGACGGTCGGATCTCCCGGTATAATCGTTTGAAGTTTCGATTTCAAAATACGAACTGCAGCGTCGTTATTCGATTTAATACAATTATATTTATATATATAAATATAATCGATTCTGACGCTATTTTTCTTCGGATTTGAATTAAACATTCCAGACAATCCAACCGTTGGATTTTTACAAAGTTGGTGTCGTTGGAAAGATATTTCCAAAGCGAACCCAACGGTTGCGATTTCGGGAAAATCCGATGGTCGGATCTCCCGCACTAATTATTTGAAATCACGGTTTCAAAATACGAACTACAGCTTCGTTATTCGATATATTTTAATTCTATTTATATATATATATCGATTCTTCGATTTCAAAACTATATGAATTTCATACATTTGATAAAAATGATGTTTTTATCTATCTGTCTTCTATTTCAACACTTCACTATTTTTAACAATTCATGTATATAATAAAAATGTGATTTTTAATGTAAAACAATTCATTTCAAAACGAGATTATTTTATATAGTTCATACAGATGATAAAAATAAGATTTTTATTATAAAACAATTTATTTCAAAACGAGATTATTTTATATATTTCATATTGATGATAAAAATAAGATTTTTATTATAAAACAATTTATTTCAAAACGAGATTATTTTATATAGTTCATACTGACGATAAAAATAAGATTTTTATTATAAAACGATTTATTTCAAAATGCGAATACCATTCAACACATGAATTTCTATTCAAAGAATGAATATCGATTCAACACATGAAGGTTTTCTATAGTTTGTATATATAGATAAAAAGGTGAATTTTATATTTAAAACATGAATACCATTCAACACATGAATTTCTATTCAACGAATGAATATCGATTCAACACATGAAGGTTTTCTATAGTTTGTATATATAGATAAAAGGGTGATTTTTATATTTAAAACCCGAATACCATTCAACACATGAATTTCTATTCAGCGAATGAATATCGATTCAACACATGAAGGTTTTCTATAGTTTGTATATATAGATAAAAGGGTGATTTTTATATTTAAAACACGAATAACATTCAACACATGAATTTCTATTCAACGAATGAATATCGATTCAACACATGAAGGTTTTCTATAGTTTGTATATATAGAAAAAAGGGTGATTTTTATATTTAAAAGAATACCATTCAACACATGAATTTCAATTCAATGAATGAATTTCTATTCAACAGATGAAGGTTTTCTATAGTTTGTATATATAGATAAAAAGTGATTTTTATATTCAAAACACGAATACCATTCAACACATGAATTTCAATTCAACGAAAGAATTTCTATTCAACACATGAAGGTTTTATATTCAACGAATAAATATAGTTTCAACAAATGGAAATAATTCTAACACATGAATATTATTCAAAATTTCGGCAGCATAATGGTAGGGTCGTTAAAACCGGGACCGTCGCTAGTACGGCTCCTCGCTCTACCTTAAAGCCTCGCAGCTTTTGACAATGGGGAATCATGCATCTAGTTCGCACGCAGGCGGCATGTATATTTTTTTCATTTCCACAAACTAATCCTATGTGGTTTCAACCAAGTATTTCTCAACCGCAAACGGGTATTTTTCAACCACAATCAATCAATTTCAACCACAAACAATTCTAATCAACCATTCGTAATCAACCAATTTTCACACCAATCACAACCAATAAATATCGTCCATGGTTTGTGGACGAGAGGCACCCACATATATATATATATATATATATATATATATATATATATATATATATATATAGCAATTCACTTCTATTTCAACACATATATAATTTTTACAACGCATATACAACTTATATATCGAACGTACAACTTATACAACGCTTATACAAGAGGTGTACAACGCTTATATAACTCATACATCGACTATATAATTTATACATCGTCGTTTTCCATATCGTTTATAAATTAGAAATCTCACATTGGGTTCCACTCCACCAAAAATAGCAGAAGGCTCAAAAAAATATGCGGTCTCTTCTAGAATGTAGAAGACGTCCACACGAGTCCACTATCTCTTGTTTCACTGAATTTCGACAAGAAACGAAAAGGATATGATTTTTACAAGTTTGCAACACTTTTAAATGTGAAAATCAGTTCAAAATAATCAAAGCCATACCTTTCTAAACCTGTTCAAAACTAGGTTTTGATTTTAATCCCAATCCGAAGCACTAAGTGGAAATCGAGTTGTACCACGTCGTAGGGCTTCGAAGCAGCTTCCCAGCGTGGTGGTGGGGTCAGGCGCGATGCACCCTGGTGGCAGCGGCAAAGCTCGAAACACGGCGGCTTTCAGGGAACGGTTCTCGAGGGAGGCGGAACGATAGGGGGTGATGCTGGTATGGATTGGAAGAGGATGGAGAGCCCTTCAAAAACCTCCAAAGGACCGAACAGATTCGTTGCGTGGTTGAGGAGTTATGGAGGAGAGAAGGAATCAGCTCCTATCGCCGTTGATTTCGAGGGCATCGGGGAAGAGGGAGAAAGTGATGGCCAATGGGGAATTTTTATTTTATTTATATATTTTAAAAATCCAAAAATACCCCTTGCCACACACGAACTCTAATCCAAACCCAATGACTGTCGTCCCTAGCATTTTACCCCCATTCCGAACACGATGGGGTATGTTTCGTAGGCCCATTTGACTGTTTCAGTCAGGTTTCATTCAGATTAAAATATAAAACATTCAATATTTGATTCGAACGTACATTTCAATTTGCCAGGGCCACAAACTGATTCGAAAAATTCCAGAAAAATAAATCTGGCTATGTTTTGACGATACGGTCCCAACAAAACTGGTTTCATTGAATTCTGAGACCGTTTGCAAAAAGGCCCATTTATGGTCGATCCAATTTAACTTTAATTGACCAAAACACGTTTTCCTTTGCCACGCTCACATACTGGCTTCAAAAATTATGAAATTTGAAACCTAGCAATAACTTTACATCCCGGATCCAACAAATGTGGTTTCATCGAATTCTGAGGTCGTTTGCAAAATGGCCATTTTCACGGGCTATATAAATTCCATAGCGACCTTTCTGAAAATTCATTTGGCCATAACTTTTGCATCCTGCTATGAAACTTCGATTTTTCAGATTCGTTAGAAAGGTATTCACTAACAGATTTAAATATTTTTGGTTTCACTCAAATCCGTTTTGTTTTGCACCCGGTGCAGTCGGTCAAAGTCTGAATTCAAATTTTGAAACCACCGCGCCATTTCAGGCCTTGTTTATAATTAGAATTAATTATATTCCTTTTCAATTGTCGATTCAAACTCAGTTTTCATCTTTCTTATTAAAATATTTATTTTAAATATATAAAATCCACTATTTTAGCCAATTGAATTTTTTTAAATTGGTTCAGATTTTCTGGGTCGTTACAATAATCATCCATTCGATATGGAAATTTCCCGGTCTTCAATAACTGTCTTCATCATCGATCTTCAATTGTTGTATGAATTATTCAGAATGGGTTAAACCTGGTCTTTTTGAATAATTTGCATAATTTAAAATCATGTGCTTTAAAACACAACCAACGCCTCATTCTAATCAAGAATACTCTTTGATTTTAATTTAAACCAAATTAAGGTTTATTCAACTAGTCGGGATTAACGCCTTACCGAAGTAATCATTAATTCATATCCCATTCCCAACCTACACAACCCATGTAGTAAACTGGTGGTACTCCATATCTAACACCCAATGTGTTACGGTAAACTTAATTACCGTTTTATCGATCAAATCTAATTAAAGATTTAACTACCGCTTGGAGTAAAACTAGTGGTACTCCATTGTTGTTCATTTCTTGAATTTAGTAAATTTAATAACTTTTATCCTCATTCAATCCAATTAAAGATTCATTAAAACTATATTTAGTTTTAATCTTCATGAAACATTATTTAATGATTATTTAGCTTTCAAGAAATAATCTTTCCTTAACTGGGTTAAAGAACAAATGTTGCTTAAAAACATCGTTCACAATAAACCCAAAATCGTATTTCAATTTAATATGTTAAATTGAAACTTCTCTTTAGAATATTTCACTAAATCTTAGTTAAAAGATTTATGAATTACCAATCTAAATTTCACTTTCAATCGGGTTTAAAGAACTAATGTCATTTAAAAACATTGTTCGCAATCAACCCAAAAGTCAGTTTCACTTAATTTCAATTATGTTTAATAATTGGAAATCTTATTTAAATCTTAATTAAAAGATTTATTCTTTTCCAAATGGGTTTAAGAACAGTGTTATTTAAGACACTATTCACGACAAACCCAATTTTAATCTGACATTAAATATCGTGCTTTGAATAGAAATTATATCGATTTATGTTCAATATCAAATTCTGAAAATTAACCTATATCAAATTGGGAATAACGCTATTAATATCTTCCAAATTCCCACAATAATATCCGTATAATCACAAAATCCAATACTGAAATAATCCGAAGATTATTTCCATTTAAATCCGTTCCAATGTATGTACTGGAAAATCTTGGTTTTATTAAAACCTCTTTAATCCTTTTATTTATTTTAATTAATTTATTAAAATAAATAAATCACTCATTCTTTTACATTGAAATGTATATCTACATTAAAATGAATCTTTTTCATTCTTTTGAAACAAATTAACTAAAAAAAAGTATTCTTTCTAATGTAATCAATCTTAAATAAAAATGAAATCTTTTTAATGTAATCTACTTAGTTCAACCTTTATTACATTGAAAAATGTAATATATTCATTTCAATCTTTATTACATTGGAAAATGTAATGTTTTCATTTCAAACTTTATTTTCAATTCAGTCTTTATTACATTGAAAAATATAATATTTTCATTTCAACTTTATTTTCAATTCAGTCTTTATTACATTGAAAATTGTAATATTTTCATTTCAACTTTATTTTCAATTCAGTCTTTATTACATTGAAAAATGTAATATTTTCATTTTAACTTTATTACATTGAAAAGTGTAATATTTTCCTTTCAAACTTTATTCTAAAATGTTTATAAATTCGTTTATAGAACGATTCCAACCTTTATTTCAATTTTAAATCCAAATTGAACATTCTATCTATTATCATATTAAAATAATATTATTTCCAAAATATTTATTTTGGAATTAGCTCTTTAAAACATGCATTATAAAATGTATAAAATAAATCGATAAACACGTTCGGGTTAAAATGGTGTTGCTATTTAAAACAGATTAAATAGCTCAATCCATTATCTTATTCATTTATATTTTACACTGGGCCAGACCTCCCACATTAAGCCTACGACTTGTGGATGCTGTATATGCCGGCTGGTTCCGGACAGACTTATCCCACAAGTTGGGCTTAACCTTGTGTCATGGCCCAATTCGTATTTGCGCACTTGGACCTCTCACATTAGGCCCAACATTTGTGGCTGCTGGATAAGCCAGGCGGTTCCGGGCAGACTTCCACAACAAATGTGACCTAACCTCGTGTCCAAGTACAATTATAATTAACTTTTCTAAAACGTACTCTTTGAAAATATCCTTTCCATTAAAGAATCTTAATTTTAAATATTCTTTAATTCTAAAATGTCGTGATTCCAAATATCTTCACTTACCTTTCAAATCTTTATAAATATTTGAACTTTCCATATTGTTATAACAATTAATAATAATCTTCCCAAAATGTCTTATTTTGAAATCAAATCTATTTATTGCCACATAATGACAAATAAATGTAATCTTTCCAAAACGTTCAAATTTCGAAATCAAACTTTCTTAACTTAAGATGTGGACAGTAAATATATAATCTTTTTAATTGAATCTCCTTTATTATAACTTTTAAACAATAAAGATATATTCTTTTTAAATCAACGCCAAATAATTCTATTAATTGAGTATAAATTAAAATATTCATTAATTCAAAATTGATAACAATAATATTAATCTTTTCAAGATGTTCAGTTCTGAAACAAATCTTCTTAATTTAACATGTTGACAATTAAAAAGGGTATCTTTTAATTCTAATTGTAATAACCCGGAAATCTGGGCCAGTTTAAAAATTTAATTTGGCAATTTTAGCGAATTTTGATTATTTAAAATGAATTATTTTAAATAATATCGACGAGAAATTTATTTTGAATATAATTCGAACGTATATATTATATAGATCGTCGTTAGAATATAAATATTTATTTTAAAATATAAAAGGAATTGAAAATGGCGCGGTAGTTCGATAATTCGATTTCAAAATTAAAATGAATGTACTGGGTGCAAAATAAACCGGATTTTAGTGAAACCAGAAATAATGGGATCTAATCGAGAATATCTTTCCAACGAATCCGAGGAATCGAAATTTCATATCGGGAATCAAAAGATATGTCCAGTTGAAAATTCAGAATAGTCGCTATGGAATTCTAGCCCTTAAAAAATGGAAATTTTGCAAACGACCTCGGATTTCGATGAAAACACTTTTATTGGGTCCGCGATGTCAAATTATTGCTAGATTTCAAATTTCATAATTTTTCGAACCAATATGTGAACGTGGCAAAGGAAAACGCGTTTGACCAGTTTCAGTTGATTTTAATCGACTGGAAAATGGTCATTTTTCCAACGGTCTCAGAATTCAACGAAATTAGTTTAGTTAGGACCGTATCATCAATACGAAGCTAGAAAATATTTTTCGGGAATTTTTTTAGTTAGTATGTGGCCCCAGTAAATTGACATGCATGTTCAAATTCAATATATAGAGTTATATCTTGATTTTGACGAAAACTGATCGTAACGACCGAATTGGCCTACGATACATATCCCATTGTGTTCGGAATGGGGGTAATTAGCTAGGGGCGACAGTCGTTGGGTCTCGTTTCGAGTTCGAATAAAAAGTCAACAAATTAATGAAATAATTAACAAAATAATATATATATTATTATATAACTACCCTCACATCTCTCCCTCTCTCTCTCTCTCTCTTCGATTTCAGAAGAAAAAAAACCTCCGTTCGATCCTTCAGCGCCCTCCCCCCCTACGCCTGCCACCGCGCCCCCTCCGGCGATGGCGCCGGTCACCCTCCAGCGCCCCTCTCGCTCTATCCTCCCTCTCCTTTTCTGTACCCCGTAAACCCCTTCCACCCCAAACACGATCGCGATACCCAGCCACCGCGCCTCCGGGTCTGACGCCGCCGCCCCTTCTCTTTTCCCCCATCGCTTGGCGCCTCCGCGTGTTAGCCTCCGCCCACCCCCTTCGATCGAACACGCAGCCTCCCAATCGAAGGAACCCAGCCCCAAACCCTGGATCTCGCCAGCGCCGACCATGAACGCGCCCCTCGACCTCCAACACCTCCTTTGAAAATATACCATGAGTTTTCTGTTTATTTTATTTTATTTCTTTCTAATTTTTTTATCCATGTAATTAACTTAGTAAAGAAACATAGTTTTCTTCTTAACTGAAATTAGAAATGATTTTTTTTAAACTAGAAGGATATGATTTTTAAAGAAGCAAAGCATAGATTTCTAAAGAAGCAAAGCATAGATTTTTAAAGAAGCAAAGTATAGATTTTTAAAGAAGCAAAGTATAGATTTTTGTGGAAGCAAAGTATAGATCTTTATATTATAGTAAAGGGATAAAAATAAGATTTATATTATAGTAAAGGGATAAAAATACGATTTTTATTATAGTAGAGCGTTAAAAATATAATTTTTATATGATGTAGAGATTAAAAATATAAATTTATTTAATGTAAAGTAAGAAAAATATGATCTTTATTATTAGAAGAGCGAAGAGAAAATATGATTTTGATTATATACTAGAGATTATAAAAATACGAGCTTTATATGTGTTGTAGCGAATTAACAATATAAAGAAGTGATTTTGTTTAAAATATAAGTTGAGATTTTTATATAGATAACAATTCGATTTTTATATATTGAATAGCAAAGTAAAAATTCGATTTTTATATATTGAATAGCGAAGTAAAAATTCGATTTTTATATATTGAATAGCGAAGTAAAAATTCGATTTTTATATGTTGAATAGCGAAGTAAAAATTCGATTTTTCTATATTGGATAGCGAAGTAAAATTTTGATTTTTACATCTGTAGAGAATACGGGCAAAGAAAGTGACAAGAGGCAAGAACGGCGAAGATTTCTACCTAAGAAGAATCGTGGCGTTGGATTAGCAATTCTGTGAGAACTTCTCACCTTTTAAATTTAATTTTTCTAGTTATAAATATATACTAGGATGTAGACGGTGTTTAGTAGCACCCGACACCCATCGTCCACAGACCATGGACGGCTTGTATGCTTGTTTGTTTGATTTTGATGTGTAGTTGATTGTGTGATGTGATGGGAAACGAAATAAAACATTTATATAGTTGAAATAAAATATTTTATAGTGGGAAATATTTTATAGTTAAAAATAGAATTTAACGTATATATAAATGAAATAAAAATAACCAAATCGGACGATTTGTTTGTATACACACATTTGACTGATATTGATTGGGACGATAAATTTTACACATCGCCCAACTGCACAAATTAAATCTGTGTTTGATTTTTTGAAACCCCACACGGGTATTGGGATGATATTTGACGTACACTAATCCCGATGGTTAGTTGTATGTCGATAGATTGATTGACAGACTGTTATAAGCGTTAAATATTTATATTCGATGCTTATACAGTGTAGAATGCACTTTGGATGATGGTCGATTATTCATCATGTGTTAGAAAATCCATATAATTAACATTATATGGTATTTGATTGGGCTTCATTCAATATTTGAAATAGAAATATTTGAAAAGAAATATTTGAATAGAAATATTTGAAAAGAAATATTTGAATAGAAATATTTGAAAAAGAAATATTTGAAATAGAATATTTGAAAACAAAAATATATGAAGCCGTGTTGATTAGATTGACGTCATTCTGACGTGAACGATATTTATATCGATTTTATTCATTTTGTAATGAATATCGAAAGTGATTTCAAAATCTGATATTTTGAAAAGAATTGAAATTCAAAACGAATTTGAATTGAATAGAAAACGAATTCGAATTTAATTGAATAGAAAACGAATTCGAATTGAATTGAATAGAAAACGAATTTGAATTGAATTGAGTAGAAAACGAATTTGAATTGAATAGAAAACGAATTTGGATTGAATAGAAAACGAATTCGAATTGAATTGAATAGAAAACGAATTTGGATTGAATAGAAAACGAATTCGAATTTAATTGAATAGAAAACGAATTCGAATTGAATTGAATAGAAAACGAATTCGAATTGAATTGAGTAGAAAACAAATTTGAATTGAATAGAAAACGAATTTGAATTGAATAGAAAACGAATTTGGATTGAATAGAAAATGAATTTGAATTTAATTGAATAGAAAACGAATTCGAATTGAATTGAATAGAAAACGAATTCGAATTGAATGGAGTAGAAAACGAATTTGAATTGAATCGATGAAAAAAAATCTGAATTGAATTGAATTCAATGGAAAACGAATTGAAATAGAATTGAAATCGATTTGAATTGAAATCAAATAGAAGTGAACGTAGAAAGAATTTATAAGGGAAAATTCAATTTTGATTTGAATTTGAAATAAAGGTTGAAATTGTTTTTAAAACAAATTTGAAATGATTTATAAAATTAGTTTTAAAAAGGAAATCGACGAAATATATATATAATATATATATATATATATATATATTATATATATAATGGCCTGAATAGAACGCGCCGCGCCGCGGCAGTTCGTAAATTTCGACCATTGACTTCGAACGGATATTACGGGAGATCCGACCGTCGGATTCTCCTAAAACCAGAACCATTGGGTTCATATCGAAAAGAGCTTTCTAACGAATATTAGAAATTTGAAATCTAACGGATGGTCCAAATCAAATTTGGAAAAGGTCGTTGTAAGTGAAGTTCGATGGCCGTTGATGGAAATCGACTGTACCGGCCTTGATAAAATTATACAAAATATCAATAATTTGTGTAAAATCATAACAGATGATTTGGGAAAAATCAGGATGAAAAACTCCTTGTTTGAAAAGATAAAAATAGATTTTTATCGAAATGAACTAGTTTTGAACTAAAAATTAAAACCCATTTATTTTTAAATAAATAAATTGGATTTGAAATGGGTTGTAAATAAGAATTGATTTGTGGGTTTATCGTGAAGGGTGTTTTAAATGACACTTGTTCTTTAACCCGATAAATAAATAGAAAGTGATTTGGGTTTGTCGTGAACTGTGTTTTGAAAAGACATTAGTTCTTTAACCCGGTAACAGGAGTTTTAAATGAATCTATAATTAGATTGAAATGTGAATTGATAATCTAAATTATCAAATTTAGAAATTGAGCGAGAATGGAGTATCACCAGCTTTTCTCCAAAGCGATAGTTAAATCTTTAATTAGATTTGAGCATGAAATGGTAATTAATTTTACCAATAACACTGTGGTGTTAGATGTGGAGTATTACCAGTTTTGCTTCATGGGATGAATAGGTTGGGATTGGGAAATAAAATAAATAATTACTTCGGAGTGGTTCGCTAATCCCGACTAGTTTGGAAAACCATAATTTGGTTTGAAATGACATCCAGAGGAAGATTAAAGAATAAATTTTAAAGAATTTATCTTTGATAAAATAAGTGGGAACCTTTCCCTAAGAACGTGAAATAGAAACTAACTATAGGTTAGCTAAGAAGAATGGTTTCCTGGGTATTGATCTGATGTTGGTTTCGGCCTTCTGGGTTAATATTTGGGGAATTGTTCCCTTGCTAATTTATGGTTAGTGACTGATGAATCAGAATGAGGCGTATGTTGTGATTGTGTAACATTTGTTTACTATATACGCGGGTTGTTCGGAAAGGCCGGGTTTATACCCATTCTGAATAACCGATTCGATGATAAGTCGAAGATGATGACGGTGGTCGAAGACCGAAAGTCTTCACATCGTTTGGGTGATTACTGATGAACTTGATTGGGCTGTATACCCAAGATGAGGGAATCAATTGGTGGACTTCCAGACGTACTTGGAGATCGACGGATATACGAGGAAAGTGCCTCCGGTTTCGTTCAGACCTAGAATGGACTTGTAAATGGATGGTATGTCTGACATTGTATTCCTTTATATCGTATTCGTTGATCTCTGCTAAATATATATCTGTTTGGCGGGGGGAATTTATTCTCTTGCTTAACGCCCTTCTCTGAGACATACGAGCTCAGAGGTTATATATTGGCAGAAATCAGTGGTACGATATGGTTTGATAGTGTGGCATGTTGAGATGCAGTGATCCAGACTTTTGTTGAAAAGCAAAGTTTGGTGGATGATGATCAAAGCGCAGCTTTGATATAGCATGGCTTTGTGTATAGCGTTGATTCCCGAGCCTCACACCCCGGTATGGTGGTAAACTGATGGTTTGATCAGTATGCTTTTTTAGTGGATGGGCACCTTAGTGGTGTCGTGGATTCGGTCGACCGAGATGAGCTTAGTGCTCAGGGATATATAGAGTAAGCGGTGTTTTCTCTCGCTGGGACGTAAGCCGCGGTGATACTCTGGTCCCAAATGTGCGGATGTGCAGACGGTGTTTTCTCTTATTGGGACGTAAGCCGTGGTGTATTGCATTACGCGATTGATCTTTCGAATCAGGAGCCACCATGATGGGAATCCAATTTCCAATACGTGTATTTTAGTTTTATTTGTAGAGCCTAGTATGGCGACATAGTGGGATGGGGCGCTTATGCCGTTTATGATTGATACTTATGATTTGAAGATATTTTATACAATATGCACTTATAATAGTATCAAATGATTTGTTTTAAACGTATCAAGCATTCTTGGCTATTATAAGGTAAAAACCCTATCCTCCGGCTTGCGTTGCATTGTATGATGGGACCTGGGTCTTATAATAGCTTCATTTTTCTTTATTTAGCATTGCGCTGTTGTTTTATGCACTGGTTTTCTTGGGAGGAAACCCGTTCCGTGTTATACGGCGTGGTCCCTTGATTTACCTAACTTTAAAAAAAAGATTAATAACTGTTTTAGTTCTCACACCAGTCACATGACTGACCTGGAGTTTATTGTTTTAACCTAAACTCTGGGTGCCCCTATTTTCGCCACGGGCAGCTAGTAGTTTTGGTTTTGCAGATTTATATTCACATGATCCTGGTTTACAGCTGGAACGATATCCGGAAAGCTTTGTATCCGTATATCTCCTTCAGTTGTGTATTGTATTAATTTCCTCTACGATGTATTTAAATGTAATTTAAATCTCTGATATTGCTGTGTAATATTCATTTATACTCTGTATATTCTTGTAATCTGATGCATTGTTGTAATATACTATGAAATGTTCTTCTGTCTGCGTTCTGATGTGGCTTGTTCTCGAACTATCCGCGCTTTCCTCACCGGGGAAGTTACGGGTTTTCACAGTTGGTATCAGAGCTTTGGTTTACAAAGCTCAGAGAACAAGACACATTAGAACCATACGGAAGAATTCATCAGAATTGGATTAGTAATATCCAACGGGAATGACTCGTTAGAGATAGGATCAGTAGCATCCTAGAACGAGTGTGAAGAGTATATTTTTGAAAGTGAAAACAAATTTTTGTTTTGAAAATTTAAATCAATTATTCGTATTTGATTATCTATTTATATTGAGTTGGACAGTCCAGTATATAAAGATTTTGCGTATACGTCTGATCCACATGTATTTGAAATTTTAATATACTAGATAGATATAGAATTACACTCTAATCGCCCGGAGATGGTTTTGATGATGCAGCTCCATCATTAGAATTTATGCTCGAGTGACGAAAGTGGGCTTTCTATATATTTCCTATTGACTGGTGTGAAAACCAAAATTAGATAGGGCTTATTGTTGTGATTTGGCATCAAAAATGTGATTTTTGACTATATAGCAAAATTATGTGTTTGAAATGCTAGTCAACTAATTGATTGATGGTTGTGTTGTTTGATTACTGTTTTGATTAGTTGAAATTTTAACCATATAACCAAATTGATCAAATAGTGAGTTGTATTGGAAATTTGGTCGCATTTGCTTGCATATACAGGTATTTTCATTGAACAGGTCATAGCAAGGAGGCTAGAGCAGAGAAATAAAATTGTTTGCCCGACAAATAGGTACATGTTTATCACAATTTACTGTTTTGTTTGGGTGATGATGATTTTATGAGCCGATTGGCTAGCCGCTTGGCTTTTTCTTTTTCTTTTTGAGATCAGAAGGCCTGTATGGCAATTTCGGGATTTTCCCGTGCTCCCGGTGCAGGGGAGGTTATGGCGAAATTTTTCAAAAATTTAGGGTGTTAGCCAAATTTTTGAAAAATTTGAAAATTTCTTAGAAACTGAAAAGTTGAAGAACTTAAGCCGTAATCAAAATAACGAAAGTTGAGTTGATTTGTGAAACAACTTTCGGCTTTGTTCCTTTTCAGGGACGAAAAGTTTTAAGTGGGGGAGATTGTAATAACCCAGAAATCTGGGCCAGTTTAAAATTTTTATTTTGGCAATTTTAGCGAATTTTGATTATTTAAAATGAATTATTTTAAATAATATCGACGAGAAATTTATTTTGAATATAATTCGAACGTATATATTATATAGATCGTCGTTAGAATATAAATATTTATTTTAAAATATAAAAGGAATTGAAAATGGCGCGGTAGTTCGATAATTCGATTTCAAAATTCAAATGAATGTACCGGGTGCAAAATAAACCAAATTTTAGTGAAACCAGAAATAATGGGATCTAATCGAGAAGATCTTTCCAACGAATCCGAGGAATCGAAATTTCATAGCGGGAATCAAAAGATATGTCCAGTTGAAAATTCAGAATAGTCGCTATGGAATTCTGGCCCTTAAAAAATGGAAATTTTGCAAACGACCTCGGATTTCGACGAAACCACTTTTGTTGGGTCCGCGATGTCAAATTATTGCTAGGTTTCAAATTTCATAATTTTTCGAACCAATATGTGAACGTGGCAAAGGAAAACGCGTTTGACCAGTTTCAGTTGATTTTAATCGACTGGAAAATGGTCATTTTTCCAACGGTCCCAGAATTCGATGAAATTAGTTTTGTTAGGACCGTATCGTCAATACGAAGCTAGAAAATATTTTTCAGGAATTTTTCTAGATAGTATGTGGCCCCAGTAAATTGAAATGCGTGTTCAAATTCAATATATAGAGTTATATTTTGATTTTGACGAAAACTGATCGTAACTACCGAATTGGCCTACGATACATATCCCATTGTGTTCGGAATGGGGGTAATTAGCTAGGGGCGACAATTGTTGGGTCTCGTTTCGAGTTCAAATAAAAAGTCAACAAATTAATGAATTAATTAATAAAATAATATATATATATTATTATATAATTACCCTCACATCTCTCCCTCTCTCTCTCTTCGATTTCAGAAGAAAAAAAACCCTCCTTTCGATCCTTCAGCGCCCTCTCCCCCTACGCCTGCCACCGCGCCCCCTCCGGCGATGGCGCCGGTCACCCTCCAGCGCCCCTCTCGCTCTATCCTCCCTCTCCTTTTCTGTACCCCGTAAACCCCTTCCACCCCAAACACGATCGCGATACCCAGCCACCGCGCCTCCGGATCTGACGCCGCCGCCCCTTCTCTTTTCCCCCATCACCTGGCGCCTCCGCGTGTTAGCCTCCGCCCACCCCCTTCGATCGAACACGCAGCCTCCCAATCGAAGGAACCCAGCCCGAAACCCTGGATCTCGCCAGCGCCGACCATGAACGCGCCCCTCGACCTCCAACACCTCCTCTGAAAATATACCGTGAGTTTTCTGTTTATTTTATTTTATTTCTTTCCAATTTTTTTATCCATGTAATTAACTTAGTAAAGAAACATAGTTTTCTTCTTAACTGAAATTAGAAATGATTTTTTTTAAACTAGAAGGATATGATTTTTAAAGAAGCAAAGCATAGATTTCTAAAGAAGCAAAGCATAGATTTTTAAAGAAGATTTTTAAAGAAGCAAAGTATAGATTTTTGTGGAAGCAAAGTATAGATCTTTATATTATAGTAAAGGGATAAAAATACGATTTATATTATAGTAAAGGGATAAAAATACGATTTTTATTATAGTAGAGCGTTAAAAATATAATTTTTATATGATGTAGAGATTAAAAATATAAATTTATTTAATGTAAAGTAAGAAAAATATGATCTTTATTATTAGAAGAGCGAAGAGAAAATATGATTTTGATTATATACTAGAGATTATAAAAATACGAGCTTTATATGTGTTGTAGCGAGTTAACAATATAAAGAAGTGATTTTTTTAAAATATAAGTTGAGATTTTTATATAGATAACAATTCGATTTTTAAATATTGAATAGCAAAGTAAAAATTCGATTTTTATATATTTAATAGCGAAGTAAAAATTCGATTTTTATATATTGAATAGCGAAGTAAAAAATCGATTTTTCTATATTGGATAGCGAAGTAAAATTTTGATTTTTACATCTGTAGAGAATACAGGCAAAGAAAGTGACAAGAGGCAAGAACGGCAAAGATTTCTACCTAAGAAGAGTCGTGGCATTGGATTAGCAATTCTGTGAGAACTTCTCACCTTTTAAATTTAATTTTTCTAGTTATAAATATATACTAGGATGTAGACGGTGTTTAGTAGCACCCGACACCCGTCGTCCACAGACCATGGACGGCTTGTATGCTTGTTTGTTTGATTTTGATGTGTAGTTGATTGTGTGATGTGATGGGAAATGAAATAAAACATTTATATAGTTGAAATAAAATATTTTATAGTGGGAAATATTTTATAGTTAAAAATAGAATTTTTAACGTATATATGAAATGAAATAAAAATAAACAAATCGGACGATTTGTTTATATACACACATTTGACTGATATTGATTGGGACGATAAATTTTACACATTGCCCAAATGCACAAATAAAATCTGTGTTTGATTGTTTGAAACCCCACACGGGTATTGGGATGATATTTGACATACACTAATCCCAATGTTTAGTTGTATGTCGATTGATTGATTGACAGACTGTTATAAGCGTTAAATATTTATATTCGATGCTTATACAGTGTAGAATGCACTTTGGATGATGGTCGATTATTCATCGTTGTTATTGTATACATGTGTTAGAAAATCCATATAATTAACATTATATGGTATTTGATTGGGCTTCATTCAATATTTGAAATAGAAATATTTGAAAAGAAATATTTGAATAGAAATATTTGAAAAGAAATATTTGAATAGAAATATTTGAAAAAGAAATATTTGAAATAGAATATTTGAAAACAAAAATATATGAAGCCGTGTTGATTAGATTGACGCCATTCTGACGTGAACGATATTTATATCGGTTTTATTCATTTTGTAATGAATATCGAAAGTGATTTCAAAATCTGATATTTTGAAAAGAATTGAAATTCAAAACGAATTTGAATTGAATAGAAAACGAATTCAAATTTAATTGAATAGAAAACGAATTCGAATTGAATTGAATAGAAAACGAATTCGAATTGAATTAAGTAGAAAACGAATTTGAATTGAATAGAAAACAAATTTGGATTGAATAGAAAACGAGTTTGAATTGAATTGAATAGAAAACGAGTTTGGATTGAATAGAAAACGAATTCGAATTTAATTGAATAGAAAACGAATTCGAATTGAATTGAATAGAAAACGAATTCGAATTGAATTGAGTAGAAAACGAATTTGAATTGAATAGAAAACGAATTTGAATTGAATAGTGGTCGACGCTAATCTATGAATTAGATAAGCGCGACATTTGTAATAAATTCTGCAAGCATACAGGTGTGTAGCATACAGGTCGAACACAGGGAGGAAAGTTAAATTTTATTATTTATATGTTTCGTGGGCGTGTTAGACGAACTTTGGAGGTTGATTTTGCAAAACAAAACAAAATTAAAACTGTAATTTGATTCAGAACAGATCTAACTGAACCGACGATCAAATCACAATTTCAATGGAAAGCAAATGAAACTATGAATTAGATTTGAATCTAATCAAACCCAATTTGACCTAAGAAAATAATAAAAAGCAGAAATTGAAATTGCAGAAATTGAAATAACAAACAAGAATTAAAATTAGGATTTCCGCTGAATCTAATCAGACGGTAAATCACTAATGCAAACAAGTGCAAAATACAAATAGTGTTCTACCGAATCTAATCGTATAGACAACACTAGTTGCTAAAAAAATGCAGAAAATAAAAGAGAAAGAAGAACTTTTATTAGAACAATGGAATAAGAGATGAGATATAGGATGGTGGCTACAATGCCATTACAAGGGTATATATAGGGTAGATAGCCAAACCCTAACCCTAACCCTAATGGTAAATGGGCCTGGTCATTGCACCACTAATTTGTTTACAATGAGAAACATAAATGGGCCTTAGATAAATAAAGCAAATTTGGGCCTTTTCTCTTTTTCCTCTTGCTTCCTTGATATTTCTTCATTGATTTGTGATGTGCAAGCCTTTTTATCACTCCTTTTCTTGTCCAACAGCAACTAGATGTGATATCTTCATATACAATTCTTCAAAATGCAAATACACAGCAAATTGAACTCTATTTCTCTACATTTCTGGTTGCATGCGGGCTGGGTTGGACTATCTGTAAAAATAACAAAACAATACCCAAGTAATATTTATTTATATACAAAAGATAAGATATAAGAGCATAAAATAAACACATTTCTATGTCAATCAAATACCCCCACACTTATCTTTTACTCGTCCTCGAGTAAAAAGAAAATGAAAAACTAACTAGATAGGTCGCACTTTCGTAGGAAACACGATTGCATTGAGCGTATGCAACAAGCCGTTAAACCTCTCGGTGTCCCTAGTAGGACGAGTGGTGTCTCGTGAGGGTTTTCAGCGGATACTACCCACAAAATCCAAATGCAGTATGCTATGATTCTAATGAACTACATGAATGCAATGGACATATGCAGATAAAAACGAAAAATGAAAACACGACTTGTTTCAGGAAAGTGGTACAACAAATTAAGTTAACAATTTCTAGTCAGTTGATTTTATTTTAGATACCTCGACTTGTCACAAATTTTCAATATAAATCAAGTTTTCAAATGTTAAATTCCAGTTTGGCCACTTAGTTCGGTCGATAACATAGTGCAGCCATGAAATAAATTCTTAGTTTGCTTGGCACAGTTTGCAACGTGGTATTCTAATTTTCTCATGTATGGCTAGTCAAATCAATAAGGTCAAGAAGTGTTTGGGTATCATCGCTTATTCTTTGTTCTATAAAATTTTAAGATTTATGATTAAGTACATACACCTAAAAAGACCAAGGTTTACCACCCATGCACTGCCTCGCGGACTAACGGAGAGTGGGTAAAGAGCTTGGCGGATTGTGCAGGCCGACTTTGACTTTGTCAACAACGTGTCGGTAATCCTTAGGTGTCCAATCCCATAAAATGAGACCAAGATATTCCAACTTTGACTTTGTCAACAACGTGTCGGATAGAGCTTGGCGGGTTTGCACACCAACGCTCGATATACAAGCAATGTTGGATACCCTTGGAATACTATTATTATTATTATCGAAAATATAAGCACAAAAGAGAGTTGCGCGAATTCAACTTAACACAACTTAGTTTTAAAGATTTGAAAAGCCAATATAAGCATTTTAAGTCCTCCACTTATTAAACAAAGTCTACAATATAGAATAGATTTCATGGCCATCACCTAAGAATCTCCCTACGTACCGGTTACACTATTATCCCTCAAGATTAAACTTTTCATTATATTTCCTATTCGATCTAAGTTGAGAGAGAAAAATACTATCAACTGGCTAAAAATTGTAAACTTATTTTGTTGTATCACTTGAAAATGGGTCATATTTCAAAAAAAAAAAATGGCATGTTACTATGGTCTAAAATGCATTATGGTCCTACTTAAATGGCTGAAAATAAAAAGAAATAAAAACAAAGAAAAAATGAAAATGGCTGAAATGCAGACTCCCCCCCACACTTGATTGAGACAGTGTCCCAACTGTCTAAGGCAGAAAAACAAAAATAAAATAAAAAAAAATGAAAAAGAAAAATACAAGAAAAAGAACGTGTACCACCTGATTTCATGGTGGATGATCATGCAGATCGATAGAGTCATCTTCGTCATATTGCTCGAATTCCAAAAATGGTTTCAGTCGTTGACCGTTTACTTTGAAGACTCTTCCATCCCTAGGATTTTCAATTTCAACCGCTCCATGAGGGTATACTGTTTTCACGACATAAGGTCCAGTCCATCGAGATCTGAGTTTTCCTGGAAACAAGTGAAGTCTAGAGTCGTATAAAAGAACTTTTTGACCTACGTTGAATTCCTTACGAAGTATGTTTTTGTCGTGTTGGGCTTTGGTTCTTTCTTTGTAGATTTTCGCATTTTCATACGCCTCATTTCTCAATTCCTCTAATTCAGAAATTTGTAACTTCCTGTGTGAGCCGGCTTTTTCTAAGTCAAAGTTCAAAAATTTTATGGCCCAAAGAGCACGATGCTCTAATTCAAGAGGTAAGTGACAGGCCTTGCCAAAGACTAATCGATATGGTGACATCCCTAGATTGGTTTTATAAGCAGTGCGAAAAGCCCAAAGTGCATCAATCAGTTTTACAGACCAATCTTTCCTATTGGAATTCACGGTTTTCTCAAGAATTTGTTTGATTTGTCTATTGGAAACTTCTACTTGTCCACTAGTTTGTGGATGGTAAGGTGTTGACAGCTTGTGTGTGATTGAGTATTTCTTGAGCAAGGACTCAAAAGCACGATTACAGAAATGAGTGCCATTATCGCTAATGATAGCTCGAGGTGTACCAAAGCGTGAAAAGATGTTTTCTTTGAGGAATTTGACAACAACCTTGTTGTCGTTGGTTTTGGTCGGAATGGCTTCAACCCACTTTGAGACATAGTCTACCACAAGCAAGATGTAAAGATTCCCAAATGAATTAGGGAATGGTCCCATGAAATCGATGCCCCAAACATCGAATAACTCAATCACTAAAATGAGGTTGAGGGGCATCATGTTTCGCTTAGAGATTCGACCCGTTCTTTGACATCGCTCACATTTAGAGCAAAATTCGAAAGCGTCACGGAAGAGTGTGGGCCAATAAAAACCGCTTTGCAAAACTTTTGCAGCAGTTTTTCTTGCTCCAAAATGACCGCCACAAGCATGGTCATGTGAGAAAGAGAGAATACTTTGGTGTTCATGATCGGGCACACACCTTCGAATGATTTGGTCTGGACAGTATTTGAAAAGATATGGGTCATCCCAATAGAAGTTTCGAACTTTCGAGAGAAATTTTTGTTTATCTTGTTTCGACCATTCAGCGGGCAGTTGTTGTGTGACAAGATAGTTTACAATGTCAGCATACCAAGGGGTGTTAGAAATCAAAAGGAGTTGTTCGTCAGGAAAATAGTCATCGATTTGGGTGTCGTTATCATTTTCGTGCACAATTCGAGAGAGATGATCATCTACGACATTTTCAGAACCCTTTTTATCTCGTATTTCTATATCGAATTCTTGAAGAAGAAGGATCCAACGAATCAAGCGGGCCTTGGCATCCTTTTTAGAAAGCAAATATCGTAGGGCAGCATGGTCAGTGTAAACTATGACTTTGGATCCTATGAGATATGGTCTGAATTTCTCAAGAGCGAAAATAACTGCCAAAAATTCCTTTTCAGTAGTTGAGTAATTCAATTGGGCCTCGTTTAAGGTTTTGCTAGCGTAGTAAATGACTCGAGGGAGTTTATCGATACGCTGACCCAAGATGGCTCCAATAGCAAAATCAGAAGCGTCACACATAAGTTCGAAGGGTTGAGTCCAATCAGGAGGTTGAATGATGGGAGTTGTGGTCAAGAGTGATTTGAGAGTTTCAAAAGATGTTTTGCAATCATTGGAAAATTCAAACTTTACGTCTTTGGCAAGTAAATTCGAGAGAGGTTTTGAAATTTTTGAGAAATCCTTAATGAATCTTCTATAGAATCCTGCATGGCCAAGAAATGAACGAACATCTTTGACAGATTTAGGAGGAGGTAAATTAGCAATCAAATCGATTTTGGATTTATCGACTTCTAGGCCATCTTTGGAGACGACATGACCTAGAACTATCCCCCTTTTTACCATAAAGTGGCATTTCTCCCAATTAAGCACGAGTGATTTCTCCTTACAACGCTTAAGGACGAGTTCTAGATGAGTGAGACATTGGGAAAAAGATGATCCATATATTGAAAAATCGTCCATGAATATTTCCAAGAAGTCTTCCACCATATCGGAGAAAATACTCATCATACACCTTTGGAAAGTCGCGGGGGCATTACAAAGACCAAAAGGCATGCGACGATAAGCAAAGGTTCCAAAGGGACAAGTAAAGGTGGTCTTATGTTGATCTTCTAAAGCAACAGGAATTTGGTTATAGCCAGAGTATCCATCGAGAAAACAGTAGTACTCATGTCCCGCTAAGCGTTCAAGCATTTGGTCAATAAAAGGCAAGGGAAAATGGTCTTTTCGTGTGGCTGAGTTAAGCTTTCGATAGTCGATGCACACACGCCATTTGGTTTTGATTTTTGTTGGGACGAGTTCATTACTGTCGTTTTTGATCACTGTGACTCCTGACTTCTTTGGTACAACTTGTACCGGACTCACCCAAGTACTGTCAGAGATGGGATAGATGATGTTATTGTCTAGACATTTGATTATCTCCTCCTTGACCACTTCTCTCATGTTTGGGTTTAATCGCCTTTGAGCCTCACGGGTGGGTTTAGCCTCATCAACTAAATGTATGCGATGTTCCACAATTGATGGGCTAATTCCTTTTATATCGCTAATTTCCCACCCCAAGGCGTCCTTATTTTCCCGCAAGGTATCCAAAAGTTTTTCTTCTTGGTCTTTGGTAAGATCGGAAGCCAAGATTACGGGAAAAGTTTTTGAAGAGTCTAGGTAGGCATACTTAAGGTCTGGTGGCAAGGGTTTGAGGTCTAACTTAGGAAATTCTTGTGTATCAACATTGGTCAACATTCCTTGGTTAGATTCAGGTGGTGAAGTGTCGGAGTCAAGAATTTTGTTTAGTTCAGAAATGTATTCGAGTTCGTCGAAATCAGGGTTGAAATGGTCAAGACACATTTTTAGGGCTTCAGAAGTGTCACTTGAGGTTTCATCAACTGTGGTTTGAATCATGTCAATTTCATCGATCTCAAAATCCCTCGGTTGCTTGTTGAGATTAAAGAGGTTTAGCTCAATGGTTAGGTGCCTGAAGGAAAGTCGAAGCTGACCATTCCTACAATTAATGACAGCATTAGAGGTTGCTAAGAAAGGGCGTCCTAAGATCAATGGTATTTGAACGTTGGGATTTGAGACAGGCTCTGTTTCTAGAACTATAAAATCGACAGGGAAGTAAAACTGTTCGATCTGTATCAAGACGTCTTCGATAACTCCCAATGGCTTTTTGACAGATCGATCGGCTAGTTGAAGTGTGATGTTTGTTGGTTTAATCTCCCCTAGTCCAAGTTGACGATAAACAGTATAAGGAAGAAGATTGACACTGGCACCAAGGTCAAGTAGAGCACGAGAGATGTGAGTGTTTCCTATTTTACATTCAATCGTAGGGCAGCCAGGGTCTTTATACTTAACTGGGGCAAGATTCGAAAGAACAGAGCTAGTATTTGCAGTTAGAAAGGCGGTTTTTGGGACATTGGTCGCACGTTTTTGTGTGCATAATTCCTTAAGACACTTAGCATATTGAGGAATTTGTTCAATGGTGTCTAAAAGAGGAATGTTCACACGGACTTGTTTGAAAATTTCCAGAATTTTATCGAAATTTGCTGCTTTCTTCTTATTATTGAGTCTATGGGGAAAAGGAGCAACTGGTTTTTCGATTCTACGATCAGTTTCATCATTCGAGGAAAAAGGTGGTAGGGGTGTAGAAGATGAAATGTTGGGATTGCCAACATTGATTTTCAAAGGTGGGTCGGGTTTGCCGACACAAGGAGAAGAACTGTTGGGATTGCCAACATTTGAGGGAGTTTGAGGTTCAGAAGAATTGGCATTCGAAGCCAATGGATGATCATCAAGATTAGGGATTGGGGTCGAGTTAGAAAATTCGCCAGGGTTGCCCACGTTATTATCAATCCTCTTTCCAGATCGAAGGGTTGTAATAGCGTTGATGGGATTATGGTTTTCGTCCTCACAAGAATTTACAGTACGAGAGTTATATTTTGGATTCACCTCAGGTTGACTAGGCAACTTTCCTTTCTCGTTATTTTTCGCTAGTTCCTTTATCATATTCATCATTTGTTCCATTTGTTTTTCTAAACGCACAATGTCTGGTGACGGTTGAGAAGATTGAGATGATTGGTTTGATGATTGAAAATTGGGGTGCCTATAAGGTTGTTTGGATTGAGGTGTAGCTTGAGAGGTTTGAGAATTGGGAAGTGGACCTTGGTAATTCGGATTGGGAATAAAGGGTTGCACGTGAGATGGGTTAGCCGAATTATTGGGGTTCGCCCAGGAAAAATTTGGGTGGTTCCTCCAACCAGGGTTGTACGTGGATGAGTAAGGATTATTTTGAGCTATGGCATTGGCTTGGTCTTGAGAGTAATAGTGGGGTAACCCTTCTCCGGCTTGAGGAGTTTGATTTTCTAAGGGAATTTGATTTGGGTCCACGACATGCACACCTCTAGTAGAAGTACGAATGGGAACACGAATCGATTCCCACTGCATGTCCTTTTCAGAATAATCTTCTAAAAACCGCCAAGCTTCATCGGCTGTTTTAGACATAAAGTCTCCTCCACACATTGATTCTAGTTGAGTTCTAGTCTGATAGTTTAACCCTTCATATGCAATTTGACATAAGTGATCCTTTAGAATTCCATGATGAGGGCAACTATATAATAGCTGGTTGAATCTCTCAAAGTATTTTGAAAAAGTTTCCCCCTCATTTTGACAAAATTGGTTTATTTCAGTTCGAATTTTGAGAGTTTTATGAAAAGGGAAAAACTTTTTCAAGAATGCAGTGACAAATTCATCCCAACTTCTTATGGAATGTCGTGGAAGAGAATTAAGCCATCTTTTAGCGCTTTCAAGTAGTGCAAATGGAATTAGCCTTAGCTTGATCGATTCGTTAGATAATTGTTGCATTTTTGTTGTGGACGCATACAATTCAAATTCACTTAGAAATTCATACGCATTTTCAGACCCAGTAAATTTTGGTACCCCTTGGATAAAAGAATGTTTTAGCTCAAAATTGTTTCCTTCAGCTGGTGGGAACACAATGACAGATGGTTGAACGGTCCTAGTAGGATAACATCGATCACGAAGGGACAGGGGTCTATCCATTTGGATATTGAGGTTTTGAAAATTTTGATTTATTTGGTTTTGATCCCCAAAGTTTGGAAAATTTTGATTCACTCGATTTTGATCCAATTCGGTTGGAAAATTTTGGTTGATTCGAGAACCCCTAGGAGAATTTTGTTGGCTAACACTTTTTTCACTCATTGTTGTTAAATGCAAGCACAGAAATTAGCTACAATGAAGTTTTCTGTCCTTATTGGCTCTTAACCCAAAATTATAAAGTGACACGTTTGATTACTTAGATCAAAAGATTTCTTAGCCAGTTAACGGACAGGAGTTATCGGTGCACCAGGAATCACCCTAGCAATGCAGCCGAAGGTTTAAGTACCTTCAGAGTAACAACCGATATAATATTTACGAATCACCGTAATATTTATAAACGGTTATTTCTCTGCCGTAGTCTAGACACCAAGAAATAATTCGTTCCAAATGAATCAACTATCACAATATAATTAAGCCCTAGATGAGCCCGTGACTCCCTTAAGTCCAACGTCTAACCGTTATTATTAGTCAGATTCTACGATGAAATGCAATTTGTGGGCTAAGGAAAGGGTGATGAAATCCCTCACCTTATGTGAATTGGGGTATTGCCCTTAACAGAATGAATAAAAGATGCAGAAATAACGGCAATCACACAAAATAATTGCAGAAATTAAAAATTGTACATTCAAAGCCGCTGCCCCTGCAGAAAATTTTTACAACAATTGTCTATATTTTTTTTTTCTTTGCAGCAGAGCACCTGTAGTGTTTTAAAAAAATTTCACCTTGATCGGCAGTCCTCCAGTGAATTTGGGAAGCGCTAGCGCGTTCACACCCCACTGGGTGTGCAACCGCTCCAACCCATCTGAATCGTCCGCTGCTTTCTGTTGTTGTCCCCTTCTATTAATTGCTTGACTGCGCTGCGGCACGGGTTCGGGCTCCTTTTAAAAATTTCAGCTGTACCTGTTTTTGAAAAATTCTCCGTTTTTTTTTTTTTTTAAAGAAAAGAAAAGAGGGAGGAAAAAAAAACAAAAACAAACAAATAAAAAAAAATTAGACTGGTTCAACACTAGATTTAAGCAATCAAGGGCCGCACACAACACAATGTTCAGAAGCCAAGCACTCGCCCGGATTCAATAAAATACAGAATGTATCTTCACAAATTAAGTCCACAAAAAATAAAATCAATTAGACCTCTGTTCCAGGAAGCAAAATCCGAGTTTATCTTTTTGTTTTCTTCAGCGCAAAAATTATCACGAAATAGATCGAATGAAATCAAAACTCTTGCCTCTCTTTTTTCCTTCGAATTAGGTCTAGGGTTCCAGACAGGGTTTCAGATCAGGTATTCAAGGACTGCGATTCGGTTTTGGGGCTTAGCTTCGAAGTGGGTAGATTCAAATTGGTTGGGCTTCGAGTTTTGGTTATAAATTGCGATGTGATTTGCGTGGGATGGGGCTGAAGGTGCGCTGATCCGATGTGTCTGAAACTCGAAGGGTGTTCGAATAGGACTTGGGGTTAAGCGGTTGTGGATCTAGGATTTGACTTGGTAGGTTTCGGATATGGATTTTTGTGGGTGACAGCAGTGGCTGGTAGAAGGGTTTCAACGTGGTTTAGGGAGCTTTGGGTTTCAGATTGTGAACGGTTTGATGGTGTTCGGTGGTTTGGATTAAGGGCGGTGTGAAGCTGTGCGTTTTCTGATGGTGGAAGAGTTGCGTATGTTGAAAGGGGCGAGTGGTTTTGATGGATAGCAGTGGGATCAGGTTTATATGGTCAGAGGATTTGGGTACTGGTAATGCGTATGAAGGTAGAGAGGTGGGTTTTGACTTGAAGGAGACGAGCTTTGCTGAAAGGTAATGTATTCGTGGCACTTTGGTTGTTCGTGAGATAGTGGTGGTTTGATGACGGGATGGGAGGTGATGAAGTTTTGGTGAAAAGGATGGGGGTGAGGATGGACTGTATATGCGTGATGAAGGGGGTAAACTGAAGCAGAGAGATAAGAAAAGGAAAAGAAAATTATAGAAGGAATTTTTTTTTTTTTTTTTTACATGAAGAAAAAGAAATGTGAATATTGGAAAGGGAGCAAGAAAAAGGGAAAGAAATATATGGGAGAAGGGGAAACAAATTAAAGCAAAAATTAACAAGATTTTTTTTTCTCTTGATTTAGAAGATTACGGTATCAATTTACAATACCAAATCAACCAGTCAAGAATTTTTTTCTATATCTGTACACAAGAAAACAAAAGGAAAAATAAAAATAAAAACTAACACGAATCAAAAATTAAATAAATAATAAAATTTAATCGTTACCTCCCCGGCAACGGCGCCAAAAACTTGGTCGACGCTAATCTATGAATTAGATAAGCGCGACATTTGTAATAAATTCTGCAAGCATACAGGTGTGTAGCATACAGGTCGAACACAGGGAGGAAAGTTAAATTTTATTATTTATATGTTTCGTGGGCGTGTTAGACGAACTTTGGAGGTTGATTTTGCAAAACAAAACAAAATTAAAACTGTAATTTGATTCAGAACAGATCTAACTGAAACGACGATCAAATCACAATTTCAATGGAAAGCAAATGAAACTATGAATTAGATTTGAATCTAATCAAACCCAATTTGACCTAAGAAAATAATAAAAAGCAGAAATTGAAATTGCAGAAATTGAAATAACAAACAAGAATTAAAATTAGGATTTCCGCTGAATCTAATCAGACGGTAAATCACTAATGCAAACAAGTGCAAAATACAAATAGTGTTCTACCGAATCTAATCGTATAGACAACACTAGTTGCTAAAAAAATGCAGAAAATAAAAGAGAAAGAAGAACTTTTATTAGAACAATGGAATAAGAGATGAGATATAGGATGGTGGCTACAATGCCATTACAAGGGTATATATAGGGTAGATAGCCAAACCCTAACCCTAACCCTAATGGTAAATGGGCCTGGTCATTGCACCACTAATTTGTTTACAATGAGAAACATAAATGGGCCTTAGATAAATAAAGCAAATTTGGGCCTTTTCTCTTTTTCCTCTTGCTTCCTTGATATTTCTTCATTGATTTGTGATGTGCAAGCCTTTTTATCACTCCTTTTCTTGTCCAACAGCAACTAGATGTGATATCTTCATATACAATTCTTCAAAATGCAAATACACAGCAAATTGAACTCTATTTCTCTACATTTCTAGTTGCATGCGGGCTGGGTTGGACTATCTGTAAAAATAACAAAACAATACCCAAGTAATATTTATTTATATACAAATGATAAGATATAAGAGCATAAAATAAACACATTTCTATGTCAATCAAATAGAAAACGAATTTGGATTGAATAGAAAACGAATTCGAATTTAATTGAAAAGAAAACAAATTCGAATTGAATTGAATAGAAAACAAATTCGAATTGAATTGAGTAGAAAATGAATTTGAATTGAATCGAATAGAAAACAAATCTGAATTGAATTGAATTCAATTGAAAACGAATTGAAATAGAATTGAAATCGATTTGAATTGAAATCAAATGGAAGTGAATGTAGAAAGAATTTATAAGGGAAAATTCAATTTTGATTTGAATTTGAAATAAAGGTTGAAATTGTTTTTGAAACAAATTTGAAATGATTTATAAAATTCGTTTTAAAAAGGAAATCGACGAAATATATATATATATATATATATATATATATTATATATAATGGCCTAAATAGAACGCGCCGCGCCGCGGCAGTTCATAAATTTCGACCATTGACTTCGAACGGATATTACGTGAGACCCGACCGTCCGATTCTCCTAAAACCAGAACCGTTGGGTTCGTATCGAAAAGAGCTTTCTAACGAATATTAGAAATTTGAAATCTAACGGTTGGATTTGGAGATACGTCCAAATCAAATTTGGAAAAGGTCGCTGTAAGTACAGTTCAATGGCCGTTGATGGAAATCGAATGTACGGGCCTTAATAAAATTATTAAAAATATCAATAATTTGTGTAAAATCATAAGAAATGATTTGGGAAAAATCAGGATGAAAAACTCCATGTTTAAAAAGATAAAAATAGATTTTTATCGAAATGAACTAGTTTTGAACTAAAAATTAAAACCCATTTATTTTTAAATAAATAAATTGGATTTGAAATGGGTTGTAAATAAGAATTGATTTGTGGGTTTATCGTGAAGGGTGTTTTAAATGACACTTGTTCTTTAACCTGATAAATAAATAGAAAGTGATTTGGGTTTGTCGTGAACTGTGTTTTGAAAAGATATTAGTTCTTTAACCCGGTAACAGGAGTTTTAAATAAATCAGTAATTAGATTGAAATGTGAATTGATAATCTAAATTATCAAATTTAGAAATTGAGCGAGAATGGAGTATCACTGGTTTTTCTCCAAAGCGATAGTTAAATCTTTAATTAGATTTGAACGTGAAATGGTAATTAATTTTACCATTAACACTGTGGTGTTAGATGTGGAGTATTACCAGTTTTGCTTCATGGGATGAATAGGTTGGGATTGGGAAATAAAATAAATAATTACTTCGGAGTGGTTCGCTAATCCCGACTAGTTTGGAAAACCATAATTTGGTTTGAAATGACATCCAGAGGAAGATTAAAGAATAAATTTTAAAGAATTTATCTTTGATAAAATAAATGGGAACCTTTCCCTAAGAACGTGAAATTTAGAAACTAACTGTAGGTTAGCTAAGAAGAATGGTTTCCTGGGTATTGATCTGATGTTGGTTTCGGCCTTCGGGGTTAATATTTGGGGAATTGTTCCCTTGCTAATTTATAGTTAGTGACTGATGAATCGGAATAAGGCGTATGTTGTGATTGTGTAACATTTGTTTACTATATACGCGGGTTGTTCGGAAAGGCCGGGTTTATACCCATTCTGAATAATCGATTCGACGATAAGTCGAAGATGATGACGGTGGTCGAAGACCGAAAGTCTTCACATTGTTTGGGTGATTACTGATGATCTTGATTGGGATGTACACCCAAGATGAGGGAATCAGTTGGTGGTCGTCCAGACGTACCTGGAGATCGACGGATATGCGAGGAAAGTGCCTCCGGTTTCGTTCAGACCTAGAACGGACTTGTAAATGGATGGTATGTCTGACATTGTATTCCTTTATATCGTATTCGTTGATCTCTGCTAAATATATATCTGTTTGGCGGCGGGGAATTTATTCTCTTGCTTAACGCCCTTCTCTGAGACAAACGAGCTCAGAGGTTATATATTGGCAGAAATAAGTGGTACGATATGGTTTGATAGTGTGGCATGTTGAGATGCAGTGATCCAGACTTTTGTTGAAAAGCAAAGTTTGGTGGATGATGATCAAAGCGCAGCTTTGATATAGCATGGCTTTGTGTATAGCGTTGATTCCCGAGCCTCATACCCCGGTATGGTGGTTGTAATGGCGGGAATTTTCGACCCAGAAAATCAACATAAAAACACACTATTGACTATTCAAGCATCGAAAACACCAGGACATTAATAGAAGAATTTAGAGGGTGAGAAAGAAAAGATAGAACTAATAGAATAGAAGAAGAAGAAGATCACAACTGAACAGAATCAGAGTAACACGAAACTCGCAGCGGAACAAAATAAGATGTATTATATAACATAACTTTGAATACAAAACTGTATTGTATATACATACCATTATCAGAGTACAATACATCATATCACAGCAGAAATAACTCTACATAACTAATGGTGAAGCTTCCTGCTTTTGATCTCCTCCAAGTGAATCTGCAAAGCCTGAAACACTTGACTGCCCGTACAAATTTGGGCACCCAAGAGTTTAGGGAAAACAAACAAAATAAACTCTGGGTCAGTCATGGGACTGGTGTGAGTAAATTCCAACCATACTGTTTAACTTTGAAAATCCTTTTCCAAACAAGAAGGTAATAGTAAGACCAACCCACACATAAACATGGACGGTTTTTACCTTACTATAACCCAACATATTTTTATATCAAACTTCAGTGATATTATAATAATGTCTACTCAATTAAATCATCAAGTAGCAGAACGCTTGCATCTCACGCTCCACATATATATAGTATAAAATCATAAACCGCAGGGCACTTATTGGAGATTGAATTTCAACAAACAAGGTATGGGAGCACCTTCTGAATAGTGTACTCTAGAGGGGATACACTCAGGGTTCAACAAGAACGTCTTGCAACCCGGCCACACATGACCGCTCACTCATTTAGCTTGAGTGTCGCGAATATATTGCCACCACGGTTGCAGGCCATCCAACCGTCATCCGAAGATACAGAATCGAAAAGAAGTATAAATATGAATTTTCTCTAGATCGGTAACAATACACCCTGCTTGGGGATGACCCAACTAGCCATGCTGCCTAGCCCAACTTTTGTTACTTTCTGGTTGTGAGGCTAGAGGCTACGTCTATCTTCAGAACATCTGATCACCATTCACTTTGAATGCCACATCGTCAAATCCGTAATCACACATTGATTACACAAATGCACACTGGGTGTAGAATAAAGAGAAGTTACCTTCTCCCCACCAACTTGGTATATTCGTAAAATCAACGGCGTGACCGTTGAAAATACTCTGTCAGACACTCGTTCATACAAGTTGTCCTGGGACTGGACAAACAAAGACACACCATTCTATAACTGGACGATCCTTGCATTTAACTCCGTCTTCAATTATCTTCAGCATATCTAATTCGCAACGATTATGCCTATACGGAGTGGTTCTCGGGTAATAACCCAACCGGTCTCTCCGTATTGACAACGATGGTCAAAGCACTTCGATAGTCGGTTATTTAACTATCGAAGTAAAAACAAACATTCATTCAAATGTATAACTAGACATCACACAAACACGGGTACATTTTATTTAACATTCGACTTTATTATTCGAATTCTTATATCTTATCAGATATTTCTCAAATCCCGTTTAACCTTTTTACACTTTCTTGGAAAACATTTCCAGTTATTATAAACTCTCTTTCCTGTTCTAGAAAAATACACGTTATCAACGTTCGGAACATTTCCATTCTGTTCACGTTCTTTATTTTCTACACTTGGATATTCTACCCTATTTACATTGGAAAATATTTCCAATTTTATTTTCCTTTTAATCGACTCAACGTTCACTTTTAAAACATTATTCACTTTGAAATGTGAATACCATCCCTTATCTTGTTTACTGAAAATCTCTTTCATAATTTATATTTCCATTCCACTTTATAAACTCTATTCCTAAGTCAACTTCTCATCAAATCGATATCAAGTTTATGACTAAATATTGATTCCTATCCTATTAACATTTATTTGTTTAAAACTAAATGTTAATTATCCTATCAGATTATAATTCCTAAAAATGATCTACTTTTAATACATTCGACATCGTCGAATTAAAATCTCAAATCCTATTGGTTTAATTCTAATTACCTTTCGAATATCGAAATGATGTCATTGCTTTCTGAAGCGATTTTCCAATATCTCTTTCTAACTCGTTCTTATATTTCTTTGGACAGACATCTTTACTTAATTCTTTTTAAAATAAGTGGATTTTAAATCAAAACTATAGCATTTTCTAGGAAGTGCTGTTATATATAAAAATCACGCTTAAGTTTGGTTAACAGCGTTGATTTATCGCTATAGTAAAAACTTGCAATACGCTGTAATATTCTCTTTATAACAAATCTCAACATTACAGTCACACTTACCTTATCAACAGCGTTATTTTTATTGCTATAGTTCAAACTTGTCATACGCTGTAGTATACCCCTTTATAACTAATCTTGACATAACAGTCACGCTTAAGCCTAGTCGACAGCGTTTATTTTCTCACTATAGTTTCAGATTTGCATATGCTGCCATATTCCTTTTATACTAATCTTGACATCTCTTACCATTACAAACTGATATCGTTCCTCGATAATAGTGAAGCCGCTCAAGTTGGGGTATTTTATTTACCTCTCAGACCTTGATCGACAACGTTCTTACCTTAGACAGATATAAGTTTGTACTCTAATCCTTTATTACTTAAAATATCTATCAGATCGTATTTTCTTGTTTATTTTCAACTATAGTTTTATAACACCATATCCTTACTTTTGAAATCTCTGGTGTTTATGATTATTTATATTTCGCTTTCTCCATCCCACAGTTCTATTTATAACTTCTTAACCAAAAGGTAATTTAAATCTCATTAATCTGGATTAACTTATTCCTAATCTGTTTCATTAGATAAATTAAAGACTAATTAATCTAATAATCATTTTCCTGAATAACAGTTGATTAAAATCAACTTCATTCCATCAGTAAACTCGTTAGCTGATTTTAATTACTCCTCAACATTAGATTAATATAATTAATCTAATAATATTTCTAAATTGTTTATCTTAAATATAATTATCCAAATATTAAATCGTTGGATAATTCCTGCTTTAAAACTTATTTAAAGGTCAACAACCGTTTTTATTTATTTTATAAAAACGAACTCTAAAATACTGGTTTATAATAGAACTTCTATTATAAATTTAAATCTTCTTTTTAATTATAAAAATATAATTTTTATAATTAACCTTATTGATTTGCCTGACGGCCAATCACTCCTTAACAAACGATGGTTTTACGGTTGACTGTTATCACTTTCTAAATTGATATCGTTTATTGATTTATTGAAACAGATGTTGGATTTCCGTTCAACATCAATATTCACATGGGGTTTTAAATACAATTCGGGTTCATACAAAACAAACAGTACATATAATTATCAAGGAATCCGGTCGGATTCCTCCAACCGGTTTCCGCATCCACAGATGTCAGTCAATACAATTTACACTAACTCTATACTATGGGATAATCTAATCGATGGAATCAGTGTCAACCCGATGATGTGTACATATGTAACGGTGTATAATATTCAACCAAATTTAATTGTAATCTATCTAATCGACCATCACACAACATGCAAATAACATATTAAAATATTTAAAATAAATCAGAGTGAGTGAATTTACTCACATTGGCGCGTTAACCGTTAAATAACGATTTGCTTCGGTCGATTGATCTGAATCCAGCGTTTTATTTTGCTATAAATTCAACGAGCGCCAATGTGCTCCGGAACAGCTTCATCGTGTAGCGTTCTTGCATATGACTCCAACGTTACGAATGACTCCCTTCTGTTATAGAACTATTCACTGTCATCATTGACAAATCGTTCTCCTCTGATCCCGGCTTTTCTTTAAACCCGATAATGTGTCCTTCCTTTTATATCTCCGTTATTTCCTTGTTTCCAACAGAGAGACGCACCCGCTTTTTCATGCCGTGACTTCCTAGCTAGACACTCCTCCTTTCACTGCTTAAACACATAATTTACGCCATCACCAGTGTTGACAGCCCACCAAACATTTGCTCCCTTCCAACGTATACACTTGTACTACAAAACCCTTCCATGACTTCACCATCCGACTTCGTGATTCTTTTCAGCATTCGATCCTCCATGAAACCATACTTCCATCAAACTCCACTGCTCAGTACGCCTGCACCCCCTCCTCTATGTATTCCAAGACTCACATCAGCTCATCTTCCCTATATAAATCCTCTGGTATCATATTTATAGCATGCGCAGAACAGTCTGTTCCAACAAATACATGCTCCTAGTATTAACCATCCACGTGCCATACCCATTTCGAAACATACACTCTCCCCATGCTTCCTCGTCTTGAATGAAACCACCACCATCGCACATACTTCGGAACCCGTACTCCCTGACCATCCCAGTCCTTTCAGTCTTCAGCCCTCACGAGCTTCCGCTCCATCTCCTTGAAGAGACCCACCGTGACCCCAGATCTGGACTCCATCTCCCCTTTATTTACCAAAACCGAGCTTCCCCTGTAGCACCCTCTCTTCAGCATGTCTTCTTATGAGTGAGGAAGAAGTGAGAAGGTATGAGAGAAATGAGATAAGCGGAGAGGTTACGGTGAAGAGAGTGAAGAAGTATCCGTAGAGAGGAAAGGAAGAATGAAGGCAGTCTTCGGTTTTGGCTTGAGCAGTGGGTATTTATATATTTGAGTTCCTTCACAGTTAAGTAATAGGGTTGTAGCTTAGATGTAGGGTTATGGTTATGATCTGCGCCATGCTTCATATTTATTTGACAAGAAAGCTAGCGTATGGTGCCATGTTTGTAGAGGGTAGGTTAGGCTTTTGTGATGTGAAGATACATGCGTGATTTATGGTTTAGGGTATAACAACTACTTCCTCTAGCAAGTTGGTTTTTTTTGTTTGAACGGACATAGACACGCACATGCACATTTAACACAACTTCCTCATGCACACAAGGCTTACACCCTACACGCCACATATATGAAATGGTTCATGCGTATAAAATTAATGTGGAAAGTGTGTATACGTGAACGGAGATATAAATAAAAATCTAGCTCCACTTCTTAGTTAAATAACATACCTTATCATGTAAAATTCCACTCACGTACGGACAGAAGTAAGAGCACAGTCGTGCTCAACGAGGTGTCCCGGTCCCAAAAATATAATAATACCGGTCGTTTGACTTATATTTTGAAACCCCGAAATACCGATACAGGGTGCACAATACTCCAAATAAAAAGTTACTTATTTAATTAATTAAAAATTACAGTAAAATTCTAAAAATTAAATTATCGCTGCGCCTCAAAAGAACCTTGTCCCGATTTGCACTCGATATCAAGTTATATTCAAATAACTGTTACGGTCGATATATGATTTCACAGCGACTTTTCGAATATTTGATTTGGACATATCTTGTAATATATTCGACGAAATCTCGATTTTTCACTTCTATTAGAAAGATACAGTTCAACAGATTCCAACGTTTCTCGTTTCGAAGAAATCCGATTTAAAACGAGTCCGGTACACTCAGTTGAAGTTCAGAACGTTAAATTACGAACTGCAGGGTCGTTCTGAGCTCGATTATAATTAATATATATTTATATACGTTCAACTTCGTTTTTAATTAATATATAAATCCATTTATATCACAAAAATAAATATTTAAATTGCTTCAAATATTCAAATACGAACCGACAAAAATGCGGGACGTTACAGTCCTTTCCCCTTAAAATAATTTCGTCCTCGAAAATGCTAAGATAGGGAAAATGCTACAATCTCTGTTATAAACAGGTTAAAAATCTTTTTGGTTTTACTTTATGATTTCAGTTTCAACATAACTGATTAATTCCAATTAAAATATTAATTCCTTCTTATTACCGAATATTTTCAAAATTCTGAAAATTTCCTAACAGCTTAATTTCCAGAGAATCTCGCCAGCATCTCCTCTGCATGTCTCACTCGGTATTACAACATCTTGCCACTCTGGGCCTTCATCAATCCAAAAGAAAATCAAACAACCAAACGACTTTCCAAACACACTCAAAAATTGCATACTCCATATTATTTAAACATGTACCTTTTTGGTTGGCATCCAATTCTGATTCTGCACTTTGCTATCAAGCCGGTATTTATCCCAACATTTCCAACTGTTGATCTCCAACCAACTTATCCTTAATCCAATCCTTTGCTTATTGTTTGAGCCAAATTCCATTTCAACTCCAGCTCCATTTCAATTCCAATTTCTTATCCAAGTTTATTTGGGATCATCTTTAACCCAATTCAATATATTTAACCAAGTTAATTCCTATGTTCCACTTGCTAATTTAATTTCTCAAATTAGTTCTCTTACGCTCAACTTTGATTTTATTAAAATATCAAATTTTAATTTCCACTTAACTAGTTCAGTTAAATCTCTGTTTCAATATGATTCTCACTTAACTGGCTTCGATAGAATTCACCTTCACGATTTCAAGCTATTTAACTTCATAAGTTAAATTTTAGAGATTTAAATTCCTGGGTCTTCATTTCAAATCAGTATGAAATCATATATAATTCAAAACATTTGAATTTCTGACAACTTGTTTCCTCACAATAATTCAAAACAAAATCTTTGGTAGTAATCCGTCACTTAGAACCTTGAAAATGACACTGATGATGTGGCCAGCATCATCAGAATTATTTTCCAGTGGTCGAAGTGATTTCAATACTATATCACTTTCAAAATTCATTTTTACAACACTTTCATTTTGAATTTGACTTCAAAATATCTTTCATAGCACTGGGAAAACAATTTCAAACATTTTCATTTTGAAATCCCTACAAAATATACAACGTTTAGAAAACATTTCTAAATTCACCCAGGATCTTAAAATTTCCATATATTTAATCCAAATATTATTTCCAACTCTTTTCCAAATTTTTAGATTTTTATTTCAATTCTGGTTTTAACTTCAGATTCAGTTCATCTGATTTTTCATATTATACTAATATAATATTTCGATCGGTTATTTATATAACCAACTCAATTATATATCTTATTTGATCATAACAACGATCAATACTATAATCATCTCAAGATATATATTTCTTTTATATCAAAATATATTTTTCGGGTAAAATATTTTTATTTACCCCTTTTCAAAACATACTGTGTCGAATTACTCTGTTCAAGAGTTTAGAAACACTTATCGACGCAGTTTGCATTACTGTTTCGACCAGAATTTATAAACCACTCGACTGACCAGTCAACACAATATAAAACAGTTTTTATATTGATTTACAAATACGCACTCATATATATACACTCAACTCAATCTAGAGTATTACTAACTCCATCTCTATTGAGTTACGCCATAGAGCCAAGGTAATCACTTAACCTCTTGCTCCGATACCATCTGTAATGGCGGGAATTTTCGACCCAGAAAATCAACATAAAAACACACTGTTGACTATTCAAGCATCGAAAACACCAGGACATTAATAGAAGAATTTAGAGGGTGAGAAAGAAAAGATAGAACTAATAGAATAGAAGAAGAAGAAGATCACAACTGAACAGAATCAGAGTAACACGAAACTCGCAGCGGAACAAAATAAGATGTATTATATAACATAACTTTGAATACAAAACTGTATTGTATATACATACCATTATCAGAGTACAATACATCATATCACAGCGGAAATAACTCTACATAACTAATGGTGAAGCTTCCTGCTTTTGAGCTCCTCCAAGTGAATCTGCAAAGCCTGAAACACTTGACTGGCCGTACAAATTTGGGCACCCAAGAGTTTAGGGAAAACAAACAAAATAAACTCTGGGTCAGTCATGGGACTGGTGTGAGTAAATTCCAACCATACTGTTTAACTTTGAAAATCCTTTTCCAAACAAGAAGGTAATAGTAAGACCAACCCACACATAAACATGGACGGTTTTTACCTTACTATAACCCAACATATTTTTATATCAAACTTCAGTGATATTATAATAATGTCTACTCAATTAAATCATCAAGTAGCAGAACGCTTGCATCTCACGCTCCACATATATATAGTATAAAATCATAAACCGCAGGGCACTTATTGGAGATTGAATTTCAACAAACAAGGTATGGGAGCACCTTCTGAATAGTGTACTCTAGAGGGGATACACTCAGGGTTCAACAAGAACGTCTTGCAACCCGGCCACACATGACCGCTCACTCATTTAGCTTGAGTGTCGCGAATATATTGCCACCACGGTTGCAGGCCATCCAACCGTCATCCGAAGATACAGAATCGAAAAGAAGTATAAATATGAATTTTCTCTAGATCGGTAACAATACACCCTGCTTGGGGATGACCCAACTAGCCATGCTGCCTAGCCCAACTTTTGTTACTTTCTGGTTGTGAGGCTAGAGGCTACGTCTATCTTCAGAACATCTGATCACCATTCACTTTGAATGCCACATCGTCAAATCCGTAATCACACATTGATTACACAAATGCACACTGGGTGTAGAATAAAGAGAAGTTACCTTCTCCCCACCAACTTGGTATATTCGTAAAATCAACGGCGTGACCGTTGAAAATACTCTGTCAGACACTCGTTCATACAAGTTGTCCTGGGACTGGACAAACAAAGACACACCATTCTATAACTGGACGATCCTTGCACTTAACTCCGTCTTCAATTATCTTCAGCATATCTAATTCGCAACGATTATGCCTATACGGAGTGGTTCTCGGGTAATAACCCAACCGGTCTCTCCGTATTGACAACGATGGTCAAAGCACTTCGATAGTCGGTTATTTAACTATCGAAGTAAAAACAAACATTCATTCAAATGTATAACTAGACATCACACAAACACGGGTACATTTTATTTAACATTCGACTTTATTATTCGAATTCTTATATCTTATCAGATATTTCTCAAATCCCGTTTAACCTTTTTACACTTTCTTGGAAAACATTTCCAGTTATTATAAACTCTCTTTCCTGTTCTAGAAAAATATACATTATCAACGTTCGGAACATTTCCATTCTGTTCACGTTCTTTATTTTCTACACTTGGATAATCTACCCTATTTACATTGGAAAATATTTCCAATTTTATTTTCCTTTTAATCGACTCAACGTTCACTTTTAAAACATTATTCACTTTGAAATGTGAATACCATCCCTTATCTTGTTTACTGAAAATCTCTTTCATAATTTATATTTCCATTCCACTTTATAAACTCTATTCCTAAGTCAACTTCTCATCAAATCGATATCAAGTTTATGACTAAATATTGATTCCTATCCTATTAACATTTATTTGTTTAAAACTAAATGTTAATTATCCTATCAGATTATAATTCCTAAAAATGATCTACTTTTAATACATTCGACATCGTCGAATTAAAATCTCAAATCCTATTGGTTTAATTCTAATTACCTTTCGAATATCGAAATGATGTCATTGCTTTCTGAAGCGATTTTCCAATATCTCTTTCTAACTCGTTCTTATATTTCTTTGGACAGACATCTTTACTTAATTCTTTTTAAAATAAGTGGATTTTAAATCAAAACTATAGCATTTTCTAGGATGTGCTGTTATATATAAAAATCACGCTTAAGTTTGGTTAACAGCGTTGATTTATCGCTATAGTAAAAACTTGCAATACGCTGTAATATTCTCTTTATAACAAATCTCAACATTACAGTCACACTTACCTTATCAACAGCGTTATTTTTATTGCTATAGTTCAAACTTGTCATACGCTGTAGTATACCCCTTTATAACTAATCTTGACATAACAGTCACGCTTAAGCCTAGTCGACAGCGTTTATTTTCTCACTATAGTTTCAGATTTGCATATGCTGCCATATTCCCTTTATACTAATCTTGACATCTCTTACCATTACAAACTGATATCGTTCCTCGATAATAGTGAAGCCGCTCAAGTTGGGGTATTTTATTTACCTCTCAGACCTTGATCGACAACGTTCTTACCTTAGACAGAAATAAGTTTGTACTCTAATCCTTTATTACTTAAAATATCTATCAGATCGTATTTTCTTGTTTATTTTCAACTATAGTTTTATAACACCATATCCTTACTTTTGAAATCTCTGGTGTTTATGATTATTTATATTTCGCTTTCTCCATCCCACGGTTCTATTTATAACTTCTTAACCAAAAGGTAATTTAAATCTCATTAATCTGGATTAACTTATTCCTAATCTGTTTCATTAGATAAATTAAAGACTAATTAATCTAATAATCATTTTCCTGAATAACAGTTGATTAAAATCAACTTCATTCCATCAGTAAACTCGTTAGCTGATTTTAATTACTCCTCAACATTAGATTAATATAATTAATCTAATAATATTTCTAAATTGTTTATCTTAAATATAATTATCCAAATATTAAATCGTTGGATAATTCCTGCTTTAAAACATATTTAAAGGTCAACAACCGTTTTTATTTATTTTATAAAAACGAACTCTAAAATACTGGTTTATAATAGAACTTCTATTATAAATTTAAATCTTCTTTTTAATTATAAAAATATAATTTTTATAATTAACCTTATTGATTTGCCTGACGGCCAATCACTCCTTAACAAACGATGGTTTTACGGTTGACTGTTATCACTTTCTAAATTGATATCGTTTATTGATTTATCGAAATAGATGTTGGATTTCCGTTCAACATCAATATTCACATGGGGTTTTAAATACAATTCGGGTTCATACAAAACAAACAGTACATATAATTATCAAGGAATCCGGTCGGATTCCTCCAACCGGTTTCCGCATCCACAGATGTCAGTCAATACAATTTACACTAACTCTATACTATGGGATATTCTAATCGATGGAATCAGTGTCAACCCGATGATGTGTACATATGTAACGGTGTATAATATTCAACCAAATTTAATTGTAATCTATCGAATCGACCATCACACAACATGCAAATAACATATTAAAATATTTAAAATAAATCAGAGTGAGTGAATTTACTCACATTGGCGTGTTAACCGTTAAATAACGATTTGCTTCGGTCGATTGATCTGAATCCAGCGTTTTATTTTGCTATAAATTCAACGAGCGCCAATGTGCTCCAGAACAGCTTCATCGTGTAGCGTTCTTGCATATGACTCCAACGTTACGAATGACTCCCTTCTGTTATAGAACTATTCACTGTCATCATTGACTAATCGTTCTCCTCTGATCCCGGCTTTTCTTTAAACCCGATAATGTGTCCTTCCTTTTATATCTCCGTTATTTCCTTGTTTCCAACAGAGAGACGCACCCGCTTTTTCATGCCGTGACTTCCTAGCTAGACACTCCTCCTTTCACGGCTTAAACACATAATTTACGCCATCACCAGTGTTGACAGCCCACCAAACATTTGCTCCCTTCCAACGTATACACTTGTACTACAAAACCCTTCCATGACTTCACCATCCGACTTCGTGATTCTTTTCAGCATTCGATCCTCCATGAAACCATACTTCCATCAAACTCCACTGCTCAGTACGCCTGCACCCCCTCCTCTATGTATTCCAAGACTCACATCAGCTCATCTTCCCTATATAAATCCCCTGGTATCATATTCATAGCATGCGCAGAACAGTCTGTTCCAACAAATACATGCTCCTAGTATTAACCATCCACGTGCCATACCCATTTCGAAACATACACTCTCCCCATGCTTCCTCGTCTTGAATGAAACCACCACCATCGCATATACTTCGGAACCCGTACTCCCTGACCATCCCAGTCCTTTCAGTCTTCAGCCCTCACGAGCTTCCGCTCCATCTCCTTGAAGAGACCCACCGTGACCCCAGATCTTGACTCCATCACCCCTTTATTTACCAAAACCGAGCTTCCCCTGTAGCACCCTCTCTTCAGCACGTCTTCTTATGAGTGAGGAAGATGTGAGAAGGTATGAGAGAAATGAGATAAGCGGAGAGGTTACGGTGAAGAGAGTGAAGAAGTATCCGTAGAGAGGAAAGGAAGAATGAAGGCAGTCTTCGATTTTGGCTTGAGCAGTGGGTATTTATATATTTGAGTTCCTTCACAGTTAAGTAATAGGGTTGTAGCTTAGATGTAGGGTTATGGTTATGATCTGCGCCATGCTTCATATTTATTTGACAAGAAAGCTAGCGTATGGTGCCATGTTTGTAGAGGGTAGGTTAGGCTTTTGTGATGTGAAGATACATGCGTGATTTATGGTTTAGGGTATAACAACTACTTCCTCTAGCAAGTTGGTTTTTTTTTGTTTGAACGGACATAGACACGCACATGCACATTTAACACAACTTCCTCATGCACACAAGGCTTACACCCTACACGCCACATATATGAAATGGTTCATGCGTATAAAATTAATGTGGAAAGTGTGTATACGTGAACGGAGATATAAATAAAAATCTAGCTCCACTTCTTAGTTAAATAACATACCTTATCATGTAAAATTCCACTCATGTACGGACAGAAGTAAGAGCACAGTCGTGCTCAACGAGGTGTCCCGGTCCCAAAAATATAATAATACCGGTCGTTTGACTTATATTTTGAAACCCCGAAATACCGATACAGGGTGCACAATACTCCAAATAAAAAGTTGCTTACTTAATTAATTAAAAATTACAGTAAAATTCTAAAAATTAAATTATCGCTGCGCCTCAAAAGAACCTTGTCCCGATTTGCACCCGATATCAAGTTATATTCAAATAACTGTTACGGTCGATATATGATTTCACAGCGACTTTTCGAATATTTGATTTGGACATATCTTGTAATATATTCGACGAAATCTCGATTTTTCACTTCTATTAGAAAGATACAGTTCAACAGATTCCAACGTTTCTCGTTTCGAAGAAATCCGATTTAAAACGAGTCCGGTACACTCAGTTGAAGTTCAGAACGTTAAATTACGAACTGCAGGGTCGTTCTGAGCTCGATTATAATTAATATATATTTATATACGTTCAACTTCGTTTTTAATTAATATATAAATCCATTTATATCACAAAAATAAATATTTAAATTGCTTTAAATATTCAAATACGAACCGACAAAAATGCGGGACGTTACAGTGGTAAACTGATGGTTTGATCAGTATGCTTTTTTAGTGGATGGGCACCTTAGTGGTGTCGTGGATTCGGTCGACCGAGATGAGCTTAGTGCGCAGGGATATATAGAGTAAGCGGTGTTTTCTCTCGCTGGGACGTAAGCCGCGGTGATACTCTGGTCCCAAATGTGCGGATGTGCAGACGGTGTTTTCTCTTGTTGGGACGTAAGCCGTGGTGAATTGCATTACGCGATCGATCTTTCGAATCAGGAGCCACCATGATGGGAATCCAATTTCCAATACGTGTATTTCGGTTTTATTTGTAGAGCCTAGTATGGCGACATAGTGGGATGGGGCGCTTATGTCGTCTATGATTGATACTTATGATTTGAAGATATTTTATACAATATGCACTTATAATAGTATCAAATGATTTGTTTTAAACGTATCAAGCATTCTTGGCTATTATAAGGTAAAAACCCTATCCTCCGGCTTGCGTCGCATTGTGTGATGGGACCTGGGTCTTATAATAGCTTCATTTTTCTTTATTTAGCATTGCGTTGTTGTTTTATGCACTGGTTTTCTTGGGAGGAAACCCGTTCCGTGTTATACGGCGTGGTCCCTTGATTTACCTAACTTTAAAAATAAAGATTAATAACTATTTTAGTTCTCACACCAGTCACATGACTGACCTGGAGTTTATTGTTTTAACCTAAACTCTGGGTGCCTCTATTTTCGACACGGGCAGCTAGTAGTTTTGGTTTTGCAGATTTATATTCACAGGATCCTGGTTTACAGCTGGAACGATATCCAGAAAGCTTTGTATCCGTATATCTCCCTCAGTTGTGTATTGTATTAATTTCCGCTGCGATGTATTTAAATGTAATTTAAATCTCTGATATTTTTGTGTAATATTCATTTATACTCTGTATATTCTTGTAATCTGATGCATTGTTGTAATATACTATGAAATGTTCTTCCGTCTGCGTTCGGATGTGGCTTGTTCTCGAACTATCCGCGCTTTCCTCACCGGGGAAGTTATGGGTTTTCACACTAATCTTTTATTGTAATCATTTACTAAAAAATGTTATCTTTCCAATTCACTCTTTTTATTGTAACTTTGACAATACATACCTTCCCATTTGAAAACATGGAAACCATCATTTGGTTCTTTTAATTGAATATTGGATTATAATATTCTTTAACTCAAAATTGGAATGAGACTCACACAATTTCCATGTAATTTAATTACATGGATTTCAAACATTGCACTTATTCCATAATAATGTCAACCATTCACATAACAGCCAAAGTGCAATTTACACTAAACACAAGGGTGATGTGTAGTCAAATATCAACCCAAGACCCGTGTGGGGTTTCAGCCAACACATAATTTTGTGCACTTGGGCGAGTTGTAAAATAATCGTCCCAATCAACATCAACAAGTCAGGTAACTTGTCAATGGCAGTGTAACATCATTTTAAATTATCATAAATAATAAATCATTAGTTCAACCTGTTGAATATTTTCAATTTCAAACATAACATGACATGACATCCAAATCCACAATCCGTTCAACAAACAATTACTTCCATCACCAATAATTTATTTATATTTAATTATAAAAATAAATAACTATTCGAAAATTGAGTGAGCAAAAGAGTTCTCACCTTTGCCAGCTTTAAATGACGGTTCGGGCCCAATTTTGGCCTAAGATCCAACATGCTCCAAATTGGGCGTAGTTAGTGTCGTTGCGAAGCTCTCGACTCGCTGATCACAACAAATCCTGTTTCGCGCGATTTCGAGTTCGTATCACAAAGTTATGAATTTTCGAAGTTTGTAATAATTAAATAATTAATTTAAATTATGAAAATTACCCAAAATTTCAACTTGCTTAGAATTGGACAAAATTACTGCTGGCTTGAAGCTCTTGACATAAGGATCTCAACGGATTCAGTTTCATGCAATTTCGATAACGTGACAAAAAGTTATGCACTTGCGAAGTTAACAAATCGATTTAAATGATATTTAAATTTGTAAAATTACCCAAAATTTCAACTTCCTCCAAATTGGACAGATTTTATGTCCACGCGAAGCTCTCGTCGCCACGATCGCAACAGACCTGAAATCGTCAAATTTCGATCTCGTATGTAAAAGATATTGCATTACGAACATTGAATATAAAATTAAATAAATGTTTCGCGTTTAAGCCCTTAACCTTTTTTTTTCAAACAGCACCCTAAACTTAAAATTCTCGCCATGGCCAAACCGTAAGTCGGATCCATTCTCTCCAGCTTCTCCCCCTCTTTCCACGCCTGGTGGTCCCCCCCTCCAATTCGCCACGTGGGGCCCACGATCTGTAGTTGAACGGAAAAGTGCAGTTTCCGTTCATCTCAGTGCTACGACCGCCTCGGTACTCCAAATGCCACCAATTTTTGTCAGTAGCTAGATATCGACCTCCCGAACAACTTCTGTTTGGGTCACTTCGCCTGAAAATGCACGGATCGACGGGAAATTGCTCATTTTTGCGACTGTCCGGTTTTCAGCACCCCTCCAGTAAAATTGACATTCCGGCCAACTCCGGCCACCTGAGACCATGCCACCACAGCCAAAAGAGCCATATGCTTCCCCTATACCACTGCCTGAAGTTGCTTGACATATCTCTCTTCGTGGAGCCCGTAGTGAACAAATAACCGAAATCAGCTTTCTGTCTTTTATGCTACATTCCGGTGAATCCATGCGAAAATAGGTCTTAATTTTTTCGTGGTAAATAGAGGATAAGAAGATGAACAAAACCCAGAAAGGGTTTGGTCTGATTTTGTTCTGATTGAGAGATATAAATTATTTTGTTTTCAGGGGCTAATTTGCAAAATAAATTTTGGAGGAGGGAGCCGCCATGGAATAGAGGAAGAAGAAGGTGGCTATGTTTTGTCTTAGGGTTCAGCTAATGATAGCACTTATGATATTTTATATGGGTTAATAATTAAGTTAGGCCCACTACCCTTATTTTAACCTCTTATGTATTTTATCTTCTTCAAATTTTGTCTGTTTTCTTAGTTTAAAAATCCGTGTTAACACCTGCGAATTCCATTTTTTATGAAAATAGAAACATAATTATTTCCTGACATTACGAATCTATAGAAACTGATTTCGATGATTTCCGAGTCCGTTTGAATAAAAAGCGAATTTTTAAAGTCTGAAAATTGGTTGTTTTTCACTATAAAATTTATTACGATCACATACTAGCTTCAAAAATTATGAAATTTGGAATCTTACAATAATTTATTATTCCGAATCCATAGAAAGTGGTTTCGTCGAATTTGGAGGTCGTTTGCAAAATTTCCATTTTTAAGGCGTATATATTTAATATTAAAAATACAAATAAATATGAATAATTTCCGAAACTCGAAATACACAAGTGTTTATACTTTTTCAATGCAGAAACATCATTTTAAACTCAATGGAAGTGGTTTTGAGTCCCAATTCATTCGTATGTAAAAAGTAGCGTTTTGGGTCCTATATATTATATATATAAATTCCATAGCGGTTTTTTGAGATTTTGAATTGAACATAACTTTTGATTCCCGCTATGAAATTTCAATTTTTCAGATTCATTGGAAAGATATTTTTAGATAGATTCTAATATTTTTGGTTTCGCTAAAACCTGATTTATTTTGCATCCTGTACAGTCAGTCAAAGTTAAAATTCAAATTTTAAAACTACCGCGCTATTTCTAGCTCCTTTTATAATTTAAATAAAATTTATTCGTTTTAACTTCAATTAAAATAAATTTATAGTCGTTATTATATAAAATAAATTATTTCAAATATTAAAAACCCATTAAAATAATTAAAATAAAATTTTTAAATTCGGCCCAAAATTCTGGGTCGTTACAATCTCCACCACTTAAAATCTTTTCGTCCTCGAAAAGGAACGAAGCTAAAAGTCCTTTAATTCACCAACTCAACTTTCAATTCTAATCAATTTCCAATTCAGTTCAATACTAAATTTGATTAAACTAAATTTATCATTCTATTATATAGTGGTTAACTTAATTATCATTCCAATATTTTATTAGTTAAACTAATAATCAAACATCACAACAAGCAATCAATTAGGTGATTAACTTTTCAAACATATGTAATTTTTATATACAATCAAAAATCATGTTTTTACTGCAAATCACAACAATAGACCCTATCTAGTTTTGGTTCTCACACCAGTCAATGGAAATATATAGATATACCACTTTCGATACTCGAACATAAACTCTGATGATGGTGCATCGATCATCAGAATTATACCCTGGCGACTAGAGTGTGATTCTATATCTACCCAGTATATTAAAACTTCGAATATCCGTTAATTACTCGTATATTCGAAATCTTTATATACTCGATTGTCCAAATTTAAATATAATAATTTACTCAAATACACATATTAAGATAAAATTTTCTAAACTAAATTTGTTTTCATTTTTATTTTAAAGAAAATAATACTCTTCACACTCGTTCTAGGATGCTACTGATCTCATCTCTAACGAGTCATTCGTATTGGATATTACTAATCCAATCTCTGATGAATTCTTTCATTCGGTTCTAATGTGTCCTGTTCTCGAGCTCTGTAAACAAAAGCTCTGATACCAAATGTGACGACCCAAACTTCCCAGTAAAGGAAAGCCTGGATTGCCTTGAGAACAACACACATCAGAATACAAACTGAAGAACATTTTTATTGCTGATTACAACAATTACATCCGAGTACAAGAATATAACAGAGTGTAAATACTTATTACATAATAGAAATACAATAATATCAGAGATTTAATTACATTAAAATAGTAGCAGAAAAATAATTCAAAATTACAACTGAAAGGAATACACGGGTACATAGCTTTCCGAGTACCGCTTCAGCTATAAACCAGGATCCTGTAAATATATCTGCAAAAAGCTACTCGACTGCCTGTGTGGAAAATATGGGCACCCGAGTTTGCCAGTGAAACAAACTACAGGTCAGTCATGGGACTGGTATGAGAAATCTTAACTTAACTAATCTAATAATAAGGCGAATCACAGGACCACGCCGCTAACGCGGAACGGGTTTACTCCATTGGATTGCCAGTGCATGAAATAAAGTAAAACGTTAAACAACGCGATGCTCTTTAGAAAAATGAAACCATTATAAGACTCAAGTCCCATCACACAATGCAACGCAAACTGGAGGATAGATTTTTACCTTATAATGGTCAAAAATACGTGATACGATAAAAACAGATTTGATATTATCATTAGTGTATATATGTTTTCAAAAACAATTTCAATCATTTCTACAATCAAAACCGCAAGGTCGTATTGGAAATTGGATTTCCATCATGAGTCGAGGCTAGGGGCAAGCTCCTCTCCGATTCGAGACACTCTAGCAAATGCCTCAGGATCACACCTATGGGCAACCCTTGGATCTTCAGGGTCGGTCCCTACCTAAGGGTAGTGGATTAATTATGCCTGAACACACGCTTCCCGGTCCCTTTGGACCTATAGTATGACCACTAACGGCCTATAAAAATCCGAGGCACCTCAAAATCCATCATCCACATAAGTAAAATGTCAGCCAGTTTAAGCACTGACACTACTCCTAGCTAGAAAGAAACGTGTGCACTCCCTGCAGTCCTAATCCCGTTTTTGACTCATACCGGGGTGTGAGGCTCGCGAAGTCACGATATACACAAAGTTATGCCGTAATAGGCTATACTTTGATCATCCCACAAGGCCCTGCTTTTCAACAAAAGTCTTGTTCATATGCATCTTAGCATGCCACATTATCAGACCATACCATATCATTGATTCATATATCGATATATAACAGGGTGTTAAGCAAGAGAATAACTTCTCCGCCACCAAACAACTATATATTAAATAGAGATCAACGAATACAATATGAAGGAATACAATGTCAGACACACAATCCATTTATCATTCCGTTCTGGGTTTGAACGAAACCATATCCGGTAGATCTCCAAATACGTCTGAATGATCACCAATTTTTCCCTCATTTTGGGTGTACGGTCCAATCAAGATATCAATAATCATCCATTCGATATGGAAATTTCCCGGTCTTCAATCGTCGTATGAATTATTCAGAATGGGTTAAACCCGATCTTTCTGAATAATTTGCATAATTTAAAATCATGTGCTTTAAAACACAACCAACGCCTCATTCCAATCAAGAGTATTCTTTGATTTTAATTTAAACCAAATTTAGGTTTATTCAACTAGTCAGGATTAACGCCTTACCGAAGTAATCATTAATTCATATCCCATTCCCAACCTACACAACCCGTGGAGTAAACTATTGGTACTCCATATCTAACACCCAATGTGTTACGGTAAACTTAATTACCGTTTTATTGATCAAATCTAATTAAAGATTTAACTACAGTTTGGAGTAAAACTTGTGGTACTCCATTATCGTTCATTTCTTGAATTAAGTAAATTTAATTACTTTTATCCTCATTCAATCCAATTAAAGACTCATCAAAACTATATTTAGTTTTAATCTTCAAGAATCATTATTTAATGATTATTTTACTTTCAAGAAATAATTTTTCCTTTAACTGGGTTAAAGAACAAATGTTGCTTAAAAACATCGTTCACAATAAACCCAAAATCGTATTTCAATTTAATATTTTAAACTGAAACTTCTCTTTAGAATATTTCACTAAATCTTAGTTAAAAGATTTATGAATTACCATTCTAAATTTCACTGTCAATCGGGTTTAAAGAACTAATGTCATTTAAAAACATTGTTCGCAATCAACCCAAAAGTCAGTTTCACTTAATTTCAATTATGTTTAATAATTGGAAATCTTATTTAAATCTTAATTAAAAGATTTATTCTTTCCCAAATCGGTTTAAGAACAGTGTTATTTAAGACACTATTCACGACAAACCCAAATTTTAATCGGACATTAAATATCGTGCTTTGAATAGAAATAATATTGATTTATGTTCAACATCAAATTCTGAAAATTAACGTATATCAAATTGGGAATAACGATATTAATATCTTCCAAATTCCCACAATAATATCCGTATAATCACAAAATCCAATACTGAAATAATCCGAAGATTATTTCCATTTGAATCCATTCCAATGTATGTACTGGAAAATCTTGGTTTTATTAAAACCACTTTAATCCTTTTATTTATTTTAATTAATTTATTAAAATAAATAAATCACTCATTGTTTTACATTGAAATGTATATCTACATTAAAATGAATCTTTGTCATTCTTTTGAAACAAATTAAATAAAAAAAAGTATTCTTTCTAATGTAATCAATCTTAAATAAAATTGAAATCTTTTTAATGTAATCTTCTTAGTTCAACCTTTATTACATTGAAAAATGTAATATTTTCATTTCAACCTTTATTACATTGGAAAATGTAATGTTTTCATTTCAAACTTTATTTTCAATTCAGTATTTATTACATTGAAAAATATAATATTTTCATTTCAACTTTATTTTCAATTCAGTCTTTATAACATTGAAAAATGTAATATTTTCATTTCAACTTTATTTTCAATTCAGTCTTTTTTACATTGAAGAATGTAATATTTTCATTTCAACTTTATTACATTGAAAAATGAAATATTTTCCTTTAAAACTTTATTCTAAAATGTTTATAAATTCATTTGTAAAACAATTCCAACCTTTATTTCAATTTTAAATCCAAATTGAATATTCTATCTATTATCATATTAAAATAATATTATTTCCAAAATATTTATTTTGGAATTAGCTCTTTAAAACATGCATTATAAAATGTATAAAATAAATCGATAAACACTTTCGGGTTAAAATGGTGTTGCTATTTAAAACAGATTAAATAGCTCAATCCATTATCTAATTCATTTATATTTTACACTGGGCCAGACCTCCCACATTAAGCCTACGACTTGTGGATGCTGGATATGCCGGTTGATTCCGGGAAGACTTATCCCACAAGTTGGGCTTAACCTCGTGTCATGGCCCAATTCGTATTTGCGCACTTGGACCTCTCACATTAGGCCCAACATTTGTGGCTACTGGATAAGCCGGGCGGTTCCGGGCAAACTTCCACCACAAATGTGACCTAACCTCGTGTCCAAGTACAATTATAATTTTATAGTTATAATTAACTTTTCTAAAACGTACCCTTTGAAAATATCCTTTCCGTTAAAGAATCTTAATTTTATATATTCTTTAATTCTAAAATGTCGTGATTCCAAATATCTTCACTTACCTTTCAAATCTTTATAAATATTTGAACTTTCCATATTGTTATAACAATTAATAATAATCTTCCCAAAATGTCTTATTTTGAAATCAAATCTATTTATTGCCACATAATGACAAATAAATGTAATCTTTCCAAAACATTCAAATTTCGAAATCAAACTTTCTTATCTTAAAATGTGGACAGTAAATATATAATCTTTTTAATTGAATCTCCTTTATTATAACTTTTAAACAATAAAGATATAATCTTTTTAAATCAAAGCCAATTAATTCTATTAATTGAGTATAAATTAAAATATTCATTAATTCAAGATTGATAACAATAATATTAATCTTTTCAAGATGTTCAGTTTTGAAACAAATCTTCTTAATTTAACATGTTGACAATTAAAAAGGTTATCTTTTAATTCTAATCTTTTATTGTAACTTTTTACTAAAAAAAAATGTTATCTTTCCAATTCACTCTTTTTATTGTAACTTTGACAATACATACCTTCCCATTTGAAAACATGGAAACCATCCTTTGGTTCTTTTAATTGAATATTGGATTATAATATTCTTTAACTCAAAATTGGAATGAGACTCACACAATTTCCATGTAATTTAATTACACGGATTTCAAATATTGCACTTATTCCATAATAATATCAACCATTCACATAACAACCAAAGTGCAATTTACACTAAACACAAGGGTGATGTGTAGTCAAATATCAACCCAAGACCCGTGTGGGGTTTCAGCCAACACATAAATTTGTGCACATGGGCGAGGTGTAAAATAATCGTCCCAATCAACATCAACAAGTCAGGTAACTTGTCAATGGCAGTGTAACATCATTTTAAATTATCATAAATAATAAATCATAAGTTTAACCTGTTGAATATTTTCAATTTCAAACATAACATGACATGACATCCAAATCCACAATCCGTTCAACAAACAATTACTTCCATCGCCAATAATTTATTTACATTTAATTATAAAAATAAATAACTATTCGAAAATTGAGTGAGCAAAAGAGTTCTCACCTTTGCTGGCTTTAAATGACGGTTCGGGCCCAATTTTGGCCTAAGATCCAACATGCTCCAAATTGGGCGTAGTCAGTGTCGTTGCGAAGCTCTCGACTCGCTGATCACAGCAAATCCTGTTTCGCACGATTTCGAGTTCGTATCACAAAGTTATGAATTTTCGAAGTTTGTAATAATTAAATAATTAATTTAAATTATGAAAATTACCAAAATTTCCAACTTGCTCAGAATTGGACAAAATTACTGCTTGCTCGAAGCTCTTGACATAACGATCTCAATGGATATAGTTTCGTGCAATTTTGATAACGTGACAAAAAGTTATGCACTTGCGAAATTAACAAATCGATTTAAATAACATTTAAATTTGTAAAAATTACCCAAAATTTCAACTTCCTCTGTAATGACCCGGGATTTTGTCGACTTTGGTTATCGCCATAAACTTAATGATGACTAACCAAACATCGAAAAATACTAGTCATTAGTGAAAGAAATTAGAGGGTGAGGAAAGATAAGATAGAAAATTAGAATAGAAGAAGAAGAAGATCACAACATCAGAGTAACACGAATCTCACAGCGGTACAAATAAATATATTTCATAACATAACTTTGAAATACAAATCTGTACTTGAATATACATATCATTATCAAAGTACAACAGTTACAACACAGCGGAAATAACTATAGCTATATGATCCTGAAGCCTCCTGCTCCTAGCTCTTCCAGTATATATGTAAATCCCGACTACTTGACTGCCTGTACAAATTTAGGCACCCAAGAGTTTAGGGAAAACAACAAAATAAACTCCGGGTCAGTCATAGGACTGGTGTGAGTAAAACATTTTAAAACAGTTCAAACAGGTAATCGATATCTCATAAGACCACGCTGTATAACGGAACTGGTTTTTCCCTCATGAGAATTCAAATATCTATATATCAAAAACCTTTTGATATTATAATAATGTCTATCAACACAATATAATAATCATCTAGCAGAAACGCTTTCATCTCACGTTCTACATATATAGTATACAATCAAAACCGCAAGCACGTATTGGGTAATGGATTTCCAACTATGACAAGGTATGGAACCACCTTTCGCTAGTGTACCTCTAGAGAGGAATACACTAGGTTCAACAAGAACATCTTGCAACCCGGCCACACATGACCGACCACTCATTTCACTTGAGTGTATCGAATGTATATCACCAACGGTTGGGATCAGCAACCGTTTCCCAAATGGGACAGCATCAACAATAGATTTTTAGAAGTAAATGAAACTCTAGATCAGGCGATTATACACCCTACTTCGGTGCGACCGACTTAGACATGCTGCCTGCCCGATTTCTGTCATTTACCGGATGTGAGGCTAGAAGCTACGCTTTATCATCACACCAGATTCATTTTGAATGCCACATCATCAAATCCATCAAATCACTGATCGACGTCCTCAACCATACATTATGCGTTAGCTAAAAGAAGTTTCCTTCTCCGCTTCCACTCTTGGTACGGTTGGAGAAATCAATATACGTGATCGTCTGGAAACACTCTATCAGACATCCATCCATAAAAAGTCATCCAGGAACAGGATGAACCGAAGGCACTATTCTGCAAACAGGATAGCCCTTGCATAACTCCGTTTTCAACTTCCTTTGGCATATATGATTCGCAGCCCTTATGCCAATACAGAGTGGTTCTTTGGATAATAATCCACCCGGTCTCTCCATATTAACAACGTTAAAATGGTCAAAACTTCGATAGTCAGTGAGTTAACTATCAAAGAAAAACAAGTGTGCAAACAATGATATTTTTTTCCAGATGGAAATTATATCGAACAAACAACATTTAACATTAATCTCTTTAGTTCATTTTACATCTCCGGTTTCCCTATATTCAACATTTGCTATTTTCTAAATTTAGAAAATATACGTTATTAACATTGGGAACATTTCCATTTCTTGTTTTCTATATTAGAAAACATTTCTGGTTCTTGTTGGAAAACATTTCCAAAACTCGTACATTGGACTTAGGCGGATGTTTAAACAAACATCGCTATGCCAACTCAAACTATTTCCTTTACTGCCGAACCTTAACTATTCCTTGGCTAAAAACGAAGCCAATCAAGTTGGGGTAGAACTACCTCTCAGACCTTAACTGAACAACATTTCTAACTTCGAAATAGGCAAAGTTCACTTTATATTCCTTTTACTAACTTCCTTACTTAACCCTCCTTCGAATAGCTATATTCGATCGACTCTTTTCACTTAACTCTATTCGATTAACCCTTATCAAGTAACTCTATTGGACTAACACTATTGGATTAACTCTATTTGACTAACGCTATTGATTTTCTCATTTAACTTAACTCCTTTCCAATAAACTATATTCGATAACTCCTTTTACTTTCTTTGAATAAGCTATATTCGATTAACTCATTTTACTTTCTATTCGAATAAACTATATTCGATTAACTCCTTTTACTTTCTATTTGAATAAACTATATTCGATTAACTCATTTTACTTTCTATTCGAATAAACTATATTCGATTAACTCATTTTACTGTCTATTCGAATAAACTATATTCGATTAACTCATTTTACTTTCTATTCGAATAAACTATATTCGATTAATTCATTTGCTTTAACTCTAATCGATTAAACTAACATCGATTAATTCCTTTTGATTTAACTAACATCGATTAACTCCTTCCGATTAAACTAACATCGATTAACTCCTTTTAACTCGATTAAACTATTCATTGATAAAGATTTACTTTTAGTAACAGTTCTTCACTTAACAAATGATTTCCCTTTTATAAAACTCTGTTCGTTTTAAACACATTTTTCCCTTTTATTTACTTTCGAATTATTTCCTTTTATAAAATCTGTTGATTTTATAAAATCCCTTTATTTCAATATACATTGAAATAATTCTTTTTACATCCTAGGATCTTTTATGATATTTAAAATATCGAATAACAATGATCAACATCATTCCAACACACATAATCCATAATAGATTATATAACACATCATATATCACAATATATGAAAAACAATAAAATAAATGTTGAGGAATCCAGTTGGATTCCTCCAACCTGTCTTCCTGCATCCACAGATGTTAAACAATATAATATAACATCACTTTCATTTCAATATGATATATTCTGTTAAACAGAATCAATATAGAAATTCAACTAACTGACTAGCAGTTCAATCAAATAGTCAACACATAGTTAATCATCCAATATCTAACAGTTCTAAAAATACAACATGAAATTATAAACTGTTCAGAGTTAGTGAGATTTACTCACATTGGACTATCATCGTTAATTAACGATAATTGTCGTTGATTCAGATTGGACAATTTATTTTGCTATAAATTGTAACGAGCTCCAATGGACTTCCAGTCAGTTCCATGACGTAGTCACCATCCATACGATCCTATGGGATCATGTTTCGCTGAATTCCGCCTACGTATGACCAAGTTACACATAATAGAAGGTTATACGCTATTATAATTAAATTAAAACTTAATCTAATTTACTATTGGGCCTACCCATACAATTCAAGCCCAAAAGAAGATCCAACCCCATCCTCTTCTCTGTATCGTCTTCCCCAAACCTCCCGATCGAATACTGCTCCATCGTCGAACTCACACCTTCCAATTCCTCCTTCATCAACACACTAGAAATCAAACTAAAACCATGACAAAATTCCTCTTCACCTCCTCAATCCTTTCATACCCAAAAATTTGCATCCGAGCCCCGCCTCTCGTTTCCACCCTGTCGTTCTCAACTACATAGTACGATGTCGCACCTCCCAACATCCCATCGTACCACTCAAAACCCCCACATCCAGGTGCTTCTTCAATTGAGCAACCCATTTCTAACATCCATTCTCGGATTTAAAGCTTCCGCCACCCAAAATATCAAGCCCTAGTTCCACTGTCGGCTACGCTACGAGTCATAAGGGCGTTCGGACCCTTGAAATGTTGTATCAAATTGAAGAGGACGACCTACAGATCTCGAATACACAACCATTTGGGTTTATAGAACTTTTGTTTGATTTCTAGAATTTTTCGAAAGAAAAATCCTTCTGCTGTAGAAGGAAAAGTTTTGTGGCGGCTTGGAAGTGTTTGACCAGGAGGAAAAATTTGGTTTAAGTGGATGGTGTATTTGTAGAGTTAGCTTTTACTATTTTATATTCATTTTATTTGTTCATTTGTCGCTCTAAAATTCTCACGATAGCATACACTATTCAAAAATCACCAAACTGGACAGGTTGCTAGAGTTCGGCATTACGGTCTCAACGAAACTAGTTTCGCCGAATTCCGACTCTGTATGCTCACACAGCGTATTATTAACCGTCAAAATACTGACTTTTTCACTCTAAAAATCCGTACGACCACACATTGACTCTTAAAAATCACGGAACTTGGAATCTAGCAACTATTTGACATTGCGGATCCAAAAAAATTAGTTTCATCAAATTCCGACTTCGTTTGCAAAAGTGGCTATTTTTAAAGCTCTAAAAATCTTATTTAAATATATAAATATATATAAATATAATTAAATTTAATATTTAAAAATAAATATTATCGTCTATATTCACAGTGGAATACCATACAGCTCAGATAAAATCCTATATATATTTACAACTTGATATTACATCGTCAGAGTTACATCGATGTTCGATTTCTATTTAAATCCTTATATAAAATATAATTAAATCGTTATGGTCAGGGCGCTGCATTTCTGATAATTTGATTTGGACGTAACTCAAAATCTACACGACGAAATCCCAAATTTTCTTTTCCCCTAGAAAGATATTGTAACGACCCAGAAAATCTGAACCAATTTAAATTTTTTAAATTGGCTAAAATAATGGATTTTAAATATTTAAAATAAATATTTTAAATAACGGCGATGAAAACTGAGTTTGAATCGACAATTGAAAACGAATATAATTAATTATAATTATAAACAAGGCCTGAAATGGCGCTGTAGTTTCAAAAATTGAATTCAAACTTTGTCGGACTGTACCGGGTGCAAAACAATCCGGATTTTAGTGAAACCAAAAATATTTAAATCTGTTAGTGAATACCTTTCCAACGAATCTGAAAAATCGAAATTTGATAGCGGGAATCACAAGATATGTCCAGTTGAAAATTCTGAATAGTCGCTATGGAATTCAGGCCCTTAAAAATGGACATTTTGGAAACGACCTCGGATTTCGACGAAACCACTTTTGTTTGGTCCGGGATGTGAAGTTATTGCTAGGTTTCAAATTTCATAATTTTTCGAATCAATATGTGAGCGTGGCAAAGGAAAAACGCGTTTGACCGGTTTCAGTTGATTTTAATCAACTGTAAATTGGCCATTTTTCAAACGGTCTCAGAATTTGACGAAACTAGTTTTGTTAGGACCGTATTGTCAATACGAAGCTAGAAAATATTTTTCGAGAATTTTTCTAGTTAGTATGTGACCCCGGTAAATCGAAATGCATGTTCAAATTCAATATATAGAGTTATATGTTGGTTTTGACGAAAACCGATAGAAACAGTCGAATCAGCTTACGATACATATCCCATTGTGTTCGGAATGGGGGTGAAACGTAATGGACGACAGGCGGTGGGTCCCGTTTCGAGTCCGAAATTTTAAGGGTGCTTTTTGCATTTTAAAATTAAAATATAAATATACATATATTCCTCTCCCTCTCTCCACTCAGTCGTCGATCAAAATAAAAAAAAGAAAAAGAAAAAAACGCGCTCCATCTCGTTGCTCTGCCGCACCAGAGCTCGCCGTCGCTCAGGCGATCGCCACCTCCAGCCCCGCCGCGTCAGCCTCCCCCACCCTCCTCTTCGCGAACCCCTCTCTCCATCCCCAAATCCTCTAGCCTAGGAACCCGCGACACCCCCTCCACTACACCAGGTCCACCGCCAGTCAAGAACAACCGCCACACCCAGGCCCTGCGCCGGACCCCCCAGCCCTCCACACGACCCCCTCCCTCCTCCGAACGCTGGTGAACTCCCCCCTTCAAAACAAAGGTGTTTTTTTATTTATTTATTTCATTTAGTTTATTTCTATTTTATTTATCTATTTTCTATAGAACTGAAATTGAAGTGACGATTATTAATAAGGAAGATAAAAGTTTTATAGCATGGAAAGGTCGGATTTTTATATGTATCGGATTTTTATATGTGATATTAGCATAGAAAGGTTGGATTTTTATATGTGATATTAGCATAGAAAGTTCGGATTTTTATATGTGATATTAGCATATGTGATATTAGCATAGAAAGGTCGGATTTTTATATGTGATATTAGCATAGAAAGGTCGGATTTTTATATGTGATATTAGCATAGAAAGGTCGGATTTTTATATGTGATATTAGCATGGAAAGGTCGGATTTTTATATGTGATATTAACATAGAAAGGTAGGATTTTTAACGATATAACGCCATGATTTTTGTATGAAGAACACTGAGATTTTAGAAGTTGAAATGTAAAGAAGTGATTCTTTTAATCTATTAAACACGATAATTTTTATATAATGTAGATTATAAAAATATGATTTTTATATGGTGTGGAGAATAAAAATATAATTTTTATATAAGCAAAAGGTTAAGAATATAATTTTTATTATGAACAGCGGGACAAAGAACTGCATTGAGATTTCAAGCAGATCCAGACGATTCAACAGTTCAGAAGCAAAGCACGGCGGAGTGGAACCCAATGTGAGAATTTCTCACTCTTCAATTTCTTTTCTAGCCATATATATATGTGTTGAAATAAAAGTGAATTGCTATATATAAATATATATATATATATATATATATATATATACGCCCCTCGTCCACAAACCATGGACGATATTTATTGGTTGAAATTGTTGTGAAAATTGATTGATAGCGAATGGTTGTTTGGGATTGTTTGTGGTTGATATTGATTGATTGAGGTTGAAAAATACCCGTTTGTGGTTGAGAAATATTTGGTTGTAACCACATAGGATTAGTTTGTGGAAATGAAATAAATATATACATGCTGCCTGCGTGCGAACTAGATGCATGATCCCCATTGTCAAAAACCGCGAGGTTTTAAGGTAGAGCGAGGAGCCGTACTAGGGACGGTCCCGGTTTTAACTACCCTGCCATTATGCTGCCGAAATTTTGAATAATATTCGTGTGTTTGAATTATTTTCATCTGCTTAAACTATATTTATTCATTGAATAGAAAACCTTCATGTGTTGAATTGATATTCATTCGTTGATTAAAAATTCATGTGTTGAATGGTATTCGCGTTTTAAATATAAAAATCACATTTTTATCTATATATAGAAACTATAGAAAACCTTCATGTGTTGAATTGATATTCATTCGTTGATTAAAAATTAATGTGTTGAATGGTATTCGCGTTTTAAATATAAAAATCACATTTTTATCTATATATAGAAACAATAGAAAACCTTCATGTGTTGAATCGATATTCATTCGTTGATTTGAAATTCATGTGTTGAATGGTATTCATATTTTGAAATAAATTGTTTGATAATAAAAAAAAATCACCTTTTATCGACTATATGAACTGTGTAAAATAATCTCGTTTTAAAAGAAATTGTTTTATGATAAAAATCCTATTTTTGTCACCTATATGAACTATATAGAAAAATAGTGTTTTGAAATGAATTGTTTTACAATAAAAATCACATTTTTATTGTATGCATGAATCGTTGAAATGTGAAGTGTTAAAAATAGCCACTTGTTCAAAATAAACATATATGAGTTGAAATATTCATTAATTAGCTAATGAAATGATTTGCACCTATGTATGTAACATTAGAATGAACGGTGTTTTTAAACCAAATAGAAATCAAATATGAAGTTGAATAGGAAATGATAAATGATAAGAACTGTATATATATGTACATACATATTCATTGAACAGGTTATAGCAAAGGGGCTAGAGAAGAGGAATAAAATTTTGTGCCCGACAAATAGGTACACATTTACTGTTTTGTTTGGGTGATGATTTTATGAGCCTGTTGGCTAGCCGCTTGGCTTTTTCTTTTTCTTTTTGAGATTAGAAGGACCGGGAAAGCTATTTGCGATTTCCCGATGCTCCCGGTGCAGGGGAGGTTATGGCGAAATTTTCCAAAATTTTAAGGCGTTAGTGAAATATTTGAAGTGAAAACGATATTGAAATCGTTGAATGAACTATATTTATATAATTATATAAATATAAATAAAATTAAAACGAAACGTGGCTGTGCAGTTCGCATTTTGGAACCGTGATTTCAAACAACTAGTACGGGGAATCCGACCATTGGATTTTCCCGAAACCTCAACCGTCGGGTTCGCCTTGGAAATATCTTTCCAACGGCACCAACCTTGTAAAAATCCAACGGTTAGATTTTCAGATATGTGTAAATCAAATCTGAAGAAAAACAGTGCCAGAAACGATTATATATTTATATATATATATAAATATAATTATATTTAATCGAATAACGACGCTGCAGTTCGTATTTTGAAATCGAAACTTCAAACGATTGTACCGGGAGATCCGACCGTCGGAATTTCCCGAAACTGGAACCGTTGGATTCGTTTTGAAAAGAGCTTTCTAATGATGTAAATTTTGTGAAGATCCAACGATTAGATTTTCAGATATGTGTAAATCAAATCTGAAGAAAAACAGCGCCACGGCCGCTTTATGGCCCGAAGCGTCGTTTTGAATAAATGGGCTATTTTAAAATAAATAAAAATAGCGATAAATTATTATAAAGTACCATAAACATTATGGAATGGAAATAAACTGAATTTGCTTGATTTATGTTGTATTTGATGGTTCAATGTGTTTGGTGTGAAAATTACATTAAAGAACAATATTGGTGTTGTCGAATAATTTAACCATTAAAATAAATTGATTTGAAATTCTAAATATACGTGAATTATTTGAAAAGGCCGAGTTAATTATCATTTCAAATAATTGACCGACGATTGAAAGTCGAAGATGAAGACGGTGGTCGAAGACCGGAGATCTTCACCTCGTTTGGATGGTAACCGAGGTCCTGATTGGGAGTCATCCCGAAATATGGATAATGAGTGGTGATCGTCCAGACGTACGTGGTGATCGAAGGGTTTGCGAGGTATTTAGTGCCTCCGGTTTCGTTCAGACCCAGAACGGACTTGTAGATGGACTGTGTGTCTGACATTGGATTTTATTCTATGTTGATTGATTTCTATTAAATATACATCTGTTTGGCGGCGGAGAATTTATTCTTTTTCTTAACGCCCTTCTCTGTGACGCACGGGCTCAGAGGTTGTATATCGATGGACATCAGTCGCATGGCATGAATTGCTAGTGTGGCATACCTAAGTGGCAAACGATCAGGGCTTCTGTTGAAAAGCAAAGTCTTGTGGTGACGATCAAAGCACCGCCTGTGTGGCGTAGCTTTGTGTATAACGTGAAATCGCGAGCCTCACACCCCGGTATGAACCAGAAACGGGAGAAAGGACCTCAGGGAGGGCCTACGTTTCCTCCTAGCTAAAAGTGGCGTCAGTGGTTTTACACGCCCTGACGAGTTTGACTTATGTGGTTGTTGCTGTTGCGAGGCGCCTCGGTTAGATCGGACGATCCGGGTCCGATGGAGTCATTCGTTGGCTCGCTTACGCCCCAAAGGACGGCGAAACGTAGTGCTCAGGCATTTTTAATCCACTCCGTGTGGACCGGCCCTGTCGCTCCAAGGGTCGATGCGTTCTGATCCTGAGACTCGGGCTAGGCAGTCTCGAATTCGGTAAGGACTATCTTTTGCCTTGGTTCATGACGGAAATCCAATTTCCAGATACGTGATCGTGCGGTTTCGATTGTATAGATATTTGGCGACATAGTGGCATGGGACGCTCATGTCGTCTATGATTGATAGTTATGATTTGAAATTGTTTTCGAAACATATAAACACTAGCAATAATATCAAATGCCTTTGTTTTATTCGTATCAAGCATATTTTGGCCGTTATAAGGTAAAAACTCTATCCTCTGGTTTGCGTTGCATTGTGTGATGGGAACTGAGTCTTATAACGGCTTCATTTTTATAAAATGCATTGCGTTGTTTAAAAGAAAGATTTGTTATAAAGTACTGGAAATCCAATGGAGTAAACCCGTTCCACGAAAGTGGCGTGGTCCTGTGATTAGCCAAATTATATATGTGTTGAGTAGATTTCTCATACCAGTCCCATGACTGACTCGTAGTTTGTTTCACTCTCAAACTCGGGTGCCCCCTTTTTTCTACACGGGCAGCCTTGTATTCAGGTTTAGCTGGTTCTTTCTCTGGATAGCTGGAGCTGAAGATGGATTCTATCATTTATTCCTTTTTATGCTGTTCAGCTCCTATTGTACATATTTTGTTTGTTTTCCGTTGTAGACATTTACGTATAGCTGAACTGTATTTGTACTAAGTAAGATCCTGTATACTGTGTAACTCTGATGATTACTTTTATCCAGTATATTCTATTGTTCATTATCTGGTGTATTTATTTAATTTTGTTCTGCTATTATCTGTTTCTGTGTTATATTCCAAAGATAACCCTTGTTTCCGTCTGAACGGGATTTTGGGTCGTCTCAACGTGGTATCAGAGCTTTGGTTAAGCTTAGTTCTGGAATATAACATTTGAACGAACTCGTCAGAAATAGAACCAGTAGTGTTCTAGGACGGGTAACTCTATACAGATAGGATCAGTAATATCCTAGTATGAGTAAAGAAGAATGAAATTACACCTTGATAGACACATTTACATTTGAAGTATGTGTTTCTATATTTTAAAATACCTTTTCTGTGACCTGACACTTGATCTGCTATTTGCAGAGGAACTAGAAAATGAGTGCCAGAAACAGAAGAAGTAATACTGACCCGGATATAGAAGCTCTATTCATAAAGTATAGAAATCTGGGTGGAAAACCCTTTACGGGTGAAGAAGCAATTATGAAAACACAAGCTTGGATTCGTTCGGCTGAGAAAATCTTCGAAGCATTAAAGCTTAGGGATGACCAGAAAAGATTACTGGCATCCTGGGCACTCAAAGATGAAGCTTTGTTTTGGTGGGATTCAGTTATTGAGAATAATCCAGAAGGTGATATCACCCGGGACAGATTCAAAGTGATTTTCTTGGAAAGATTTACTCCTCCCGAAGCAACTGAGCGACTATGCGATGAATTTTCTTATCTGATACAAGGAGACATGACCATTCCCGAATATCATAAGAAATTCAATGAACTTTCTCACTTTGCTCCTCATCTAATTCAAAGTTTGAAGAGGAAGAATTTGAGATTTATCAATGGGCTTCAAAGGAAATATCAGAATAAAGTATTGGGGCATGTGAAGCTCCCTTTTTCAGAAATGATTTATATGGCTTATCAGTATGAAGATCTCCATAATAAAGGCATGTTGCGCGACGAAGAGGAAGTCAACTCTAGTAATAAAATTGAGTCTGAAACTGATCATCCTGAGGCAAGTACAAAGTCTGATGTCAGTAAGATGCCCAGTGCCAAGAGAAAAAGGGCTAAATCTAAAAAGGAACCGGCAACGACTGCCACATGTTCTAACTGCAATAAACAGGGGCATCTGACCAGGAAGTGTAAAACCTCGAGGAAACGAAAGAAGGGGTCTAAGCCCGATAACCAGTTTCGAGAGAATAGAAAGTGCGTTCATTGCCGTCGGACTGGCCATCTTGAAAAGGACTGCAAGCAATTTAAGAAGTCCAAAGCAGTGCAAGTAAATGAAGTGGTAGAAGTACCTGCATCTTCGTCTGCTCAGGAAAGGTCTGATGTTTTGGAAGGCACGCTCAATGTCAAAAACATTCCAGTTAAAGTACTGTTTGACACAGGCGCGTCGCGAAGCTTTATTGCAAAGGGTGCAGTCAAGAAACTGGATTTGAATTTGAAGAAGCTCAAAGAGCCAATGACTGTCCAAAATCCAGTTGGAGGTTCCATCAATCTCAGTTGGATTTGTGCAGTACCTGTCTCTTTTTCTTGCTATAAATTCCCTATTACCTCTATCGTCATGAATTTTAATGAATTCGATCTTATTCTGGGATTGGATTGGCTAACTAGATATGAAGCTGAAGTTAAATGCGCCGAGAGAGTGGTTAAAGCAAAGGCCCAATCGGGGAATTATATAACCATACCTTGTGAAGGCCCGACTTCGAATAGGAAAGATTTCTGGTCAGTTCTCGATGTTTCTCCAGCTCAAATAGAAAATGTCCCTGAAGTCACAGAGAATATTCCTGACCTAGTGAAAGATATTCCTGTTGTCAAGAACTTTGCGGATGTGTTCGAAGAAGTTGTTCGCTTACCTCCGCAGAGAGAAATAGATTTCAAAATTGCTTTAATTCCAAATGCAAGGTCGGTAGTTCATGCTATTCGAAGAATGTCCTTGAAAGAGAAAGAGGAATTAGACAATCAAACACGACAGCTAGTTTGGAAGTGTCTGATCAGACCTAGTTTCTCTGATTGGGGAGCAGCAGTGGTTTTTGTCCCAAAATCTGACGGTACTCTACGGCTATGTGTGGACTATCGTGATCTGAACAAGCAAACGATAAAGAACAAATATCCATTGCCGCGGATTGATGATCTGTTGGATCGATTAAATGGAGCACAAGTATTTTCACGAATGGACCTAGCTACAGGCTTCCACCAACTTCGAATTGCCGAAGAGTGTGTCCCAATGACATCATTCAGGGGTCCCGACCTATTCTACGAGTGGTTAGTAATGCCATTCGGCTTATGTAACGCTCCCGCTTACTTCGTCGATCTAATGAACAGAGTATTCAGAGGAGTATTGAATAAATTTGTTCTGGTTTTTATTGACGATATTCTAATCTTCTCTAAATCAAAAGCCGAACATGAAAAGCATCTGGAACAGGTTTTGGAAATTCTCAGAAGGAATGTATTAAAAGCCAAATTTTCCAAATGTATCTTCTGGCAAGATGAAGTAAAATTTCTGGGCCACGTCGTATCGAAAGAAGGAATTGCTGTGGATCCAAGTAAAATCACAGCTATTCAGAACTGGAAACAGCCTAGTACTCCCACTGAAGTCCGTAGTTTTCTCGGATTGGCTAGCTATTATCGGAAGTTCGTTAAAGACTTTTCGAAGATATCTGGTCACTTAACGAAGCTTACAAAGAAGCATTCTAAATTCAAGTGGACTCCAGAAAGTGAGGAGGCTTTTGAGGAGCTAAAGTTAAGGTTGACAACTGCTCCAGTGTTAACCATTATCGATGGCAACCAAGATTTAAAAGTCTGGACTGATGCTTCTAGAGAAGGCCTTGGCGCAGTGTTAATGCAGAGGGGCCAAGTGATTGCTTATGCTAGCCGTCAACTGAAGCCGCACGAGAAGAACTACGTAACTCATGATCTTGAGTTATTGGCTATAATATTCGCTTTGAAAATCTGGAGACACTATCTTCTGGGTGAGAGATTTGAACTATTTACAGATCATCAGTCATTAAAGTATCTGTTCACTCAGAAAGACCTGAATCTGAGGCAACAGCGTTGGCTGGAGTTTCTTGCAGCATATGATTTTGAAATTCTATACACTCCAGGGAAAGCCAATGTCGTGGCCGATGCGTTAAGCCGAAAGAATGAGATGATCGCCAGTTTCATCATTGCGACTTCGTTGATTGATAAGATATCGGCTCTCCAAGAAGACGACCAATTTATCAAAGGAATGAGTCAGCGAATTCGTGAAGGCAATGCTTCGTATTTCCAGCTAGACAGCGAAGGGATTCTGAGGTTAGAAGGGCGAATTTGCATTCCAGATATTCCTGAACTCAGAAGGGATGTACTGGATGAATGTCACAAATCTAAGCTCAGTATCCATCCAGGGGTGAATAAAATGTATAACGATATCAAACGCACATTCTGGTGGAAGTCGTTAAAAAGAGACATCTCGATATATGTTAGTCGATGCCCTACTTGCCAGCTAGTCAAAAGCGACCAGCAGAATTTGGCTGGATTATTACAACCACTGGAAGTTCCTGGTTGGAAGTGGGAACATATTTCTATGGATTTCATTGATGGTCTGCCCAGAACCAGAAAAGGAAATGACAGTATTTGGGTGATCGTAGATCGTTTCACGAAGACCGCCCATTTCATACCTGTCAGATCAAACAGAACTGCTCAGAGTCTGGCGCAGATATACTTCAAGGAGATAGTTAGACTACATGGAGTGCCGCTCGGTATAGTCAGTGATAGAGATACAATATTCACTAGTAAATTCTGGGAGGCATTTCAAGTCGAGCTGGGAACAAAGTTAAACTTGAGCACCGCTTATCATCCTCAGACAGACGGTCAGACTGAGAGGGTGAATCGCATTTTAGAAGATCTATTGCGGGCTTGTGTTCTAGATTTCGGTGGATCATGGGAAGACCATCTGCATTTGGCTGAATTCTCTTATAACAACAGCTACCAAGCGAGTCTGACAATGTCGCCATTCGAAGCATTGTACGGTAGACCGTGCCGATCTCCTGCTTGTTGGGTCGAGCCTGGAAATAGACTTGTGTTGGGTCCCGATATGATTCGAGAAGCAGCCGACAAAGTCGATTTTATTAAAAAGCGATTACTCGCCGCTCAAAGCCGACAAAAGAGCTATGCCGATAGAAGAAGAAGAGATATATCCTTTGAAGTTGGCGACTATGTATATTTGAAAGTATCGCCGATGAGAGGAGTTATCCGGTTCGGTAAAATTGGAAAGTTAGCGCCCAAATTCATAGGTCCGTTTCCTATTCTGGAACGGATCGGAACTCTCGCTTATAGGGTCAAACTGCCTAATTGGTTGCCTGAAATTCATGATGTATTTCACATATCTCAACTTCAAAAACACGTTCACGATCCAGACTTGATCGTGGAAGAAGCAGCTCAGCATGACATTGAAATTACCCCAGAATTAGCTGTGAGAAGAGAGCCGCTAAAGATTATCGGTAAAGAAACCAAAGAACTGAGGAACAAGAAGGTTCGCTTAGTCAAAGTGCAATGGAGTGGAGATCCGCGAGATTGTACTTGGGAAACTGAGGAGAGCATTCAGAAAGCTTATCCTAGATGCCGAGTAGATATCTCTGATTGACTCCGGTGCAAGGTACATTTAACCTACTTTGCATTACCATTTAATTCTCTATTCTGTTGCTATTTTCTTCCCATGGATGTGCACTATTTATTCTATACTCTGAATGATTTTTAAAGGAATATAGGATTTGATTAGTATATTTTTGAAAGGTTAAAAGCAAACTGGTTGGTTGTGTTGTGTGATTGTAGGTATATCAAACCACTTTCGACTTTGTTCCTTTTCGGGGACGAAAAGTTTTAAGTGGGGGAGATTGTAACGACCCAGAAAATCTGAACCAATTTAAAAATTTTAAATTGGCTAAAATAATGGATTTTAAATATTTAAAATAAATATTTTAAATAATGGCGATGAAAACTGAGTTTGAATCGACAATTGAAAACGAATATAATTAATTATAATTATAAACAAGGCCTGAAATGGCGCTGTAGTTTCAAAAATTGAATTCAAACTTTGTCGGACTGTACCGGGTGCAAACAATCCGGATTTTAGTGAAACCAAAAATATTTAAATCTGTTAGTGAATACCTTTCCAACGAATCTGAAAAATCGAATTTTGATAGCGGGAATCAAAAGATATGTCCAGTTGAAAATTCTGAATAGTCGCTATGGAATTCAGGCCCTTAAAAATGGACATTTTGCAAATGACCTCGGATTTCGACGAAACCACTTTTGTTGGTCCGGGATGTGAAGTTATTGCTAGGTTTCAAATTTCATAATTTTTTGAATCAATATGTGAGCGTGGCAAAGGAAAACACATTTGACCGGTTTCAGTTGATTTTAATCAACTGTAAATTGGCCATTTTTCAAACGGTCTCAGAATTTGACGAAACTAGTTTTGTTAGGACCGTATCGTCAATACGAAGCTAGAAAATATTTTTCGAGAATTTTTCTAGTTAGTATGTGACCCCGGTAAATCGAAATGCATGTTCAAATTCAATATATAGAGTTATATGTTGGTTTTGACGAAAACCGATCGAAACAGTCGAATCAGCTTACGATACATATCCCATTGTGTTCGGAATGGGGGTGAAACGTTATGGACGACAAGCGGTGGGTCTCGTTTCGAGTCCGAAATTTTAAGGGTGCTTTTTGCATTTCAAAATTAAAATTAAAATATAAATATACATATATTCCTCTCCCTCTCTCCACTCAGTCGTCGATCAAAATAAAAAAAAAGAAAAAGAAAAAAACGCGCTCCATCTCGTTGCTCTGCCGCACCAGAGCTCGCTGTCGCTCAGGCGATCGCCACCTCCAGCCCCGCCGCGTCAGCCTCCCCCACCCTCCTCTTCGCGAACCCCTCTCTCCATCCCCAAATCCTCTAGCCTAGGAACCCGCGACACCCCCTCCACTACACCAGGTCCACCGCCGGTCAAGAACAACCGCGACACCCAGGCCCTGCGCCGGACCCCCCAACCCTCCACACGACCCCCTCCGTCCTCCGAACGCTGGTGAACTCCCCCCTTCAAAACAAAGGTGTTTATTTATTTATTTATTTATTTATTTCATTTAGTTTATTTCTATTTTATTTATCTATTTTCTATAGAACTGAAATTGAAGTGACGATTATTAATAAGGAAGATAAAAGTTTTATAGCATGGAAAGGTCGGATTTTTATATGTGATATTAGCATAGAAAGGTCGGATTTTTATATGTGATATTAGCATAGAAAGGTCGGATTTTTATATGTGATATTATCATAGAAAGGTCGGATTTTTATATGTGATATTAGCATAGAAAGGTCGGATTTTTATATGTGATATTAGCATAGAAAGGTCGGATTTTTATATGTGATATTAGCATGGAAAGGTCGGATTTTTATATGTGATATTAGCATAGAAAGGTAGGATTTTTAACGATATAACGCCATGATTTTTGTATGAAGAACACTGAGATTTTAGAAGTTGAAATGTAAGGAAGTGATTCTTTTAATCTATTAAACACGATAATTTTTATATAATGTAGATTATAAAAATATGATTTTTATATGGTGTGGAGAATAAAAATATAATTTTTATATAAGCAAAAGGTTAAGAATATAATTTTTATTATGAACAGCGGGACAAAGAACTGCATTGAGATTTCAAGCAGATCCAGACGGTTCAACAGTTCAGAAGCAAAGCACGGCGGAGTGGAACCCAATGTGAGAATTTCTCACTCTTCAATTTCTTTTCTAGCCATATATATATGTGTTGAAATAAAAGTGAATTGCTATATAAAAATAAATAAATATATATATATATATATACACACGCCCCTCGTCCACAAACCATGGACGATATTTATTGGTTGAAATTGTTGTGAAAATTGATTGATAGCGAATGGTTGTTTGGGATTGTTTGTGGTTGATATTGATTGATTGAGGTTGAAAAATACCCGTTTGTGGTTGAGAAATATTTGGTTGAAACCACATAGGATTAGTTTGTGGAAATGAAATAAATATATACATGCCGCCTGCGTGCGAACTAGATGCATGATCCCCATTGTCAAAAACCGCGAGGTTTTAAGGTAGAGCGAGGAGCCGTACTAGGGACGGTCCCGGTTTTAACTACCCTGCCATTATGCTGCCGAAATTTTGAATAATATTCGTGTGTTTGAATTATTTTCATCTGCTTAAACTATATTTATTCATTGAATAGAAAACCTTCATGTGTTGAATTGATATTCATTCGTTGATTAAAAATTCATGTGTTGAATGGTATTCGCGTTTTAAATATAAAAATCACATTTTTATCTATATATAGAAACTATAGAAAACCTTCATGTGTTGAATTGATATTCATTCGTTGATTAAAAATTCATGTGTTGAATGGTATTCGCGTTTTAAATATAAAAATCACATTTTTATCTATATATAGAAACTATAGAAAACCTTCATGTGTTGAATCGATATTCATTCGTTGATTTGAAATTCATGTGTTGAATGGTATTCATATTTTGAAATAAATTGTTTGATAATAAAAAAAATCACCTTTTATCGACTATATGAACTGTGTAAAATAATCTCGTTTTAAAAGAAATTGTTTTATGATAAAAATCCTATTTTTGTCACCTATATGAACTATATAGAAAAATAGTGTTTTGAAATGAATTGTTTTACAATAAAAATCACATTTTTATTGTATGCATGAATCGTTGAAATGTGAAGTGTTAAAAATAGCCACTTGTTCAAAATAAACATATATGAGTTGAAATATTCATTAATTAGCTAATGAAATGATTTGCACCTATGTATGTAACATTAGAATGAATGGTGTTTTTAAACCAAATAGAAATCAAATATGAAGTTGAATAGGAAATGATAAATGATAAGAACTGTATATATATGTACATGCATATTCATTGAACAGGTTATAGCAAAGGGGCTAGAGAAGAGGAATAAAATTTTGTGCCCGACAAATAGGTACACATTTACTGTTTTGTTTGGGTGATGATTTTATGAGCCTGTTGGCTAGCCGCTTGGCTTTTTCTTTTTCTTTTTGAGATTAGAAGGACCGGGAAAGCTATTTGCGATTTCCCGATGCTCCCGGTGCAGGGGTGGTTATGGCGAAATTTTCCAAAATTTTAAGGCGTTAGTGAAATATTTGAAGTGAAAACGATATTGAAATCGTTGAATGAACTATATTTATATAATTATATAAATATAAATAAAATTAAAACGAAACGTGGCCGTGCAGTTCGCATTTTGAAACCGTGATTTCAAACAACTAGTACGGGGAATCCGACCATTGGATTTTCCCGAAACCTCAACCGTCGGGTTCGCCTTGGAAATATCTTTCCAACGGCACCAACCTTGTAAAAATCCAACGGTTAGATTTTCAGATATGTGTAAATCAAATCTGAAGAAAAACAGCGCCAGAAACGATTATATATTTATATATATAAATATAATTATATTTAATCGAATAACGACGCTGCAGTTCGTATTTTGAAATCGAAACTTCAAACGATTGTACCGGGAGATCCGACCGTCGGAATTTCCCAAAACTGGAACCGTTGGATTCGTTTTGAAAAGAGCTTTCTAATGATGTAAATTTTGTGAAGATCCAACGATTAGATTTTCAGATATGTGTAAATCAAATCTGAAGAAAAACAGCGCCACGGCCGCTTTATGGCCCGAAGCGTCGTTTTGAATAAATGGGCAATTTTAAAATAAATAAAAATAGCGATAAATTATTATAAAGTACCATAAACATTATGGAATGGAAATAAACTGAATTTGCTCGATTTATGTTGTATTTGATGGTTGAATGTGTTTGGTGTGAAAATTACATTAAAGAACAATATTGGTGTTGTCGAATAATTTAACCATTAAAATAAATTGATTTGAAATTCTAAATATACGTGAATTATTTGAAAAGGCCAAGTTAATTCTCATTTCAAATAATTGACCGACGATTGAAAGTCGAAGATGAAGACGGTGGTCGATGACCGGAGATCTTCACCTCGTTTGGATGGTAACCGAGGTCCTGATTGGGAGGCATCCCGAAATATGGATAATGAGTGGTGATCGTCCAGACGTACGTGGTGATCGAAGGGTTTGCGAGGTATTTAGTGCCTCCGGTTTGGTTCAGACCCAGAACGGACTTGTAGATGGACTGTGTGTCTGACATTGGATTTTATTCTTTGTTGATTGAGTTCTATTAAATATACATCTGTTTGGCGGCGGAGAATTTATTCTTTTGCTTAACGCCCTTCTCTGTGACGCACGGGCTCAGAGGTTGTATATCGATGGACATCAGTCGCATGGCATGAATTGCTAGTGTGGCATACCTAAGTGGCAAACGATCAGGGCTTCTGTTGAAAAGCAAAGTCTTGTGGTGACGATCAAAGCACCGCCTGTGTGGCGTAGCTTTGTGTATAACGTGAAATCGCGAGCCTCACACCCCGGTATGAACCAGAAACGGGAGAAAGGACCTCAGGGAGGGCCTACGTTTCCTCCTAGCTAAAAGTGGCGTCAGTGGATTTACACGCCCTGACGAGTTTGACTTATGTGGTTGTTGCTGTTGCGAGGCGCCTCGGTTAGATCGGACGATCCGGGTCCGATGGAGTCATTCGTTGGCTCGCTTACGCCCCAAAGGGCGGCGAAACGTAGTGCTCATGCATTTTTAATCCACTCCGTGTGGACCGGCCCTGTCGCTCCAAGGGTCGATGCGTTCTGATCCTGAGACTCGGGCTAAGCAGTCTCGAATTCGGTAAGGACTATCTTTTGCCTTGGTTTATGACGGAAATCCAATTTCCAGATACGTGATCGTGCGGTTTCGATTGTATAGATATTTGGCGACATAGTGGCATGGGACGCTCATGTCGTCTATGATTGATAGTTATAATTTGAAATTGTTTTCGAAACATATAAACACTAACAATAATATCAAATGCCTTTGTTTTATTCGTATCAAGCATATTTTGGCCGTTATAAGGTAAAAACTCTATCCTCTGGTTTGCGTTGCATTGTGTGATGGGAACGGAGTCTTATAACGGCTTCATTTTTATAAAATGCATTGCGTTGTTTAAAAGAAAGATTTGTTTTAAAGTACTGGCAATCCAATGGAGTAAACCCGTTCCACGAAAGTGGCGTGGTCCTGTGATTAGCCAAATTATATATGTGTTGAGTAGATTTCTCATACCAGTCCCATGACTGACTCGTAGTTTGTTTCACTCTCAAACTCGGGTGCCCCCTTTTTTCTACACGGGCAGCCTTGTATTCAGGTTTAGCTGGTTCTTTCTCTGGATAGCTGGAGCTGAAGATGGATTCTATCATTTATTCCTTTTTATGCTGTTCAGCTCCTATTGTACATATTTTGTTTGTTTTCCGCTGTAGACATTTACGTATAGCTGAACTGTATTTGTACTAAGTAAGATCCTGTATACTGTGTAACTCTGATGATTACTTTTATCCAGTATATTCTATTGTTCATTATCTGGTGTATTTATTTAATTTTGTTCTGCTATTATCTGTTTCTGTGTTATATTCCAAAGATAACCCTTGTTTCCGTCTGAACGGGATTTTGGGTCGTCTCAGATATACTCCACCAGCTCTACACGTTTCTTGTTTCACAGAAATCCGATTTAAAACGAACCCTGTATATTCAGTTGAAGTTCAAATCGCCAAATAGCGAACTGCCGCGCCATTTCGAGCTCTATTTTAATTATATTAAAATTCTACGTTCAAACTGATGTCGATTGAATATATTCGTCAATATAATTCAACTCTAAGCTAAATTAAATCTTGGGGATGACCCAGTTCACATTATATTGTGATTTCCATTATTTTTTATTATTTCTGAATTAAATATATTATTCTATTATTTAATTAATTTAAATAACCACTAAAATAATTAAACCATGATTTAATTCACTAAATCCTTATTTACATAATTAAATTAATTAATTATTCCACGGCTAACAATGGCCATTACAATCTTTCCCACTTAAAATAATTTCTTCCTCGAAATTGCTAAAAGGTAGAGGACTACCCTATCGACTGGTTAGAAATATTTGTTCACTCCTTAACTTCAGTTTCAACTGAACCAATTTAATTTCAATTAAATATTATTAATTAATTCTTATCAACGAAAATTTTCAAAAATCCTGAAAATTTTCTAACGCCTTAACTTTTCGAAATATTTCGCCAGCACCTCCTTTGTACTGGCCAATCGGTCAAACTCCAACTCGCCTCTCTGGGCCATCTCCAACCCAAAAGAAAATCAAACAGCCAAGCGGCTTGCCAATTCGGCTCATAAATCTTATATCCAATAGAAATATAAACTTGTACCTTTTGTCCGCATATCACTATATCCTTTCCACCTGTTATCAATTCAGCAGATACAAGGGTCATCCCAATCAAATTCCAATATGCTTTTATCCACAACACAACCATTCGCTTATATCCAAGCCAAATATCATTTCAACTCGAGTTTCTTCTCGATTCCCAACTCTTAACCTGATTATCCCATTACACTTCAAATTTGAATCTCACAATCCAATTTGTCTTGATATCATTCTAATTCAATCTCAGTCACCACTTTACTGGTTTTACTTTAATTCAATTTTGCTTTCACAAATTTCTGTTAAATTTGTTTTTAATTCAAACAGTCTTTCCCTGAGAGTTTTTTAACAGTTTACTCTTTTCAAAAATCAAATTTTCCTTTTGAACATGTCACTGAGCCCTTAATCAATATTCCATTAGTTAAATCACTTCTCTATTTCTTTATCAATATTTGTTAACCAAATATTTTCAATAACCATATTGGCCTTCTATGTTATTTGGAAAACATTTCTGAATATCGCCTTCCTTTATTTTCTAACTTTAGAAAATATATGCTATTTATAATTGGAAAATATTCCAATTACCTATCTCTTTTCCAATCTCGTTTATTTCTATACTTAGGAAATATTCTTTATTATATTCCCAAGCTTACACTTATTTGGGTAAAACGGATGTTGTGTAAAACATCGTTACGACAACCCAAATACTATATTCAACTAACTCTTATTCAACATTGATCTTCGAGCCTGAAATCTTACTATTTATTTGTTAATAATGAAATCAATCAAGTTGGGGTATAACTACCTCTCAGACCTTGACTGAATAACATTTGTAACGTCAAAACAGATATGACTACTTACTCGAATAATCAATACCATGCAACTACTTATTCACTTTTAAACACGTATACGCTTCCTCTTTCTATTCTTACTAGATTTTATTCTAGACTTCCCTTTTGATTTTACTATTCTATTTCTAAGTTCATTTCCTTATCGACTTCTATATATATATCGATACGTTGATTTCTAACTATCGAATTATCTTAAAAATATTCTAACTCCATAAATTCCCGGAAAAACTTGCCATAACCTCCTTTGTACTAGGAGCATCGGGATAATTCAAATAGCCTCCCATGGCCCTCACCAATCCAAAAGAAAAAGAAAAAGCCAAGCGGCTTGCTGATACGGCGCATAAAATCTCATATATGAATTAAATACATACCTTTTCGTCGAGCAGTCTATTTATATGCCTTCATACCTTATCCATACCTATCTCATGCATATTTATACCTACCCAATCTATTTTAACTATACCTGATCGTTTTAACTCAATTCGTTAATTAATTTGTTAATTAACTCTTTAGTCTATTTCACTTTTATATTTGAACATGACATGTTCAAATATATTTTAACTTGCTTATTAACTAATTTGAATCAAAATTTAAAATTTTAGTTCTATATTCGATTTTGAATATCCATTTACAAATCCAATTCACCTTTCAAAGTTCAACTTCAAATTCAAAACTTGATTAACTAATTCCTCTTCGACTTAGTTAATTCTATTCAATTTCTATTCAAATTTTACATCACTTCCATTATTCAAATCTATTTCACTTCTATTATTCAAATTCTATATTATAAATCCCATTTTGAATTTCTATATTCAAATTCTATATATTCAAATCCTATATTTGAATTCCGTTTGAATTCTATATTCCAATTCCCATTTCAACTCTATTTGAATTCTATATTCAAATTCCTATTTCAAATTCTATTTTGAAATTCCATTTCAATCTATTTGAATTCTATATTCAAATTTCATTTCAAACTATTTGAATTCTATATTCAAATTTCCATTATTCAAATCTTCTTTATTCAAATCTCATTTGAATTTCTATATTCAAATCCCCTTTGAATTTTCTATATTCAAATCCCCTTTGAATTTTCTATATTCAAATCCCCTTTGAATTTTCTTATTTAAATTCTATTTCAATTCCATTGAATTTCATATATTCAAACTCCCTTTGAATTTTTATATTCAACTACTACTTGAATTCTCTTTATTCAAATTATATATTCAAATCTATTTGAATTCTCTTTATTCAAACTCTATATTCAAATCTATTTTATAAATCCCATTTTGAAATTCAACACAACTTGTCTTTTCCAAAACAAATTCAAAACAATATCTCTGGTAGTAATTCGTCACTTACAACTCAAAAATGAATACTGATGATGCAGCTGTCATCATCAGAATCTATTTTCCAGTGATCGAAGTGAGTTCAATACTATAAAACCATTTCTAAACATTTCCACTTTGAAATTCATTTCAAAATATAATTCACATGGCTTGTAAAATAATTTAAAATCTCCTAGGATCTTAAATTTTCCTTACCTTTAATCCAAATCCATTTACAAACACTTATCCAATTCTCCAGAGTTTTAACTCCATTTCTGGTTTAAATTTCAGATTTAACTCATCTGATTTCACATATTTCACTTATATGAATTCTGATTGGTTATTTACATAACCATTTAATTTATAATCTTACTCGATTATAATAAAAACCAATATATCCAATGTATATCAAAATATACGTTGGGTAAACTATTTTTATTTTCCCTCCTTTCAAAACATATCGTGCCGACCCATCGTATTCGAGTGTTTAGTAACTCCTACCGATACAGTGGATCAAACTGATCGACCAGAACTCATAAACAACTCAACCAATAAATCACCACAATATAAAACATTTTTTATATCAAATACGAATACGTTCACTCGTATATATACACTCAAACTCAATCTAGGGCATTAACAACCCCATCTCTACCGAGTCACGCCACAGAGCCAAGGTATTAACTAAACCTCGCTCTGATACCAACTGTAATGACCCGGGATTTTGTCGACTTTGGTTATCGCCATAAACTCAATGATGACTAACCAAACATCGAAAAATACCAGTCATTAGTGAAAGAAATTAGAGGGTGAGGAAAGATAAGATAGAAAATTAGAATAGAAGAAGAAGATCACAACATCAGAGTAACACAAATCTCACAGCAGAACAAATAAATATATTTCATAACATAACTTCGAAATACAAATCTGTACTTGAATATACATATCATTATCAAAGTACAACACTTACAACACAGCGGAAATAACTATAGCTATATGATCCAGAAGCATCCTGCTCCTAGCTCTTCCAGTATATCTGTAAATCTCGACTACTTGACTGCCCATACAAATTTAGGCACCCAAGAGTTTAGGGAAAACAACAAAATAAACTCCGGGTCAGTCATGGGACTGGTGTGAGTAAAACATTTTAAAACAGTTCAAACAGGTAATCGATATCTCATAAGATCACGCCTTATAACGGAACGGGTTTTTCTCTTATGAGAATCCAAATATCTTTATATCAAAAACCTTTTGATATTATAATAATGTCTATCAACACAATATAATAATCATCTAGCAGAAACGCTTTCATCTCACGTTCTACATATATAGTATACAATCAAAACTGCAAGCACGTATTGGGTAATGGATTTCCAACTATGACAAGGTATGGAACCACCTTTCGCTAGTGTACCTCTAGAGAGGAATACACTGGGTTCAACAAGAACATCTTGCAACCCGGCCACACATGACCGACCACTCATTTCGCTTGAGTGTATCGAATGTATATCACCAACGGTTGGGATCGGCAACCGTTTCCCGAATGGGACGGCATCAACAATAGATTTTTAGAAGTAAATGAGACTCTAGATCAGGTGATTATACACCCTACTTCGGTGCAACCGACTTAGCCATGCTGCCTGCCCGATTTCTGTCATTTACCGGATGTTGAGGCTAGAAGCTACGCTTTATCATCACATCAGATTCACTTTGAATGCCACATCGTCAAATACATCAAATCACCGATTGACGTCCTCAACCATACATTATGTGTTAGCTAAAAGAAGTTTCCTTCTCCGCTTCCACTCTTGGTACGGTTGGAGAAATCAATATACGTGATCGTTTGGAAATACTCTGTCAGACATCCGTCCATACAAGTCATCCAGGAACAGGATGAACCGAAGGGACTATTCTGTAAACAGGATAGCCCTTGCATAACTCCGTTTTCAACTTACTTTGGCATATATGATTCGCAATGCTTATGCCAATACAGAGTGGTTCTTTGGATAATAATCCACCCGGTCTCTCCATATTAACAACGTTAAAATGGTCAAAACTTCGATAGTCGGTGAGTTAACTATCAAAGAAAAAAAAGTGTGCAAACAATGATATTTTTTTCCAGATGGAAATTATATCGAACAAACATCATTTAACATTAATCTCTTTAGTTCATTTTACATCTCCGGTTTCCCTATATTCAACATTTGCTATTTTCTAAATTTAGAAAATATACGTTATTAACATTGGGAACATTTCCATTTCTTGTTTTCTATATTAGAAATCTTTTCTGGTTCTTATTGGAAAACATTTCCAAAACTCGTACATTGGACTTAGGCGGATGTTTAAACAAACATCGCTATGCCAACTCAAACCATTTCCTTTACTGCCGAACCTTAACTATTCCTTGGCTAAAAACGAAGCCAATCAAGTTGGGGTAGAACTACCTCTCAGACCTTAACTGAACAACATTTCTAACTTCGAAATAGGCAAAGTTCACTTTATATTCCTTTTACTAACTTCCTTACTTAACCCTCCTTCGAATAGCTATATTCGATCGACTCTTTTCACTTAACTCTATTCGATTAACCTTTATCAATTAACTCTATTGGACTAACGCTATTGGATTAACTCTATTTGACTAATGCTATTGATTTTATCATTTCACTTAACTCCTTTCCAGTAAACTATATTCGATAACTCCTTTTACTTTATTCGAATAAACTATATTCGATTAACTCATTTTACTTTCTATTCGAATAAACTATATTCGATTAACTCCTTTTACTTTCTATTCGAATAAACTATATTCAATTAACTCATTTTACTTTCTATTCGAATAAATTATATTCGATTAACTCATTTTACTGTCTATTCGAATAAACTATATTCGATTAACTCATTTTACTTTCTATTCAAATAAATTATATTCGATTAACTCATTTTCTTTAACTCTAATCGATTAAACTAACATCGATTAATTCCTTTTGATTTAACTAACATCGATTAACTCCTTCCGATTAAACTAACATCGATTAGCTCCTTTTAACTCGATTAAACTATTCATTGATAAAGATTTACTTTTAGTAACAGTTCTTCACTTTACAAATGATTTCCCTTTTATAAAACTCTATTCGTTTTAAAAACATTTTTCCCTTTTATTTACTTTCGAAATATTTCCTTTTATAAAATCTGTTGATTTTATAAAATCCCTTTATTTCAATATACATTGAAATAATTCTTTTTACATCCCAGGGTCTTTTATGATATTTAAAATATCGAATAACAATGATCAACATCATTCCAACACACATAATCCATAACAGAATATGTAACACATCATATATCACAATATATGAAAAACAGTAAAATAAATGTTGAGGAATCCAGTTGGATTCCTCCAACCTGTCTTCCTGCATCCACAGATGTTAAACAATATAATATAACATCACTTTCATTTCAATATGATATATTCTGTTAAACAGAATCAATATAGAAATTCAACTAACTAACTAGCAGTTCAATCAAACAGTCAACACACAGTCAATCATCCAATATCTAACAGTTCTAAAAATACAACATGAAATTATAAACTGTTCAGAGTTAGTGAGATTTACTCACATTGAACTATCATCGTTTATTAGCGATAATTGTCGTTGATTCAGATTGGACAATTTATTTTTCTATAAATTGTAACGAGCTCCAATGGACTTCCAGTCAGTTCCATGACGTAGTCACCGTCCATACGATCCTATCGGATCTTGTTTCGCTGAATTCCGTCTACGTATGACCAAGTTACACATAATAGAAGATTATACACTATTATAATTAAATTAAAACTTAATCTAATTTACTATTGGGCCTTCCCATCCAATTCAAGCCCAAAAGAAGATCCAACCCCGTCCCCTTCTCTGTATCGTCTTCCCCAAACCTCCCGATCGAATACTGCTCCTTCGTCGAACTCACACCCTCCGATTCCTCCTTCATCAACACACTAAAAATCAAACTAAAACCATGACAAAATTACTCTTCACCTCCTCAATCCTTTCATACCCAAAAATTTGCATCCGAGCCCCGCCTCTCGTTTCCGTCCTGTCGTTCTCAACTACACAGTACGATGTCGCACCTCCCAACATCCCATCGTACCACTCAAAAACCCCCCATCGAGGCGCTTCTTCAATCGAGCAACCCATTTCTAATATCCATTCTCGGATTCAAAGCTTCCACCTCCCAAAATATCAAGCCCTAGATCCATTGTCGGCTACGCTGCGAGTCATAAGGGTGTTCGGACCCTTGAAATGTTGTATCACATTGAAGAGGACGACCTATAGATCTCGAATACACAACCATTTGGATTTATAGAACTTTTGTTTGATTTCTATAATTTTTCCAAAGAAAAATCCTTTTGCTGAAGAAGGAAAAGTTTTGTGGCGGCTTGGAAGTGTTTGACTAGGAGGAAAAATTAGGTTTAAGTGGATGGTGTGTTTATAGAGTTAGTTTTTACTATTTTATATTCATTTTATTTGTTCATTTGTCGCTCGGAAATTCTCACGATCGCATACATTATTCAAAAATCACCAAACTGGACATGTAGCTAGAGTTCGACATTAGGGTCCCAACGAAACTGGTTTCGTCGAATTCTGACTCTATATGCTCACATAGCGTATTTTTAACCGTCGAAATACTGACTGTTTTTCACTCTAAAAATCCGTACGGCCACACAGTGACTCTAAAAATCATGGAACTTGGAATCTAGCAACTATTTGACATTGCGGATCCAACAAAATTAGTTTCATCGAATTCCGACTTTGTTTGCAAAAGTGGCTATTTTTAAAGCTCTAAATAGCCTATTTAAATATATAAATATATTTAAATATAATTAAATTTAATATTTAAAAATAAATATTATCGTCTATATTCACTGTGGAATATCATACAGCTCAGATAAAATCCTATATACATTTACAACTCGATATTACATCGTCAGAGTTACATCGATGTTCGATTTCTATTTAAATCCTTATATAAAATATAATTAAATCGTTATGGTCAGGGCGCTGCATTTCTGATAATTTGATTTGGACGTAACTCAAAATCTACACGACGAAATCCCAATTTTTCTCTTCCCCTAGAAAGATATACTCCACCAGCTCCACACGTATCTTGTTTCATAGAAATCCGATTTAAAACGAACCCTGTATATTCAGTTGAAGTTCAAATCGCCAAATAGCGAACTGCCGCGCCATTTCGAGCTCTATTTTAATTATATTAAAATTCTACGTTCAAACTGATGTCGATTGAATATATTCGTCAATATAATTCAACTCTAAGCAGAATTAATTCTTGGGGATGACCCAGTTCACATTATATTGTGATTTCCAATATTTTTGATTATTTCTGAATTAAATATATTATTCTATTATTTAATTAAGTTAAATAACCACTAAAATAATTAAACCATGATTTAATTCACAAAATCCTTATTTACATAATTAAATTAATTAATTATTCCACGGCTAACAATGCGGGTCATTACATCTTCCAAATTGGACAAATTTTGTGTCCACGCAAGCTCTCATCGCCACGATCGCAGTAGTCCTGAAATCGTCAAATTTCGATCTCGTATGTAAAATATTTTGCATTACGAACATTGAATATAAAATTAAATAAATGTTTCGCGTTTAAGCCCTTAACCTTTTTTTTTTCAAACAGCACCCTGAACTTAAAATGCTCACCACGGCCAAAGCGTAAGTCGGAATTACACGAAACTAGCGCCATTCTCTCTAGCTTCTCCCCCTCTTTCCACGCCTGGTGGTCCCCCCAGATCGCCACGTGGGGCCCATGATCTGCAGTTGAACGGAAAAGTGCAGTTTCCATTCATCTCAGTGCTGCGGCCGCCTCGGTACTCCAAACGTCACCAATTTTTTTCAATGGCTAGATCTCGACCTCCCGAACAACTTCTGTTAGGGTAACTTCGCCTGAAAATGCACGGATCGACGAGAAATTGCTCATCTTTGCGACTGTCCTATTTTCCTCACCCCTCCAATAAAATTGACATTCCGGCCAACTCCGCCACCTGAGACCATGCCACCACCGCCAAAAGAACCATATGCCTCCCCTCTACCACTGCCTGAAGTCGCTCGACCTATCTCTCTGCGTGGACCCGTAGTGAACAAATAACCGAAATCAGCTTTCTGTCTTTTAAGCTAGATTCTGGTGAATCCGTGCGATGATAGTTCTTAAATTTTTCGTGGTACATAGAGGATAAGAAGATGACCAAAACCTAGAAAGGGTTTGGTCTGATTTTGTTCTAATTGAGAGATATAAATTATTTTGTTTTCAGGGGCTAATTTGCAAAATAAATTTTAGAGGAGAGAGCCGCCATGGAATAGAGGAAGAAGAAGGTGGCTATGTTTTGTCTTAGGGTTCAGCTAATGATAGCACTTATGATATTTTATATGGGTTAATAATTAAATTAGGCCCACGACCCTTATTTTAACCTCTTGTGTATTTTATCTTCTTCAAATTTTGTCTGTTTTCTTAGCTTAAAAAATCCGTAATAACACCTGGGAATTCCCTTTTTTATGAAAATTTAAACATAATTATTTCCTGACATCACGAATCCGTAGAAATTGGTTTCGATGAATTCCGAGTCCATTTGAATAAATAGCGAATTTTAAAAGTCTGAAAATTGACTGTTTTTCACTGTAAAATTTATTACGAACACATACTAGCTCCAAAAATTATGAAATTTGGAATCTAACAATAATTTAATCTTCTGATTCCATAGAAAGTGGTTTCGTCGAATTCGGAGGTTGTTTGCAAAATTCCCATTTAAAAGGCGTATATATTTAATATTAAAAATACAAATAAACATGAATAATTTCCGAAACTCGAAATATATAAGTGTTTATACTTTCTCAATGCAGAAACATCATTTTAAACTCAATAGAAGTGGTTTCGAGTCCCAATTCATTCGTACGTAAAAAGTAGCGTTTTGGGTCCTATATATTATATATATAAATTCCATAGCGGGAGATTTTGAATTGGACATAACTTTTGATTCCCGCTATGAAATTTCAATTTTTCGAATTCGTTGGAAAGATATTTTTAAATAGATTCTAATATTTTTTGGTTTCGCTAAAATCCGATTTATTTTACATCCTGTACAGTCAGTCAAAGTTAAAATTCAAATTTTAAAACTACCACACTATTTCTAACTCCTTTTATAATTTAAATAAAATTTATTCGTTTTAACTTTGATTAAAATAAATTTATAGTCGTTATTATAAAAAATAAATTATTTCAAATATTAAAAACCCATTAAAATAATCAAAATAAAAATTTTAAATTCAGCCCAAAATTCCGGGTCGTTACAGGTATTCCGTATAAACTCTAAACTATCATTACACAGTCGCCTTCTTCATCGGTCAATGGCGTAGAATGCTCAAAACAATCCTCCACAAATCCGTTTGATCCTTACACTAAAAACAATCGATCCTTAAGGGAATTTTGTTGTGAATATTGCCATCTTCAAATCAGTATGGTTTTGATCTTCTATCGCTCAGTATTTTGCTCGAACAACGCACCCAAACTCTCACCGTTCACCTGAGAATTGTGCCGCCAGAAGCGTGCGAGTTGATCGAGGACAGAGGCGCGACTAGCTCTCACGTAGTCCGTCGAGGTGGTTGCACCAGATCATCATCACGGCAGTTCCGGTGGTCACGAAAATCAACCCTCGGTTCGAACCTGGGTGTTAGAAACTCTCGGCTTCAATTTGATGTAGAAGAAGGTTATTTTATTTATTTAATTATTATATTTAAATTGTTAACAAAATTCATAAAATCATATCTCGCTCATACGATAACGAAATTCGATGAAATTGGAAATATCGGGACCGTAAATTCGAGATCTACATTTCAGAACTGATCGAAGAATTTTTGGAGCCTTCTACAATTTTAGAAGAAATAAAAAGTAAAAATGAGATTTTTGAATCCAAATTAAATAAATAAAATTATATTAGGTTACAAACGGAGTTTAGAAACTCCCGACACCGTCGTCCACATACCATGGACGACTTGAATGTATTATGGTGTGAAATTGGTTGATTTTTGGTTATTGAATGTGGTTGAAATGAAATTGGTTGATATTGTGAAAAAAAATTGTATAGCAAAAAAATGTATTTGGAAATGAAACCCTTGTATTTCTGCGAGGCCTAATTAGCGTAAGGAGCCGTACTTGGGACGCTGCCGGTCTTGATTACCCTGCTGTTATGCTGCCGAATTTTTTTGAAATATTTATGTTATTATATAAATTTGTTTGAATAATATGAAAATTAGATTTTCATTGCATATATAAGAATATTAAAATGATCATAGTTGAGTAGAAGAACTGTTTAACTATAAAAATACATTTTTATTTTATTTATATAAAATAATCATTATGTGTTAATATAAAAATTCACATTTTTATTGTAAGTTAAAAATTGTCATTGGTTGCAATAATAAAAATGTGTTTACTTTGAAATTTACATTTTTAATGTATATTAAACATTAAAAATAAACACAGTGATATAAAAAAATGTGTTTACTTTGAAATTTACATTTTTAATGTATATGAAACATTAAAAATAATCATTGTGATATAAAAAAATATGTGTGAAAACCCGTAACTTCCCCGTAAAGGAAAGAAGCGGATAGTTCGAGAACAAGCCACAACAGAACACATACAGAAGAACATTTCATTGTATATTGCAGCAATGCATCAGATTACAAGAATATACAGAGTATAAATGAATATTACACAGAAATATCAGAGATTTAAATTACATTTAAATACATAGCAGCGGAAAATAATACAATACACAACTAGAATGAGATATACGGATACAAAGCTTTCCGGATATCGTTCCAGCTGTAAACCAGGATCCTGTGAATATAAATCTGCAAAACCAAAACTACTAGCTGCCCGTGTCAAAATAAGGGCACCCAGAGTTTAGGTTAAAACAATAAACTCCAGGTCAGTCATGTGACTGGTGTGAGAACTAAAACGGTTATTAATCTTTATTTTAAATCATTAGGTAAATCAAGGGACCACGCCGTATAACACGGAACGGGTTTCCTCCCAAGAATACCAGTGCATAAAACAAACAGCGCAATGCTAAATAAAGAAAAATGAAGCTGTTATAAGACCCAGGTCCCATCACACAATGCAACGCAGCCGAGGATAGGGTTTTTCCTTATAACAGCCAAAGAATGCTTGATACGTTTAAAAACAAATCGTTTGATACTATTGTAAGTGCATAGTGTATAAAACAACTTCAAATCATAAGTATCAATCATAGGCGGCATGAGCGCCCCATCCCACTATGTCGCCATAAATAGGTTATACAATCGAAACCGCAAATGTCGTATTGGAAGTTGGGTTATCATTTATGGTATGAACCGAGGCTAGGGGCAAGATCCTCACCGATTCGAGACTGTCTAGTCCGAGCCTCAGGGTCAGAGCGCATCGACCCTTGGATCGTCAGGGCCGGTCCACCGATGTGGATTAAAATTCCTGAACACTGCGTTTCCCCGCCCTTTGGGGCGTAAGCCTGGCCCGTCAGCCGACCAGAAGCATCGGCCGAAACCGATATCACGAGGCGCCTCGCTTTTCAGCAAGTAATAATAAGCAATATCCACATGAGTCAAACTCGTCAGCCAGTTCAAGCACTGACGCCACTCCTAACTAGAAAGAAACGCATGTCCTCCCTGATGTCCGTCTCCCGTTTTTAGTTCATACCGGGTGTGATACTCGCGAATCAAGGTTACACAAAGCTACGCCACAAAGGCCGTGCTTCGATCATCAACCACAAGACTTTGCTTTTCAACAGAAGCCTTGATCATTTGCCACTTAAGCATGCCACACAGGCAATTCACTCCATGCGATTGATATCCATCAATATATAACCCCTGAGCTCGTACGTCTCAGAGAAGGGCGTTAAGCAAGAGAATAAATTCTCCACCGCCAAACAGATATATATTTAATAGAGATCAATCACACGGACTAAAATCCAATGTCAGACACACAGTCCATTTACAAGTCCGTTCTGGGTCTGAACGAAACCGGAGGCACCTAGTACCCCGCATATCCATCGATCTCCAAGTACGTCTGGACGATCACTAACTGTTTCCATCTTCTTGGGTGTACTGCCCAATCAAGATCATCAGTAATTTCCCAAACGACGTGAAGACTTCCGGTCTTCGACCATCGTCTTCATCTTCGACTTATCGTCGTATCAGTTATTCAGAATGGGATAAACCCGGTCTTTCCGAATAACTCGCGTATATTTTAAATAAGTGTTACACAAACACAACATACGCCTCATTCCAATTCATCAGTCACTAGCCGTAAATTAATCAAGAGAATAATTCCCCAAATATTAACCCCGAAGGCCGAAACCAACATCAGATGTAACAACCCGTATTTCGATAACATGTTAAAACGAGAATCAAGGCAGAATTTAATTTTAAATTCTTAATCAAGTAAAACGGGCTATGCCATTGCGTTCGTCTCGGAAAAATACGCGAAATAGAGTCCGAAATTTTGTAAATCGGAGTCCGTATGACCCGGTTAAGGCCCAAAGAAGTTTTCGGGAAATTTGAATTTCGAAACATGCAGAAATGGGGCCAGGCGGGAAAACTCCCGCCCAGACAAGTCGACTGGGCTGTCGACAGGGCTGTCGACTTGCAAGTCGACAGGCATGTCGACAGGCAAGTCGACAGGGCTGTCGACTTGCCCTGTCGGCTGATTCTGGTCTGGTGCACCTATTTTCTATCTTGGCTAGGTTTTTGGGCCTGGTTTGAAATCTGACGGTTCAGGTTGGTCCTAGGGTTAATCTAAGGGCCTAAAACTATCCTAATCTCTATAAAAAGACCCTAAACCTAACCTAAATCCCTAAAAATCAAACCTAGCAACTAAGTGCTGCCAAAATCAATTTTGATCATGGCCTCCATCTCCAATCCCTAGAGCCTATGCATTCAAATCGGGTTCAAATCAAAAGGTGCAAGCTTGCTACACCAAATAGAGGCCAAATCAACGTTGCTATGCGAGTTTCATGACGGATCTTCATCAAAGGAGCCACCGTTCTTCGTCAAAATGATTCATGCTCCTATTCCTCTTGCCACGCTATGTAAGTTCTAGCTACTTGTAGATTTAAACGATGATCTTGATGTGACATGGGATAAAATGCAAAGTCACATGAGTATGTTAGCCTATGGGAACCTAGTTTGCCCCTTTATCATGAACATATGACTTTGGGTTATGTTGTAGCGACTAAACCATGCTATTCATGTTACATTGGACCTAGTTTTCCATGCAAGATTGGACCTTTGCTTGTGGTATGTTAGCATGCACACTTGAAACCACTTTGACTCATGAAACATGTGCATGAATGTGACTTTGAGGCTATGCAAGTATATGAACCCGAAGTCCCTTATGATAATATGCAAGTTTACTTTTTTTTTCACATGAGTAACATGGGCATGTTCATCCCTTCATGATAGGTTTATGACATGAACACTTATGCAAGTAATCCCCTTTTATGCTATGCATGTTTGTGGCCAAATCCCCTTGAGATACTATGCATGTTTGTGGCCAAATTTCCTTGTGATAGAATGCATGTTTGTGGCCAAATCACCTTATGACACTATGCATGTTTTTGGCCAAGGTTGTGCATGTGGAAGCCAATCCCTTTTTGGCATCATGCATGTTTTGAGGCCAATATGTGACGTAGTATCCTTACTATGTTGACTCACTTTTGCTTGCGTTGGAAAACACGACTTTGGGGTAGTTAGATAAACATGAACATGACGCGAAATCTTGACTTGAATATGACATGAAAACTTGACTTGAGGTTACATGTGAACACGACATGTAAGTTGAACCAAAATGGGGGCATGACACGTGGGGTAAACTTGGGACTGGAAATTAGACACGTATGGGTTGTAAGCGTAATATAACACTAGACCAAACATGGAAGTGGCCAACTCGAGGTTGGGTTGAGTTTGTAGCATAAATCTACCCGGACCCGCTCGGCTTAACTAGTAGCTACAAACAATAGGATCCAATGTGAGAAGTTGGTCATGTCGCGCTTAAGACCCGAGGTTAGACTAGGTTGTGGTGTAATTCTACCCGGACCCGCCCGGCTTAACTAGTAACCACAACAAGGTCTAATGTGAGAGGTTGAGGGTGCATTAATTAAATTAATGCCACATGATAAGGTTAAGTAAATTTGACTAATGACACTTAACCGATATGACACGAATGGGTAGGTTAAGTGGGACCGGACTTGATTTCTTAATGACACTTAACCATGCAAGATGATTAGGGGATGAGGTTAAGAAATTTACACTTAACTAATCCGACTTGGTAATTAGATGGGGTTAAGTAATTAAGACTTAACTAATCTAACCACGGTAATTAGATGGGGTTAAGTAATCCACACTTAACTAATCTAAACACGGTAATTCGATGGGGTTAAGTTAAACACTTAACCAATTCAAACTTGGAAATTCAATGAGGTTAAGTAACCAATACTTAACCAACTTAACGTGATAATTTAATGGGGTTAAGCAACTTATACTTAACCAATTATACATGATGATTTGATGGGGTTAAGTAACCTACACTTAACCAATCTAATGCGCGGACCTGATGGGGTTAAGTCACGAGACCTTTTTTAGAATATACTTAACCATTGTAGTACGATTAGAGGATGGGGTTAAGCCCACCTATACTTAACCAATCCGACTCGATAATTTGATGGGATTAAGATAATCTATGCTTAATCGATTTAGCAAGATAATCCGATAGGATTAAGGTAAGCTAGTACTTGACCAATTTGACTTGATAGGGTTAAGTCATGAGCCTCTGGGTACACTTAACCAACTTGTAGGGCTAAGTCTTGAACTTAAATACTTAGCCAATCTTGACGTGATTCGTGGGCGGGTTAAGGCATGGACTTGAATGATAACACTTAACCCAATAAGACAAACCCTAGTTAGAGGAACTAGGTAGAGAATCGTGGTTAATCAAGGATAACGGGAAAGGAAGCTAAGTGGTAAACCTTAGTTAAGGGTATCTAAGTAATAATTCTTAGCTAAGGACATAGGATTAATTCACAAAGCGATGAGTAACCTGATACGGTAGGTCATCGCTTAGTATACGAGGAGGAGCAAGTTATCTGGCTTGGATAAAAGCTCCAGCGCACTAGGTGCCGAAGCGGAAGCTTCGGGAGACGTGAGGATACTCTTGGGATCCCTCTGTGGGCTGCCAGGTAATTATACTAGGCTCATGAGAGGTTAAGGTCTGCGTTAGAAGGACCAAGAGTATGCCTTGGTTGCTATGCGAGCGACCTAAAAACTGGGATGGATTAGCGTGGAGTCGACGATTCTTGGTTTTTGCCCTGGATAGCACATCGCCGACTACCTACCATCTTTAGTCAATCGTGTACGTGCGGAAAGGCAGGGAACCCCCACCAGACCATGTGCTTGCTATCGAGTCATGGGTGAGGTTGGCCCGTAGGAAAGTGGGGCTATAGTGGGGCCGTGGAGTGGTTCTTATACATGATTTTTCTTGAATTGCCTTTCAGTAGTTGAGGGAGGGGTCACGTGGGACCATAGCCACGGGTACAAAAACAGACCTTGATATCTGCATCAGCAGACGATTTAAAGCTCCCGACCGAGTTCCGTATTTCTTGATTTGCCCTTGCACGGAACTCGGATGGCACATTGGGGAACATGTGCATCTAGACATGGAAAACGATTCACGATACATACGTGGGATCAAGGGCGCGGTTGACGGGTGGCGTAATCCCTAGTGGTCCTAGGTGGCCAAGACCCAAACCGAGACACGAAAACGTTCATTAGGTAGCATAATCCCTAGCGGTCCTAGGTGGCATAAACCCTAAGTGGACGCGCGATAGTTCATGGTAAGGAAACACAACTAGATCAAGGGTTGCAGTCCAAAACAACTTCAAGGATAAAACGTTTACATGGAAAAGCCCGTATGGCCTACGGCAAAGGACTGAACTTATACATGGAAAGAAACATACGAGTTGGGAAAACCTACATATGCTATATGTTAGGATGACATGGACCATTTCATGACATGGGGCAAGGGACATTCATGGTTAACACATGACGCGGGGAGGGATACTAGTACGAGAGGTGCAGAGCAGATATACATGTTAGAACCAGGAAAAATATACATAATAGATACCGTGGGATATTAGACGGGGTAGATACCTTGGGATAGTATACTTGATAGAAACCTGACGATGTGATACCTTGATTTATCATGACACCGTGGTTTATCACGATACCTTAGTTTAGCTTGCTACAGTAGTTCAGCCTGTTACCCTGGTTTAGTTTATCTATCTTGTAGTCATCCTTATGTTTACTTTCAGTTTATGCATGTCATGTTACCTTTACCTGTTTTTATACTGGAAGTAGATAGGACTTACCAGTCTTTATGACTGACCCCGTTTTCTTTCGCCTCTTTGTCTTCCGTTTCCCCCCCAGGTTTCAGGGAGGAAATGATGTTGTTTAGTTCGGACTTCTTCTGTTGAAGGTCATCATGTATGGCTTGATGTATAGCTTGGTCTTCTCTTGGATATGGCTGCCTCACCGCTTTACTTTGGGGAATAATTTATGAAAAGGTTTTTATGCTTCTTTATTATTGCAAGACAGGTTTTGATGTACTCTGATGTAAAAGGCTTTAGACCTTAATTATTAATGTTTATGAAAGTTCGATTTTACTTCCGCTATTTTATATGTTCTGTCTTGTGATATTTCTGTGCATGTTTACCAATAATGCCCCTCTAAAGCTAGTGCATTCCTTTGCGAGTGACCCTAGCGGAGGCGGGGTGTTACATTTGGTATCAGAGCAGAAGGTTACCAGACTGGGCAAAAGTTTTTAAAACCTTCTGAAAACTGTTTGAGAAACCGTTTACAAAGAAGCATTTTTCAAGAAAAGTTTTTAAAGGCTATTCCCCAAAAGCCATTAGCACCATCCTTTGATTCCTTGATTGAATCTCGTTTCCTTTCTTTCCTCCATCTGTGGTCACAGTAGTTCTAACTGTGACTAATCTTTGTCTAGCCACGTAGGTGTTTCCCGTACGATGGAGGTGGTTCTCGAGAGACTTGTTACCGAAGTTACAAGAAAGGATAATAAGAGTAAGGGTAAAGGATACCAGCTTAAGGATAAGCAACTGTTGTTATGGCTTAGTCCATCGAGGAGGACAAGGACAAGATCAGCGGAGAGGGAAATAGTACGCTCTCATTTCTAGGGTACCTAAAAGAAATGGTGCCGTTTCTGGTAAAGGTTTAGTCGTTCTTTTCTATCATCCCGTCCAGACTTTGTCTTGATCATTGTATCACTTAAGTCTGCTTGGATAGTTGAGTCTCTGCACCTTAGTACTAGCATGGTAGAGGATCCCAGTTTTGTCCCAAAAATCTGGTTGGAGAGTTGGTCCATTCCTTCATGACTTGTTGGATTTGAGAATGACATGTCTCAACTACGGATAGATTCTAAGGATAAAGTGGTCACCCAATAAGGGGTGCCATTCTCGGTTTTGGAAAGAGGGTAGTTAGACTCTCGACTCATCTTGGTGATACCCTCGAAGTCTCGTGTAACCTTTTTGAGTTCTGTCATAGTTAGTTACCTAGAATCCCGGGATGCAGTTGTTGGTAATCCACTCAAATAGAATTCACTGCTAAGGCGGATGGTTCGTTTCGATTATGCATGAGTTATGGGAATCACCTTAGTAAGAACACTTGGCAACATGGATTGGCATCGGAAAACGAGATCCAGAATTCACTAGTGAATTTTGGAGAGCTTGTATGAGTACGCAGACATGTGTCAGCCGAGCATACTAGGGGAAGAATAAGTGAAACGAGAGGCGACAGTGAAATGAGTTCCACTCACACCTTGGAAATAGGAAGCAAGGAACTACGAAATCATGAAGTCAAAGGCGGTCAAGGCACGATGGAATTAAGCTCATGGAAATGCGGCTTGGACGCGCGCGTCACGTCTCTTTTTAAGAGTATATCTTTGATCCTTGGTTCACCTGTAAAGCTTACCTGCATGTTATCGCTTGGTGGATATCCTCTCGGTCCTGTTTCTGTTACAAACCCTGTAAGGAGTTTGTCTTGTCTATCTTCTCGATCTTATCTTGGGAACCTTAGGTAGAACGCTATGGATGTAAACATGTATTTGAGACATGTTATGATTGATATGGTTGCAAGTGGTTGCAAGTGGTTGCTCGTGGATGCGCGAATACACGTTAGATACTAGATTGACGCGATCACGTTTCATGTTGCATATGCACGAGTATTTATACTTGTTTATGGATGAAATCGAATGTGTTATCATGCGGTTGTTGCATATGAATGAATGATTGTGCACACATATAGTATCTATATGACTAGGACTATTTGCATACATGTTGGATTCATGGCACTATACATATTTTTGCATTAGAAAGATTATTCAGGCCTGATCATTAGCATTAGCTAAGGAACATGTACACACACGTTTTGCATATATTCATACAGCATTAGAAATCATCTAAGGACAATGGTTGCTTATGGATGATGTTTTGAGTAGATGGATGATGGATGGTAGGATATGTTCTTCCTAACTTAGAGATTTCGGGGACGAAATCCTAAAAGGTGGGGAGAATGTAACAACCCGTATTTCGATAACATGTTAAAACGAGAATCAAGGCAGAATTTAATTTTAAATTCTGAATCAAGTAAAACGGGCTATGCCATTGCGTTCATCTCGGAAAAATACGCGAAATAGAGTCCTAAATTTTGTAAATCGGAGTCCGTATGACCCGGTTAAGGCCCAAAGAAGTTTTCGGGAAATTTGAATTTCGAAACATGCAGAAATGGGGCCAGGCGGGAAAACTCCCGCCCAGACAAGTCGAATGGGCTGTCGACAGGGCTGTCGACTTGCAAGTCGACAGGCATGTCGACAGGCAAGTCGACAGGGCTGTCGACTTGCCCTGTCGGCTGATTCTGGTCTGGTGCACCTATTTTCTATCTTGGCTAGGTTTTTGGGCCTGGTTTGAAATCTGACGGTTCAGGTTGGTCCTAGGGTTAATCTAAGGGCCTAAAACTATTCTAATCTCTATAAAAAGACCCTAAACCTAACCTAAATCCCTAAAAATCAAACCTAGCAACTAAGTGCTGCCAAAATCAATTTTGATCATGGCCTCCATCTCCAATCCCTAGAGCCTATGCATTCAAATCGGGTTCAAATCAAAAGTTGCAAGCTTGCTACACCAAATAGAGGCCAAATCAACGTTGCTATGCGAGTTTCATGACGGATCTTCATCAAAGGAGCCACCTTTCTTCGTCAAAACGATTCATGCTCCTAGTCCTCTTGCCACGCTATGTAAGTTCTAGCTACTTGTAGATTTAAACGATGATCTTGATGTGACATGGGATAAAATGCAAAGTAACATGAGTATGTTAGCCTATGGGAACCTAGTTTGCCCCTTTATCATGAACGTATGACTTTGGGTTATGTTGTAGCGACTAAACCATGCTATTCATGTTACATTGGACCTAGTTTGCCATGCAAGATTGGACCTTTGCTTGTGGTATGTTAGCATGCACACTTGAAACCACTTTGACTCATGAAACATGTGCATGAATGTGACTTTGAGGCTATGCAAGTATATGAACCCGAAGTCCCTTATGATAATATGCAAGTTTACTTCTTTTTTTTCACATGAGTAACATGGGCATGTTCATCCCTTCATGATAGGTTTATGACATGAACACTTATGCAAGTAATCCCCTTTTATGCTATGCATGTTTGTGGCCAAATCCCCTTGAGATACTATGCATGTTTGTGGCCAAATTTCCTTGTGATAGAATGCATGTTTGTGGCCAAATCACCTTATGACACTATGCATGTTTTTGGCCAAGGTTGTGCATGTGGAAGCCAATCCCTTTTTGGCATCATGCATGTTTTGAGGCCAATATGTGACGTAGTATCCTTACTATGTTGACTCACTTTTGCTTGCGTTGGAAAACACGACTTTGGGGTAGTTAGATAAACATGAACATGACGCGAAATCTTGACTTGAATATGACATGAAAACTTGACTTGAGGTTACATGTGAACACGACATGTAAGTTGAACCAAAATGGGGGCATGACACGTGGGGTAAACTTGGGACTGGAAATTAGACATGTATGGGTTGTAAGCGTAATATAACACTAGACCAAACATGGAAGTGGCCAACTCGAGGTTGGGTTGAGTTTGTAGCATAAATCTACCCGGACCCGCCCGGCTTAACTAGTAGCTACAAACAATAGGATCCAATGTGAAAAGTTGGTCATGTCGCGCTTAAGACCCGAGGTTAGACTAGGTTGTGGTGTAATTCTACCCGGACCCGCCCGGCTTAACTAGTAACCACAACAAGGTCTAATGTGAGAGGTTGAGGGTGCATTAATTAAATTAATGCCACATGATAAGGTTAAGTAAATTTGACTAATGACACTTAACCGATATGACACGAATGGGTAGGTTAAGTGGGACCGGACTTGATTTCTTAATGACACTTAACCATGCAAGATGATTAGGGGATGAGGTTAAGAAATTTACACTTAACTAATCCGACTTGGTAATTAGATGGGGTTAAGTAATTAAAACTTAACTAATCTAACCACGGTAATTAGATGGGGTTAAGTAATCCACACTTAACTAATCTAAACACGGTAATTCGATGGGGTTAAGTTAAACACTTAACCAATTCAAACTTGGAAATTCAATGAGGTTAAGTAACCAATACTTAACCAACTTAACGTGATAATTTAATGGGGTTAAGCAACTTATACTTAACCAATTATACATGATGATTTGATGGGGTTAAGTAACCTACACTTAACCAATCTAATGCGCGGACCTGATGGGGTTAAGTCACGAGACCTTTTTTAGAATATACTTAACCATTGTAGTACGATTAGAGGATGGGGTTAAGCCCAACTATACTTAACCAATCCGACTCGATAATTTGATGGGATTAAGATAATCTATGCTTAATCGATTTAGCAAGATAATCCGATAGGATTAAGGTAAGCTAGTACTTGACCAATTTGACTTGATAGGGTTAAGTCATGAGCCTCTGGGTACACTTAACCAACTTGTAGGGCTAAGTCTTGAACTTAAATACTTAGCCAATCTTGACGTGATTCGTGGGCGGGTTAAGGCATGGACTTGAATGATAACACTTAACCCAATAAGACAAACCCTAGTTAGAGGAACTAGGTAGAGAATCGTGGTTAATCAAGGATAACGGGAAAGGAAGCTAAGTGGTAAACCTTAGTTAAGGGTATCTAAGTAATAATTCTTAGCTAAGGACATAGGATTAATTCACAAAGCGATGAGTAACCTGATACGGTAGGTCATCGCTTAGTATACGAGGAGGAGCAAGTTATCTGGCTTGGATAAAAGCTCCAGCGCACTAGGTGCCGAAGCGGAAGCTTCGGGAGACGTGAGGATACTCTTGGGATCCCTCTGTGGGCTGCCAGGTAATTATACTAGGCTCATGAGAGGTTAAGGTCTGCGTTAGAAGGACCAAGAGTATGCCTTGGTTGCTATGCGAGCGACCTAAAGACTGGGATGGATTAGCGTGGAGTCGACGATTCTTGGTTTTGGCCCTGGATAGCACATCGCCGACTACCTACCATCTTTAGTCAATCGTGTACGTGCGGAAAGGCAGGGAACCCCCAACAGACCATGTGCTTGCTATCGAGTCATGGGTGAGGTTGGCCCGTAGGAAAGTGGGGCTATAGTGGGGCCGTGGAGTGGTTCTTATACATGATTTTTCTTGAATTGCCTTTCAGTAGTTGAGGGAGGGGTCACGTGGGACCATAGCCACGGGTACAAAAACATACCTTGATATCTGCATCAGCAGACGATTTAAAGCTCCCGACCGAGTTCCGTATTTCTTGATTTGCCCTGGCACGGAACTCGGATGGCACATTGGGGAACATGTGCATCTAGACATGGAAAACGATTCACGATACATACGTGGGATCAAGGGCGCGGTTGACGGGTGGCGTAATCCCTAGTGGTCCTAGGTGGCCAAGACCCAAACCGAGACACGAAAACGTTCATTAGGTAGCATAATCCCTAGCGGTCCTAGGTGGCATAAACCCTAAGTGGACGCGCGATAGTTCATGGTAAGGAAACACAACTAGATCAAGGGTTGCAGTCCAAAACAACTTCAAGGATAAAACGTTTACATGGAAAAGCCCGTATGGCCTACGGCAAAGGACTGAACTTATACATGGAAAGAAACATACGAGTTGGGAAAACCTACATATGCTATATGTTAGGATGACATGGACCATTTCATGACATGGGGCAAGGGACATTCATGGTTAACACATGACGCGGGGAGGGATACTAGTACGAGAGGTGCAGAGCAGATATACATGTTAGAACCAGGAAAAATATACATAATAGATACCGTGGGATATTAGACGGGGTAGATACCTTGGGATAGTATACTTGATAGAAACCTGACGACGTGATACCTTGATTTATCATGACACCGTGGTTTATCACGATACCTTAGTTTAGCTTGCTACAGTAGTTCAGCCTGTTACCCTGGTTTAGTTTATCTATCTTGTAGTCATCCTTATGTTTACTTTCAGTTTATGCATGTCATGTTACCTTTACCTGTTTTTATACTGGAAGTAGATAGGACTTACCAGTCTTTATGACTGACCCCGTTTTCTTTCGCCTCTTTGTCTTCCGTTTCCCCCCAGGTTTCAGGGAGGAAATGATGTTGTTTAGTTCGGACTTCTTCTGTTGAAGGTCATCATGTATGGCTTGATGTATAGCTTGGTCTTCTCTTGGATATGGCTGCCTCACCGCTTTACTTTGGGGAATAATTTATGAAAAGGTTTTTATGCTTCTTTATTATTGCAAGACAGGTTTTGATGTACTCTGATGTAAAAGGCTTTAGACCTTAATTATTAATGTTTATGAAAGTTCGATTTTACTTCCGCTATTTTATATGTTCTGTCTTGTGATATTTCTGTGCATGTTTACCAATAATGCCCCTCTAAAGCTAGTGCATTCCTTTGCGAGTGACCCTAGCGGAGGCGGGGTGTTACATCAGATCAATATCCAGAAAACCATTCTGCTTAGCTAACCGACAGTTAGTTTCTGATTTCACATTCATAGGGAAAGGTTCCCATTAATTTTATCCAAGATAAATTTCTTGAATTTATTCTTTAATCTATTTTTGAATATCAATTCAAAACTAGTCGGGATTAGCGAACCTTACCGAAGTAATCATTTGTTTTAATTTCCCAATCCCAACCTATTCATCCCATGAAGTAAAACTGGTAGTACTTCATATCTAACACCACGGTGTTATCGGTAAATTCGATTACCATTTCACGTTCGAATCTAATTAAAGATTTAACTATCGCCTGGAGCAAAACTGGTGATACTCCATTCTCGATCATTTCAATCTAATTAAAGATTCATTAAAACTCCACTTAGTTTTAATCATTAACTGGGTTAAAGAATCTGTGTCATTTAAAAACACAGTTCACGATAAACCCAAAATCACATTCATTAATTATCGGGTTAAAGAACAAGTGTTATTTAAAACACTGTTCACGATAAACCCAAAAATCAATATCAATTCAATTCCAATTAAATATTATTTAATTGGTACACTTCATTAAATCTAAATAAAAAGATTTAATCTTTTCTCAACTAGGTTCAAGAACAGTGTTAGTGAAGACACCATTCACGACAAACCCAAATCACATTTGATATTAAATACAAGGCTCTGAATAGAAAATATACCGACTTATATTCAATATCAAATTCTACGACTAACAAATATCGCATTGGAAATAACGATATATATATATATATATATATATATATCTTTCAAATTCCCATAACAATATCTGTATCATCACGAAATCCAACATCGAAATATTCCGAAGGCAATTTCGATTCAAATCCATTCCAATGCAATCATTGGAAATTCTGGTTATTTTCAAAACCCTTTTCAAATTCAATTTATTTATTTAGAAATAAATAGAATTATAATTCTATTTCAAAACTAGTTCATTTCGACAAAAATTTATTTTTATCTTTTCAAATATGGAGTTTTTCATCCCAATTCTTTCTAAATCATTTCTTATGATTTTACACAAATTATTACTATTTTTAATAATTTTATCAAGGCCCGTACAGTCGATTTCCATCAATGGCCATCGAACTGCACTTACAGCGACCATTTTCAAATTTGATTTGGACGTAACTCCAAATCCAACCGTTAGATTTCAAATCTCTAATATTCGTTAGAAAGCTCTTTTCGATACGAACCCAACGGTTCCGGTTTTAGGAGAATCCGACGGCCGGATCTCCCGTAATGTCCGTTTGAAATAAATGGTCGAAATTCACGAACTACCGCGGCGCGGCGCGTTCTATTCAGGCCATTATATTATATATATAATATATATAATATATACTTCGTCGATTTCTATTTAAAACGAATTATATAAATAGTTTTAAATTCGTTTCAAAAGCAATTTCAACTTCCATTTCAATTCAAATCAAAATTGAATCTTCTTTATAAATTCGTTTTAAAATTCATTTCTATTCAATTCAAATTTCAATTCAATTTGAATTCATTTCAATTCGCTTTCAATTCAATTTGAATTCGTTTTCAATTCAATTCATTTCGAAATCGTTTTCAATTCAATTCATTTCGAAATCGTTTTTAATTCAATTCATTTCGAAATCGTTTTTAATTCAATTCATTTCAAAATGAATAAAATCGATATAAATATCGTTCACGTCAAAATGGCGTCAATCTAATCAACACGGCTTCATAAATTTCTATTTTCAAATATTCTATTTCAAATATTTCTTTTTCAAAATAGTTGTTATTATCAAAATATTTCGTTCAACACATGACCGATCTCAATGGATGAGTACTGTCAACACATGAACCTTTATTTTATAATGATAAAGATGTAAATTTTATTATCAAAATATTTCGTTCAACACATGACCAATCTCAATGGATGAGTACTGTCAAAACATGAACCTTTATTTTATATTGATAAAGATGTAAATTTTATTACTAAAATATTTCGTTCAACACATGACCAATCTCAATGGATGAGTACTGTCAACACATGAACCTTTATTTTATATTGATAAAGATGTAAATTTTATTACTAAAATATTTCGTTCAACACATGACCAATCTCAATGGAAGAGTACTGTCAACACATGAACCTTTATTTTATATTGATAAAGATGTAAATTTTATTACTAAAATATTTCATTCAACACATGACCAATCTCAATGGATGAGTACTGTCAACACATGAACTTTTATTTTATAATATTCTATATTTTTCAAATTGGAATGAGGCCCAATCAATTACCATATAAAGTTAATTATATGGATTTTCATACATTACACACATATAATAGCATTGAAAAATAATCAACCATCAACCAAAGTGCACTACACTGTATAAGCATCAAATATAGATATCTAACGCTTATAACAGCCTGTCAATCAATCGATCGACATATTTAATCAATCAGGATGAGTGAACTTCAAATTTCATCCTAACACCCGTGTGGGGTTTCAAACAATCAAACCCAGATTTTAGTTGTGCAGTTGGGCGATGTGTAAAATTTATCGACCCAATCAATGTCCTTCAAATAGGTGTACTTAAACAAACCGTTCGGTTTGTAAATGAATATTTTATTTTATTCACTTCACATTAAAAATTATATTTTTAACGATAAAAACATTTTTTATTTCAACATATGAATTTCTATTCAGTTCATTTATTCAATAAAATGATATTTTTATTTTTCTAACATATTTTAGAAAATTTCGGCGGCATAACGGCACGATACTAGAAACGGGACGAGGCCTAGCCTTATCCCCGGTCTAGTGAAGGCCCACGCCATTCACACATCAATCAAATCACCAAACAACCAAATTCAAATCAAATCATATAACTAATCTATGCAACCAAACAAACAAGTCCATGGTCTGTGGACGATTGTGTCGGGTGCTACTAAGCACCGTCTGCATCCTAGTATATATATATAACTAGAAAATTTAAATTGAAAGGTGAGAAGTTCTCACCGAAAGCTATCCTAACTCCACGGCACTTCATTGATATAAATCTTCTTCGTTCTCGCCCTTTTGTCACCTTCGTTGTCCGTTTTCACTACATATATATAAAAATCGAAATTTTACTTTGCTATCCAATATAGAAAAATCGAATTTTTACTTCGTTATTCAATATAGAAAAATCGAATTTTTACTTCGTTATTCAATATAGAAAAATCGAATTTTTACTTCGTTATTCAATATAGAAAAATCGAATTTTTACTTCGTTATTCAATATATAAAAATCGAATTTTTACTTCGTTATTCAATATATAAAAATCGAATTTTTACTTCGTTATTCAATATATAAAAATCGAATTTTTACTTCGTTATTCAATATATAAAAATCGAATTTTTACTTCGTAGTTCAATATATAAAAATCATATTTTTATTTCGAAGTTCAATATATAAAAATCATATTTTTACTTCGAAGTTCAATATATAAAAATCATATTTTTATTTCGAAGTTCAATATATAAAAATCATATTTTTACTTCGAAGTTCAATATATAAAAATCATATTTTACTTCGAAGTTCAATATATAAAAATCATATTTTTATTTCGAAGTTCAATATATAAAAATCATATTTTTATAATCGTTTCTTACATAAAAAAAATCCTAATTCAACTAATTTAAAACCAACACAAAAACCGATTCTCCCTGCTTGTTAATCATATGTACAAGAAAGAAATAAATTAATTAAATTACACCAAATAAAACTTACCGTTTTACCAGCAAAGAAAAAGGGGGGAAAAGGATCTGTTGCGACTGGAGGGGGAGGAGGACTTGCGGCAGAAGGAGGGGAGCAGAGGGCGCAGCGTCGCTGCTGGGTGGCGGGTTTGGGTGGCTCGCGGGTTCGCTGGGGATTGGGGTCTCGTCGGTCGAGGAGGAGAACGGGGGGGGAAGGGCTTGGTGGTAGCTGCGCCGCCTTGGGCGCGGTGACTCATCGGAGGGGGCGGCGGGTTTTCGCAGTCGCCTTTCTCTCTTTTTTTATTTTATACCGCATCGATCGAAAATGAAGAAGGGGGGGGGGGGCAGAGCGGGTTAAAGGGGAGGGAGATATATTTTTTTTTATATTATTTAATTTCAATATTTTATTTACATAAAGTAACTTTTTCTATCGACCTCGAAACGAAGCCTACCGCCTGTCGTCCCCAGCGTTTTACCCCCATTCCGAACACAATGGGATATGTATCGCAGGTTGATTTGATCGTTTCGATTAGTTTCCGTTGAATTTACATTTAAATCACTATATTGAATTTTAAACGTACATTTCAAATTACCGGGGTCACATACTAACTCTAAAAATCCTCGAAAAATATTTTCTAGCTTCGTATTGACGATACGGTCCTAACAAAACTAGTTTCGTCGAATTCTGAGACCGTTAGAAAAATGGCCATTTTCCAGTCGATTAAAATCAACTGAAACTGGTCAAACGCGTTTTCCTTTGCCACGCCCACATATTGATTCGAAAAATTATGAAATTTGGAATCTAGCAATAATTTGACATCACGGACCCAACAGAACTGGTTTCGTCGAAATCCGAGGTCGTTTGCAAAATTCCCAATTTTAAGGGCCTGAATTCCATAGCGACTATTCAGAATTTTCAACTGGACATATCTTTTGATTCCCGCTATGAAATTTCTATTTTTCGGATTCGTTGGAAAGATATCATCAATTAGATCCTGATGTTTTTGGTTTCACTAAAATCCGGATTGTTTCGCACCCGGTACATTCAATTGAAGTTTGAAATCGAATTATCGAACTACCGCGCCATTTTCAATTCTATTTATAATTATATATAATTATTTATATTCTAACGACGACGCGTATAAATATATACGTTCTAATGCTATTGAAAATAAATTTCTCGTAGATATTATTTAAAATAATTCATTTTAAATATTCAAAATTCGCTAAAATGGCCAAAATAAAAATTTTAAACTGGCCCAGATTTTCGGGTTGTTACAATATGTTTACTTTGAAATTTACATTTTTAATAAAAATAAACATTGTGATATAAAAAAAGTGTTTACTTTGAAATTTACATTTTTAATGTATTTGAAAATTTAAAGATAAACATTGTGATAAAAAAAATGTGTTCACTTTGAAATTTACATTTTTAATGTATATGAGACATTAAAAATAAACATTATGATGTAAAAATGTGTTTACCTTGAAATTTACATTTTTAATTTAAATGAAACATTAAAAATAAACAACGTGATATAAAAAAATGTCTTTACTTTGAAATTTACATTTTTATGTAAATGAAACATTAAAAATAAACATTGTGATATAAAAAAATGTCTTTACTTTGAATGTTACATTTTTAGTGTAAATGAAACATTAAAAATAAACATTGTGATATAAAAATGTGATTACTCCGAAATTTACATTTTTAATGTAAATGAAACATTAAAAATAAACATTGTGATATAAAAATATGTTTACTTTGAAATTTACATTTTTAATGCAAATGAAACGTTAAAAATAAGCATTGATAAATAAAAATGTGTTTACTTTGAAACTTACACTTTTAATGTAAATGAAACAATTAAAATTACATTTCTTTTATGAAAGAATGAAAGATTACATTTTTATGAAAGGATAAAAAAAGGTTACATTTTTATGTAATGTAGGAAGAATTAAATGAAAATGTGTTAACATAAAAATTACATTTTTATGTAAAGATGAATTCATTAAAAGTATTAAAGTGAATAAAAGTGTTAATATAAAATTACATTTCTTATGGTAAAGTTAAACAATAAAAATTAACATTTTTAGTGCAAATTAGAAATATAGAAAATGATAAATATTTGAAATAGAAAAGTTAAACAATAAAAATTAACATTTTTATTTCAAGTTAGGAATATAGAAAAATGATCATTATTTGGAATAGAAAAATTATTTAACAATAAAAGTACATTCTTATTATATATATATAATGATCATTATATGTTAACATAAAACTTTATATTTTCATTGTAGGTTAAAATGATCATTGGTTGAAATGAATTATGTTGTTACATTGAAATATACATTTCAAATGTAAATGAATCTTTAGGAAAAGATGCATTGTTTAATAGATGTGTTAACATTGAAGATTACATTTTTAATGTACTGAAAGAGAGGTTAAAAGTTTACATTTTCTTTAATGTAAACTGTAAAAGATTCAATGTTAGAGAAAAAATGTATTAACATTAAAATTACATTTTTAATGTTAGAATGAATCATATAAAAGATTCAATGTTGGAAAAAAATGTATTAACATTAAAATTACATTTTTAATGTAATATATGATTTCATATATAAAAGAAATCAATGTTGAAATGAAACTGTTTATGACATAAAAAAAATTCATTTTTAATGTAATATATATGGTTTGATATAAAAGAAATCAATGTTGAAATGAAAATGTGTTTAACATTAAAAAAATTCATTTTTAATGTAATATATGATTTCATGTAAAAGAATCAATGTTGAAATGGAAATGTGATTAAACATTAAAAATTTCATTTATTATGGAAATAAGATTCATTAAAAATAAATCATTGTTGATAAAAATGATTAACATAGAAAAATATATTATTAAAATGTAATTAGGATTCATTCAAACATTCCATGTTATAATTGAAATGATGTTAATTATATGTTAGAGAGAAAATGATTTGAAATCGTTAAATGAATTATATATATGTGTATATATATATATACATATATAAAGTTAAATAAAAGGAACCGCGCAGCTGTAGTTCGCGATTTGAAATTGTAACTTCAAACGATTATACCGAGAGATCGGACCCTCGTATTTTTCCAAAAATTGAACCATTATGTTTGCTTTGGATAGATCTTTCCAACGATATAAATTTTGCTAAGATTTAACAGTTATATTTTGAGAAATATGTAAATCAAATTTTGATGAAAACAGCGCCAGGGCCATGTAATGACCTGAAGCGTCATTTAATTAAAAATGGCTATTCTTATATAAATAAAAATAGTGATAAATCGTTATAAAATATTATAAACAATATGGAATGAAAAGAATTGATTTAAATTATATATATTCGAGAATTATTTGAAAAAGCCGAGTTAAATCTCATTTCAAATAATTATACGATGATTGGAAGTCGATGATTTGAAGACGGTGATTGAAGACCAGCGATCTTCACATCAAATGGATGACTACTGATGCTTTGATTGGAGTTGCTACCTTGAAAGTGTTATAGTGGTAGTTGTCCGGACGTACTTGTTGATTGTCCGGATATGCAAGAGCCACTCTTCTGTATTAGACATATGGAACAGGGAATAAGGTGTCTCCGGTTTCGTTCAGACCCAAAACGGACTTGTAAATTGTAAGGAACCAGAACTTCCCCGGTCTCCAAGGAGAAGAGGAAGAATGGATTTCCTTGAGGACAAGATGTGTAACAACCCGGAAAATCTGAGCCATTTTTTTGGTCTATTTTAGTGAATTTAAAATATTTAAAATAAATATTTTAAATAATAACGATGGAAAGGGGTTGAGAACTTCTCTCTTCGATTTCTCTTCCGTTTCACAATGAAATCGCATAATTCTTGATTCATTTTGAAGCTCTCCTTCTCCTCTTTAAATCCATATAGGATTTGTAATTTTTAGTTTGGTATTCATCAAGTTTGAAGCCTCCAAAGTCGGAGACTTTCCACCACCGCCGCCGTCGATTGTGACCACCGAAATGGGCCCCATTTCTGGCGCACGTACGCCTCATGTAGGCCTTCGACGCTGCGCAGCCCGATCCTCGCATCGATTCACGGTTTGGCTGAAAATCTAAAACCTAGTTTTGAACAGGTTTGAAAAGTATACGGTTTTGGCCATATTTAACTGTTTTCGACATTTAAAACCGTTGCAAACCTGTAAAAATCATATCTTTTTGCTATGTGGTCGAAATCCAGTGAAACAAGAGATAGTGGCCTATTGTGGACATCTTCTACATTCTAGAAGAGACCAGATATTTTTCTGAGCCTTCTGCTATTTTTGGTGGAGTGGAACCCAATGTGAGATTTTTGAACTATAAACAATATGGAAATGACGATGTATAAATTATATATTCGAAGTATGAGTTATATAAGCATTGTACACCTCATGTATAAGCGTTGTATAAGTTGTATGTTCAATGTATAAGTTATATATGCGTTGTAAAAATTATATATGTGTCAAAATAGAAGTGAAATATACTTATATAATTATATATGTGTTGAAATAGAAGTGAAAGATACTTATACATACATACATATATATATATATATACGCCCCTTGTAATAACCCGGAAAATCTGGGCCAGTTTAAAATTTTTATTTTGGCGATTTTAGCGAATTTTGAATATTTAAAATAGTTTATTTTAAATAATATCGACGAGAAATTTATTTTCAATATAATTAGAACGTATATATTATATACGTCGTCGTTAGAATATAAATATTTATATATAATTATAAATAGAATAGGAAATGGCGCGGTAGTTCGATAATTCGATTTCAAACTTCAATTGAATGTACCGGGTGCAAAACAATCCGGATTTTAGCGAAACCAAAAACAATAGGATCTAATTGATGATATCTTTCCAACGAATCCAAAAAATCGAAATTTCATAGCGGGAATCAAAAGATATGTCCAGTTGAAAATTCTGAATAGTCGCTATGGAATTCAGGCCCTTAAAAATGGAAATTTTGCAAACGACCTCGGATTTCGACGAAACCACTTTTGTTGGGTCCGCAGTGTCAAATTATTGCTAGATTCCAAATTTCATAATTTTTCGAATCAATATGTGAGCGTGGCAAAGGAAAACGCGTTTGACCAGTTTCAGTTGATTTTAATCGACTGGAAATTGGCCATTTTTCAAACGGTCTCAGAATTCGACGAAACTAGTTTTGTTAGGATCGTATCGTCAATACGAAGCTAGAAAATATTTTTCTGGAATTTTTCTACTTAGTATGTGACCCCAGTAATTCGAAATGTACGTTTAAAATTCAATATAATGATTTAAATGAAAATTCAACGGAAACTGATCAAAACAATCGAATCAGCTTGCGATACATATCCCATTGTGTTCGGAACGGGGGTAAAACGCTATGGACGACAGGCGGTGGACCTCGTTCAGGGGTCGTATGTAAAAGTCAACTTTTTAGAAAATAAAATAATTAAATAATAAAAATAAATTAAATTAAAACCCCTTTCTTCCCCTTAATCTCGTTTTGCCCCCCCCCCCCCGATTAAGTTCATTCAACAGAAATCAAAAAAAAAAAAAAAGGAGACGACGGAAAGGGGGGGAACCCTATCACTGCCGCCAGGGGCTGGCGCACCCCCCCTAGTCGATCGCCGCCACCTCGCTCGAGACCCCCCAACCCCCAGCGGCGCCGCGAGCCACCTAGACCCCCCTATCGCGAAGCAGCCTCCCCCCCAGTTTCGAACCCACCGCAACCGACGTCCTCCTCCCCCCCCCCCCCAGACCCGATTCGAACCCCCCCCCCCCCTCCTCGAAGGAATCGCGACGAAAACAGCCCCCCGCTGTAAGTTCTTGACCCATTTTATTTTCATTTTGATTTCTACTTTATTTTGATTTTTAGTTTATTAGTTTATTTAAATCACAAAAGTTTAGATTTTTAAAATGCTAAAGTTTAGATTTTTAAAATAGAAAAGATGAGATTTTTCATATGGAAAAGATGTAGATTTCTATTATGAAACTATCGAAATAAAAATACGATTTTTATCGAGGTAAAAATATGATTTTTATCATATGAATAAAAATATAATCTTTACTATATAGAAGATATAAAAATATAATTTTTATATAGTATTGATAATAAAAATATGATTTTTATATTTTTAAAGTAATAAAAATATGATTTTTATATTTTTAAAGTATTAAAAATATAATCTTTACTATATAGATGTAAAAATATGATTTTTGGTTAGGTAGAGAGTTAAAAATATAATTTTTACATGATAGGAATATTAAAAATATCATCTTTATATGTGTAGAAAAATAAAAATGAGATTTTTGTAAAGATGAAATCTTTAAATTTGAAAAGGCGAAGTCTATGTTTTTATAAAGGCGAAATCTTTATTTTAGAAAAGGCGAAATCTTTATATGGAAAATAGCGTGATAAAAATATAATTTTTATCTATATAACATAGTAGTAAAAATTCGATTTTTATATATTGAATAACGGAATAAAAATTCGATTTTTAAATGTAGGAAGCGATTATAAAAATATGATTTTTATTTTAAAGACATCAGCAAATATAAAAATGTGTGATTTTTATATATGTAGTGGCTACGGGCAACGAAGATGACGAAGATGCGATAGCGATGAAGATTTCTATCAATGAAGTGCCGTGGAGCTAGGATAGCTATCTGTGAGAATATCTCACCTTTCAATTTCATTTCTATTTATATATATATACTAGGATGCAGACGGTGCTTAGTAGCACCCGACACAATCATCCACAGACCATGGACTTGTTTGTTTGGTTGCATAGATTAGTTAGATGATTTGATTTGAATTTGAATTGTTTGGTGAAATGAATGGATTTGATTGATGTGTGAATGGCGTGGGCCTTCACTAGACCGGGGATAAGGCTAGGCCTTGTCCTGTTTCTAGTATAGTGCCATTATGCCGCCGAAATTTTCTAAAATATGTTAGAAAAATAAGGATATCATTTTATTTAAAGAATGAACTGAATAGAAATTCATATGTTAAAATAAAATGTTTTATCGTTAAAAATATAATTTTTAACGTGAATATGAATATAGTAAATGTGAATAAATAAATATTCATTTACAAACCGGACGGTTTGTTTATGTACACCTATTTGAAGGACATTGATTGGGTCGATAAATTTTACACATCGCCCAACTGCACGAATAAAATATGCGTTTGATTGTTTGAAACCCCACACGGGTGTTGGGATGAAATATGAAGTCCACTCATCCTGATTGATTAAATATGTCGATCGATAGATTGACAGGCTGTATAAGCGTTAGATATCTATATTTGATGCTTATACAGTATAGTGCACTTTGGTTGATGGTTGATTATTTTTCAATGCTATTATATACATGTGTTGTATGAAAATCCATATAATTAAATTTATATGGTGATTGATTGGGCCTCATTCCCATTTAGAAAATAAAGGACAATATAAAATAAAGGTTCATGTGTTGACTGTACTCATCCGTTGAGATTAGTCATGTGTTGAACGAAATATTTTAATAATAAAATTTGCATCTTTATCAATATAAAATAAAGGTTCATGTGTTGACTGTACTCATCCGTTGAGATTAGTCATGTGTTGAACGAAATATTTTAATAATAAAATTTGCATCTTTATCAATATAAAATAAAGGTTCATGTGTTGACTGTACTCATCCGTTGAGATTAGTCATGTGTTGAACGAAATATTTTAATAATAAAATTTGCATCTTTATCAATATAAAATAAAGGTTCATATGTTGACTGTACTCATCCGTTGAGATTAGTCATGTGTTGAACGAAATATTTTAATAATAAAATTTACATCTTTTTCAATATAAAATAAAGGTTCATGTGTTGACTGTACTCATCCGTTGAGATTAGTCATGTGTTGAACAATATATTTGAAATAGAATATTTGAAAGTAGAATTATATGAAGCCGTGTTGATTAGAGATGCGCCATTTTGACGTGAACGATGTTTATATAGATTTTATTCATTTTAAAATGAATATTGAAAAGTGATTTCGAAATCGCATATTTTGAAATGAAATTTGAATCAAATTGAATAGGAAACGAATTCGAATTGAATTCGAATTGAATATAAAACGAATTTGATTTCAATTGAATATATAACGAATTTGATTTGAATAGAAAACCAATTTGAATTGAATCGAATAGAAACCAATTTGAATTGAATCGAATAGAAAACCAATTTGAATTGAATCGAATAGAAAACCAATTTGAATTGAATCGAATAGAAAACCAATTTGAATTGAATCGAATAGAAAACCAATTTGAATTGAATCAAATAGAAAACCAATTTGAATTGAATCGAATAGAAAACGACTTTGAAATTGAATTGAATTGAATTGAAAACGAATTCAAATTGAATTGAAAGCGAATTGAAATGAATTCAAATTGAATTGAAATTTGAATTGAATTCAAATAAATTTTAAAACGGATTTATAGGGAAGGATTCAATTTTACTTTGGATTGAAATGGAAGTTGAAATTGTTTTTGAAACGAATTTAAAACTATTTATATAATTCGTTTTAAATAGAAATCGACGTAATATATATTATATATATTATATATATAATATAATGGCCTGAATAGAACGCGCCGCGCCGCGGCAGTTCGTGAATTTCGACCCTTTATTTCAAACGGACATTATGGGAGATCCGACCGTCGGATTCTCGTAAAACCGGAACCGTTGGGTTCGTATCGAAAAGAGCTTTCTAACGAATATTAGAAATTTGAAATCTAACGGTTGGATTTGGAGATACGTCCAAATCAAATTCAGAAAAGGTCGTTGTAAGTGCAGTTCGATGGCCATTGTTGGAAATCGACTGTACGGGCCTTGATAAAATTATTAAAAATAGTAATAATTTATGTAAAATCATAAGAAATGATTTGGGAAGAATTGGGATGAAAAACTCCATATTTGAAAAGATAAAAATAGATTTTTATCGAAATGAACTAGTTTGAACTCAATTTAAAACCCGGGTTTTTATTTTTAAATAAATAAATTAGATTTAAAAAGGGGTTTTAAATAATCGGAATTTCTAACATATAACGATTGGATTTGAAATGGGTTTATCGTGAACTGTGTTTTAAATAACACTAGTTCTTTAACCCGACAACAAATAGAATGTGAAATGGGTTTATCGTGAACTGTGTTTTAAATAACACTAGTTCTTTAACCCGATAACAAATAGAATGTGATTTGGGTTTGTCGTGAACTGTGTTTTAAATAACACCTAGTTCTTTAACCCAGTAAAAGGAGTTTTAACGAATCTGCAATTAGATTGAAATATGAATTGATAATCTAAATTATCAAATTTAGAAAATGAGCGAGAATGGAGTATTACCAGTTTTGCTCCAAAGCGATAGATAAATCTTTAATTAGATTTGAACGTGAAATGGTAATTAATTTTACCAATAACACCGTGGTGTTAGATATGGAGTATTACCAGTTTTGCTTCATGGGATGAATAAGTTGGGATTGGGAAATAAAATGAATAATTACTTCGGTGTGGTTCGCTAATCTCGACTAGTTCAGAAAACCGTAATTTGGTTTGAAATGACATCCAAAGGAAGATTAAAAGATAAATTTTAAAGAATTTATCTTGGATAAAATTAATGGGAACCTTTCCCTATGAATATTCTGAATTGGAATGAGGCGTATGTTGAGTTTGTGTAACATTTGTTTTTAATATACGCGGGTCGTTCGGAAAGTCCGGGTTTATACCCATTCTGAATGATCGATTCGACGATAAGTCGAAGATGAAGACGGTGGTCGAAGACCGGAAGTCTTCACATCGTTTGGATAATTACTGGCGATCCTGATTGGGCTGTACACCCAAGAGGATGGAAATAGTTGGTGGTCGTCCAGACGTACTTGGAGATGGATGGATATGCGAGGAAAGTGCCTCTGGTTTCGTTCAGACCCAGAACGAACTTGAAAATGGATTGTGTGTCTGACATTGGATTTTATTCTGTGTTGATTGATTTCTGTTAAATATATATCTATTTGGCGGCGGAGAATTTATTCTCTTGCTTAACGCCCTTCTCTGAGACGTACGAGCTTAGAGGTTATATATCGATAGATATCAATCGCACGGCATGAATTGCCTATGTGGCATGCTGAGTTGCATGGATCAAGGCTTCTGTTGAAAAGCAAAGTCTTGTGGTTGATGATCAAAGCACGCCTACGTGGCAGCTTTGTGTATAACGTGTATTCGCGAGCCTCACACCTCGGTATGAGTCAAAAACGGGATACGGACTACAGGGAGAGCACGACGTTTCTTTCTAGCTTTGGTGGTGTCAGTGACTTACCAGCCCTGACATTTATATACTTTTCACCTATGTGGTTGTTGGAATGCGAGGCGCCTCGATTATAGGTCTGTAAGGACCGGGAAACGTGTGTTCAGGAATACTAATCCTCTAACGTAAGTGAGGACCGGCCCTGAAGCATCCAAGGGTTGCCCAGAGTGCGTAGCCCTGGGACATTTGCTAGAGTGTCTCGAGCGCGGAGAGGAGCTTGCCCCTTGCCTCGACTCATGACGGAAATCCAATTTTCAATACGTGTATTGCGGTTTTAATTGTAGAACTAGTATGGCGACATGATATATGGTACCCATGCCGTCTATGATTTATATTTATGATTGAAATTGTTTTGACACTATACACTTATTATAGTATCAAATGATTTGTTTTAAACGTACCAAGCATGTTTGGCTATTATAAGGGAAAACCCTATCCTCCGGCTTGCGTTGCATTGTGTGATGGGACCTGGGTCTTATAATAGCTTCATTTTTCGAAAAAGCACTGCGCTGTTTATTCTATGCACTGGTATTCTTGGGAGGAAACCCGTTCCGTGTTATACGGCGTGGTCCCTTGAATTACTCTCTTTTAAAGTAAAGTTTAAATAACTGTTTTAGTTCTCACACCAGTCACATGACTGACCTGGAGTTTATTGTTTTAACCTAAACTCTGGGTGCCCCTATTTTCCGCACGGGCAGCTAGTAGTTTTGGTTTTGCAGATTTATATTCACAGGATCCTGGTTTACAGCTGGAATGATATCCGGAAAGCTCTGTATCCGTATATCGCCTTCAGTTGTGCTTTGTATTATTTTCCGCTGCTATGTAATTTATTGTAATCTCTGATATTTATCGAATGTAATTTATTCAATTATACTCTGTATATTCTTGTATCTGATGGAATTGTTGTAATAACAATGAAATGTTCTTCCGTCTGCGTTCTATTTTGTCCTGTTCTCAACGATCAGGGGTTTCGAACGGTCTAGATCAGTTTAACGACTGATTCAGATCGAGCGAAATTCCAGGCCGTCACATTTGGTATCAGAGCTTTGGTTTACAGAGCTCGAGAACAAGACACATTAGAACCATACGAAAGAATTCATCAGATATTGGATTAGTAATATCCAATTAGAATGACTCGTTAGAGATAGGATCAGTAGTATCCTAGAACGAGTGTGAAGAGTATATTTTTCAAATGGAAAACAATTTTGTTTTGAAATTCAAATCACTTTATACGTATTTGATTATTTATTTATTTTGAATTGGGCAATCAAGTATATAAAGGTTTTGCATATACGCGTCATGAACGTATATTCGAAGTTTTAATATATTGGATAGATATAGAATCACACTCTAGTCGCCCGGAGATGGTACTGATGATAGCACGTGCATCATCAGTATTTATGTTCGTGTTTCGAAGGTGTGTTTTCTATATATTTCCATTAGACTGGTGTGAGAACCAAAACTAATATAGTTAGAACACATTGTTGTGAATTGGCATCAAAAACATGATTTTATGTATATGTATCAAATTTATGAATTTGAAACTCTAATTCACTAATTGATTGATGTTTGTGTTGTTTGTTCATTTGTTTGATAATTTTGAACCATTTAGCCTAATTGAATCAAATATTGAATTATATTGAAAATTGGTTGCATTTGCTTGCATATACATATACTTACATTGAACAGGTCATAGCAAGGAGGCTAGAGCCGAAGAATAAAATTTGTTTGCCCGACAAATAGGTACATGTTTACTACATCATTTACTGTTTTGTTTGGGTGATGATGATTTTATGAGCCTATTGGCTAGCCACTTGGCTTTTTCTTTTTCTTTTTGAGATTAGAAGGATCGGGGAAGCTATTTGAAATTCCCCGATGCTCCCGGTGCAGGGGAGGTTATGGCGAAATTTTTCGAAAATTTAGGGTGTTTGCCAAATTTTTGGAAATTTGAAAATTCTCAGAAACTGAAAAGTTGGAGAATGGAAGCCAGATTGAATATAGAGATGAATAATCAAACCACTTTCGACTTTGTTCCTTTTCGGGGATGAAAAGTTTTAAGTGGGGGAGATTGTAATAACCCGGAAAATCTGGGCCAGTTTAAAATTTTTATTTTGGCGATTTTAGCGAATTTTGAATATTTAAAATAGTTTATTTTAAATAATATCGACGAGAAATTTATTTTCAATATAATTAGAACGTATATATTATATACGTCGTCGTTAGAATATAAATATTTATATATAATTATAAATAGAATTGGAAATGGCGCGGTAGTTCGATAATTCGATTTCAAACTTCAATTGAATGTACCGGGTGCAAAACAATCCGGATTTTAGCGAAACCAAAAACAATAGGATCTAATTGATGATATCTTTCCAACGAATCCGAAAAATCGAAATTTCATAGCGGGAATCAAAAGATATGTCCAGTTGAAAATTCTGAATAGTCGCTATGGAATTCAGGCCCTTAAAAATGGAAATTTTGCAAACGACCTCGGATTTCGACGAAACCACTTTTGTTGGGTCCGCAGTGTCAAATTATTGCTAGATTCCAAATTTCATAATTTTTTGAATCAATATGTGAGCGTGGCAAAGGAAAACGCGTTTGACCAGTTTCAGTTGATTTTAATCGACTGGAAATTGGCCATTTTTCAAACGGTCTCAGAATTCGATGAAACTAGTTTTGTTAGGACCGTATCGTCAATACGAAGCTAGAAAATATTTTTCTGGAATTTTTCTAGTTAGTATGTGACCCCAGTAATTCGAAATGTACGTTTAAAATTCAATATAATGATTTAAATGAAAATTCAACGGAAACTGATCAAAACAATCGAATCAGCTTGCGATACATATCCCATTGTGTTCGGAACGGGGGTAAAACGCTATGGACGACAGGCGGTGGACCTCGTTTAGGGGTCGTATGTAAAAGTCAACTTTTTAGAAAATAAAATAATTAAATAATAAAAATAAAATAAATAAAAACCCCTTTCTTCCCCTTAATCTCGTTCTGCCCCCCCCCCCCCGATTAAGTTCATTCAACAGAAATCAAAAAAAAAAGGGGAGACGACGGAAAGGGGGGGGAACCCTGTCGCTGCCGCCAGGGGCTGGCGCACCCCCCCCCCCCCAGTCGATCGCCGCCACCTCGCTCGAGACCCCCCACCCCCCAGCGGCGCCGCGAGCCACCCAGACCCCCCCTATCGCGAAGCAGCCTCCCCCCCAGTTTCGAACCCACCACAACCGACGTCCTCCTCCCCCCCCCCCCCCAGACCCGATTCGAACCCCCCCTCCTCGAAGGAATCGCGACGAAAACAGCCCCCCGCTGTAAGTTCTTGACCCATTTTATTTTCATTTTGATTTCTACTTTATTTTGATTTTTAGTTTATTAGTTTATTTAAATCACAAAAGTTTAGATTTTTAAAATGCTAAAGTTTAGATTTTTAAAATAGAAAAGATGAGATTTTTCATATGGAAAAGATGTAGATTTCTATTATGAAACTATCGAAATAAAAATACGATTTTTATCGAGGTAAAAATATGATTTTTATCATATGAATAAAAATATAATCTTTACTATATAGAAGATATAAAAATATAATTTTTATATAGTATAGATAATAAAAATATGATTTTTATATTTTTAAAGTAATAAAAATATGATTTTTATATTTTTAAAGTATTAAAAATATAATCTTTACTATATAGATGTAAAAATATGATTTTTGGTTAGGTAGAGAGTTAAAAATATAATTTTTACATGATAGGAATATTAAAAATATCATCTTTATATGTGTAGAAAAATAAAAATGAGATTTTTGTAAAGATGAAATCTTTAAATTTGAAAAGGCGAAGTCTATGTTTTTATAAAGGCGAAATCTTTATTTTAGAAAAGGCGAAATCTTTATATGGAAAATAGCGTGATAAAAATATAATTTTTATCTATATAACATAGTAGTAAAAATTCGATTTTTATATATTGAATAACGGAACAAAAATTCGATTTTTAAATGTAGGAAGCGATTATAAAAATATGATTTTTATTTTAAAGACATCAGCAAATATAAAAATGTGTGATTTTTATATATGTAGTGGCTACGGGCAACGAAGATGACGAAGATGCGATAGCGATGAAGATTTCTATCAATGAAGTGCCGTGGAGCTAGGATAGCTATCTGTGAGAATTTCTCACCTTTCAATTTCATTTCTATTTATATATATATACTAGGATGCAGACGGTGCTTAGTAGCACCCGACACAATCATCCACAGACCATGGACTTGTTTGTTTGATTGCATAGATTAGTTAGATGATTTGATTTGAATTTGAATTGTTTGGTGAAATGAATGGATTTGATTGATGTGTGAATGGCGTGGGCCTTCACTAGACCGGGGATAAGGCTAGGCCTTGTCCTGTTTCTAGTATCGTGTCGTTATGCCGCCGAAATTTTCTAAAATATGTTAGAAAAATAAGGATATCATTTTATTTAAAGAATGAACTGAATAGAAATTCATATGTTAAAATAAAATGTTTTATCGTTAAAAATATAATTTTTAACGTGAATATGAATATAGTAAATGTGAATAAATAAATATTCATTTACAAACCGGATGGTTTGTTTATGTACACCTATTTGAAGGACATTGATTGGGTCGATAAATATTACACATCGCCCAACTGCACGAATAAAATATGCGTTTGATTGTTTGAAACCCCACACGGGTGTTGGGATGAAATATGAAGTCCACTCATCCTGATTGATTAAATATGTCGATCGATAGATTGACAGGCTGTATAAGCGTTAGATATCTATATTTGATGCTAATACAGTGTAGTGCACTTTGGTTGATGGTTGATTATTTTTCAATGCTATTATATACATGTGTTGTATGAAAATCCATATAATTAAATTTATATGGTGATTGATTGGGCCTCATTCCCATTTAGAAAATAAAGGACAATATAAAATAAAGGTTCATGTGTTGACTGTACTCATCCGTTGAGATTAGTCATGTGTTGAACGAAATATTTTAATAATAAAATTTGCATCTTTATCAATATAAAATAAAGGTTCATGTGTTGACTGTACTCATCCGTTGAGATTAGTCATGTGTTGAACGAAATATTTTAATAATAAAATTTGCATCTTTATCAATATAAAATAAAGGTTCATGTGTTGACTGTACTCATCCGTTGAGATTAGTCATGTGTTGAACGAAATATTTTAATAATAAAATTTGCATCTTTATCAATATAAAATAAAGGTTCATGTGTTGACTGTACTCATCCGTTGAGATTAGTCATGTGTTGAACGAAATATTTTAATAATAAAATTTGCATCTTTATCAATATAAAATAAAGGTTCATGTGTTGACTGTACTCATCCGTTGAGATTAGTCATGTGTTGAACGAAATATTTTAATAATAAAATTTACATCTTTTTCAATATAAAATAAAGGTTCATGTGTTGACTGTACTCATCCGTTGAGATTAGTCATGTGTTGAACAATATATTTGAAATAGAATATTTGAAAGTAGAATTATATGAAGCCGTGTTGATTAGAGATGCGCCATTTTGACGTGAACGATGTTTATATAGATTTTATTCATTTTAAAATGAATATTGAAAAGTGATTTCGAAATCGCATATTTTGAAATGAAATTTGAATCAAATTGAATAGGAAACGAATTCGAATTGAATTCGAATTGAATATAAAACGAATTTGATTTCAATTGAATATATAACGAATTTGATTTGAATAGAAAACCAATTTGAATTGAATCGAATAGAAACCAATTTGAATTGAATCAAATAGAAAACCAATTTGAATTGAATCGAATAGAAAACCAATTTGAATTGAATCGAATAGAAAACCAATTTGAATTGAATCGAATAGAAAACCAATTTGAATTGAATCAAATAGAAAACCAATTTGAATTGAATCGAATAGAAAACGACTTTGAAATTGAATTGAATTGAAAACGAATTCAAATTGAATTGAAAGCGAATTGAAATGAATTCAAATTGAATTGAAATTTGAATTGAATTCAAATAAATTTTAAAACGGATTTATAGGGAAGGATTCAATTTTTCTTTGGATTGAAATGGAAGTTGAAATTGTTTTTGAAACGAATTTAAAACTATTTATATAATTCGTTTTAAATAGAAATCGACGTAATATATATTATATATATTATATATATAATATAATGGCCTGAATAGAACGCGCCGCGCCGCGGCAGTTCGTGAATTTCGACCCTTTATTTCAAACGGACATTATGGGAGATCCGACCGTCGGATTCTCGTAAAACCGGAACCGTTGGGTTCGTATCGAAAAGAGCTTTCTAACGAATATTAGAAATTTGAAATCTAACGGTTGGATTTGGAGATACGTCCAAATCAAATTCAGAAAAGGTCGCTGTAAGTGCAGTTCGATGGCCATTGTTGGAAATCGACTGTACGGGCCTTGATAAAATTATTAAAAATAGTAATAATTTATGTAAAATCATAAGAAATGATTTGGGAAGAATTGGGATGAAAAACTCCATATTTGAAAAGATAAAAATAGATTTTTATCGAAATGAACTAGTTTGAACTCAATTTAAAACCCGGGTTTTTATTTTTAAATAAATAAATTAGATTTAAAAAGGGGTTTTAAATAATCGGAATTTCTAACATATAACGATTGGATTTGAAATGGGTTTATCGTGAACTGTGTTTTAAATAACACTAGTTCTTTAACCCGACAACAAATAGAATGTGAAATGGGTTTATCGTGAACTGTGTTTTAAATAACACTAGTTCTTTAACCCGATAACAAATAGAATGTGATTTGGGTTTGTCGTGAACTGTGTTTTAAATAACACCTAGTTCTTTAACCCAGTAAAAGGAGTTTTAACGAATATGCAATTAGATTGAAATATGAATTGATAATCTAAATTATCAAATTTAGAAAATGAGCGAGAATGGAGTATTACCAGTTTTTCTCCAAAGCGATAGATAAATCTTTAATTAGATTTGAACGTGAAATGGTAATTAATTTTACCAATAACACCATGGTGTTAGATATGGAGTATTACCAGTTTTGCTTCATGGGATGAATAAGTTGGGATTGGGAAATAAAATGAATAATTACTTCGGTGTGGTTCGCTAATCTCGACTAGTTCAGAAAACCATAATTTGGTTTGAAATGACATCCAAAGGAAGATTAAAAGATAAATTTTAAAGAATTTATCTTGGATAAAATTAATGGGAACCTTTCCCTATGAATATTCTGAATTGGAATGAGGCGTATGTTGTGTTTGTGTAACATTTGTTTTTAATATACGCGGGTCGTTCGGAAAGTCCGGGTTTATACCCATTCTGAATGATCGATTCGACGATAAGTCGAAGATGAAGACGGTGGTCGAAGACCGGAAGTCTTCACATCGTTTGGATAATTACTGGCGATCCTGATTGGGCTGTACACCCAAGAGGATGGAAATAGTTGGTGGTCGTCCAGACGTACTTGGAGATGGATGGATATGCGAGGAAAGTGCCTCCGGTTTCGTTCAGACCCAGAACGAACTTGAAAATGGATTATGTGTCTGACAATGGATTTTATTCTGTGTTGATTGATTTCAGTTAAATATATATCTGTTTGGCGGCGGAGAATTTATTCTCTTGCTTAACGCCCTTCTCTGAGACGTACGAGCTTAGAGGTTATATATCGATAGATATCAATCGCACGGCATGAATTGCCTGTGTGGCATGCTGAGTTGCATGGATCAAGGCTTCTGTTGAAAAGCAAAGTCTTGTGGTTGATGATCAAAGCACGCCTACGTGGCAGCTTTGTGTATAACGTGTATTCGCGAGCCTCACACCTCGGTATGAGTCAAAAACGGGATACAGACTACAGGGAGAGCACGGCGTTTCTTTCTAGCTTTGGTGGTGTCAGTGACTTACCAGCCCTGACATTTATATACTTTTCACCTATGTGGTTGTTGGAATGCGAGGCGCCTCGATTATAGGTCTGTAAGGACCGGGAAACGTGTGTTCAGGAATACTAATCCTCTAACGTAAGTGAGGACCGGCCCTGAAGCATCCAAGGGTTGCCCAGAGTGCGTAGCCCTGGGACATTTGCTAGAGTGTCTCGAGCGCGGAGAGGAGCTTGCCCCTTGCCTCGACTCATGACGGAAATCCAATTTTCAATACGTGTATTGCGGTTTTAATTGTAGAACTAGTATGGCGACATGATATATGGTACCCATGTCGTCTATGATTTATATTTATGATTGAAATTGTTTTGACACTATACACTTATTATAGTATCAAATGATTTGTTTTAAACGTACCAAGCATTTTTGGCTATTATAAGGGAAAACCCTATCCTCCGGCTTGCGTTGCATTGTGTGATGGGACCTGGGTCTTATAATAGCTTCATTTTTCGAAAAAGCATTGCGCTGTTTATTCTATGCACTGGTATTCTTGGGAGGAAACCCGTTCCGTGATATACGGCGTGGTCCCTTGAATTACTCTCTTTTAAAGTAAAGTTTAAATAACTGTTTTAGTTCTCACACCAGTCACATGACTGACCTGGAGTTTATTGTTTTAACCTAAACTCTGGGTGCCCCTATTTTCCGCACGGGCAGCTAGTAGTTTTGGTTTTGCAGATTTATATTCACAGGATCCTGGTTTACAGCTGGAATGATATCCGGAAAGCTCTGTATCCGTATATCGCCTTCAGTTGTGCTTTGTATTATTTTCCGCTGCTATGTAATTTATTGTAATCTCTGATATTTATCGAATGTAATTTATTCAATTATACTCTGTATATTCTTGTATCTGATGGAATTGTTGTAATAACAATGAAATGTTCTTCCGTCTGCGTTCTATTTTGTCCTGTTCTCAACGATCAGGGGTTTCGAACGGTCTAGATCGGTTTAACGACTAATTCAGATCGAGCGAAATTCCAGGCCGTCACACCCCTCTTCCACAAACCATGGACGATATTTATTGGTTGTGATTGGTGTGAAAATTGGTTGATAGTGAATGGTTGATTAGAATTGTTTGTGGTTGAAATTGATTGATTGTGGTCGAAAAATACCCGTTTGTGGTTGAGAATTATTTGGTTGATACCACATAGGATTAGTTTGTGGAAAAGAAAAATAAACATGCTCGTCTGCGTACGAATTAGATGCATGAAATCCCCATTGTCAAAAGCTGCGAGTGATCGACGCTAATCTATGAATTAGAAAAGCGCGATATTTAAATTAAATTACTGCAAGCGCACAGGTGTGTAGCATACAGGTCGAACACAGGGAGGTAAATTAAAATCAAATTATTTATCTAATCTCTTGGGCGAGTTAGACGAAGCCTGGAGATTTTGTTGAAATAAAAACAAATTGAAATTGCGAACTTAGGATTATCGTTGAATCTAATCAACGATTAATCACTAAAGAAAGTAAATTGCAAAACAAGAACAACAATGCAGAAAATAAAAGTGCAGAATAAGAAGAACAACAAAAAAATAAAATTAGGATTGTCGTTGAAACTAATCAAACGACTAATCACTAATGAAACAAATGTAAAATACAACTAGTACTCTACCGAATCTAATCGAGTAGATGACACTAGTTGCTAAAAAAATACTAGAAAATAAAAGAAGAAGAAGAAGAAGAAGAATAATTTTTATTAGATTAATGGAATACAGAAAATGAGATGGTGGCTACAATGACATTACAAGGGTATTTATAGGATAGATAGGCAAACCCTAACCCTAATACAATGATAGATGGGCCTTAGGGAATTCACAAAAGAGTTTACAATGAGAGTTTCAAATGGGCCTTAGTTTAATCTATTAAATTTTTGGCCTTTCTTCTTTTCCTCTTGGTTCTTTGACAAGCTTCCCTTGATTTGAGAAATTCTTGGTCTTTCTACCAATCATTTTCTTGTCCAACAGCAACTAGATGTGAGATCTTCATCTACAATTCTTCAACATGTAAATATATACCAATTTGATCTCCATTTCTCTATTTTTCTGGTTGCATGCGGGCTGGGTTGGAATATCTGTAAAAGTAACAAAACAATACCCAAGTAATATTTATTTATATACAAAAGGTAAGAAATAAGAGCATAAAATAAACACATTTCTATGTTAATCAGCGAGGCTTTAAGGTAGAGCGAGGAGCCGTACTAGGGACGGTCCCGGTTTTAACTACCCTGCCGTTATGCTGTCGAAATTTTCTGAAATATTTCTGTGTTTGATTTAAATTCATGTGCTGAATGTTGAAATAATATTCATGTGTTGAATGTTGAAATTAAATTCATGTGTTGAATGTTGAAATAATATTGATGTGTTGAATGTTGAAATTAAATTCATGTGTTGAATGGAGTTCGTGTATTGAATAAATTCTTCGAAAAATAAAAATCACATTTTTATTATATATATAAACTGTATAAAATAATCGTGTTTTGAAATAAATTGCTTTGCAATAAAAATCACATTTTTATTATATATATAAACTATAAAAAATAATCGTGTTTTGAAATAAATTGTTTTGCAATAAAAATCACATTTTTACTATATATATGGAGTATAGAAAATATTTATGTGTTGAATGTTGAAACAATATTCATGTGTTGAATGTTGAAACGAAATTCATGTGTTGAATAGAAATTCAAGTCTTGAATAGAAATTCCTATGTGGAAATAAAATAAACAAAATTCATGTGTTGAAATAAATATCTGTTGGATAAAAATGTCGTTTCTATCAAATATGTGAAGTGAAAATGGTTTTGAAATCGAAAAATTGATTATATTTATATATATATATATATATATATATATATATAATTAAAATATACCAAATTACGAAGCTGCAGTTCGTGTTTTGAAACCGTGATTTCAAACGATTAGTTTGGGAGATCCGAGCATCGGATTTTCCCGAAGCCGAAACCGTTGTGTTCGCTTTGGAAATATCTTTCCAACGATACCCACTTTGTGAAAATCCAACGGTTGGATTGTCTGTAATGTTTAATTCAAAGCTAAAGAAAAAAAGCGCCAGAATCGATTATATATATATATATATATAATTAAATTAAATTGAATAACGATGCTGAAGTTTGTATTTTGAAATCGGAACTTCAAACGAGTGTATCGGGAGATCCGACCGTCAGATTTTCCCAAAACTAAAACCGTTGGATTCGTTTTGAAAAGATCTTTCTAATGATATGAAATTTGTGAAGATCCAATGGTTATATTTTCAGATATGTGTAAATCAAGTCTGAAGAAAAACAGCACCACGGCCGCGTTATGGCCTGAAGCGTCATTTGAATGAAATAGCTATTTTTAAGTAAATAAAAATAGCAATAAATCGTGATAAAATATTATAAATGATATGGAATGGAAATAAACCGAATTTACCCAGTTTAGTGGATATTTGATGATTGAATGTGTTTGGCGTGAATTGTTGTCGAATAATTTAACCATTGAAATGAATTAATTTAAATTCTAAATATACGTGAATTATTTGAAAAGGCTGAATTAAATCTCATTTCAAATAATTGATCGGCGGTAAGAAGTCGATTATGAAGACGGTGGTTGAAGACCGGAGATCTTCACCTCGGTTGGATGATAACTGATGTCTTGATTGGGAGGCATCCCGAAATATAGATAATAAGTGGTGATCGTCCAGACGTACGTGGAGATCGATGGGTATGCGAGGTATATAGTGCCTCCGGTTTCGTTCAGACCCAGAACGAATGTGTAAATGGACTGTGTGTCTGACATTGGATTTTGTTCTGCGCTGATTGATCTCTATTAAATATATATCTGTTTGGCAGCGGAGAATTTATTCTCTTGCTTAACGCTCTTCTCTGAGACGTACGAGCTCAGAGGTTATATATCGATAGAAATCATTCGCATAGAGTGAATTTCCTGTATGGCATGCCTAAGTGGCAAATGATCAAGGCTTCTGTTGAAAAGCAAAGTCTTGTGGTTGATGATCAAAGCACAGCCTGTGTGGCATAGCTTTGTGTATAACGTGAATTCGCGAGCCTCACACCCCGGTATGAGCCCAAAACGGGAGAGGACCTCAGGGAGGACATGCGTTTCTTTCTAGCTAGAGGTGGTGTCAGTGCTTAAACTGGCTGACATATATATTATTTTCACCTGTGTGGTTATTGCTGTTGCGAGGCGCCTCGGATATATCAGTGACTATGTGAAGCCGATGGAGTCATTCGTTGGCTCATTTACGCCCCAAAGGGCTGGGAAACGCAGTGTTCAAGCATTTTAGTCCACATCGGTGGACTGGGCCTGTCGCTCCAAAGGCTTGACTGAGTACTTGCCTAAGACATGGGCTAGATTGTCTCGAATTCGGTAAGGACTATCTTTTGCCTTGTTTCATGACAGAAACCCAATTTCCAAATACGACATCATGCGGTTTTGATTGTATATATATATATGGCGACATGACATATGGTACTCATGCCGTCTGTGATTGATAGTTATGATTGAAATTGTTTTCGAAACATATAAACACTAGTAGTAATATCAAATTCTTTTGTTTTATTCGTATCAAGCATATTTTGGCTATTATATGGTAAAACTCTATCCTCCGGTTTGCGTTGCATTGTTTGATGGGAATTGAGTCTTATAATGGCTTCATTTTTACAAAAAGCACTGCGATGTTTAAAAGATTTACTTGTTTTAAAGCACTGCAATCCAATGGAGTAAACCCTTTCCGCGAAAGTGGCATGGTCCTGTGATTAACTATATTATAAAATGTGTTAATTAGATTTCTCATACCAGTCCCATGACTGACTCGTGGTTTGTTTCACTTGCAAACTCGGGTGCACCTGTTTCTACACGGGCAGCCTGGTATTCAGGTTTTAGCAGGCTCTTTCTGGATAGCTGGAGCTAAAGACAGATTCTATCATTTATCTCTTTTTATGCTGTTCAGCTCATATTGTACATATTATGTTTGTTTTCCGCTGTAGACATTTATGTATAGCTGAACTGTATTTGTACTAAGTATGATCCTGTATACTGTGTAACTCTGATGATGTTTATCCAGTGTATTATTTGTACATTATTTGGTGTATTTATTTATTTATTTATGTTCTGCTATTATCTGTTTATGTGTTATATTCCAAAGATTACCCTTGCCACCATCGTATGGGGTTTTGGGGTCGTCACAACGTGGTATCAGAGCTCGAGTGACCCTTTAGCCTTAGAATCCCATGGTTATCAATCTGGAAACTCAAGTGTTTGCTTCTCTATATTCTTTCTCTGATCCTCTGAATGAAGTGATCATCCTTCTGAAGAGCAGATATTTTATCAATCAATGAAGTCGTAATAATAAAACTGGCGATCATTACATTCTTTCTACTTAGCGCATCGGCCACAACATTGGCTTTCCCTGGAGTGTACAAAATCTCAAACTCGTATGCTGCAAGGAACTCTAGCCAACGTTGCTGCCTCAGATTCAAGTCTTTCTGGATGAACAGATACTTTAGCGACTGATGATCTGTAAATAGTTCGAATTGTCACCCAAAAGATAGTGCCTCTAGATTTTCAAAGCAAATACAATGGCTAACAACTCAAGATCATGAGTAACGTAGTTTTTCTCATGCGGCTTCAGCTGACGGCTAGCATAAGCAACCACTTGACCTCTCTACATTAATACTGCACCAAGGCCCTCTCTAGAGGCATCTGTCCAGACTTTCAAGTCTTGATTGACATCGATAATCGTTAACACTGGAGTCGTTGTTAATCTGACTTTTAACTTCTGAAAAGCCTCCTCACATTCTGGAGTCAACTTGAATTTTGTGTGCTTCTTAGTAAGCTTTGTTAAGTAACTAGATATCTTCGAAAAATCTTTAACGAACTTCCGGTAATAACTAGCCAATCCAAGAAAACTTCGGACTTCTGTGGGAGTACTAGGCTTTTTCCAATTTTGAATAGCGGTGATTTTACTTGGATCCACAGCAATTCCGTCTTTTGAGATGACGTGGCCAAGAAACTTTACTTCATTTTGCCAGAATATACATTTGGAAAGTTTGGCCTTCAATACATTCCTTCTCGGAATTTCTAGAATTTGTTCCAAATGTTTTTCATGTTCGGCTTTCGAGTTATATAAGCGTTGTACACCTCATGTATAAGCGTTGTATAAGTTGTATGTTCGATGTATAAGTTATATATGCGTTGTAAAAATTATATATGCGTTGAAATAAGTTGAAAAGAATTGAAGTGAATTGAAATATATTTATATACGAATATATATATACACACACACTCCCCTCGTCCACAGACCATGGACGATATATATTGGTTGTGATATTGTTTGGATTGGTTGATGTGAAATTTGGTGAATACCATGAATGGTTGATTGGAAATGATTGATTGTGATTGAAATCCCAATAGGATTAGTATATGGGAAAATTTGCCTGCGTGCGAACTAGATAATGAAAATCCCCATTGTCAAAAAACCGCGAGGTTTTAAGGTAGAGCGAGGAGCCGTGTAATGACCCGCATTGTCAGAGGTATTATAATTAATTTAGTTAATTATTTAAAATAGTGATTTAGGGAATTAAATCGTAGTTTAATTAATTATAGTGAATATTTAATTAATTTAAATAATAGAGTAATATATTTAATTCAGAAATAATCAAAAATATTGGAAATCACAATACTCTGTGAACGTGGTCATCCCTAAGACTTAGTTCAGCTTAGAGTTGGGTTATATTGACAAATATATTCAATCGACGTCAGTTTGAACGTAGAATTATAATATAATTAAAATAGAGCTTAGAACGACGCGGCAGTTCGCAATTTGGCGAGTCGAACTTCAACTGGATATACAGGGTTCGTTTTAAATCGGATTTCTGTGAAGCAAGAAACGTGTGGAGTTGGTGAAGTATATCTTTCTAGTGGAAGAGAAATATCGGGATTTCGTCGTGTAGATTTTGAGTTACGTCCAAATCAAATTCTCAGAAATGCAGCGCCCTGACCATAACGATTTAATTATATTTTATATAAGGATTTAAATAGAAATCGAACATCGATATAACTCTGGCAATGTAATATCGATTTGTAAATACATATAGGAATATTCTGGAGCTGTACGGTATTCCATGTGAATATATACGATAATATTTAAATATTAAATATAAAATTTAATTATATTATTTATATATTTAAATAAGCTATTTAGAGCTTTAAAAATAGCCAATTATGCAAACGAAGTCGAAATTCGACGAAACCAGTTTCGTTGGGACCGTAATGTCAAACTCTAGCTGCATGTCTAGTTTGGTGATTTTTGGGTGTCATGTATGATCATGCGAAATTTTAGAAGGCAAATACAATATAAAAATCAATATAAAAATATTATTTTTATTCCTATAAATAGCCTCACATTAGTCTAAACCTAATTTGGAACTCAGGAAAAATTGCGCCGCCCCTTCTAAACTTTCCAGCGAAACAAAAACGTGAAAATAACCTCTTCAAAAATCCACACAAACCCGAATAAAATCTTATAAATCATGGAGTGTATATATTCTTGATCAGTGAGTGTTGCTCGTCATTTCTATGGGGGTTTCAATGGGTTTGATTTCCTTTTCGTGTGGGTATGTTTTCCACAGTAAACTAGGGTTGGGATTATGGTGAAATCGAGGCAATCGTTCAAGTTTTGGGTGTTGTTTTCGGGATCTAGGGATAATTCCGCACCTGCTATACAAGTTCGGGGGGATTCGGTGGCGATGAACATCGATAAGAGTGCTGGGCAGTGCGTATCGGAGACAGTACTTCGACGCGGCTCCAGCTGGTGCGAGCTCATTCCTTGGGGGTCGGAGATGTAGAGTCTGGGAAGAGGATTGGAGCGATGGTTTTGGTTGCGAGAACGATGGTGAGCTGAGAAAGAACGAGGCTTGATTAAACTAGAAGATGGTATGTTTTATTCCTGGAGCTGGAATAGCATCGGGGAAGAACCGAAGAAGGCAGGGAGATGGGCCGTGGGTTTAAAAGGGGATTGGGATGGTGTTGAAGGGGTGAGGCCCATTTTGGTTTGAATCTATTTTAATTCAACTTTAAACAATATACAAACTTCTATAATGTGTAACTTCGCCGTACGGTATCAGAATTGGACGAAACAAGTTGCGTTAGGATTGTATGGACGAGAGCTTCCCAATGGAACTGACTGGAAGTGGATTGGAGCTCGTTTGAATTTATGGCGAAATAAATTGTTTGATTCAAATCAAATAATAGTTTATCGTTCTTTAACGATGAACTGCCAAAGTGAGTAAAACTCACCAACTCTAAATAGTTCTATTTTTACAGTGTATTCTTAGAACTGTTAGATATTGTCTGTTTGACTGTGTGTTGACTGTTTGATTGAACTGCTAGTCAGTTAGTGGAAATTATAAATAAATATATATATATATATATATATGTGTGTGTGTGTGTGTGTATACCGTTAAATATTTATATGTTGATTCTGCTATCAGAATAATTAATATCAAAGTGAATTCGAAGTTAATTATATTGTCTAACATCTATGATGCAGGGAAACAGGTTGGAGGAATCCAGGTGGATTCCTCAACATTTATTTTACTGTGATTTATATATTGTGTTATATAATGTGATATATAATCTGACATTGATTTTGTGTGTTTGAACGATATTTATCGTTTCTATATGGGGTGTTAAATACCATAAGAAATACCATAACGTGGAAAAGGGACTTTCAAAGTATATTTTGAAAATAATTTATTTATATAAAATCAATGGATTTTATATTATAAAAGAAAAAGGATTTTGAATAAAAGAATTATATTTGTAAATCAAATAAATATAAGGGAATTATATTTGTAAATCAAATATAAGGGAAAGAATGTGTTAAACAGATATGGAGGGAAATATTTGTAAAACAAATATAGAAGGAAATATTTGTCAAACAAATAAGAAGAGAAATATTTGTAAACCATTTACAAATAAAATAGAATTATAAAGGAAATATTTGTAGAACATTTACAAATAGATTAAAAGGGATTATTTATTTATTTGGGAAATAAATAGAATTAGAATAAAGGAATATTTATTTGAGAAAATAAATAGAATAAAGGAAATATTTATTTAGAAAATAAATACGATATTATAAAAGGAGTTAGAATTAATCAGTTAGAGTTAAAGGAGTTAATCGAATATAATTTATTCGAATAGAGTTAAAGGAGTAAATCGAATATAGTTTATTTGAAAGGAATTAATCAGTTAGAGTTTACCAGTTAGAGGTAATCAAATAGAGTTAATCGATTAGAGTTAAAAACGAACTAGAGTTAATCGTATAGAGTTAAAGAAATATAGTTAAGCAAAATTAGAAACTGACTAGAATTAGTAAGTTGAATGGGTTCCTGAGTATCGATCTGATGTTGGTTTCGGCCTTCGGGGTTTATACTTAGGAAGTTATTCTCTTGTTAGTTTATAGTTAGAGTCTGATAGATGTGGAAGAATAGTGATACATAATTAAGCCATGGAAATGTTTTCCAGGGTTAATAACGTATATTTTCTAAACATAGAAAATGAGGAAATATATATATACATATGTTTGATGATTGATCGATATAATTATTATCTGGAAATAATATCGTTGTTTGCACACTTGTTTTTCTTTGATAGTTAAATCACAGACTATCAAAGTTTTGACCATTTTAACGTTGTTAATATGGAGAGACCGGTTGGATTATTATCCAAAGAACCACTCTGTATTGGCATAAGCGTTGCGAATCATATACGCCAAAGAAAATTGAAGACGGAGTAAAGTGCAAGGGCTATTGTATAAGTCTTAGATAACAGTGACTAAGATGGATATACTGAATAGTGCCTTCGGTTTGTCCAGTCCCAGGACAACTTGTATGAACGAAGGTCTGATAGAGTATATCTGGTAGATCACGTAAGTTGATCGTTTCAAACGTATTTACGTTGGTGGCGGAGGAATTCGTTTCTCTTAACTTATACCCGTGGTATTTTTAGGGAAATCAATTTGTGATTTGGCGGGTATGACAATGTGACATTTTAAGTGAATGAAGATGTGGTATGTGAAAAGATAAGCGTAGCTTCTAGCCTCACATCTGGTAAATGACAAAAATCGGGTGGGTAACATGGCTAAGTCGGTCGCACCGAAGTAGGGTGTATAATCACCAATCTAGAGAATATTCATTTGCTTCTTTAATCTATCAATGTTGTCCCATATATATATATATATACGGGAATGGTTGCTGATCCCAACCGTTGGTGATGTACATTCAATACACTCAAGCGAAATGAGTGGTCGGTCATGTGTGGCTGAGTTGCAAGATGTTCTTGTTGAACTCCAGTGTATCGTTCCTAGAGTACACTGATCGGAAGGTGGTTCCATACCTTGTCATAATTGGAAATCCATTTCCCAGTACGTGCTTACGGTTTTGATTGTATGCTATATATGTAGAACGTGAGATGAAAGCGTTACTGCTAGATGATTATTAACTGTAGTTGATAGACATTATTATAATATCAAAAGGTTTTGATATAAAGATATTTTGGATTCTCATAAGGGAAAAACCCGTTCCGTTATACGGCATGGTCTTATGAGATATCGTTTACTTGTTCAAACCGTTTAAAACTGTTTTACTCATACCAGTCCCATGACTGACCCGAAGTTTATTTTTTTTGTTTTCCCTAAACTCTTGGATGCCCAATTTTGTACGGGCAGTCAAGTAGCCAGGATTTTACAGATATACTTGGTGAGCTTGGAGCAGGAGGCTTCAAGATCATATAGCTATAGTTTATTTCAGCTGTGTTGTAAGTGTTGTACTCTGATAAGTGCTATTGTATACATAACTGTTATATTTCAAAGTTATGTTATCTACTATATGTTATTCATTCCACTATGAGGTTCGTGTTACTCTGATGTTGTGTTCTTCTTCTTCTTCTTCTTCTTCTATTCTAAGTTTCTATCTTATCTATCCTCACCCTCTAATTTCTTTCATTAATCATCTGCTATTTTTCGATGTTTGGTTAGTCATCATCGAGTTTATGGCGATAACCAAAGTCGCAAAAAACCAGGTCATTACAGTTGGTATCAGAGCTTAAGTTAAGAATTACCTTGGCTCTGTGGCGTGACTCGATAGAGATAGGGTTAGTAATACCTAGATTGAGTTAAGTGTATATATATACGAGAGAGCGTATTTGTTATTTGATATAAAAAATTGTTTTATATTGTGGGGATTCATTGGTTGAGTTGTTGATGGGTTCTGGTCGATCAGTTTGATCCACTGTATCGGTAGGAGTTTAAAAACACTCGAATACGATGGGTCGACACGATATGTTTTGAAAAGAGGGTAAATTAAAATATGTTCACCCAAGATATATCTTGATATAGAAAAAAAATATTGGAATTATAATATATTGGTTGTGATTATAATCAGATAAGATTATAAAGTGAAATGGTTATATATAACCAACCAGAATTCATATAAGTGGAATAAGATGAATTAAATCTGAATTTAAATCAGAGTGAGGAATTAAAATAAGGGAATTTTAAGTTCCTGGGAGATTTTGAAAATATTTTTCAATTTGAAATAAATATAGTATTGAACTCACCTTGATGACTGGAAAATAATTCCGAGGATGGATCGATACATCGTCGGTGTGATTTTGAGTTCCTAAGTGACGGATTACTACCAAGGATTTTGTTTTTGAATTGGTTTGAGAAAACAAGTGTTTAGAAATTCAAATGTTTTGAATTGGTATTGTAATTTTGAATTAATTTGAAATGAACCCAGGAATTTAAATTCTGGAATTAAAGTTTAACTAATGAAGTTAAATAGAATGAGATAGTAAAAGTGAATGAGAAATTTGAATTTAACTTGAACTAAGTTAATTAAAACTGGATGATTACAGGATAATCTGAATGAAATTAAGTTGATAAACTAAGAGTTGAAATTGGATATTGGAGTTTAAATGAAATTCGACTTAAGTATAAGCAAATGGTTTGAGTTGAGGATATAAACTAATCGAAATTAGATTAGTATGACATTGGAATATGTGGGTTGATAACAGGTGAATGTTGTAGAGATGATATGCCCGACAAAAAGGTACAAGTTTATATTTGATATAAGCATGAGATTTATGAGCCGAATTGGCAAGCCGTTTGGCTATTTGATTTTCTTTTGGGTTGAAGAAGGTCTAGAGAGGCGAGTTATGGTTTTATCGATAGGGCTGTACAAAGAAGGTTATAGCGAAATTTTCCGAAAATTTAAAGTGTTAGAAAATTTTCAGAATTTTTGAAAATTTTAGTTAGTCGGAATAAATAAATATTTTAGTCGATATTAATTGGTTCAGTTGAAATCAGAAATAAGGGGTAAACAAATCTTAGGAATTCCAATAGATATGGTCGTCCTCTAACTTAGCAATTTCGAGGACGAAATTATTTTAAGTGGGAAAGAATGTAATGACCCGCATTGTCAAAGGTATTATAATTAATTTAGTTAATTATTTAAAATAGCTATTTAGGGAATTAAATCGTCGTTTAATTAATTATAGTGAATATTTAATTAATTTAAATAATAGAGTAATATATTTAATTCAAAAATAATCAAAAATATTGGAAATCACAATACTCTGTGAACGGGGTCATCCCTAAGATTTAGTTTAGCTTAGAGTTGGGTTATATTGACGAATATATTCAATCGACGTCAGTTTGAACGTAGAATTATAATATAATTAAAATAGAGCTTGGAACGACGCGGTAGTTCGCTATTTGGCGAGTCGAACTTCAACTGGATATACAGGGTTCGTTTTAAATCGGATTTCTGTGAAACAAGAAACGTGCGGAGCTGGTGAAGTATATCTTTCTAGTGGAAGAGAAATATCGGGATTTCATCGTGTAGATTTTGTGTTACGTCCAAATCAAATTCTCAGAAATGCAGCGCCCTGACCATAACGATTTAATTATATTTTATATAAGGATTTAAATAAAAATCGAACATCGATATAACTCTGACGATGTAATATCGATTTGTTAATGCATACAGGAATATTCTGGAACTGTACGGTATTCCATGGGAATATATACGATAATATTTAAATTTTAAATATTAAATTTAATTATATTATTTATATATTTAAATAGGCTATTTAGAGCTTTAAAAATAGCCACTTGCGCAAACGAAGTCGGAATTCGACGAAACCAGTTTCGTTGGGACCGTAATGTCAAACTCTAGCTGCATGTCCAGTTTGGTGATTATTGGGTATCATGTATGATCATGCGAAATTTTAGAAGGCAAATACAATATCAAAATCAATATAAAAATATTATTTTTATTCCTATAAATAGCATCACATTAGTTTAAACCTAATTTGGAACTCAGGAAAAATTGCGCTGCTCCTTCTAAACTTTCCAGCGAAATAAAAACGTGAAAATATCCTCTTCAAAAATCCACACAAACCCGAATAAAATCCTATAAATCATGGAGTGTATATATTCTTGATCAGTGAGTGTTGCTCGTCATTTCTATGGGGGTTTCAATGGGTTCGATTTTCTTTTCGTGTGGGTATGTTTTCCACAGTAAACTAGGGTTGGGATTATGGTGAAATCGAAGCAATCGTTCAAGTTTTGGGTGTTGTTTTCGGGATCTAGGGATAATTCCGCACCTGCTATACAAGTTCGGGGGGATTCGGTGGCGATGAACATCAATAAGAGTGTTGGGCAGTGCGTATTGGAGATAGTACTTCGACGCGACTCCAACTGGTGCGAGCTCATTCCTTGGGGGTCGGAGATGTAGAGTCTGGGAAGAGGATTGGAGCGATGGTTTTGGTTGCGAGAACGATGGTGAGTTGAGAAAGAACGAGGCTTGATTAAACTAGAAGATGGTCTATTTTATTCCTGAAGCTGAAATAGCATCGGGGAAGAACCGAAGAAGGCAGGGAGATGGGTCGTGGGTTTAAAAGGGGATTGGGCTGGTGTTGAAGGGGTGAGGCCCATTTTGGTTTGAATCTATTTTAATTCAACTTTAAACAATATACAAACTTCTATAATGTGTAACTTCGCCGTACGGTATCAGAATTGGACGAAACAAGTTGCGTTAGGATCATATGGACGAGAGCTTCCCAATGGAACTGACTGGAAGTGGATTGGAGCTCGTTTGAATTTATGGTGAAATAAATTGTTTGATTCAAATTAAATAACAGTTTATCGTTCTTTAACGATGAACTGCCAAAGTGAGTAAAACTCACCAACTCTGAATAGTTCTATTTTTACAGTGTATTCTTAGAACTGTTAGATATTGTCTGTTTGAGTGTGTGTTGACTGTTTGATTGAACTGCTAGTCAGTTAGTGGAGATTATATATATATATATGTATATATATACCGTTAAGTATTTATATGTTGATTCTGCTATCAGAATAATTCATATCAAAGTGAATTCGATGTTAATTATATTGCCTAACATCTGTGATGCAGGGAAACAGGTTGGAGGAATCCAACTGGATTCCTCAACATTTATTTTACTATGATTTATATATTGTGTTATATAATGTGATATATAATCTGACTTTGATTTTGTGTGTTTGAACGATATTTATCGTGGCTATATGAGGTGTTAAATACCATAAGAAATACCAGAACGTGGAAAAGGGATTCTCAAAGTATATTTTGAAAATAATTTATTTATATAAAATCAATGGATTTTATATTATAAAAGAAAAAGGATTTTGAATAAAAGAATTATATTTGTAAATCAAATATAAGGGAATTATATTTGTAAATCAAATATAAGGGAAAGAATGTGTTAAACAGATATAGAGGGAAATATTTGTAAACAAGTATAGAAAGAAATATTTGTCAAACAAATAAGAAGAGAAATATTTGTAAACGATTTACAAATAAAATAGAATTAAAAAGGAAATATTTGTAGAGCATTTACAAATAGATTAAAAGGGATTATTTATTTATTTAGGAAATAAATAGAATTAGAATAAAGGAATATTTATTTGAGAAAATAAATCGAATAAAGGAAATATTTATTTAGAAAATAAATACGATATTATAAAAGGAGTTAGAATTAATCAGTTAGAGTTAAAGGAGTTAATCGAATATAATTTATTCGAATAGATTTAAAGGAGTAAATCGAATATAGTTTATTTGAAAGGAATTAATCAGTTAGAGTTTACCAGTTAGAGGTAATCAAATAGAGTTAATCGATTAGAGTTAAAAATGAACTAGAGTTAATCGTATAGAGTTAAAGAAATAGAGTTAAGCAAAATTAGAAACTGACTAGAATTAGTAAGTTGAATGGGTTCCTGAGTATCGATCTGATGTTGGTTTCGGCCTTCGGGGTTTATACTTAGGAAGTTATTCTCTTGTTAGTTTATAGTTAGAGTCTGATAGATGTGGAAGAATAGTGATACATAATTAAGCCATGGAAATGTTTTCCAGTGTTAATAACGTATATTTTCTAAACATAGAAAATGAGGAAATATATATATACATATGTTTGATGATTGATCGATATAATTTCCATCTAGAAATAATATCGTTGTTTGCACACTTGTTTTTCTTTGATAGTTAAATCACAGACTATCAAAGTTTTGACCATTTTAACGTTGTTAATATGGAGAGACCGGTTGGATTATTATCCAAAGAACCACTCTGTATTGGCATAAGCGTTGCGAATCATATATGCCAAAGAAAATTGAAGACGGAGTAAAGTGCAAGGGCTATTGTATAAGTCTTAGATAACAGTGACTAAGATGGATATACTGAATAGTGCCTTCGGTTTGTCGAGTCCCAGGACAACTTGTATGAACGAAGGTCTGACAGAGTATATCTGGTAGATCACGTAAGTTGATCGTTTCAAACGTATTTACGTTGGTGGCGGAGGAATTCGTTTCTCTTAGCTTATACCCGTAGTATTTTTGGGGAAATCAATTTGTGATTTGGCGGGTATGACTATGTGACATTCTAAGTGAATGAAGACGTGGTATGTGAAAAGATAAGCCTAGCTTCTAGCCTCACATCTGGTAAATGACAAAAATCGGGCGGGCTGCATGGCTAAGTCGGTCGCACCGAAGTAGGGTGTATAATCACCAATCTAGAGAATATTCATTTGCTTCTTTAATCTATCAATGTTGTCCCATATATATATACGGGAACGGTTGCTGATCCCAACCGTTGGTTATGTACATTCGATACACTCAAGCGAAATGAGTGGTCGGTCATGTGTGGCCGGGTTGCAAGATGTTCTTGTTGAACCCAGTGTATTCCTCTCTAGAGGTACACTAGCGAAAGGTGGTTCCATACCTTGTCATAGTTGGAAATCCATTTCCCAATACGTGCTTGCGGTTTTGATTGTATACTATATATGTAGAACGTGAGATGAAAGCGTTACTGCTAGATGATTATTATATTGTGGTTGATAGACATTATTATAATATCAAATGGTTTTGATATAAAGATATTTTGAATTCTCATAAGGGAAAAACCCATTCCGTTATACGGCGTGGTCTTTTGAGATATCGTTTACTTGTTCAAACTGTTTAAAACTGTTTTACTCGTACCAGTCCCATGACTGACCCAATGTTTATTTTGTTTTGTTTTCCCTAAACTCTTGGGTGCCCAATTTTGTACGGGCAGTCAAGTAGTCAGGATTTTACAGATATACTTGGATAGCTTGGAGCAGGAAGCTTCAAGATCATATAGCTATAGTTTATTTCTGCTGTGTTGTAAGTGTTGTACTCTGATAAGTGCTATTGTATACATAACTGTTATATTTCAAAGTTATGTTATCTATTATATGTTATTCGTTCCGCTGTGAGGTTCGTGTTACTCTGATGTTGTGTTCTTCTTCTTCTTCTATTCTAAGTTTCTATCTTATCTATCCTCACCCTCTAATTTCTTTCTTTAATCATCCGCTATTTTTCGACGTTTGGTTAGTCATCATCGAGTTTATGGCGATAACCAAAGTCGCAAAAATCCGGGTAATTACAAGCCGTACTAGGGACGGTGCCGGTTTTTACTATCCTGCCGTTATGCTGCCGATATTTTCAAAAATATTCATGTGTTAGAATTATTTTCATGTGTTGAAACTATATTCGTGTGTTGAATAGAAATTCATGTGTTGAATGAGTTCATGTGTTGAGAAAATTATTTGAAAGATAAAAATCACATTTATATATATATAGCCTATATAAAATATTAGCATTTTAAATAAATTGTTTTAACACCAAAAATAATATTTTTACCTTACGTATGGACTATATAAAATAATCGTGTTTTGAAATAAATTGTTTTACAATAAAAATCACATTTTTATTATATCTATCAACTATATAAAATATCCATGTGTTGAATAAAGGACTAAAATGATAAAAATCATATTTTATCGTATGTGTGAAGTCGAAAACGTTCATGTGTTGAATATATAGATTGAACAATAAAATCTACATTTTTATTGTGAATATGAAGTGTTAAAAATGGTGATGTGTGGAATAAATAATTTTGATGAAAAAAATATCATTTTTATCAAATATATAAAGTGGATATAGTTTTGAAATCGAAGAAAGGATTGTAAATATATATATATATAATTAAAATAAATTGAATAACGAAGCTGCAGTTCGTGTTTTGAAACTGTGATTTCAAACGATTAATGCGGGAGATCCGACCGTCGGATTTTTCCGAAACCGCAACCGTTGGGTTCGCTTTGGAAATATCTTTCCAACAACACCCACTTTGTGAAGATCCAACGGTTGGATTGTCTGGAATGTTTAATTCAAATCTGAAGAAAAACAGCGCCAAAATCGATTATATTTATATTTATATATAATTAAATTAAATCGAACAACGACGCTGCAGTTTGTATTTTGAAATCATAACTTCAAACGATAAGTGCGGGAGATCCGACCGTCAGATTTTCCCGAAACTTAAGCAGTTGGATTCGTTTTGAAAAGATCTTTCTAATGTTATAAAATTTGTGAAGATCCAACGGATAGATTTTCAGGTATGTGTAAATCAAATCTGAAGAAAAACAGCGCAACGGCCGCGTTATGGCCTGAAGCGTCGTTTGAACGAATAAGCTATTTTTAATTAAATAAAAATAGCGATAAATCATGATAAAATATTATAAACAATATGGAATGGAAATAAACTGAATTTGCTCGGTTTATGTGATATTTGAGGGTTGAATGCGTTTGGTGAGAAAATTACATTAAAGAACAGAATTAGTGATATCGAAAAATTTAACCATTAAAATGAATTGATTTGAAATTCTAAATATATGTGAATTATTTGAAAAGGCCGAGTTAATTTTCATTTCAAATAATTGATCGACGATTGAAAGTCGAAGATATGAAGACGGTGCAAGACCGATGATCTTCACGTCGAATGGAGGGGTGCTACTGATACTCATGATGGGAGTAGCTACCTTGACGGGGCTGAAGTAGTAGCCGTCCGGACGTACGTGTTGATTGTACGAATATGCGAGGTATTGAGTGCCTCCGGTTTCGTTCAGACCTAGAACGAACTTGTAAATGGACTGTGTGTCTAACATTGGATTCTGTTATGTGCTGATTGATCTCTATTAAATATATATCTGTTTGGCGGCGGAGAATTTATTCTCTTGCTTAACGCCCTTCTCTGAGACGTACGAGCTCAGGGGTTATATATCGATAGAAATCAGTCGCATAGAGTGAATTGCCTATGTGGCATGCCTAAGTGGCAGATGATCAAGGCTTCTGTTGAAAAGCAAAGTCTTGTGGTTGATAATCAAAGCAAGGTCTATGTGGCATAGCTTTGTGTATAACGTGAATTCGCGAGCCTCACTCCCCAGTATGAACCAGAAACGGGAGAGGACATCAGGGAGGGCATGCGTTTCCTTCTAGCTAGGGTGGTGTCAGTGACCTAACAGCCCTGACATTTATATTATTTTCACCTGTGTTGTTGTTGCTGTTGCGAGGCGCCTCGGATATATCGGTCGATCCGGGACCGATGGAGTCATTGGGCTCATTTATGCCCAAAGGGAGGGGAGACGTAGAGTTCAAGCATAATAATCCACATCGGTGGACCGGCCCTGACGATCCAAGGCTTGCCTGCGCGCTTGCCTGAGACATGGGCAAGATTGTCTCGAATTCGGTGAGGACTATCTTTTGCCTCGATTCATGACGGAAATCCAATTTCCAAATACGACATCGTGCGGTTTTGATTGTATACCCATATATGGCGACATAGTGGTATAGGGCATTAATGTCGTTTATGATTGATACTTATGATTAAAATTGTTTTTGAAACATATAAGCACTAGTAATAATATCAAATACTTTTGTTTTATTCGTATCAAGCATATTTTGGCCATTATAAGGTAAAACTCTATCCTCCGGTTTGTGTTGCATTGTGTTATGGGAACTGAGTCTTATAATGGCTTCATTTTTATAAAAAGCATTGCGATATTTAAAAGATTTACTTGTTTTAAAGCACTGGCAATCCAATGGAGTAAACCCATTCCGTGGAAGTGGCGTGGTCCTGTGATTAGCCATATTTGAATAAGTGTTAAAGTAGATTTCTCATACCAGTCCCATGACTGACTCGTAGTTTGTTTCACTTGCAAACTCGGGTGCCCCTTTTTCTACACGGGCAGCCTTGTACTCATGTTTTAGCAGGCTCTTTCTGGATATCTAGAGCTAAAGATGGATTCTATCATTTTTTTTATGTTGTTCTGCTCATGTTGTACATATTATGTTTTCTTTTCCGCTGTAGACATTTTATGTATAGCTGAACTGTATTTTGTACTAAGTATGATCCTATATACTGTGTAACTCTGATGATTTTATTTATCCAGTATATTCTATTTTACATCATATGGTGTATTTATTTATTTCTGTTCTGCTGTTATCTGTTTATGTGTTATATTCCAAAGATTACCCTTGCCACCATCCTATCGGGGTTTGGATAAGACGGTGCAAGGTTAATCTTTGGAATATAACACATAAACACCTAACAGCAGAACATAAATAATTAAATACACCAGATAATGTACAATAGAATACACTGGATAAACATAATCATCAGAGTTACACGGTATATAGGATCATACTTAGTACAAATATAGTTCAACTATACATAAAATGTCTACAGCGGAAAAGAAAACATAATATGTACAACAGGAGCTGAACAACATAAAATGAGATAAATGATAGAATCCATCTTCAGCTCCATCTATCCAGAAAGAGCCTGCAAAAACCTGAATACAAGGCTGCCCGTGTAGAAATAGGGGCAGCCGAGTTTGCAAGTGAAACAAACTATGAGTCAGTCATGGGACTGGTATGAGAAATCTACTTAACACATTTTCAAATATGGCTAATCATAGGACCATGCCACTTTCGCGGAACGGGTTTACTCCATTGCATTGCCAGTGCTTTAAAAAACAAATCTTTTAAACATCGTCATGCTTTTTATAAAAATGAAGCCATTATAAGACTCAGTTCCCATCACACAATGCAACACAAACCGGAGGATAGAGTTTTACCTTATAATGGCCAAAATATGCTTGATACGAATAAAACAAAAGTATTTGATATTATTACTAGTGTTTATATGTTTCAAAAACAATTTTAATCATAAGTATTAATCATAGACGACATTAATGCCCCATACCACTATGTCGCCATATATAGGTATACAATCAAAACCGAACGACATCGTATTTGGAAATTGGATTTCCATCATGAACCGAGGCAAAAGATAGTCCTCACCGAATTCGAGACAATCTAGCCTACCATGCCTCATGAACAACCGCAACTGCACCTTGAATCGTCAGGACCGGTTCATCGATGTGGATTAAAATGCCTGAACACTGCATTTCCCCTCCCTTTGGGGCGTAAATGAGTCCTACGACTCCATCGGCTTCACATAGTCACCGATATATCTGAGGCGACGTAGTGGTATGGGGAATTAATGTCGTCTATGTTTGATACTTATGATTAAAAAAAAATTTGAAACATATAAACACTAGTAATAATATCAAATACTTTTCAACCACAAGTCCCTACTTTTCAACAGAAGCCTTGATCATTTGCATCTCAGCATGCCACACAGGCAATTCACGCTATGCAACCTATGTCTATCAATCACACAGAATGAAATCCGATGTCAGACACACATCCATTTACAAGTTTGTTCTGGGTCTGAACGAAATCGGAGGCATATTATTCCTCCCCCATATGTCCAATACAGGGGAGAGGTCCCCTTGATTTACCTAACTTTAAAATAAAGATTAATAACTGTTTTAGTTCTCACACCAGTCACATGACTGACCTGGAGTTTATTATTTTAACCTAAACTCTGGGTGCCCCTATTTCCGCACAAGCAGCTAGTAGTTTTGGTTTTGCAGATTTATATTAACAAGATCCTGGTTTACAGCTGGAATAATATTCGGAAAGCTTTGTATCCGTATATCTCCTTAAGTTGTGTTTTGTATTATTTTCCGCTGCTATATAATGTATTGTAATCTCTGATATTTTATGATGTGTAGTATTTATTCATACTCTGTAATATTTTTGTATTCTGATGATATTATTGTAATAAGCAATGAAATGTTCTTCTATTTGTGTTCCTTTGTGTGTTGTTCTCAAAGCAATCCGCTCTTTCCTTCACCGGGAAGTTACGGGTTCTTATATTTGGTATCAGAGCTTTGGTTTACAAAGCTCGAGAACAAGACACGTTAGAACCAAACGAAAGAATTCATCAGAGATTGGATTAGTAATATCCAATGAGAATGACTCATTAGAGATGAGATCAGTAGCGTCCTAGAACGAGTGTGAAGAGTGTTGTTTTTAAAATAAAAGTGAAAACAAGTCTTGTTTTGAAATTTTAAATCAATTATTCGTATTTGATTATTTATTTTATATTGAATTTGGACAATCAAGTATATAAAGACTTTGCGTACATGTCTGATCCGCGTGTATTTGAAGTTTTAATATACTAGATAGATATGGAGTCACACTCTAGTCGCCCGAAGATGGTACTGATAATTTTCATGACATCATCAGTATTTATGTTCGAGTTTCGAAGGTGTGATATTTATATATTTCCATTAGACTGGTGTGAGAACCAAAACAAGACAGGTTTATTGTTGTGATTTGGCATCAAAAAGATGATTTTCTGTATATATATCAAAATTATGAATTTGAAACGTTAATTCACTAATTGATTGTTGGTTGTGTTGTTTGATTATTGGTTTGAAATTTTGAACCATTTAGGCCAAATTGAATCAAATAATGAACTGTATTGAAAATAGTTTGAAAATGCATGCATGTATATATATATCTGTGTGTATGTGTGTGTGTGTGTTTGTGTGAACAGGTCATAGCAAGGAGGCTAGAGCAGAAGAATAAAATTGTTTGCCCGACAAATAGGTACATGTTTACAAATTTATTGGGTTTGGATGATTTTATGAGCCGCTTGGCTGTTTCTTTTTCTTTTTGGATTGGTGAGGGCTATGGGAGGCTATTTGAAATATCCCGAAGCTCCCGGTGCAGGGGAGGTTATGGCGAAATTTTTCGAAAATTTAGGGTGTTAGCCAAATTTTTGAAAAAATTGAAATGTTTTTAGAAACTGAAAAGTTGAAGAACTTAAGCCATAATGAAAATAATGAAAGTTGAGTTGATTAGTAAAGCAACTTTCAGCTATGTTCCTTCTCGGGGATGAAAAGTTTTAAGTACGGGAGATTGTAATAACCCGGAAATCCGAGCTAATTTGAAATTTTTATTTTGGAAATTTTAATGAATTTTGAATATACAAAATGAATTATTTTAAATAATAATGACAAGAAATTTATTTTGAATAGAATTAGAACGAATATATTTATTTGAATCGTCGTTAGAATATAAATATTTTATTTTAATTATAAAAGGAATTGAAAATGGCGCGGTAGTTTGAAAATTCGATTTCAAATTTCAAATGAATGTACAGGATTCAAATAAACCGGATTTTAGCGAAACCAAAAATATTTGAATCTATTTGAAAATATCTTTCCAGCGAATCCGAAAAATTGAAATTTCATAGCGGGGATAAAAAGTTATGTCCAATTGAAAATTCAGAATAGTCGCTATGGAATTTTGGCCCTTAAAAATGGAAATTTTGCAAACGACCTCCGTTTTCGACGAAACCACCTTATTAGATCCGGGATGTCAAGTTATTGCTAGATTCCAAAATTCGTAATTTTCTGAATCAATATGTGAGCGTGGCACGAGAAAACGTGTTTTGACACTTTTAGTCAATTTCGATCGACCAGAAAATGGCAATTTTTCAAACGGTCTCAGAATTTGACGAAATTAGTTTTATTAGGACCGTATCGTTAATATGAAGCTAGAAAATATTTTTCGGGAATTTTTAGAATCTGTATGTGGGCCTAGTAGATTAAAATGTACGTTAAAATCAATATTAACCGTTTTATTTATTTACATTTTAATTTTGATGGAAACTGATAGAAACGATGGCATTGTCTTACGGGACATATCCCATTGTGTTCGGAATGGGGGTAATTAGCTATGGGCGACAGTCGGTGGGCTTGGTTTGGAGTTTGGATCGGTTAGCAACTAACTAGAGAACTAAAATAATATATATATATATATATTCAATTCCTAGTCAACAGCCCTAGTTCTCTACCCTCATGGTCAAACCGTAGAACCCACCTCCCACCCCCCCATTTCGTTTTTCAGAAAGAAACATCCCCAAACTAAAAAATCGCGATCACCCCAGACCGCCGCTTTTGGCCTTCGTCTCCCCTCAATGGATCTCGAGAGAAATCGCCACACCCCCCATCGAAGACCGACACCTGCAAGGAAGCCGTGAGCTCCAGCTCCATCCACCGCCGCATCTGTCAGCGTGAGCCCCAATCCGCCAGTGTCGTGCCCTCGTTTGAGCTAGCAGACCCCCTTCGACCCCTTCCTCCAAGCGACGGAACAGCCGTGAGTTTTTATATATTATTACATATAAAAACAACTGCAGTGATTTTAATTTTATTTTTTATAGAAACAATTGTTTGAAAATTAATTTTATTTAATGAGAAATTGTATGATTATTTTTAAACCTGCAAATGTGATTTTTGTTAATGTAAATATGATCTCTTTGTTAATAATAATATGAATTCTTTGATATTAAAAATATGGGTTGTATTCATATAAAGCTAGGGTTTTTAAATAGATAAAAATACGATTTTTTTATCATAAAGAGAAGTAAATAAAAATATAATTTTTAAGTGAATAGAAATATGATTTTTATTCATAGAAAAGTTATGATTTTTATAATGAAAGGGAACTTATAAAATATGATTTTTATATTATAGAGATAATAAAATTATGATTTTTATAATATAGAGAAAATAAAAATATGATTTTTATAATATAGAGATAATAAAAATATGATTTTTATATTATAGAGAAAATAAAAATATGATTTTGAGATATGTATGATAGTAAAAATTCGATTTTTATATACATAAACTTGAAGTAAGAATATGATTTTTACATAAATGAAGGCGAGATAAATATGTGATCTTTATAGAAGTAGCGATATAAAAATATAATCTTTATATAGGAAGTAGCGTTGTTAAAAATATAATTTTTAACACAAACGGTGTTGAACAGATCTCGTTGGAAACATAACAAAGTTTTCCTACATATGAAGAGTCGTGGCGTTTGGTTTAGCTCTCGGTGAGAACTCCTCACTTTTAATTTATCTTCTAGTTGAAATATATAATAGGATGCAGACGATGCTTAGTAGCACCTGACACCTGTCGTCCACAGACCATGGATGACTTGTTTGTTTGATTGATGTGTTGTGAAAAATGATTGTGTGTAGTGGAATGAAATAAATTATTTTATGGCTAAAAATATAATTTTTAACGTGTATATAAAATAAATAGTTATAAACAAATCGGACGATTTGTTTATGTACACACATTTGACTGATATGGTTGGGACGATAAATTTTACACATTGTCCAACTGCACAAATAAAACCTATGCTTGATTGTTTGAAACCCCACATGGGTATTGGGATGATATTAGACATACACTAATCCCAATAATTAGTTGTATGTCGATCGATTGGTTGACAGACTGTGTAAGCGTTAATTATTTATATTTAATGCTTATGCAGTTATGTGGTGCACTCTAGATGATGGTTGATTATTTATCGTTGCTATTATATACATGTTTTGTATGGAATTCATATAATTAACATTATATGGTAATTGATTGGGCCTCATTCCAATTTGGAAAATAAAGAATATTATAAAAATAAAATTCATGTGTTGAATAGAATAAATATACATGTGTTGAATAAAATATAAATTCATGTTTTGAATAAAATATATATTCATGTGTTGAATAATAGAAAATTCATGTGTTGAATAGAATAAATTCATGTGTTGAATAAAATATATATTCATGTGTTGAATAAAATATAAATTCATGTGTTGAATAAAAGAAAATTCATGTGTTGAAGAAAATATTCATTTGTTGAATAGAATAACGAAGTTATTGAAAGATATAAAGCCGTGTTGATTAGATTTGCACCATTTTGACGCGAACGATATTTATATCGATTATATTCGTTTTTAAAATGAATATAGAAAAGGAAGTAATTTCAAAATATAACATTTTGAAAATATTATCATATATATATATATATATATATATATATCGATGATACGTAATATTCAATTTTGATTAGAAATTGAATAGGAAGTTGAAATCATTTAGAAATCGAATTTAAATGATTTATAAAACACGTTTTGGAAGGAAATCGACGAAATATATAATATATATTTATATTATATATATAATGGCCAGAATAAAACGCGCCGCGCTGCGGCAGTTCGCGAATTTCGACCATTGACTTCGAATGAACATTACAGGAGATCCGAACCGTCAGATTCTCCTAAAACCGAAACCGTTGGGTTCATATCGAAAAGAGCTTTCTAAAGAATATTAGAGATTTGAAGTCTAACGGTTGGATTTGGAATTATGTCCAAATCAAATTTGGAAAAGGTCACTGTAAGTGCAGTTCGATGGCTGTTTATGGAAATCGACTGTATGGGCCTTGATAAAATTATTAAAAATAGTAATAATTTTTGTAAAATCATAAGAAATGATTTGGAAAGAATTGGGATGAAAAATTCCATATTTGAAAAGATAAAAATAGATTTTTATCGAAATGAACTAGTTTGAACTAGAATTAAAATCCATTTATTTTTAAAATAAATATATTGGATATGAAATGGTTTTAAATGTAACCAGAATTTCCAATAATTGATTTGGAATGGATTTGAATCGAAATTGTCTTTGGAATATTTTGATGTTGGATTTCGAGATTATACAGATATTGTTATGAAAATTTAAAATATATATATATATATATATATCGTTATTTCCAATACGATATCTGTTGGTCGTAGAATTGGATATTGAATATAAGCCGATATATTTTCTATTCAGATTCTTGTATTTAATATCAAATGGGATTTGGGTTTTTCATGAATGGTGTCTTCATTGACACTGTTCTTAGACCCAACGGAGTTAAGAAAATCAGAAACTAACCGAAGATTAGTTAAGTTGAATAGTTTCCTGGGTATTGATCTGATGTTGGTTTTGACCTTCGGGTTATTTTTTTGAGAATTGTTCACTTGCTAATTTACGGTTAAAGGATGATGGAATAGAATATGATTTTGGATTTATCGTGAACCGTATTTTAAATGATATTAGTTCTTTTACCAGTTAAAGACAGGATATGGTTTCCTAAGTTAAACAATCATTAATATTGATTTTTGGGAAGATTAAAACCAAGTGGAGTTTTAATGAATCTTTAATTAGATTGAAATGGTCGAGAATGGAGTATCACCATTTTTGCTCCAAGCGATAGTTGAATCTTTAATTAGATTTGAATGTGAAATGGTAATTGAATTTACCGATAACACCGTGGTGTTAAATATGAAGTATTACCAGTTTTACTTCATGGGATGAATAGGTTGGGATTGGGAAATTAAAACAAATGATTACTTCGGTAAGGTTCGTTCATCCCGACTAGTTTGGATAAACCATAATTTGATTTGAATTGATATTCAAAGGAAGATTAAGGAATAAATTTAAGGAATTTATCTTTGATAAAATTAATGAGAACCTTTCCCAAAGTATAAGAATATTTGAATAAAAGAATATTCTGAATTGGAATGAGGCGTATGTTGTGTTTGTGTAACACTTGTTTATTATATATGCGAGTTATTCAAAAAGACTAGGTTTATCCCATTCTGAATAACTGACTCGACGATGTGTCAAGGATGAAGACGGTGGTGGAAGACCGGAGGTCTTCACATCGTTTGGATAATTATTGGTGATCTTGATTGGGCTGTACACCTAAGAGGAGGGAATCAGTTGGTGATCGTCTAGACGTACTTGGAGATCGATGGATTGCGAGGTACAAGGTGCCTCCGGTTTCGTTCAAACCCAGAACGAACTTGTAAATGGACTGTGTGTCTGACATTGGATTTTATTCTGTGTTGATTGATCTCTATTAAATATACATCTATTTGGTGGTGGAGAATTTATTCTCTTGCTTAACACCCTTCTCTGATACGTACGAGCTCAGGGGTTGTATATCGATAGACATCAGTCGCATGGTGTGAATTGCATGTGTGGCATGCCAAAGTGGCAAATGATCAAGGCTTTTGTTGAAAAGCAAAGTCTTTTGGTTGATGATCAAAGCACCGCCTGTGTGGCATAGCTTTCTGTAGCGTTAATTCGCGAGCCTCACACCCCGGTTGTGAACCAGAAACGGGAGAGGACTTCAGGGAGGACATGCGTCTCTTTCTAGCTAAAGGTGGTGTCAGTGACCTACCAGCCCTGACATTTATATTCTTTTTACCTGTGTGGTTGTTGGAATGCGAGGCGCCTCGGATATGGAGTCATTTGGCCCATTTACGCCCCATAGGGTGGGGAGACATAGTGTCCAGGGTTTAAGTTTAATCCACATCGAGTGGACCGACCCTGTTGCTCCAAGGCTTGCCTGCGTGCTTGCCAGAGACATAGTAGGCTAGATTTTCTCGAAGCGGTGAGGACGATCCCTTGCCTCGGTTCACAGATGAAAATCCAACTTCCAATACGTGACCTTGCGGCTTTGATTGTAGAGCCTAGTATTGGCGACATGATATATGGTACCCATGTCGTCTATGATTGATACTTATGATTGAAATTGTTTTGACACTATACACTTATAGTAATAATAAAAGATGAAATTTAGCGTTTCAAGCGTTCTTTGGCTATTATAAGGTAAAACCCTATCCTCTGGCTTGTGTTGCATTATGTAATAGGACCTGGGTCTTATAATAGCTTCATTGTTCTTTATTTAGCATTGCGCTGTTTTTTTATGCAATGGTGTTCTTGAGAGGAAACCCATTCCGTGTTATGCGGATGGTTTTTACCTTACGATAATCGTAAGACCAAATCAACACATAAATTCGGATGGTTTTTACCTTACAATAACCCAAAACGTTTTTGAAATCAATATCTTTTCTGATATTATAATAGTGTCTAAATACAAATAAATATCAATCATGCAGAATGCTTGCAACTCACGCTCTACATATATAGTATGCAATCAAAACCACGGGCTCTTATTGGAGAATGGATTTCCTGGCAAGCTATGGGACAACCTTCCCGATAATGTACCTCTAGAGATGAATATATTAGGGTTAAACAAGAACATCTTGCAACCCAGGCTAAACATGACCGGCCCCTTACTTCACTTGAGAGTACCGAATATATCATTACCACGGTTGGGGGCCAGCCAACCGAACCGATAGCACACATACAAAAATTTAAAAAGCGACAACCGAAGGCATTTGTTTCACCAGATCAGGTAATGATATAACATTTTGATGGGTGCGACCTACCCGATTTTATGCCATTCCCCGATTGATGAGGCTAGAGGTTAAGCTTATCCTTCAGAACAACACATCTCCACCCACTTTTAATGTCGCATCATCAGATCCGATGGATATCACTTAATTGATTTCCACAAAAATACTCTGAGCGTTAAGCTAAGAGAAGGAGTAACGTCTTTTCCGCCACCAATAGAAATATGTTTGTAAATATTAAATTTACGCGACTCTTTTGGAAATACTCTGTCAGACACTCGTCCATACAAGTCATCCAGGACCAGGATGAAGCGAAGGCACCCTCCAACCACTTCTTATATAGGTATCACCCCAAGGATCAGTAGCGAGTAGTCCTTGCAATCCGCAGATTCCAATCATGACAGAATCACAAGTCAAAATATCTACGGCCGCTAAACAAGAGAAATTCAACAAGTAGTTCTTCCATTTATAAAGATCAATGTTCTTCAATGCTCCATCTTAAATTTGCATCTTCACGTATTTGCTGATCGAAATGGTTTTCGAATATAATTAGATCCCGGTCTTTCCGTACCAACAATCGTATTGGCCAGATTTGATAGTCGGTTATTTAACTATCAAATAAATAATCATGAGAAAGAAACGAGTTTACTGATTCAATATTTGGTATTACTTGGCCTCTTTAGTTGAACATTTGTTAATATTATTCCAAATCTTCCAATATTTGGTGTTTATCTTTTACTTCTTATTAAGAATAAGATTTTCCTTAAAAATTATTTCATTTTCTTATAAAATTTTCTAATATAGTTTATAATGTTATTTACAGAAATCATAACTTAAGTTTCCCTCAATTGCCCTCATTTATAAACTAATACCATTATAGGATAATCATGAAGTCATTCATGTTGGGGTATTTTGTTTACCTCTCAGACCTTGACCAACAACATTCATATCTTCAGAATAGATAGACGTTTAGTAACTATGCATTTTCCTTTGAAACCTTATTTAAATCTCAACAATGTTTACTTCATTATACTTCTCTATTAATCTTTAATAATCCTTTACAATATTATTTTCGAGTTTCGATTATATTACAAATAGAATCCTTTATAAAATTTCTTCAACATCTCTTTATAAATACTCTTCAACTTGTTTACAATAATAGTACAATATTTGTTTTAAATTATATAACTTTCTTTAATAAATCTAATGAAATTATCTTTATCAATCATATATAAATATCCTTACAAACCTTACATTATATTACAACTCTTATGAATCCTTGTATTTATTTTCATCAAAACCATTTCACTTATCATCTGTAACGAACGTTACAGATTTTATTTCAAAATTTTATTACTTTTATTATACCCTTTTCGCAAATGATTCAGATAACTTATGCATTGCCTAAAAACCACATAGCGATCTTTATAAAGATCTTCAGTTTATAAATCAAATAGTTAAATTTATAGTTTGTAAAAATTGTTACAATTTATTTTCATAACCCTTACTTCATTTACAAATTCCATTTGTAAATTATATTTCGACAACTAATATTTCAATTACATTTCTAACTCTTAAATTTCATTTACAAAATCGTTTTTATATTATTTACGACAACTTATATTCATTGTCATTCCCAAAACCTTTTACATAGTTTATACTCTACACTTTGATTAACATTCCAAACTTCAGAATATCACATTCCGAATTTCTGAATAATTTCAACTCCGTTTAACATTTCGAACTATGGAATATCACATTCCTATCCTCGGAATAAATCTCACTTCGTTATTTCATACTATTTCCCAATTTCTCGATTTCCTTTTTCTAACTTCAAATATTACGTAAATATTAGATCTAAACAATCATATTCCCTTAAAATCCTTTTTACAACTTCATTATAAAAACATAATTTTAATATTAAAACTCGTTCATAAATTCTTTTCATAATTCAATTTGATTACATTTCAACCTTGATTACTTTTTAAATGAATTTGGATTAGAAAACAAATCTCTAAAATTATTATTATTATAATAATTTACTTCAAACATTAACTACTGTAAAAGTAGTTAATTTCTTTGTTAACTAAAATAAACTAATAATTTCTTTTTTAAATCTTATTAGACTAAAACAAATATTTGTAAAGCTATTTCATTTCATTAATTCAAAACTAATTTAATAATCCATTCCAGTTAAACGGTTGACTTAGTCAATCCAAGACACGGTTATTTCATTAACCAATTCCAGTTAGTCCTTCTTTTAGATTAATTAATAATATATTTTATTTAAATAATTTCATTTAATTGTTTCTTAAAAACAATTATTCAAATCTTAACCGTTAGGTTAATTTCTGCTCATCTGCTTGTAAATCTGCTTAACATCATAATTTCCTCTATAAAATCAATTACATTTGCTTATAAATTTAAATAATAAACAATAATTATTTATTTTCTTTTAAACAAACATTTATCCAAAATAATGGATTGGAAAATCTATTTTTGGTTATAAAATAAATTTTATAACTTCAGTATGTCGATTCACTTGACAGTAAATCGATATTTATAAAATGATTGATTTATAGGCCATATACTGCCAGTTACTCAACCAATATCACCCATTGGTTTAAACAAAACAAATGTTACATTTCAAGTCAATGCTTAATAACCACATCAATCATCCGAACAGAACATTTCGTGTAATGAAAACATGAAAATAAATAACGTTCAATATATTTGAGGAATCGTGTTGGATCCCTCCAACCTGTCCTTCCCTTTATTCAAATTGGTTATCTCAATATAAAACTCATTCAATTCAATGTAACTAAAATAATAGTAAATGACGACTATTTAACATCAACCAATTTATTTAATACTAACAGAACAATTCAAACAATTAACATGTTTATTTTATAAATGTGACCAACAAGGTAAGTTACCTTAATTGGGACCAATCGGTAAAATAACGATTTGGTTTTTCACTGGAATTAAACAATGTTTAATTTCATAAATTCAATTAATATATGAATATATAAATAAATAACAATCAACCATTAGCAATCATAGCACACAATTATAAAATAACACACAATTATTAAAACCCGACTTATATAAAATATAAGTGGGATGAACTGAGTGAGTTTAACTCACCTTGCTTTTATTTATCGTCTAAGTGGTTCTGTTACAGTTAAATTAAATAGTTTTTTAATTGAGCTGTAATTTCCAACTATCTCCATTTTCGTCAGAATAGTTTCATGACTCAGTGTTCGTCAATACGATTCCAATGGCGCTTTGTCTGTCCGATTCTGAAATATATGATCATGTTATTAATATCTTAAGCAACTGCTAATTTAATTATATTTTAAACCCTAATTACTTAAATTATAAGGTAACTAATTACTAAATTATGGTTTAATTTTATCTAAATAGGTTAGTTAATAAAATGATCGATACAACTCTTATTCTCCGTTCATAGAAACTTCCAGATTCCCTTACGGCTAACGTTCAACTAATTCTTAAACCATATTGGAAATAATTAATTACTGATCCTATTTAGTCTGACTTAATTATATTTTAAGGGTTTAGATGGACTGATATTTACCACTATCTTTCCGGTATAACTGAAGCAACCCCCACGGCTTAAAAATAAAACTTAATTAACGTTTTCTTTTAAAAAAAACTTATCATGTTTTAATAATAGTTAATTACATCATAAAGGGATCGGTGGATGCTTCCAAATTCACTGCTCTTCAACCCTTCAGACTTATGCTCTAGCTACTTGATTTCACGCAATCTTCATGGTACTGCTCCTTGGCCTCAAAGTGCCCACGCAGGTTACTTCTCCCCCATATTTCCTTATTCCCTGCACCACACTTTAGTTCTTACCCACGCTGCTTTACTTTGCTCAATCAGGATCCCGTACAAACGAACCATGCTCCATCGAAGAAAGCAAAGCCGATATTTGATCAGATAAAATGGGTCAATCCTTATTGCTTTCACTGCACCTTCGTGTATACACCCTGTCTACGAATTATGCTGTAGATCCACGCACACACGTACCCACTGAACATCGGACCACCTTTCCCTTAAGCGAGCCTACCTAGTTCGATATCCATAGCCATCTGCTGTAATCCACTCACGCATGCTCGCCTTCAAACCCTCACTACTGATCCTCCCATTGTTGTTCGAACCATCAGCCGATGCTCCCATTCCCGGCGGCCCACCACCATCCTCTACGCCGGAAGTAGTTCATCCCCTGACTATGCCGTTCATTCTCATTTCAGCCTCGAATGTTGGTGGCTTCGGCCCATTTTCCCGCCCCTATAGCACCTCAAATCCAATCTCCACCGTACAATCAGTCCATCTCGTTGCTGTAAACATTTATCTAGTTATAAGCTTCTTCGATTTATTAATGGATTTCAAATTTTATTAGTGAGAATGAGGGAGGATTGTGGTCGTTCATTGTATTGTGGTGGCGGCTTAATATTGTTTGACCACACAGAAAGGGTTTTGCACAAAAATAAGGTTACGGCATTTTCTTTATATAGATATGGGCATATTTAATATTAACATATTATTCATGAAACTTGAGTATGAAGTATGACTCAAAACACCTACATATGACCTCCGTTTTTGACAAACAAATGTAATCCTGGCATAAAAAATAATTCTGGACCCAATGGGACAGGTTTCGTCGAATTCTGAGGTCGTTTGTGAAAAGTCATTTATAAATATCAATGAAAAATAAAGCATTTATATTTCCTATAGTTACAGAAAAAATTTAATAAATTTGAGGCCTTAACATTTTACTAGACCTCTTCCTACCGGATCCAATGGATATTGTTTCATTAGATTTGGAGTTCGTTTGACCAGTCTATTATTCGTTAAAAGTTACACCTATATAAATTATATAAACAATTAAATGGAAATAGAGACATTTTTGGCCATCGAAGTCACATATGATATTGGTTTGCAACGAAATTTGATTTTCTTACAACAATTTAATGATACAATTCCAATGAAACTAATTTCATCGAAAACTGAGACCATTTGCAAAAATGGCTATTTTAACTCTTATATAATATCGAATAAAATATTATTTAAATTCGAAAATAATTCAAATTAAAATAATAATAAATTATTATCATCATAATCATCCAAATAAAATTATTATATAGTTATACAACTCGATATCGTCAATTTCGAGTCAAGACGGTGTCCAAAATATATTAAAACCCTGTTATTTCAATAAATAAACGTTATATTTTAATAACGATTTCCATATTGACTATTTTAAAATTTGAATTGGACATAACTAACAATCCATATTACGAAATTTGAATTTTTTTCTCTTTCATTAGAAAACTATAATCAACAAGATTCCAACATTTCTTGTTTCATAGAATTCCAACTCATATCGGATCCTATATACTCAATTAAAGTTCATAACTCCATATTATGAACTGCCGTGCCATTTCGAGCTCGATTTATAATATATATAAATTTAACATTCAAACTTATTTTTTTAATAAACAAAATAAATATTAAAATCCATTAATATTCCAGATATATTATTTAAAATAATAATATAATTAAATATTATACTGCCCAAAAATACGGGACATTACAGGGGAGGAATCCTTCTACCCCGAAGTGCCGCCAAATCATTTCTTCAACCTTCAAAGCTTGATTATAAACTTCATTAATGGCATCCAAGGATCAATCAACCTTCAAGCAACATCAAATGGATCAAATCTCCTTCAAACTACATTAGAAATCTCTCCAACACAATTCAAGTGATCTCTAATCTCCACTAAACCTCTCTAAAGCCTAGATCTAACACTAAATCGCTATGGAATCCATGAAGATCATTCGGTTTCTAAAATGATTGAAGATTCATACATTCACCATCACAAAGCAAGAGATCTCTCCAATTCCTTTTCCAATTCAAGTGTAATTTAGATCCTAGAAAGAGAGAAAAGCGAGAAACGAACAATATGAGAGAATTCATGCATGTTGTAAAACGAAATACCATATTGAGAAGTGATTCAAAAGTAAACGTAGATCTATTTTAGATCGAACCACTATAAAAATCCTTGTTCTTCTTTTTTGCTTTTTATTTTGTGATTGTGGTCTCACTCTAACCAATTGGTGAAGTGTATATATAACACCTTTGGTGTTGAAATAAAATTTTTGGTTTTAACATTTGGCGCCCACTGTGGGCCACATTTGCATGTCTCTCAAATTTAAGAGCCTACCATTGAATTCTAAGCCTTCAAGCATCAACATAATGACAACATGGAAGGATTTGATGACAAAGGCAATACTAATGATGAAGACTCAAAACTGAAAGCTAAAAACCGTTCCGATCAAAATACCCGACGGGTTGCAAGTCCCGTTACGGGGGCACCTTCCCATAATGAAGGTAAAGGACCTAGATCCTCTAATAGTGATCGCTCACCATGATGAGCATCCGAAAAAGAGATCGAAGTCCGCTCCCGGAATGACACAACTCAAAGGAATATATCGCGGATATGGTAAAGCAAATCATGAAAGATAACATGCCTCGCAAGGATAGTGAAAGGTAATGGGACTTCTCCACCAGAAAAAGTCCATTCACGAAGCGGATCCGCAAAGTTGAGTTCCCTAAGAAGTTTACTCATACTGCTCTACCTCCGTACAATGGAACTTCTGATCTGAATCTCTTCCTATATAGATATGAATGGTATACGAATGCAGCCAATGCAATAGAAGAGATCAAATGCCTATGCTTCACTCTCTATCTATATGGTGTCGCGTCGCTATGGATCACAAGGCTGCCACCCAAATCCGTCGACCGATTTGATGATCTGATTCTAAAATTCAAAGAGCAGTTCAGGCTGCAAGCTAGATGGCTAAGGACATTATTTCTCTTACATCAATGAAGCGAAATCCAAGAGAATCTGTCAAAGCTTTTCTCAAAAGATTCGATATTGTTGTATCTGAAGTAGGAAAGCATGATCTAAATGTCACTGATTGATGCCATAGATGAGAAAAGCAAATTTAGTAAATGGAATAAAATGAAAGAGCCAAGCACGCTTGAGAAATTCTATAAAATGGCCGAGGAATACATGAGATTGGACAATAATCTTGTGCCTCTTAAGATCATTGATGCTAACCAACCTCTTGAAGCTCCCAAAAATGCAGCTAATCGGTACAATCAGAAAAATCCAGGAGGTCAGAAAAGAGTAAGCAACGGAAAGAAAATCGAGATGTCAAAAAGCCTTGCTTTTTGAACCCATCCGAGCTAATGCGTTTAAAGGACACTCCGAAAAACATCTTTGGTATGACTAAAGACACCGAAGATAACCCAATACCAAAACCTTAGAAAGTAAGTGACAATCAAGCGAACTCTGGAAAGTTCTGTCGGTTCCATAATTTGTAACAACCCGGAAAATCAGAACCAATTTAAAAATTTTAATGAATTTTGAATATTTAAAATGATTTATTCTAAATAATAACAAAAAAAATTATTTTAATCGAACTTAGAACGAATAAACTTATTTTAATTACATAACGAGCCTGAAATGGCGCGGTAGTTCGAAAATTCGATTTCAAATTTCAAATGAATGTATAGGATTCAAAACAAATCGAATTTCAGTAAAACCAAGAATATTTGAATCTGTTTGAAAATATCTTTCCAACGAATGTGAAAAATCCAAATTTCATAATGGGAATAAAAAGTTATGTCCAGTTGAAGATTCAGAATAGTCGCTATGCAATTTATATAATAAATAGCCCTTAAAAATAGCGATTTTGCAAATTACTTCCGTTTTCGACGAGACCAATTTTGTTGGATCCATAATGTAATATTATTGCTAGATTCCAATTTTCATAAATTTTGGAATCAATATGTGAGCGTGGTGAATTTAAACGTGTTTGGCAATTTCAGTTTGAACTTAATCGACTGAAAAATGACCGTTTTTTCAAACTGTCTTCCAATTCGATGAAACTAGCTTTTTTTAGGATCGTATGGTTAAAACATAGCCAGATTTATTTTTCTGGAATTTTTGAAGTCAGTATGTGGCCCCAGTAAATTAAAATGTGCGTTCGAATTTAAAATATATTGATTTATATGTTAATTTTAAATGGAACTGATCGTAACAGTCGAATTGGCCTACCGGACATATCCCATTATGTTCGGAATGAGGGTAATTATCTAGGGATCACAGTTGGTGGGTTCGAGTTGGAGTTCAAACTAAAAAGTTACTTTTTGGAATTAATTATAATAAAATTATATAAACCTAACCCTAGAAACTAATTTGTCAAACCCTCTCATTTACTTCTCCCATGGTCAACTGCGCCCCCCTCGCCCCCCCCCCATCCCCCAACTTTGTCAAAACCGTCGCTCCCTCAGATGTTCCATCACCGCGAGCCTCCAGCGGTGGCGCCGCCGACCTGCGGCCCCCTCCCCTGCTATGCCCCCTACCTCGCTCTCCTCCTCCCTCTGCCAATTCGCCCCTCTCTCTGTTCAAAGCCCAAATCGACTCCAAACTGCCACCTTCGGCCAATGTGTGCCCTGCCGTCGCCGCCTTCCCTTTGTCATCCGGCACCGCTGGTGAGTTTTTTTTTTCTTTTCATTTTTACTTAATTATAGGAATAGAAATGTGATTTTTATAATGTAAAACATTGTATAAAAATGTGATCTTTTATATATATGTAGCGAAATAAAGATTTGATTTTTATTATATGAATAGCGATATAAAAATATGATCCTTATAATATATGTAGTGAGATAAAATTGTGATTTTTATTCTATATATAGCTTTAGTTAAAAATATAAAGATGAGATTTTTAAAAAATACAAAGAAGAGATTTTAAAAAATATAAAGATGAGATTTTTAAAAAATATATATACATATGAGATTTTTATCGTATGAATCATAATGCTTTTAGTTATAAAAAAAATTTGATTTTTAGTTTTATAAAAATTCGATCTTTAGTTAAATAAAAATAAGATTCTTATTATATATGTAGCGATGTAAAAATGCGAATTTTAAATATATAAACATCATATTAAAAATGTGACTTTTACTATGAAAAGCGTGGAAAAGTTTGCGTTGGAATTTCGGGCAAATCCAAACGGTTCGGAAATTCAGAAATAAAACAGGAGGAGTGGATCCTAAAGGTGATAACTTCTCACTCAAACTTTATTTTCTAGTTAAATATATATAATAGGATGTAGACGGTGCTTAGTAGCACCCAACACAGTTGTTTGAAACAATGGTTGTTTGGTTGGCTTTGATTATTTTGTTTGTTTGAATTTGTTTTGGGATGTGAATTGAATTGATTATATGTGTATGGGGCGAGCCAGTATTAGGTGAGAGATAAGGTAGACCTTATTCTGGTTCTAATATCGCGTCGTTATGCTGCCGAAATTTTCCAAAAATGTTAGAACAATAAAAATATCATTTTTATTATATAAACGAACCTTATAAAATATTCATGAGTTGAATTAATTATAGTTAAAAATATAATTTTTAACGAGTATATGAATGAAAATAAATATTCATTTACAAATCAAATGATTTATTTATGAACAAACATTTAACTGATATGGATTGGGACGATATATTTTACACATCGCCCAACTGCACAAATAATAATCAATATTTGTTGGTTGAAACACCGCACAGGTATTGCGAAGATATTTGACATACACTAATCCCAATTTTTTAGTTGTATGTCAATCGATTGATTGACAGGCTATTATAAGCGTTGATTATATATATTTAACGCTTATGCAGTTGTGTATTGCACTCTGGATGATGGTCCACTTTGTTTGATTATTGTTGTGTACACGTGTGTATGAAATCCATATAAATAAAATTAAATGGTAATTGACTATGTGTGATTCCAATTCGGAAAGAATGAATATTTTAAATTAATGAATATTTTAAAATAATGAATAATGAATATTTTAAAAATAAATAATATTTTAAAATAATATTCAGTAATGGATCAAAATATGATTTTGATGTCCGATTTAGGATGGACACGAAAATATTGAAATATATAAAGTTGTGTAGATTAGATTAACGCCATTTTGATGTGAACGATATTTATGTCTATTGTATTCATTTTTATAATGAATATCGAAAAGGAAATGATTTCAAAATCTCATATTTTGATAATATTATCATTTATATATTATAATGATAAGGAAAATTCAAGTTGGATTTAAAATTGAAAATGAAGTTGGATTCATTTTAAAACGAATTTATACAATACATTTTAAATAGAAATCGACGAAATATATATAATATACATTATATATATTTAATGGCCTGAATAAAACGCTCCACGCCGCGACAGTTCGCGAATTTCTACCATTGATTTCGAATTGACATTACGGGAGATCCGAACGTCTGATTCTCCTAAAACTGGAACCGTTGGGTTCGTATCGAAAAGAGCTTTCCAACGAATATAAGGGATTTGAAATGTAACAATAGGATTAGGAATTATGTCCAAATCAAATTTGGAAAAGGTCGTTGTAAGTGCAGTTCGATGACCGTTTATGGAAATCAACTATACGGACCTTGATAAAATTATTAAAAATATTGATAATTTGTGTAAAATCATAATAAATGATTTGGAAAGAATTTGAATGTAAAATTCCACGTTTCTAAAGGTAAAAATACATTTTTATCAAAATGAACTAGAATTATAATTTAGTATTTTTTTAATAAATAAATTGGATTTGAAATGTTTTTAAAAACAACCAGAATTTCCAATATATGAATTGGAATGGATTTTAATCGAATTTACCTTCGTAATATTTCGATATTGGATTTCGTGATTATACGGATATTGTGGAGGAATTTGGAAGATATATATCATTATTCCCAATATGATATTTGTTGATTTCAGAATTGGATACTGAATATAAGCCAATATAATTTCTATTTAGAGTCTTGTATTTAATATTGAATTGGATTTTGGGTTTGTCATGAATGTGTCTTCATTAACACTGTTCTTAAACCCAGTTGAGGAAAGAATAAATCTTTTAATTAAGATTTGGTGAAGTTTTCCAATCAATTAAGATTTAATTGGAATTGAATAAAAGAATAGGATTTTGGGTTTGTCGTGGATGGTGTCTTAAATAACACTGTTCTTAAACCCCATGTGAAAAGAATAAATCTTTTAATTAGGATTATTAGTGTTTCCAGTTAATCAACATTTAATTGGAATAAAATGGAATGTGAATTTGGTTTATTGTGAATTGTATTTTAACAACATTCGTTCGTTAACCCGATTTGCAGTGAAATGCGATTTGGAATATATAAATCTTTTATTAAGATTTAATGGGATTTTCCAATGTAAAGTTTTTCAAATAATTAATATTTAATTGGAATGGAATGAAATTCGATTTGGTAATAATTGAAATGAACTTCTGTGGAGGAAGACTATTAATATATATGGAATTTAAAAGGCTTTGTCGTTATTCCATTTATATTATTAGTCAGATACAGAAATTGATAACGATTGTATATTGATTTGTTATCTATGAAGATTCCATAATTATTGGAATGGGATTTTGGGTTTATCGTGAACTATGTTTTAAATGACATTGGTTCTTTAACCCAGTTAAAGACAGGATTACATGTCGATCATTGTATTTCGAACCGTATGGTTGATCTTTGCTGAATATATATCTGTTTGGTGGTGGAGAATTTATTCTCTTACTTAACACCCTTCTCTAAGACGTACGAGCTTAGAGGTTATATATAGGCTGAAATCAATAGTACGGTGTAGATTGTCGATGCGGCATGTTTGATCTCCCAAAGTTAAATAATCATTAATATTGATTTTTCGGAAGATTAAAACTAAGCAGAGTTTTAATGATTCTTTAATTGGATTGGAATGTGAATGTGAAAATTTAAATTATCAAATTTGGGAAATGATCGAGAATGGAGTGTCACTAGTTTTGCTCCAAGCGATAGTTAAATCTTTAATTAGATTTGGACGTGAAATGGTAATTAAATTTACCGATAACACCGTGGTGTTAGATATGGAGTATTACCATCCATGGGAGGAATAGTTTGGGATTGGGAAATTAAACAAATGATTACTTCGGTAAGGTGCGCTAATCCCGACTAGTTGATAAACCTTAATTTGGTTTAGAATTGATATCCAAAGGAAGATTAAAGAATAAATTCAAAAGAATTTATCTTTGATAAAATTAATGGGAACCTTTCCCGAAGTACAAGAATATTTGAATAAAAGAATATTCTGGATTGGAATGAGGTGTATGTTGTGTTTTTATAGCACTTGCTTGTTATATACGCGAGTTATTTGAAAAGGCCGGGTTTATACCTATTCTGAATAACTGATTCAACGATGAAGACGGTGGTTGAAGACCGGAGGTCTTCACATCGTTTGGATGATTACTAATGTCTTGATTGGGCTTTACATCCAAGATGAGGTAATAAGTGGTGATCGTCTAGACGTACTTAGAGATCGACCGGATATGTGAGGACCTCTCTCTTGTATTGGACATATGGGATGAGGAATAAGGTGCCTCCGGTTTTGCTTAGACCCCGAACGAACTAGTAAATGGATGTGTGTCTGACATTGGATTTTATTCTATGTTGATTGATTTCTATTAAATATATATCTGTTTGGCGTCGGAGAATTTATTCTCTTGCTTAATGCGCTTCTCTAAGACGTACGAGCTTAGAGATTATATATCGATATGCATCAGTTGCATGGTGTGAATTGCCTATGTGGCATGCTGAGATGCAAATGATCAAGGCTTCTGTTAAAAAGCAGAGTCTTGTGGTTGATGATCAAAGCACGACTTTAATATAGCATAGCTTTGTGTGTAGCGTTAATTCGCGTGCCTCACACCTCAATATGAGTCAAAAACGGGATAAGGGACCCAAGGAGGTCATGACGTTTCTTTCTAGCTATGGGTGGTGTCATGGTATAGAGCCCAAACATTTATTATTTTAACCTATGTGGTTGTTGGATTGCGAGGCGCCTCGGATATATCAGTTACTACGGAGCCGATGGATAGGTCCTATAGGACCGGGAAACGTGTGTTCAGGAATTGCCAATCCTCAAACGTAAGAGAGGACCGGCCTTGGAGGATCTAGGGGTTGCCTAGAGTGTGTAGTCCTGAGTATTTGCTAGAGTGTCTCGAATCGATTAGGAGTACATCCCTTTCCTAGACTCATGACGGAAATCCAATTTCCAATACGTCACATTTCGGTTTTGATTATAGAGCCTACTGTTGGCGACATGATGTATGGTACCCATGCCATCTATGATTGATACATTTATATTTGAAATTGTTTTATACACCGTGCACTTATAATAGTATCAAATGATTTGTTTTAAATGTACCAAGCATGTTTAGCTATTATAAGGGAAAACCCTATCCTCCGGCTTGCATTGCATTGTGTGATGGGACCTGGGTCTTAAAATAGCTTCATTTTTCCAAAAAGCATTGCGCTGTTTTTTTTATGCACTGGTATTCTTGGGAGGAAATCCGTTCCGTGTTTTACGGAATAGTCCCTTGATTTACTTTATTTCCAAAATAAAGATTTAATAACTGTTTTAGTTTTCACACCAGTCACATGACTAACCTAGAGTTTATTGTTTTAACCTAAACTCTGGGTGCCCCTATTTTCCACATGGGCAGCTAGTAGTTTTGGTTTTGCAGATGATTTCTTTTTTAGGATCCTGGCTTACAGCTGGAGCTATACTCGGAATGCTCTGTATCCGTGTATTTGTTACAGTTGTGTTATGTATTGATTTTCCGCTGCTTTGTAATTTGAACCTCTGATATTTATCAAATGTATATTATTTATTCATACTCTGTATAATTCTTGTACTCTGATGTAAATTGTTGTTATAAGCAATGAAATATTTTTTGTTTTTGTTCTGATTTGTCGTGTTCTCAACTCAATCCAGGCTTTTCCGTAATGGCGAGTTTGGGTCATTCCAGAAATAGCCAAGCCGCAATACCAACGAATGTAGGCATCTAAGGTCAATAATCGAAGAGCTGATCAGGAAAAATTGTCTGCAATAATATGTGTAAAATCCACAATCCTCAAATGTTGTTTCAATTCCCTAGGGCCAGGAGGAAACAAGCAACGAAGCTGTTGCTCAAACCAATCCAAGGTTGATCATCAACTGATAACCATTGATTGTTCTTCAATTTCAATGGCTCAGAATAAACGATCAACATCGCAACCGCTTTTACTTCATGCTCTATTTCCTGCTTTAGTTCATGCTTTACTCCATGTTTTTCTTTTTGTTATATTCGAAACTTCTTGTAAACAGTCTGTAATAATCTGCAAGTGATGCACTGAACATTAGCTCTACGACTAAGAGCATATCTGTTTGAATGAATTTCTAGCTTGCAAAATTATATGTCAAATCAAAACTTGCTTAAAAAATGATTTCCTATTGCAGTCCATATGTAGAGCGCTTGTTCCTGTAACATAGCAACACCAACAACACTAATTCAAGCGCTAAAGGCTGTAAATATCAATATGCGCAAATGCAAAAATAGAAAAGCTTCGCCTGGTAAAGTGGATGGGAAGAATCGCAAAGATTCAAACAACGAGAGAACGCCACGATAAACATGTTGGAAGGACAAGCATCATGTTGGAAGGACCGACAAATCTGGTTAGCGGAAGTACCGACATCAGGCCGGAAGGACCGGCAAACGCGCTGGAAGGACCAGCACCGTGTCGGAAGGACTGACAAATCTTGTGATCGGAAGTACCGACATCAGGCCGGAAGGACCGGCAAGCACGCTGGAAGGACCAGCACCATGTTGGAAGGACCGACAAATCTGGTGATTGGAAGTACCACATCAGGGTGGAAGGAGCAACAAACGAGCAGGAAGGACCAGCACAAACTAAAGACCTCTCCGGGGGCACTCAATTGATCGTCAGTATCAGAAAGTACCTGATCTGATCACGACAAACATTGGGATTAAAACCAAAGACCACTCCAAGGGCACCCAATTGATCATCGGTATCATAAAGTACCTTATCCGATCACGACAAACATTGGGTTTTAACCAAAGTCCTTTCCGGGGGTATTCCTTCTGAATCTACCCACGCTTGGATTAATTAGTATAATTGAGTAACTAAAGTCTCTAATGCCTGAATTAACCAAGCTGGATTGTAGACGGAGTTTGGATTTAACCAAACAAATTGCGTAGCATCTGGATACATCAGATGCGACAAGTATTGGACGTTAACCAATTAACTTGCATAGTGTCTGAAAATCTCAAACATGACAAGTTTCAAAATTTTAGCCCAAGCAGAGCATGAAATCCAAAGTACTTATTGGGGGAAAGACTAAAAACGGCTCCCTAACCAAGGGGCATGAATATCAAAGTTTCTCAAAGAGGAAGCAGAAGATAAATCATAGATACGTATTTCCAAAATGCGAAATATCTTACACTACCTTGTAAGTCGATTGAAACAATGATGTTTGAAATCCACAATCGGCTTAAGACGATTAATTGATCTTAAGCATCAACACGAATTTGAATTAGAACATCGTATTTGTACAGACAATATTTAACGAGTTATAAACCATCGAATAAAATAATCCTATGCAAATACTTTATTCAATTCAAAATAAAATTCGCTATAATTCATTTTCTAGTAATTTAACTAATCCGTTAACGATATGGACGGTAGACGACGAAGTATAAGTCCAAAATTATGCAAATACTTGTTTTAATTACAAAACAGGAGGAGTAAAGCAATTTACACTGTAGTGCAGAGTCTAATGACAACAAACTAAGACGAAATTCTGACAAGTCATTAGCGATGCTAAAATATACTGAATTCAAGATACTAGATCTAATAACATAAATATGTGAGAAAATCCGGATTATAGTCTTCTCTATGAGATCAATTGAGAAAAGGCTCACCAGTCACAATGTTCATTTCGAAGCCCGCATTTCTCGTAGGCAAAAAAAACAAGCTTCGAGTGGCAAATGTTAACCCCGTTAAAACGCGATTCATGCAGTGTCATCCATGTCGTATGTCGTGATTCCCATGTCTTGATGTCGACATGATTTATGTCGTGCCAACGGCATAAGTTACATCGTACTGACCACGCCTCCATGTCGCATTGATCCAAGCTGGTTCACCGTGTTCAAGTTGTTAAATCCGTATAAAAGTATTCATGTCGTTCACGACATGATAATCTTGTCGTATAAAATGAGTTGGCATATCGTTGCTGCCATGGCATTGAGTATGCATTGGCTCATGCCGCCAAAACATAAAAGATTTCATGGTGTTGGATCTCGTGTCAGGTCATATAAGCATGCCAAGTCATAGACATTGTTTACTACAGGCCAATTGTTGAATAAAGCATGTTCGCGTTTGGATCATTCAATACCTTTGTATGCAAATTGTAACCCATTATCAAGTGCACGGCATGGTAGAAAACTCATGTCGTATGGCTTATAATCGCAAATGTGTGCAATCGCCTGAAGAGTGTGGACAGTTGGAAAATTTTCATGCCATCTAAGCGTCATGATTTCAAACAACATGCTACCATGTTGGTTTTCTCAGAACTCCATGCAAGAAAAGTTATTAGGTCGATTAGGGAATTGTGAAAATAATGTAACACGTGGATGCGGCATGCAAGAATTGTTAAAGTAAAGGCGTTAACATTTGAAAGTGCTCAGGTCATATATAAGATATGAGGACATGTCACACCGCAAATGGAAATAGAAAATAATGTCATGAGCTTATCATGCCATTCGTTAATGTTTTATCTATGTTAATCATGTCGTCCTGATGTTTATGTTGTATGAATAGCATGTGGGTGAGCAATGCAAGGTGCGGATTGCATGTCGCCAACAAGCCAATTGTGAAATGAGATGAACAACTGTGATGTGTGTGCAGATGTATTAAAGCAAATCATGGCCAGCTGTAAAGAAGAAGCCGCCAAATGTCATCGCATAGGACTAAATACTTAAAACTGGTTCCACAATTTGTATTAAAAAGCCTGTCACTAGAACCAACTTAATTCATGTCGCAAGACACGGGATGACTCCATACCACGTGAAACACCACATCTCCGTTAAGGTCACTCACAAAGGGAATGCCTTAACTTTGGTGGAGTATTATAGGTAAAAGACACAGAAAATTTACAAGACAGAAATATAAGCAGCGGAAAACAAACATTTATTTCGTACATGGTTCAATACAAAAACCATTGCAGCAAATTGTCTCAAAATAACTTCCAAAACATTACATCATAATCTCTGTCTTGATTAAAACATAACGAAGCATAAAACATAAATAAAACTGCATAAATTCCCAAGTCTAGTGTGTCCAAAGCCATAGCCAAAAATAAGAGATTCCAAGCCGTACATCACAGAGTCTTCTAGCTTGGAAAGATGAATGGTCCAAATTAAGCTGAACTATTCCCTCCCTGGCTACCTGAGGGGGGAACGGAAGAAAAGAAGACGAAAGAAAAATGGGTCAGACATAAGTCTGAGTAAGTCCAGTGACTTTTTAGTGTGTGAATAAGTAAAAGGTCATGATAGGAATAAACTAAAAATAGGACAGTACCAGAACAGCAAACTAACATAAAACTACATAAGGCAGGATAAACCGAATATACATCGCACTCATGTCTAATTATCTGCACCTACTTATACTTGTCCAACTAGCACCACGTGTTCATGGTGAAATGATCCCCTTGTATCGATCGGCTCCTACTCGCATGCATTTATCACGTGTGTCATTCGGCCTCCGCTTGACTGTAGATACCTGTGTTGGTCCCACCACGGGGTGTATCAAATCCTATTGTGGCAACCCGACACGATTCAAGATGTACAGTGTATGAATACTGATGCCCAGTGCCTGCTTTTTCCACTCCGAAGTATGTGCACGCCCGTACTTCATCGGAACCTACACTGACGCACCACCCACCGACGTTTTGACCGCTTACAATTCAACCCAGTAATCATGCCCCACCCTGCCTAGTTCAGGGTTCCATGATACATCTATGTGGGTTACTGCTGAAATGGGTCCCCATTACTAGGGTTTTCTAGTCAACATGTTAAATTGGTTAAGTGTCTTAACCCCACCAATCAGTTTAGTTAACATGTTGAATTGGTTAAGTGTTTCCTTAATTGACTTAACCCTACCAGTCTTGACTTAGCTTTATTAAAGCACCAACCACTCACATTAGACAGGTATTGTTGTGGTCATTGGATGTGCAGGTCGGTTTCGGGAAGTTTTACACCACAACTCAGTCTAACCTCGGGTCCTTTTTAGGCTCAATGCACTAACCACCCACATTAGACAGGTATTGTTGTGGTCACTGGATGTGCTGGTCGGTTCCGGGCAGTTTTACACCACAACTCAGTCTAACCTCGGGTTGGGCATATTCGTCTTTTCTAAATTTACATATTTATCCTTTTATGCTTATATGCAAATTTGTAAACAATTTATTGTCATGGCCCACTTTGCTTCTAAATCAGATTCATAATTTTTGGTATGTAAATTATACCATTTCAATGCCATACCATTTATATGGTTATGAGCCAAATATGTCAATTACATGTAGTTTCATGTTTTCCCCCAACGTTACCCCGTTGTACGTTCGCACAGTTTCATAGAATGTTAGGCTCGACATTTTAGCCTAACTTATAATCTAAAAGGGGAAAAAGAGGAACTTGCAACATTCCAACATCATACAAAAATATGGATCTCACTATAGATGTGTCACATGAACTTGGCATAATATACTTTTAATTATGAATTTGCAAACTAGACCTATGCAACATGAATCATAAAATAATAGTTTTACATAGAACTACCAAAACTTAATTAGCCATGTCGTGGTGAACTTGCATAGGGGTTGAATCATGCTAACATGAATC